>CM076581.1:570239090-570960706 GCA_034641835.2 Pinus albicaulis
TTCTGGCCAAATTAATTAAAAAATCTTAAGCCAGAAATTTAATTAATTTTAAGTTCTAGGTGAGTTAAAATTCTTCAAAGGCAAAATTCTTGGGTTCTTAAATAATAAATTTTTAAAGGTCCCAGGCCAAGGGAATATTGAGAATTTCAAGAAATTTTGGACCCTTGGGCCTTGGTGGTTAAGTCAAAGTCAAAATTTTGAGGTAATTAACTCAAAAATATTATTTTTGAGTTAATTAAAATGAAATTAAATGATAAATTCGAATTTCCTCAAAATTATAATTTCGACGGTCCAGATTAAAAGATGATTAAATCTTTTTGACAGTCGAGATTATTTTGACAAGGATCAACTGAACTAGCCGTTGGAGATTTTATCTTATAAATTAGAGGTTTTTGTCAGTGTTTCAGTCATCCGATTTTTAAATCGTGCACTTGTTCTTGGAAGCTCTTGTGATTTTTTTTGAATAAAGCATAAAGACTTTGGGGTTACAAACTATGGTGTTCCTTTTCCAGATCTATGTGGTGATATTGTCTCTAAACTCTGCTACTTTATTTGGCATTTTGATGGTTGATGGCCTTTATGGATTGATCTGCATACATCTTGTGCAGTTTTCTGGGTTTCTAAAATTGCATTTTGATTTAACGGAAATATTAGTTATCTATTTCTCTGAAAGGTCTCATGTTTATTTTTTAATCTCCATCAATCTAAAATTCAGTTCTAAGTGTGCAGAGATCGTTTTTCAAGGTTTGAGCGTTTGGGGAAGTCTTCAGTTAGACCAGCCAACTCTCAGATTTCATAAATCTGAAAAAGCTTATTGTTTCCTAATTCCCAAGTTTATCTTACGGAATATTGTTTTTACAGGGTCTTCTCGGGCTTGTGCCTCTCTTAATTTCTCTTTTTATTAATTGTGCAAAAATGGTATTAAATCTGGCCATTAGGGCCTCTAATCTATAAATTAGCACTGTAAATTTGCAAATTTTTCTCTAGGGTTTAAGGGTTTATTTTCTGTGCATAGTTTTTGGTTTGTTTTTTGGTTTTGTGCAGGTTTACAGGGAGATTCTCAGAATTTTTTTTAGATCTGAGCCAGATCTAGGCCCTGGAGGGTAAGATCTGACCTCAAGATCAGTTCCGCTTATAGATCTGGGCATAGTTTTGCTGCAAAAGAGTAAATCTCAGGTGCATCTAAATCAGTATTTTAAAAATCTGAGTTATATTGGCAAAATTTAATTACTGGGTGAGAAGGAGTTTCATGTGTACTAGGTCTGCCTGAAATAAACATTCCTTGCTTAAATCTCTACATCCGATTCCTGTAGCCGCTGCCATTTTCCTAACCTGTACGCAACCCTCTATCCTCTACGTTGTCGACTTTTCTTTCCTTCCCTTCTCACGCATTTCCTTCCCATTTTTGTTTTAACGCTGCCCTTACACCTTCCTCATTTCCGTCCGAATCTGCAATTCATCCCTTCTGCCCGCAACCTAACTCCCTTTGATCTATTCGCATCTGCTATCCTTTACGCTTTTCCTATTTGCCATTCCGTAGCCATTCACATCCTCATTCCTTGCTACCCGCAATCCTCGATGTTCCATTTTGCGTACAGACGCTTCATCCGCTATCCCTTCTCACGCCTTCACTCATTTCTCTGCCCTGGATTGCCTTCACGCGACTGCCATTTCCCCATCTCTGCGTCCATTTCTATCCAATCTACGTCCATTTCCTCCACGCATTGCATTGCTTGTCGACAGCCTCACGCCCTCGCTGCCCATCTTCTCGCTGCTCCTTTCATTCTCATTTGCCGTTGACCTGCCCAGCACTAGCATAACCCAAATCCGACTTCTCCTTGTATTTTTATTTTTGGTTTCAAAATTTCGGTTTTTTTTTTTTTTTTTTTTTTAAAGCTTAGGTTTAGACTTTAGATTTCATTGGCTTCAATTTTAGTCATAGATCTTTAGATTTTTAGAGCTTTACGTTAGTTTTAAATTTTTTAGTTTTAGTTTTAATTAAATTTTAAATTTTCATTAAAAACTTTTATTCTTAGCTTTAATTTCTAGCCTTTCGGTTTTTTGGTTAGTTTAGTTAGTGTCTTAATTCTAGGATTTAATTTTTTTAGTTTTAGATTATTTTTGAAAAGTTCAAAGATATATAAAAAATTATAAATTAAAAAAAAAATAACAAAAAATTATAAATTTTTTACCTTTTTTCATTTTTAGAACTTTATTTTTAGTTATTTTGCTTTTAGTTCCATTAAATTTAGATTTAAAGGGAAAATATAAAAAAAATATAAAAATTAAAAAAGGTTCAAAAAGTTTTAAATTTTTAACTCTAGAAAATTCTCAAAAATTTAAAATTTTTTACATAATCAAGGTAAGCTTTAATTTTCTATCCAAAGTTTGACTATAGATTTCTGAAGTGGAATTATTTGGAATATCATAAATCCGGAAATATTGGAAATATCTGGCATTTAACTTTGATGGTTCTCTCATGATAACATTTTTGTTTCAAATTTAAATTGTTGGTGCTTAGCTGTGGTTGGTGATCATTGAGCTATCTTTAATTGTGATTTTAAATTACTTGAAATCGGTAGTTAATTGTTTAAATCAACTTTGGGAATATTTCAAGTGATGATAAATTGCGTAACTTCATCGAACAATGTTAATGCATAATTGTGAAGGCATTTTATCTAATATTATAGTGGTAGATTGATTTTCCATAGCAACAATTACATATCAATTACTTGGCTTTAATTTCACAACGAGATATTTTGACTCCACAAGGCACTGGTTTTAAAGTTTCAAATCTAATTGGATCTGTAAAATCTCGTAAATCTTAACAAGTATTTGGTTGTCTAGCTATGTCTCCTGAATTGGTTGATCTCCAACCAGTTTTCCTTCTTCATTTTCGTTAGGGTCTACCTCCCTTAGCTTGCAAGGAGACAGCTTAGATAGAGAGATTGGGGATCAGGGTGACAGCCCTCGATCTGAGCCATTGTCGCGATGCCTAGACATTCTATGCAACAACATTTTTTGGCGCCGTTGCCGGGGACCAATTTGTTGGACTTTGGCTTTACAACATTCATATCTTTATTTATCTTTCATCTCAGGTATTTGAGTTAGCTTCCTGTCCTAGTGGTGACTCCATTGGCTTCATCTTCCACAAGAATTTGTACTAGAAGACATCCAAGTAGCTTGATTAATCCTACTCCAGATCCTGAAAAGGTTCTTAGAGTCCGATTACACAAGCTCTCTTCTCGTACACTTCTTGTTAATCTCGGCCAAGAAGCTCTCTCTAATATCCATTCTCTTTTTTGTGATCCGCTTTAGCACGATATCATGGATTTATATGCCCCGTGTAATTTTGCTAATATTCAGGGTTATCTCCATGATTTCCCTCAAACTGGAATGGATAAGTTACCTTCTTTTCAAGGAAATAATGTAGTTAGTGTAAAATCTCATTTGTTTGCTTTCGCTAATTGGTGGAATAAATTTGTGGTTATAATAACAATTTCGATGATGTAAAGATGAGGCTATTTATTCTTACTTTTGAGCAAGATGCTATGGAATGGTTTACTAAAAAACCTGATAATTCATTCAATACCTTTGAATCAATTGTAGTTGCCTTCAAGGATAAGTTTGGTGATAAAAGGGAAGATAGGCATCTAGTAAAAGAGATCAGTACCATAAAAAAGAAAGAGAATGAAACGATTGAAGAATTTAACAGGAGATTTAATGGTATCCTTAGAGAAATATCTCAAACTCATAAGCCTCCTGATGGATCTCTTTTGAATTTTTACATTGATGCTTTTAATTCTGATACTTCATATGAGCTAAGGCATGCTAAAACTGTCAATTATAAGGCTTGACAATCTTTAGCTGAAGAACTTGAAAAGGATAAAAGGGCATCAGGGAAGTCTAAAATTCCTAGTTTTGATAGGGCTTCGACTAAATTGAAAGGGCCTAAAGGTAAAGAGCCTCTAGAAGATGATGACGACCCTATGAAAAAGTTAATGCAAAAACTTGAAAGCATGGAGTTTAACCAAGCAAAGTTAATCTCTGACTGTGCTAAGGAAATAAGCACTTTACAGTCTAAGTTGGTCCAAATGGAAAGGGCCCAAGCGCAAAATTCTCAACCTAGGAATCATAATAATAATAATCGAGGTAATAATACTTGGCAGAAAAAAGGTCAGCCGAGTGAGCAGAGACCTCCTAATCCGCTTGAATCTACTAATATGGTTGATGAAGCTCCACCTTATTGTAGAGCTTGTGATGCTTTTCATGAGGAGGTTACTTGTCCCACTATTAAAAGAATCATGAATAGTGGAATGTTTGAGGCAAGTAATCAGATAAATGTTGTTGGTAAGGAGTTCTCTTTGTCTATGGAAGATTGGATGGTAGTTAAGGAAAATAGTCAAGATGTTAGGCCTTCCACATCTTCGCATAGTATCAATAATTTTGATCATGAGAGGGATTTGATGATTGAATTAGTTGGTGAAAAGCCTTCTCCTGATCAAGTTTTGGAAATTGCTAAGGACAAAGGATTAACTTATCAAAGAAGGGATAAAGAGCGAGTTAATAATCAAACTTCCCCTCGAGTTTTTAATCCTAGTCCTGGTTTGAATATTGATTTGGGTGCATGGTTGAGTAATGCTAAGATCTTGGTGCCTGTTACTGAGATGTTAAAGCTTCCCACTCAGAGAGCTAAAGTTTTAGATGTTCTTGGAGTTTCGCATGTTAATGTTGCTCAAGATAAGACTCCTGAAGTTTCTTATCAAGATTCCCCTATATATCTGCAAAAAATGGAGTCGGATAACAAGAAGCATCAACCTTTTTTTGTTGCTTTGATGGTTAATGGTTATAAATTGAATAATTGTATGCTAGATTCTGGTGCTTCAGCTTGTGTCATGACCAAGAGGGTCATGGAACAGCTTAATTTAAGAGTTTCTAGACCATACTACAACATATGTGCCATGGATTCTAAGAAAATTGAAGTTCACGGGTTAATCAAGGATTTGCAAGTTCATTTATCGGTTTACCCGGACATAATGATTGTTATGGACATAGTTGTAGTTGATGTTCTGGATGCTTGGGGTATGTTGTTATCTAGAAAGTGGGCCTCTGATCTAGGAGGAAGCATTCAGATGAATTGGTCTTATGCTATGATTCCTTCCCCTAGAGGTGAAGGGTTTGTCAAGCTAAATAGAGAGCCTGAAAGAAGATTCCATGTGGAAGATCCTAAGAGACCTCATAATGAAATAATTAAGGAACAACCTGACATGGGGAATTATGCTATTATGTCTAATTTCATAGTTCCCTTAGATGACAAGGTTGATGAGAAGTTTGAGGACTTAAAGGGTCAGGTTTGGTACATGCATTTTGATGGTGCAACATCTAGGTATGGTAAGGGTGCTGGAATTTTTTTGAAGTCTTCCCTTGGTCATATTTTTAAGTTTGCCTATAGACTTGAGTTCGATGCAACCAACAATGTGGCTGAATATGAAGCCTTGTTGTTGGGATTTGAGTTGGCAAAAGCTTTAAGAATTAAGTTGCTTAGTATCAAGGGAGACTCTGATTTGGTTATCATGCAAGTTAAGAATAAATTTACATGTAAAAATCAAAGGTTAAGGAATTATCGAAACGCTGTGTGGGATGTTATGGAACACTTTGATGCCATTAGCCTTGAAGCTATCCCAAGAGAAAAGAATACCGTGGCGGATGAACTTGTTGTGGCTGCTTCTACTTTACAATTATCTGATGAATTAATTAAGGAAAGGATAAAAATGGAAATTATTTTCAGACCTTCAGTGCCGGATAATTCAGAGCATTGGCTAGTTTTTAATGATGAAAAACAGGCCATTCGTTTTCTTAATAATTTGGATGAGTTTGAAATTTTTTGGATAAGTTCTAGGGAGGATGGATCTGATGATCATGATGATATTATAAATCCTACTCCTAGGAATATTGTTGCTTTAGAGAAGCACTTTGATCGGCATGATGCCACAAAGATGAAAGAGGAAAACAAAATGGATCTGGGTGAATTCATTGAAGTAAATATTGGTACCTTTGAGGACCCTAAGATTGTCAAAATTGGTAAAGGAATTAATGAAGAAGAAAGGAAAAGGTTGACCAATTTACTTCATGAATATAGGGATGTTTTAGCATTTTCATATGATGAGTTAAAAGGATATAGGGAAGATGTCATGCAACACATTATCCTTTTAACAGATGAGAATGCTAAACCATTTCGTCAAAAGCTTAGGCAAATAAATACTAAGTTAGCCCCTTTGGTTCAGAAAGAGCTTTCAAAAATGCTCGCAGCTGGAATCATTGCTCAAACTAGACATTCAACATGGTGTTCCAACCTGGTGATTGTTAGGAAGAAGAATGGTACCATTAGACTTTGTGTCGATTTCAGAAACCTTAATCTAGCATGTAAAAAGGATAATTACCCTTTGCCCAACATGGAAACTATGTTGCAAAGAGTAACAGGTTTAGGAATGATGTCATTGATAGATGGTTTTTCTGGGTACAATCAAGTTTGGGTTAAGAAGGAAGATCGTCACAAAACTACATTCACCACACCATGGGGTAATTTCGAATACATTAGAATGTCTTTTGGGTTGACTAATGTTGGGGCTACTTTTCAAAGAGCTATGGATTATGCTTTTAAAGGTTTAATTGGAAAAATTATTGAAATTTATCAAGATGATCTTACTGTTTTTTCTGAAGATGGTGTTAGTCACATAGGTCATCTTAAGCAGGTCTTTGATAGGTGTAGAGAATTTGGGATTTCCTTGAATCCAGTTAAGTCTGTTTTTGGAGTAACTGAAGGGAAATTACTTGGTCACATCATCTCCAAAGATGGAATCAAGATTGATCCTGAAAGAGTAGAGGCAATCCAAAAGATTCCTCTACCTCATAATCTTAGATCCCTTCAGTCCTTTCTAGGAAAAGCTAATTTTCTTAGAAGATTTACTTCCAAATTACGCAGAAATAGCTAAGCCTATTCAAAGTATTATGAAAAAAGATGTAAAATTTTTGTGGAAAGAAGATGGTAAAAAGGCTTTTCAAGGAATTAAGGGTGCTATTGCCAAAGCTCCTGTTTTGGCGAGTTAAGTCTTGGCGAGGATGCTTGGTTAAGTCTCTCAAGCATTTTAGGACTTATGTGGGTTATTCTAAAATCATTGCTTTCGTCCCGCATTCCACGATTAAAGATATCTTAACTCAAACTGATTTCTTAGGAACTTGTGCTAGGTGGGTTACTAAAATTCAAGAGTATGATTTAGAGATTATGCCCACCAAGTTAGTCAAGGGTCAAGGCTTGGCTGAAATGATGACCGAGGGTAATGAGAAAGCGCTTGGTTTGATTTGTTTTAATGATGCATCTTCACCTGAGCTGCAAAGGTTAGGAGAGCATGAATGGTATAAGGACATTATTTATTATTTGTTAAATCTTACATGTCCTAACCATTTAGTTGCTCATAGAAGAAGGGCTCTTAGATTAAAAGCTGCTAAGTATTGCCTCATGAAGGATGGCCTTGGGTGGAGAAATCCTGAGGGGATAATACTTAGGTGTGTTGATGAGATTGAGTCTAAGAAGTTGATTTCTGAGTTTCATTCAGGATTTTGTGGTGGTCATTATACTGCTAGAACTACCGCCCACAAAATTCTGAGAGTTGGTTATTATTGGCCTTCGAATTTTTCAGATGTGCATAAATTTGTCAGAAGTTGCCAAGCCTGTCAACTATTCATTGGGAAGCAGAAGCTAGCTGCCCTACCCCTACAACTTGTGGTTGTTGAGGCACCTTTTCAGCATTGGGGTCTGGATTTCATCGGGAAATTCCGTGAAAATTCTAGCAATGGCTACTCCTGGATCTTAACTGCGACTGATTATTTTACTAAATGGGTTGAAGCCATTCCTGCTAAGAATGCCAATGAAAAGGTCATTATGGACTTTATTGAAAATCAAATCATTACTAGATTTGGTGTCCTTGCCAAGATCACTACTGATAATGCCAAGGCTTTTAGTTCTTTTGAATTTTCATCTTTTTGTTTTGAGTATGGCATTACTTTATTTCATTCATCTAACTACTATCCTCAGGGTAATGGCCTAGCTGAGTCAAGTAATAAAAATCTAATAACCATTATCAAGAAGATAGTAGGAGATAATAAGCGATCTTGGGAAAACAAAATCAAGTATGCTTTGTAGGCAGATAGAATTACTAAAAAGAAAGCTACTGGTAAAAGTCCTTTTGAATTAGTTTATGCCTGTGCACCTTAAGTTACCATCTTACCAACTCCTTCAACATTTTTCCACCAATAAAGATGTTGTTCAAAATAGAATTGATCATATTGTGGAGTTGGATGAAACTCGCATGAAAGATTTAGATAATGCGTAAGAATCAATCTAACATTAAGAAAAGCTTTGATAAATCATCTCGATCTAGATCTTTGCAGGTTGGAGACATGGTATTACTTTGGGATCGAAAGAATGAAAAGCCCGGAAAAAACAAGAAATTTGACAGTTTGTTGTTGGGACCTTATATTATCAGAGGCATTGCTAGACCAAACTCATTCCACTTGAGCACGTTGGAAGGCGAACCACTTCAATTACCTACGAATGGCCAACTGCTCAAGTTGTTCTTCAAAGATGACATCTAATGCCATTAGGCATCCTTTGTATTGTATTTCTAACCCTACTCCTTGTCCTTTCAGCATTTCATTTTGTAGTTAGATTAGATTTACTTTTCATGTCAAGTAGAATAATAAATGTTAGAAGAGCTTCTATTTTCCATGTGTTTAATGTTATATGATGATATTTGGATGGAAGCTACTTATGTAATTTTGTGTGTTGCTTGGATGCAGATTCTAGATTCTCACATTCCTTCAATGAAGCAACGTGTCCCCAAGTAGAGCCAGATGTTGACCACTCTATGTCAACGACCCCATAGCAGTACACCCCCATTTTTTCAAATGGGATCCATCATGTTTGAGGTGTTCACGCCGTTTAGACTTCATCGACAGTCAACAGTTTTATGAATGATGTAAACTCATTCTGCATGTTTATGATGTAAATGATCTAAGTAAGACTACCATATATGTAACAACCTAGGTAAGCCTAGTATTTTGGTAATGATTTCTATCCTAGGAGGTTATTTGTCTCACTCATTCATTTGTGTTTCTCGACACAAATGATCGGCAGAGTTTTCCCCTCCAGCTTCACCCCAAAGCTAGGGTGGATTTTGTCATCAAGATGCTAAGTGAGTCCTAGTGTTTCTATCGAGTCTTTGTAAAAGTAGTTTGGGAATAATCTTAGCTAATTGGCTAGATTATTTTATTACACGCTGCTTGGTGTACTAGATCATTTTTTGCGTCGCAGAATTGGGTAACTATTTGAGGGTTTATATGAATGGGTATTCCCCCTTTATGTGTCTAAATGTATTTATCTTATGTAAAGAGGGTTGGAAAAATAATTAAATCACCTCTCAGTCATTTAATTAAATTTTCTGGCCAAATTAATTAAAAAAATCCTAAGTTAGAAATTTAATTAATTTTAAGTCCTAGGTGAGTTAAAATTCTTCAAAGGCAAAATTCGTGGGTCCTTAAAAAATAAATTTTTAAAGGTCCTAGGCCAAGGGAATATTGAGAATTTCAAGAAAAATTGGACACTTGGGCCTTGGTGGTTAAGTCAAAGTCAAAATTTTGAGGTAATTAACTCAAAAATATTGTTTTTGAGTTAATAAAAATGGAATTAAATGATAAATTCGAATTTCCTCAAACTTATATTTTCGACGGTCCAGATTAAAAGATGATTAAATCTTTTTAATGGTCGAGATTATTTTGACAAGGATCAACTGAACTAGCCGTTGGAGATTTTATCTTATAAATTAGAGGTCTTTGTCAGTCTTTCAATGATCCGATCTTTGAATCGTGCACTTGTTCTTGGAAGCTCTTGTGATTTTTTTTTAATAAAGCATAAAGACTTTGGGGTTACAAACTCTGGTGTTCCTTTTCCAGATCTATGTGGTGATATTGTCTGTAAACTCTGCTACTTTATTTGGCATTTTGATGGTTGATGGCCTTTATGGATTGATCTGCATACAGGGATCTTGTGCAGTTTTCTGGGTTTCTAAAATTGCATCTTGATTTAACGGAAATATTAGTTATCTATTTCTCTGAAAGGTCTCATGTTTATTTTTTAATCTCCATCAATCTAAAATTCAGTTATAAGTGTGCAGAGATCGTTTTTCAAGGTTTGATCATTTGGGGAAGTTTTCAGTTAGACCAGCCGACTCTCAGATTTCATAAATCTGAAAAAGCTCATTGTTTCCTAATTCCCAAGTTTATCTTACGGAATTTTGTTTTTACAGGGTCTTCTCAGGCTTGTGCCTCTCTTAATTTCTCTTTTTATTAATTGTACAAAAATGGTTTTAAATCTGGCCATGAGGGCCTCTGATTTGTAAATTAGCACTATAAATTGGCAAATTTTTCTCTAGGGTTGAAGTGTTTATTTTCTGTGCATAGTTTTTGGTTTGTTTTCTGGTTTTGTGCAGGTTTACAGGGAGATTCTCAGAAATTTTTTTAGATCTAAGCTAGATCTAGGCCCTGGAGGGTAAGATCTGACCTCAGGATCAGTTCCGCCTATAGATCCGGGCATAGTTTTGTTGCAAAAGAGTAAATCTCAGGTGCATCTAAATCAGTATTTTAAAAATCTGAGTTATATTGGCAAAATTTTAATTACTGGGTGAGAAGGAGTTTCATGTGTACTAGGTCTGCCTGAAATAAACATTCCTTGCTTAAATCTCTACATCTGATTCCTGTAGCCGCTGCCATTTTCCTAACCTATACGCAACCCTCTATCCTCTACGCTGTCGGCTTTTCTTTCCTTCCCTTCTCATGCATTTCCTTCCCATTTTTGTTTTAACGCTGCTCTTACACCTTCCTCATTTCCGTCCGAATCTGCAATTCATCCCTTTTGCCCGCAGCCTAACTCCCTTCGATCTATTCGCATTTGCTATCCTTTACACTTTTCCTGTCTGCCATTCCGCAGCCCTTCACACCTTCATTCCTTGCTACCCGCAATCCTCGTTGTTCCATTATGCCTGCAGACGCTTCATCATCGTTGTCCCTTCTCATGCCTTCACTCATTTCTCTGCCCTGGATTGCCTTCACACGGCTGCCATTTCCCCATCTCTGCGTCCATTCTGTTCACTCTACGTCCATTTCCTCCACACATTCCATTGCTTGCCGACAACCTCACGCCCTCGTTGCCCATCTTGTCGCTACTCCTTTCATCCTCATTTGTCGTCGACCTGCCTAGCACTAGCATAACCCAAATCCGACTTCTCCTTGTATTTTTATTTTTGGTATGAAAATTTCGGTTTTTTTTTTTTTTTTTAGCTTAGGTTTAGACTTTAGATTTCATTGGCTTCAATTTTAGTCATAGATCTTTAGATTTTTAGAGCTTTATGTTAGTTTTAGATTTTTTAGTTTTAGTTTTAATTAAATTTTAAATTTTCAATAAAACTTTTATTCTTAGCTTTAATTTCTAGCCTTTCGATTTTTTAGTTAGTTTAGTTAGTGTTTTAATTCTAGGATTTAATTTTTTAGTTGTAGATTATTTTTGAAAAGTTCAAAGATTAAAAAAAAACAAAAAATTATAAAATTTTTACCATTTTTCATTTTTAGAACTTTAGTTTTAGTTATTTTGCTTTTAGTTCCATTAACTTTAGATTTAAAGGGAAAATATAAAAAAATATAAAAATTAAAAAAGGCCCAAAAAGTTTTAAATTTTTAACTCTAGAAAATTCTCAAAAATTTAAAATTTTTTGCATAGTCAAGGCAAGCTTTAATTTTCTATCTAAAGTTTGACTATAGATTTCTAAAGTGGAATTATTTGGAATATCATAAATCCAGCAATATTGGAAATATCTGGCATTTAACTTTGATGGTTCTCTCATGATAACATTTTTGTTTCAAATTTAAATTGTTGGTGCTTAGCTGTGGTTGGTGATCATTGAGCTATCTTTAATTGTGATTTTAAATTACTTGAAATCGGTAGTTAATTGTTTAAATCAACTTTGGGAATATTTCAAGTGATGATAAATTGCGTAATTTCATCGAACAATGTTAATGCATAATTGTGAGGGTATTTTATTGAATATTATTGTGGTAGATTGATTTTCCATAGCAACAGTTACATATCAATTACTTGGTTTTAATTTCACAACGGGATATTTTGACTCCACAAGGCACTGGTTTTAAAGTTTCAAATCTAATTGGATCTGTAAAATCTCGTAAATCCTAACAAGTATTTGGTTGTCTAGCTGTGTCTCTTGAATTGGTTGATCTCCAACCTGTTTTCCTTCTTCATTTTCGTTAGGTTCTACCTCCCTTAGCTTGCAAGGAGACAACTTAGATAGAGAGATTGGGGATCAGGGTGACAGCGCCTGATCTGAGCTATTGTCGCGGTGCCTAGACATTTTATGCGACACACTTCCAATTCTTCCAAATGTATAGTGTCGTCCTCCAAATTATTGTCCTCTAGGTTTTTGTCCCAAACTTTATATGATAGATCCTCATAAGTCCGATCACAATAATGACTCAACAACCTCAAGTTGTAGTGCACATAAACCAAGATTTCTGCTTGGTTTTCGTTGTTTGTTTCTTCTCACATTATGGATGAAGTTGTAGGTGCTCCAACACCTCTCTGCAGAAGAAGTATTTACAACCTGTAAACTAACTTTTTTTTCCAATTTTGGCAAAAGTCCCATGCCGCCATATGCTTCCCACCATGTGAGAGCATCAAATCTGTCTCTATCTTCCATTGCATGCAAAGAACCAAACAAACCAGTGCAACTGAAGTATCTTCCTAATTCAAGGTGCAAATCAACACACTCCTCCCTGTCAGGGACCAACTTGTCTAATGCTTTCATATATCTTTCTTGTACCTTTGGATCTATGTGAGGTTTGATCCTAACCCCATCCCCAGGTGCGGGTTGGCCCAACTAAGATGGAGAGTAATATTTTGGCATAAGGATATACGCGACAGTATGTAGTGGAACATTAAGTTTATTCCACCATGCACACACACAGTTGTGAATCATTGAATACAAGTTGGGATCATTTTCCTTAACAACATCTTTTATTTGCCCCAACATGCTATCCATCTGCTCATACACCTCCCCAATCACTGGTTTATTTGTATCTGCAAAGCGAATCATGCTATAAATGGGCTTGGTGAAATTGAAAATTTCCCTCACACGTGCCCAAAACAAAGGATCAAGGGCGGTCTCCTCCACCTGTTCAAAACCTTGACTGTCAACTGAAGTTGTTGCCCTATCCTTTAATACATGCCACTGTGGACTTGATACCATGGCTGTCAATGACTCTCTTACCTTCAAAAAGCGTCTGAAGGTGAGGTAATAGCTAGCAAATCTAGTCTTTGCAATCTTCAACAACTCCAATCTTGAGTGATTGCGGAAAAGCCCATGGGTATTGCTATGATTTGTAATAACTCTTATCATTTTTTTTGCCTCTCTTGTACAAATCACCAAGCCATCTGTATTGAGGTTGTTTGTTTTTAATTATATCATGCATCAAAAGGTTCATTGTGTGAACCAAACACCCAGACCAAAATATGTTGGAGTATTTATCCTCAATAATTTCTCCCGCTGCCTTACAATTAGCAGCATCATTAGTGATGATTTGGACGACATTGTATGGTCCAATACGTTCAATTGTGTCAAGTAATGATTCTGCAATGTTGATGTCGTTCCTGAACTTATCTGAATAATCATATGATGAATGGAATATTGCACCACTAACAGACACATCAAGAACACTTATCAATGGCTTGCCTTTTACATTTGTCCATCCATCAGATACAATGGACACTCCATGCTCATTCCAAGAACTTGTCATTCTACTCAAAGAATGAGTTATTTTTGTTTTTTCATGATCAAGTCCCACGGTTTTAGCCTTGTCATACCCAGGGCTCTTGTATCCTTTGGGGGCATCATTAATGGCAGAAACCATTTCATGCCAATAAGGTGAGCAAATAACATTGAATGGTACCCCACATGCATAGAGAAACCGAATTTTTTTTGAATCCACATCACTCCTAGACCCTTCGTCAAGGAAATATGATATGGTTCTATGCCTTAAAGAGGTGTTTGGTCCAGGTGTGCCTCCATATCCACTGCCATGTGTGGAAGTTGATGGAATTCTTTTTCCATGATGTGATGGTGCATAAGATTCGATGAAACCCTTAGATTTTTTGGATTTGTATTGGGCTTCCTCCTCTTCCCTTATGTATTTGGCTCTATTTGTTGCTGACACACTTACACAAGTTTTGATTCCTATATTTTTATCTCCATCCCATGGCCTTTTCCCACAAAGGTTCCTTCTGGCACGGGTGTATGAACCTGTGTATTGTGTATTGCAATGGGGGCATAAAAATTTAGTGGTTCCACCCCCTTTCCCTGCTTCAGACTTAGTAACATATTTCCACAATGGTGTTTGGTCAATTTTAGTTGGTGTCACTGTGGTCTCATTATCTCCACTCTCCCCTTTCTCCTCAGCTTGGTACTCTTCTTCAGGATTTTCATCATATCCACTACAACCCACTTCTTCTGTAATATTCCCAATTAGCAACAGCTAATGGGCAAGATTAATTTTTGTTCAGATTTTGCTTTTTTAATGTTCAACCATAAAATAAAGGGGTGATGGGACCCATAACCCAACGTAGGAGAAATAAACACCCTAAAGTCACTTAGAGATTATTCTGGTTTCAGCGTGGGGCCCAGGGGAGCCAAGTGACAGCGCAGGGAGAGAGATAGCGCAAAGGCAGTGCAGTGGCAGCGTGGGCCAGGACAACACAGTGTAGGCAGGACAACTTGGCATGAGGAGACAACGCAGCATAGTGGGGCCCAAGGGAGAGCTAGGGTCTCAAGCATTAAAGGAGGGAGAGGCTAGCTACTCATTCATTCTATTATGCATCTTCATAATTTCTGTCTAATAGATATTGAGCACACTTACGTTGTTTAGCTAAGTCTGCAAGTGTTGTTCAACACACGGGTGTCTCTGAGCGGAGATCCCAACCTTAGCCTCGGGGAACTTCGAGTTCCCGCTCAGGTGAGGAGCTTCGCCATCGATTTTCAGAGCAGAGAACGCAGAGCCTTTCAGCCAGGAGTTACGCAGTCACTAAGGCAGTGCAGTCACACTCAGAGATTACGCAGTCTTGGAGGAGGGCAGCACCGAGAATGAAGAGAGATCAGGAGTCTCAGTCCGGGAGTAGTGTGAGGAGATCAACCCTTCATGAGTCATCTTTTGGAGCAGTAGGAGGCCAACATTTCCAATCCTTCAGTTCAGGGGCCAGCGTACTCACCGGGAGTGGGTAATTTTCCCAAGGGGGTCAAATTCCGTGGTCAGCCTTTCCAGAATTCCTTTCTGGGTTTTTCCGAGTTTTTGGAGGAGAGTTCACAGCCGGAGTTTCACAATTTTCTGAGCAGGGGAACAGCCCTAAAGAACAACTCTATTCTAGCTAGAAGCAACATTTTCTAGCTGCAGCAGTAGCTCAAGGAGTTACGTAGTCCAGAGAGAAAGCAATCATTCCCAACAGGGTTTTAAGAGTTATTTCAGCTTGCCTTGAGCAAGCCAAGGTGCCATCATTCTGATCACCTCTTATACTCATTCCCTCTTTCAGATTTATAATAAAATGGCTCAACGTTTCTTAATGTTTGCAGTTCTTTTCATGGTGTCTCTCTATTTGTTGTAGTTTTTGTTTATGTTGCTCTGTATTGTTGTTTATTTCCTATTTAGAATATTATAGTGGTATCAGAGCTCATAGACTTGGCTCAGCCTATGGAGCAGATCAGTCTATGACACTCAGAGACAAAGAATACATCACTTACCAGAAGCATTGGTACAGGAGCCGAGAGCGGAGGCCCGAGGCCACATTTGGAGAGGGGGACTACGTTCCAGTTAAGGACGCAGAGGAGGAAGCACCTATGGCAGAAGAGATAGATGACGAGAAGGAGTTTTGGAATCTCCTCTTAAAGTCTATACAGAAGCTCTCGAGGAAGATAGAGGAGATGGGTCATAAGATTGCTGGGGAGAATAGACAGCGTGAAACCCTAAGGGGTTTTCACATCATAGAGGGATCCAACACTTCCCATCACACACAGGAGCAGAACACAACACAGCAGGTGGTGCTATGCACTCCCCCACGTTCCACTATGCCCACATTCTTGACTGCAGGGACAGGAACGGGAGGACTTGAGGAGCCAGAGATGGCTCATTATGGGGACTATTTTGCAGAGTATCAGTCAGATGGGTGAGAGTTTGGTGAAACTCTCTCTTTCCACGATTTCTTCCATCTCAAGAACAACAGCAGACCCCGCAACCAGAACAGAGGAGGTGGGTACACGTAGAGAGGTGAGATGCAACGTAACATAGGCAGATTTTTCTTGCCAACTTATGACAGGTCATCTTAATGTTCAACAAAAGCTTGGGTAGAAAAGTTGGACATTTACTTTCAGCTAAACCAGATGGCGGAGGTGGAGGCTATCAAGGTGGCAACGCCGCACCTTGAGGGGGAAGCCCATGACTGGTGGTTCCATGGGATGGCCACACTGGGTCACTCGGTAATGACAACGTATGCAGAGTTCACCAGGAGATTGGTGGAGAGATTTGACCGAAAGGATCTAGAGGAGCATTTTGTCAAGTTGACCAAGCTCAAATAGATTGGGAACTCATAAAATTACATTTCTGAGTTCTTGATACTTTCAGTGATGGTGCCAGACTTGTCCGCAACCAGGAGGATCTACATGTTTATTGATGGGTTGGCAGAACCTCTGCGTGGGTTAGTCAGGTCCACTAGGCCTGCTACACTTCAGGATGCAGATGCAATCAGGAGGACAAGAGACTTGCAAGATGCTTTGCCCAGAACTAGAGCTCTTTTCCCCCAAAGACCGACATTTCAGCCAAAGGGGAAGGGCACGAGAGTTCCACCGCAGAAGGGGAACCAAGGTCGAGGGCCTTTGGATGATGATACCCAGAGAGACTTGAGACGGAGGAAGTTATGCTTCACATTCCAGGAGCCATGGGCACCGGGTCATCGATATGCCGTAGGGAAGGCACATTACATCGAGGTCTTCTCCGACAGTGAGGGAGAAGAAGATGCTTATGAGGAGAGAGAGGGAGATGACAATGTTGTAGCACAGAGAGGAGATCATCCACCACCACCTCTCCCAGGAGCAGGAGGGGCAGCGTTTGCACCCACAGGAGGAGTCCTTGCATCTCTACGGGGAGTTCCAAAGTATTTGACACTACGTGTCTGAGGCAGCGTGCAAGGACAACGTGTTTCAGTTCTGGTAGATAGCGGGGCCACTCATAACTTTATTTATTCTCAACTAGTAGAGAGGAGGGGCATACCGACAGAGAGTTTTGATGGCTTCTCAGTGCTGGTACCAAGCACCAGAACCATGCAGTGTATGAGATATGTTCCGGCATTGGCAGTGACCATGGGGACCTACACGATGACAAAACACTTCTTTGTGGTTGACATCCCAGATACCAATGTGGTATTGGGAGTGCAGTGGCTCATTACGCTGGGTAAGGTCACCACAGACTGGGAGACACTAGAGATGGAGTGGACAGATAAGAAGAGCAGAAAGCATGTGATGATCAGAGGCATGCACACATACCCTATGCAGACAGTGTCAACACACTGGATGGAGGCAGACTTCCGGAAGGGAGACATAGAGTGGGCAGTAGAACTGCGTATTTCAGAGGCAGGGGCCACAGGGTAGGCAGCTCACCTAGATGTGCAGTTGATATTGGATAGGTACTCCACGATTTTTGGGGACATACCACCGGGGCAGCCACCGGACTAGGGGTTTGAGCATACCATTGAGTTGGAGCAGGGGATCCAGGAAGTGATCACCACACCCTATAGGCACCCCAAGCCCTACAGGGATGAGATTGAGAGAGATATCCATGAGCTCTTAGCACTGGGATACATCCGGCCCAGTACTAGCCGTTTGCTTCTTCTGTTATTCTGGTAAAGAAGAAGGATGGCACATTGCGGATGTGCATCGACTATAGGGCACTCAACAAAAAGACGCTGAAGAATCGATACCCCATTCCCAGGATTGATGAGTTGATGGATGAGCTGAGGGGATCGAAATTCTTCTCCAAGATCGATCTGAGGTCGGGGTACCATCAGATCAGGGTGAGGGACCAGGATGTCCCCAAGACTACATTCAGGTGCCATTATTGCCACTTCGAGCTTTTGGTGATGCCCTTCGGGCTAACCAACGTACCAACCACCTTTCAGTCTTGTATGAACCACATTTTCCGTGGTCAATTGCGAAAGTTTGTGCTGGTGTTCTTTGATGGCATCCTTATATACAGCCGCACTTGGGAGGAGCACTTGCAGCACATTGAGGTTGTACTGCGTATTTTGGAGGAGCAACATTTCTATGCTAAGCTCTCCAAGTGCGAGTTCGGGTTGACAAAGATGCTCTACTTAGGGCACATCATTGGTGTGGACAGAGTGAGAGTCCATGAGGAGAAGATCCGGGCCATCCGAGAATGGCCGGAACCGAAGAACGTGACAGAGCTCCGGGGATTTGTAGGCATTTGCACCTACTACTGGAAGTTTGTCAAGGGGTTTTACCAACTTGCTGCAACGCTCACAGATCTCACCAAGAAGGGGGCATTTGGCTGGATTGATACTGCACAGAGGGCCTTTGACAGGCTCAAGGAGGTTATGAGCAGTTGTCCGGTGCTGGCTTTGCCGGACTTCACGCAGCTCTTCATCCTAGAGTGTGATGCCTCGAGGGAGGGAGTAGGCACAATATTGATGCATGGGGGCCACCCTATAGCTTTCGAGAGTAGGAAGCTACTACTGCATAAGAGGTTGTATCTGACATACGACAAGGAGATGCTGGTCATTATGCATGCACTGGCCAAGTTTCGGCAGTATCTGGTAGGCAACAGGTTTCGGGTGAGGATTGACTACAATAGCCTCGATTTTTCCTTGAGCAGAAGCAATTGCAGGAGAGGCAACAAAAGTGGGTCAGTAAGATCCAGGCTTATGACTTTGAAATTGAGTATGTCAAAGGGAAGAACAATGTAGTATCGGATGCTTTATCACGCAGGCCGACAGCGCTGTCCTCGATGAGCCTAGATGCAGACTGGAGGGCTCAACTGTTGGTGGCGTACTCCAAGGACCCCTTTGCTTGTGAGGTGCTGGATGGTCAGGTTGCAGATGACAGATACAAGGTGATGGATGAGGTCATCTACTATAGAGATAGGACCTTCTTGACTAGGGATTCTCAGCTCAAGGAGAAGATACTGCGTGCATCCCATGATTCACGATTATTAGGCCATCAGGGATTCACGAAGACCTATAGGGCCATCATGGAGAGGTTCTCTTGGAGGGGCCTCAAGGAAGACGTACTCCGGCATGTCAGGAAGTGCGAGGTGTGTCAGAGGAACAAGGAGGAGATGAGCCACCCAATCGGACTACTATAGGCGCTTCCCATTCTGGAAGGAAAGTTGGAAAGCATTTCCATGGATTTCATTATTGGGTTGCCCGCGGTGTAGGGAAAGGATTGCGTCTTTGTGGTCGTTGATCGACTAACAAAGTATGCTTACTTCTTTTCCATATCATCACGGTACACAGCTACACATGTGGCAGAGCTGTTCTTCCATGATATTTTAAGATTGCATGGTCTTCCGAAGACCATAGTCAGTGACAGGGACAGCCGTTTCATGGGCGGATTTTGGTAGGAGCTCTTTCATTTGGTGGGTACAGAGTTAACTCCTAGTACCAACTATCACCCTCAGACGGATGGGAAGATGGAGATAGTGAACAAGTGGTTGGAAGGCTACTTGCAGAACTATGTCATGAGGCAGCAAAAGGCATGGATGCGTTGGCTGCATTTGGGAGAATACTGCTACAACACCACTTTCCACATGTTTATCAGTATGTCTCCATTTTATGCTATGTATGGATATCATGCTATGACTTTTGCTGATGTTATGTTTGGAGCTAGCAAGGCCCCCAGGGCCAAGGACTAGATTCAAGAGAGCCAAGATATACTCCGGGCTCTTAAGGACAACTTAGCCACAGTGCAGAATCAACAGAAGTTGTATGCCGACAGAGGGCGGGTAGAGAGACAGTTTGAGGTAGGTGACTTGGTCTACCTTCGACTTTAGCCTTACCAACAGTCCACGCTGAAGTAGAAGGGGGCCAAGAATCTCAAGCCCCGCTTCTATGGACCTTACAGGGTGATCCACCAGGTAGGAGAGGTTGCTTATGAGTTGGAGCTGCTATAACATTTTCCATGTATCATGCCTGAAAAAGGCATTGGGGCAGCAGGTGACTGCAATAGAGGAGCTCCCACCTACAGATGATGAGGGGCATTTGGTGTTACAACCAGAAGCCATCTTAGACACCCGGGAGAGATAGCTACAGCGCAAGACAATTAAGGAGTACTTGGTGAGATGGAGAAATCTTTCGGATGAGGATGCCACTTGGGAGAGTGAGAAGATTTTGCAGCACCCATCTTTGCAGTTGCTTGAGGACAAGCAACATTTTGGCGGGGAGGACAGTAATATTCCCAATTAGCAACAACTAATTGGCAATATTAATTTTTGCTCAGATTTTTCTTTTCTAATGTTCAACCATAAAATAAAGGGGTGATGGGACCCATAACACAACGTAGGAGAAATAAGCTCCCTAAAGTCACTTAGAAAATATTTTGATTTCAGCGTGGGGCCCAGAGGAGCCAAGTGACAATGCAGGGAGAGGCATAGCGCAGAGGCAGCGTGGGCCAGGCAACGCAGTGGCAGCGTGGGCCAGGACAACGCAATGTAGGCAAGACATCGCAGTGTAGGCAGGACAATGTGGCATGAGGAGACAACGCAGCATAGTGGGCCCAAGGGAGAGCTAGGGTCTCAAGCATAAAAGGAGGGAGAGGATAGCTACTCATTCATTCTATTATGCATCTTCAAAATTTTTGTCTAACATATATTGAGCACGCTTACGCTGTTTAGCTAAGTCTGCAAGTGTTGTTCAGCACATGGGTGTCTCCGAGCGGAGATCCCAACCTCAGCCTCGGGGGACATCGAGTGCCCAGCCAGGTGAGGAGCTTCACCATCGATTTTCAGAGCAGAGAACGCAGAGCCTTTCAGCCAAGAGTTACGGAGTAACTAAGGCAGCGCAGTCACACTCAAAGATTACACAGTGTTGGAGGAGGGCGGCACTGGGAGTGAAGGGAGATCAAGAGTTTCAGTCTGGGAGTAGTGTGAGGGGATCAACCCTTCATAAGTCATCTTTTGGAGCAGTAGGAGGCCAGCATTTCCAGTCATTCAGTTCAGGGGCTAGCGTACTCACCAAGAGTGTGTAATTTTCCCAAGGGGGTCAAATTCCAGGGTCAGCCTTTCCGGAATTCCTTCCTGGATTTTTCCGGGTTTTTGGGGGATAGTTCACAGCCAGATTTTCACAATTTTTGAGTAGGGGAACAAACCCAAAGAGCAACTCTATTCCAACCAGAAGCAACATTTTCCAGTAGCAGCAACAGCTCAGGGAGTTACGCAGTCCAGAGAGAAAGCAACCATTCCCAACAGGGTTTTAAGAGTTATTTCAGCTTTCCTTGAGCAAGCCAAGGTGCCATCATTCTGATCATCTCTTGTACTCTTTCCCTATTTTAGATTTATAATAAAATGGCTCAGCTTTTCTCAATGTTTGCAGTGCTTTTCATGGTGTCTCTCTATTTGCTGTAGTTTTTGTTTATGTTGCTTTTTATTGTTGTTTATTTCCTATTCGGAATATTACATCTTCATCCTCCTCTTCTAGAATAGGCCTCTTTCTTCTACTCTCCAACACCATAATAAAAAAAAAGGAACCAACATGAAGAAAATACCAAGCCATATAGCCACGATGTTTCAAAATTCAAACTTTCAAGTTTTTAACCCACAAAACAATGGAGGAATGCCAAATGGGAATAGGAAAAAAATCAACATAGAAAAAAAAATTCAATTTTTCATTTTTCAACAAATTAAAATGCAACATTGAAAAAAAGATTCATTTTTTTCATTTTTCAACAAATTAAAATGCAACATAGAAAAAAAAAATTCATTTTTTCATTTTTCAACAAATTAAAATGCAACATAGAAAAAAAAAAGTCAAATTTTCATGTTTGAACAAATTAAAAATGCACATAGAAAAAAAAAAATAGATTAGACTCTCCTACCTCTTTGAATTTTGTCCTTCGATCCCAAGCTCTACCTCCAACCTCCTTGCTCTCTCCAACCTCCAAGCTCCTTGCTCTCTTGCTCTCTCTTGCTCTCTTTCTCTCTCTTTCTTTCTTGCTCTCTTGCTCTCCTCTCCTCCCTAACTCTCTTGCTCTCTCTTCAAAGATGAAATAATAAGAATGAGGGAGGGAGGGCCTTTTATTTCTTCCCTTCCCTTCCCTCCAAAAATCCGCCCTCCTCCTCTCCGTGCGTGGACGACGTCATTTTTCCGGAACTGGAGCGTAATTATGGTTCAGGGAGCGAACACTCCTCGAGCGCTCTCGAAGCATTTTTAAGGAGGGAGCACTCAAGGAGCGTTCGTTCCTTGAGCGCTCCCTAAAACACTCCCGTTTTGGCAGGGAGTGTTTTGACAGTGCAGGGAGCGCGCTCCCGATGCGCTCCCAAAACACTCCCGCTCGGAGCGTGAATTGAGAGCGGGTTCGAGAGGGGTGGGGCGCTCCCCCGCAACCCTGCATGAACTAGAAGCTTCCTTGTCCTTCTTCCTTAGAGGACAATTGGTGGCGAAGTGTCCAAGTTCACCACGTCGGAAACATTTGATCACACTTCTTTTTCCCTTGCTGCTTTTTAGATGCCAGGGCTGCATCTTCCTCTTCCTCCTTCACTTTTCTTGATCCGGTGTTGGTTTGTCTCTTGGTCTTCCGGCGGATTTCCTCTTGTCGGAGGATAGCCCACATGTCGTCCCAGTTTGGAAGGTCCTGTCTGCCCAACATGCTTTGGACAAACGTTTCCCAATCATCTGTGACTACATTTAGAGCAGTCCTCACCATGACGTCATCTTCCACCTTAACCCCCATGGAAATTAGCTAATCCCGAATTGCCTACAACCTAAAGAGGAAAGGATCGATTTCCTCTCCCTTAGTCATCATAAACAACCTCATCTGTTTCTTCAGAAGCATCTTCTTCTGGACGGATTTCCCTTGATACAGTGTGGTTCATGCTTTCCACATACCATTAGCCCTCTTCTTCTCAGCTATGTGTGGGATCACATGATCCTTGACCTCATCCATGATGAAACACTTAGCATGTGCTTCAGCTTCATTATGCTTCGGGAGAAGAGCAACATCAGTTGGTGTAGCCAAGACGCTCTCTGCATGCTCCCGTAGTTCGTATGCCTCCAAGACTGTCAGGATTCTGGCCTTCCAGATAGCAAAGTTGGACAAGTTGTCCAACCTATCCTGATCACACAGTCCATATGGCGCCATCTACTCAGAAATAATCTGTCGGAAGAGATACTCCTCTCCCTTCTTCTCTTGCTACCCTCAACAGAAACTCGGATCTAGGGTCCTTGGCGAGAAAGGCACCCTCTGCTCCCTCTAACAACTGATTTCCTCCCTTGAAAATCTGCCAAATCTTCTGAATCAACCCTCTTCGATCACCCTCCGATTGATCCTCAAATTTCTTTGGCAAAAATCTGTTGAGCGGTTGTTCTCCTCCCGCTCTTTGTCAACTTAGCTAGGCACGATTCTAAATCAATAGAATCTCCACCACACCAGCAACTACCGAAGATTTGAAGCTCTTTTTCAGAACTACGACAACTCTGCACAACAACTCAAAAAAAAGGCTGCATCCCTCTGGCTGCCCTCTGCGTGAGAAGACTGGCTCAGCGTAGCCTCTACGTAGCGCAGGCTGCTCCTGCTTCCGTTTGGAAGGCTCTGCGCTGCATCTGCGTCAGCCCCTGCGTGGCCTCTGCTGGGATTGCATCCTCGTGGTGTTGCGCTGCCCTCTTCGGATTCTCTGCTGCTTCAACTGCTACTCTGCAACAAAAAATTCTTCAGTTGATTTGCTGGAGATTCAACTTGATCTACAATGCTCTGATACCATGTGAAAATTCCTTAATCTAAGAAACCCTACTGCTAACCATTGATTTACTTCTCCTGCTTGATTATTTACACAAGTTATTAATCTGAAAAATTCAGAAAAACAACGAAGTAAACACAAATAGCAGCCTACACATACAGATCATTTACCGAATAGCACGCTCATATGACAAAGTGACAGATTTTTTAGACAAATGTCCCCGGAAAAACCCAATGCAGGAAAACCGGTGCAGCTAGCTCTGGAGGGTTTTATTATTATGCAGATTCTGAATACAACAATTTCTGGGCACCAAACATGGTTGACCCTACAGAGAAAATCACGGGAACAATACCTCTTTCGCTCGGAGACAGAAAATATGGCTGATTCACACCCTCAAACAGGATTTACAAAAATCGAACCCATTCTGGCCCACTGGAAACCCCAGCGCTGCTCCTCAGCCCTCTGCGTCAGCCTTACTGGTCTGCGTCAGCCTCTGCATTGCTCTGGAAGGACCTGCGTCACCCTATCTGGGCTTACGTTGCCCCTGCGCTGCCCTGACTGGGCCTGCGTCAGCCCTGCGTGGCTCCTGCTGCCCCTAACTGGGCTCTGGCTGGACTGCGTAGCACTTGGCTGGCTCTGCGCTGCTGGATATGCTGCCTCTTTGCTTCCGTTGTATTCTTGACCTTGGATTCAGAATCCCTCGCCAATACTGCCCCTCACTGCACTGCAAACTCTTCCTGAAATTCTTAGCAAACCACGCCCTGGAATTTCAGCTTAGCTTCAGTGCTCTTCCAATGTGTGTGTCCTCCAACTGACCCCAAGCCCTTCTCTTATACTTTTCTCGTTGGGAAACCAACGACCATGATCTAATATCTAATCGACAACTAAGATTAGAAGTTGCTTGATCCACGTCACTTAAGTCATTCTCATCACATGTTTAATTTAATTCACTTTAATCTTTTAATTTTCCTAAGTTAGACTTAGGGTCCTTAATTAAAAAGATTAATTACTTGAATAACTCTTAAACTAGATGGAATTTCCCCAAACGCTTTATGGGTCTTGGAGATCTCATGTACTTTAGCTCCTCCACAAAATTTGGGGGCTAGAGCACATCCGATGCTACCCCAAAATCTCAACATGATTTCCTTGTCTAGTTTCCTTGTTTCTGAATCAATTTGTGTAGGTTGCTTCAGTAGTTGCTTCAATAATTCAGATCTTAATTAATTATGTAATGTTTCAATAGGATTCATTAGATCTGTTTAGATCTCGGAATTTTCACATTCTGGAAGCTCGATATGGATTCGCATGGAATACCAGCTTCCTATTGTTTCACACGAAAGCTCTGGGTTTGAAATATAGGACTCGTACATGGGAGTGCCACAAGAAATACCAGATGATCAAAGAGCTACAATCAATTGCTAGGGAAATTGAAGAAATATATAAATCAATGGAAAGTTGCAATCCGGATTCACAAAACCTATGTCAGCTCTCGGAACTAGAAAAACGTAAAAATGAAATTCTTAGAATACAAGAGATTACTTGGAAGCTGAAGAGCAGGGCAACTTGGTTGCGCAAAGGTGATCACAACACCAAGTTTTTCCATCACTATGCCAATAATAGGAAAAATAAAAATGCTATTTGGCAAATTGATACTCATGATGGCACAACAGTACAGTCTACACATGATATCCAGAGAGAGGCCTACAATTTGTTTTTAGATTTCTATAGTCGGAGGGAGAGGGTTGGCTTATCCGATCAACTATGGGCCCTTGATCTTTATCATGCATGTTTGAGGAAGCTGCTAATGAAGTACTTGGTAAGCTTGTCACCAGAGAAGAAATTCAATCGGTCCTCAAATCTTTCGCTCGAGACAAAAGCCCCAGCCCAAATGGATGGCCTATCGAGGTGTACCTACACTTCTTTGATATCACGACAGAGGACAGTCTTGGTGTGGTTGAAGAATCCAGGTCCCTTGGGTGCATTTTGGGTGATATCAATTCTACCTTCATTGCATTCATACCAAAATCCTCCCTTTCTAAAAAATTCCGAGACGTCAGACCAATCTCTCTTTGCAATGTGATCTACAAACTGATTTCGAAGGTAATTGCACAAAGGATCTCCAATGTCCTCTCTGGTCATATCTCCCGTGAGCAATACCGCTTCCTCTCAGATCGTCTTATCCACGATGCCATTGCTACGGCTCAGGAATGTATGCATTCCATTCACACAAAAAATATGGAAGCAATAATCATGAAGGTCAATCTATATAAAGCATATGACCGTGTTGATTGGTCATACATCCGACTGGTTCTCCACAAGATTGGCCTATCAACTCATAATGTGCAGTGGATCATGGCATTTATTGTGCCGGTATGGTATGCCATTATCATTAACGGTCTCCCCACTGATTTTTTCCAAGCGGGTCATGGTCTTCACCAAGGTTGCTCTCTTTCACCTCTTATATTCATTGTGATCATGGATGGGCTTAGTATTCGCATTAAAGAGGCACATTTGCGGGGAATTTTCGAAGGCTTATAAACTACTCCTGGGGTCACAATCACACATTCTTTTTTGTTGACGACATCCTGACCTTCAGAATTATATCGCGAGCTCTGTGGTCAGCTTTGCACTATATTCTTCTTTGATATGGTGCTACCTCTAGTCTGGAAATTAATGGTGCAAAATCATTTTTATTATCTACCTCTGGGGACAGAGCAGATATGGAATTAATCGCAGGTCTCTTTGAGGTGAAGCTTGCCCCCCTTTCGGAGGGCCTCACCTACTTGGGTTTCAGGCTAAAGCCTTGCAACTATCACACCAAAGATTGGTACTGGCTCTTGGAGAAGTTCAAGAAAATATTGAATAACTGGACTCATAAATGGCTCTCATTAGGGGGTTGTTTAATTCTCATACAAGCAGTCCTCCAGCAACTAGCAGTCTACTGGGCACATCTCTTTGGCCTACCCTCTCACATCATTTCCTTGGTCAAGGCTATTGTCTCAAGTTTCCTTTGGTCGGGAGCTCGTGGAACAAAAAAGTTTCACCTCTGCAAACTGGACTCGTTGGCAATTCCAAAACTATATGGTGGTTGGGGTCTGCTTGATATTCGATCTTTCACTCAATCTCTCTTGATCAAGTCTCTCTGGCGGGTAGTAACTGGGACAGGTGTATGGTCTATCCTATTCTGATCTAAATATTTAAATGGCACGGATCTACAACAACTATTTAAACTTTAGATTACAATCTCTCTCTCAAAGCAGAGGCTCATACATTTGGCAGGAATTCAGGAATGGACAGAGCATCTTACTGGGTGTTGACGACATTCGTGGCTCTCCTCCAGTTCTAAAAATGGAAAACCACCTTCAACATACTCTTGCTCATTAGGGAATTTTTTTTCTAAATCAGGTTATATCAGGTTGGCAATAGGGTTGCCCGATATGGAAATCCGCTGCCCAGCTGGGGCTGTTGGGTCGGGATGCGGTTGATTGGCAAACATATATGAACAAGCTGAGATCGAGAGTTTCTGTTTACATCCCTCCGGGGACAGAATAGTTTGGGCTGGCAAAATAAATGGGGAGTCAACAGTGGTAGCGGACATATATGGCAACATCATAACACAAAAAATACAAAGCACAGAATCGTCATGTTTCAGAAATTTTTGGAAGAGGCCTATCCCAATCAAGATCATATTGTTTGTGTGGCTTTCCTGGAGGAACAAAATCCTCACTTGGGATAACTTGGCCAAGCGTGGCTTTCAGGGTCTTTGGCGCTGCCGATTCTGCAAACTGGCCTCAGAATCTGTAGTTCCCCTTTTTATAAATTGTTCAGTGGTTCTCTCCATCTGGCATTTGTTTTCTCAGTTATTGCTTGACCTCAATTGGCAGCCTCTCAATAACATTCAATGCATAATCTCCTAGGAGCGGATGGATCGAAAATTCCGCTCTCTTCCTTTTTTCTTCTTGTGGGAAATCTGGCTGGCCAGGAATCGGTATATCTCTGACGGCACCAAGATTGTCCACTCCCGGATCCACTGTGCAATTATGTCTTGGCTAGATAGTCACTCTGCAACTCCTCCTTCTCCTAAGTATTTATCTCTCCGCCTTCGTCCTTCTCCAGCTGTATTGCCAGCAGGTTACTTTGATGGGGCCGAACAACAGGGTATTTGTGGCTGCGGGGCCTGGATCAAATTTGATCACAAGGAGCAATATCATATATTTTGGAATGGTGGCTCCGACACAAACACGAAGTCTGAAATCCTTGCTGTTTGGAGTCTGCTATGGGTTGCTTACAATTTGCAGCTCAGGACTTTACACATTTATGGGGATGCTAAATTGGTCATTGATGGGGTAAATGATCTTTCCACTCCACACTTCATTGTTGGATAAATCGCATCAAATATCTGCTTCAATGTCTACAGGCTCCACAAATCCAACACATCTACAAGGAAGTCAATTAAAGGGCTGGCTCTCTCTCAAAGACAGGTTTAAAAGAGCAGTTCGGGCACATCCAGGTTCAGCACTACAAGGATGGACAGATGCTGGATGCCAACTCCATATAACTTCCATGATCACACTGCAACGGGGATCAAGTTATTTTGGTTTCTCTCTTCCCTCCCTTTTTGCTTCCAGTTTTTGCTTCTGTGCTTCTAAGGCAAAATCTTCATGTTCAATGTATGTACCCTCGTATATATTGGTTGCTGCTGATATTTCTGGAAACAACTTGTTGACTAGTCAGAACTAAATTGCTGTATTATCTGTATATTTTCTACATTATAGCCATCGCTATGTTCAGCTTCTGCCACTATTCATGGTTTTCTGGCAATTGAGCAATATTGGAGGATATATCCCTGATAATATGTACTGTTTTGTAATATGTTATTAATACAAATGCAGTGTTTTTTCTCCTCTGAAAAAAATAGTGTGTTGTTATCGCAGTTAGCATAGAAACATGTAATTTTATTGGTTGGTGGTTTTTTTAATAATACCATCACATCTTTTCTCAATGCTATTTTGTTCAACAGTGGTCAATTCATGTTCAATTACCATCCATGAATCGGTCCTTGCTCAAAAATTGGCTTTTATTTTTATTTTTTATTCATCAACAAATGCCCACTTTTTCAGCTTGGATTGCATGTTGATCAAGGTAGCCGTGGCTTTTGTAAATGACAGAAATTATAGCAATCACAAGTTTATGGAATAAAATCAGTTTGGCTTATTGGTACTTATGGCAACAGTTGCTCAATAATTGGTGTCAATATTGAAGGTGTGCTGGCAGTTATTTGTGACATGGGTAAGACCTTGGGATTTTTCGATGTCAAACTCTTGCTGAAGATGACAACAGAGGAGAATTTAAACTGCAGTTTTAGTCATTGTGCAATTTAAATTGTGGTCAAACTTGGGCTACTACAGATTTAAGTTATGTTGGATTTTCTCCTCAGGTTAGAAGAACTGTATCTTGAGTTATGTCAGTTGAACTCAAACAGTAGTTAGAGTTATGCCAGAAGGTAGTTGAACTATGTTCGAATTTTGAAGTTAACCAGATAGAGTTAAGCGGTAATTTAAATTTGTATTAGATTCAAGGAAATCAAACTGTGATTCAAGATTACTTTGAGGGAAGTTCAAACTATAGATTGAACTGAAAATTAAATTCAAACATTGTCCGGGTTAGCTGTTAGTTGCAAATGAAGTCTTCTCAGATCGACGTAACAGAGTTCAGACCATTCAAAATTCTCTACCCATGTTGAATCCAATCTTTAGATTGATATGGCTGCTGTTGGTTGGTTTTTACTGGCATTGGTCTTTTTCTCTAGTGCACAGTTTGCAGCTTGAATGATGATATGTACTGCAAAGCTCATGTTTACAAATGCTGTTAGGTTTGGGGTTCGTGAACTTTCTTAATTTAAAAATAACTGCACAATCTATGAATAGAGGTTGTAAGCTTAATTCCATAGACAATAGTAAGCCAAATTTAATTGGTGTTATAGTAGACATGGTATCAACCAATGGTGGAGTATGCAAAATAAATGTCTTGTCAACGATTAAATGGACTCAGGATATCTAGACCATAAAAAAGATAGAAAATGTATGCATTTGTTAATAAATGATGATTAGAAATATCTCTGTGTTTTTAATTCTATTTTTCTAGATCATTATTCCTGTGATTGTTTAAAGAATGCTAGTTTATTCATGTTTATCATGAAACTTATTTTTTAATGGAAATACGTGAATTACTGACTGAAATATAAATATAGTTTGAGATAATGTTTTGGAGAATAATGTAAGCAAATTGAGGATTTTGTGTTACAGTCTGTAATATCCCCAGTTTTAACGCCTGGATTGGATTGAATCCAATTATGTGCCAATTTTAAATAAGTGTTGTACTGAATAACATAGTCATAGCTACCTCTGTCTCCTAGTATTTCCCTTTTCGTATTTACCCTTTTTATTTGCCACGTGCCTTATTCCAACTCCCTTCCTTTTAATGCTGCTAATGGTTACTTAAAAGACGCTCTTTCATTTTAATAAAGACATGAGAGTGGGCAGAAGGGAAGAGTGGAAAGACTCCATCTTTTTGGGAAATCCAATTTTGCCTGGATTGATAAAAGTGTTTTATCTTTGTTCTGGGAATGTACTGTCATATTTGATTATAATTTATAAAGCTGTGTTGCTTATGAACAAATGTATTGAAATGGTTAATCTATGTTTGCTTGCTAGCTCTTCTTGAGTTATATCAGCGATTCTGGGAATTCTTTGAAGCCATTTGCAAACCTAGGTTGCTTGCATACCCTTTCAAAGGGCAGTCAAAATCTAAATGCGGCTCTTTGAAAAATTCCATCATGACTAGAGGCCTTGCAATACTTGGAAGAGGATGTTATATAAGGTTACGCAGCTAAGACTTGTTGCCCTGGAAAATTTCGTTCCTTCATTAAGGTAGGTAGGTATTGAGTTCTGTTATAATGGCTACACCTGTCAAGATTCTTCTTATATACCTATGTTATATCTATGTGTCCCTTTACACCTTTGGGGAAAATTGTCTGCCATGCTGCGAGTGAGAGTTTGTCCACCAACAATTCTTTCTTTTTTCATATTCTTATTTGTGTTTATTGTTGGCTTGGTCTCAGTTGTAGCGAGACTTGCTACTTTGAAGTTCATTTAAATCTCTTTTATATTTATATTTGCATTTGATTCACATATTAAATCTTATGAATGTTGAACAAGTAATAGTTACGTTCTTTCTGCATGTATTCAAATTTTCACATTATAAAATGCCCATTACATTGCCCTTAAAATTCCAATTCAATTCTGTGTGTTATAGGTTTTGCTCTGCTGTACAATGTTTGTATTAAATTTACCTACCACAGATCGGCTGGGTTCAATGCAATTATTGGAAGAGAGGGGCTTCTACAGATATCAGGAGTTGGAAAGATGTGTCAAGCTTTTATAATGGAATCCAGTCACAGTAAACTGATGAGAAATTTGAGAATATTACTTGTCATGGCAGACATTTGACGATACTTGTTGGCATGGCACTGATTCTCAAAACGGTTTGAGATGAAAACATCTTCAGTAACAACAAGGTGAATTAATCATTTTTGACATTCTGTAAATAATTGGCCTATATTACTCTCATGACCATAACACTTCTCTATGGTGAGCTTTAACTTCTATTTGGATGAATAGGGCAAGTTCATGAATTGTAGAGTGATATAAGGTTGATAAATCCTCCCATTCCCAAGTGTTGGCGCAGATAAGTGACAGGCTTTTATGAAAACGGTAATGACATATGTTACCATGGCAGAGCCTTGCTAATTACCTTGCTCAATTGAAAGAATCATCTCTCCAAAGGTCAGACAAATGGAATCATTTCAATATAAAAGGAAAATAGAACAGTGTTTTGTGTGCAAGTTAAGAAGCCCTTCAAAGTTCCAGCCAATGGTGAAAGAAAACACTAGGATGGATAGCGCTGGGATGCACGTTGGATCTTGCATTGAGAAGGAATATTTAATAGAAAAAAGAAAAGTATCATATGCATCTAATTTGGATGACCCCTTATTCCAGGTCTCCCACATGATAGATGCTAAGCAATGTCTTGCCTTTCTCCCCTGCGTGCATTTTCAGTTATTGGGGTCTCTTTGTAGGTCATGCAGGAAATTCATTCAGAGCAGAGAGTTAGTTATAGTAAGAAGACATGCTGGTACAGTGGAGGAATGACTTTATATTCTGATAGTAGATTTAAATGGGTTGGCCATGGGATGGATATATCCTTGTTAGTATGTTTGGTTGAGAACTCTGTAGAGAGAGTGGACAAGGATGGCATTTGAAACCAAAGAGATGAATGACATTTTGCATAACCCACATTAAACAAAATTCTATCCATTTACTTTGACTTAAAAACTAGACCATTAGATTCATATATGATAATTTAGTACAGAAGGTACATTACAAATTGGTATAAGAGCCATTGGTTATAGCACTGGGGATGTATAGGCTCAAAGACATAAATAATTGTTGAGTTTTTTGAGTGTTGGGGTAGCATCGAATGTGCTCTAACTCCCAAAAATTGTTGAGGGACTTTGCCTCGATTTCCGTGCCCACTTGAAGCTGAAATTGTACTGTAAGGACGCGGACTGTACTGTATGGATTCCGTACGGACTGTACAGATTTCCGTACTGCTGTACGGATTTTTTTTCAATTGTTTTCTTCTCAAAAAATGCTCTTGAACTGTGCAGCTCACCGCATTAAATGTTGTTCGTACTGTACCTTCTGCTGTCTTCTATGCCTTGATTTTTGTGCCTAGCTTTGCCCAAAAATCACTCCTTTAGCTTGCTGCAACATATTTCTCTTTCAGAACTTTTCTCCAGCTGTCAGCCTTCTTTCTCCAATTTGCTCATGAAGAATGAATGAATGCAGTGTCTCTTTTCTTTTCCCCCTTTTGTTTCCCTAAATGACTTTTGGAAAACCCTAAGATCTAATGGCTCAAATTCACTTAGATCAAGGGATGAGAATAAATGTGCATTTAATTCTCACTTTCTATTTTCTAACTCACCCATTAAATAAAGTACCCACATTGTACTTTATGTCTAAAGTCACTTTTCACTTTATAATTTAATATTGACTTTACCACTTATAAAGTCACTTTCACTTTATAATTTTATATTGACTTTACCACTTGTCCAAGGTACATTAAAAATCAACATCATCGGTAGGTGGGAGCTCTGTGGTTGCAGTCACCTGCTATCCCAAAGCCTTATTTAGGCATGAGACGTGGAAAATGTTGTGAATTCAGCTCCCCTGTGGCAATTCCAGCTCATATGCCACTTCTCCAACTCATCGGATCACTCTATACGGCCCATAAAAGCGTGGCTTGAGCTTCTTAGCTCCCTTATGCTTTAGCGTGGACTGCATGTGTCGTTGAAGTCGAAGGTACACTAAGTCATCCACCTCAAACTGCCTCTCCATGCGGCCTCTGTCTTCGTACATCTTCCAATGATTTTGGGTTGTTGCCAAGTTATCCTTGAGAGCCTTGAGAATGTCTTCGCTCTCTTGGATCCAGTCTTTGGCCCTGTAGGCCTTGCTAGCTCCAAACATCACATCAACAAAATTCAGTGCATTATAACCATACAAAGCATAAAATGGAGACATATCGTTAGACATATGGAATTTCGTGTTGTAGCAGTATTCCCCCAAGTGCAGCCAACGCAACCAATCCTTCTGCTGCCCTGTGACATAGTTCGTCAAGTAGTCGTCTAGCCACTTGTTTACTATCTTGGTCTGCCCATCAGTTTGTGGGTGGTAGCTTGTGCTGGGTGTTAGCTCTGTGCCCACCAAATGGAACAACTCTTGCCAGAAACCTCCTATGAACCGGTTGTCCCTGTCACTGACTATGGTCTTGGGAAAACCATGGAGTTGAAAGATGTCCCTGAAAAACAGCTCAGCCACTTGTGAAGTAGTGTATCGATGTAATATCCCTTTTCAGGGATGTCTCTCAAACACAAGCAAACTCCAACCAGAGATGGACTGGGAGGGCATTTACCAGATATTTCACCTCTGAAAAGAGGGTGAGATCTGGAGGCTACCTGGCCCTTTCCAGACTCTGTCTAAGAGTATGGGGAAAACACACCAAGTGGTATAATAACTGGAATGCTCAAAGAGAGAGAAATAACAGTAGTGCAAGCATACAATAGCATATATAGAACATGTAAGAAATACTCCAGAAATATAGAGAGAATGCTAAGCCATCTTATTATACTGAGAAATATAAGTGAGTACAATAGGTGATCAGAGTGATGGCACTTAGACTTGCTTAAGGCAAGTGAAGAAATACTCTCAGAATGGCAAGGAAATGGCTGCTCTCTGATCTGCGTCCAAGCTGCTGGAAAACTGCTGTGTAGTTGCTACTGCTGGAACAAAATGAGGATTTGGGGCTGCTCCCCTCCTCGGAATGAGCTGAAACTCTGGAATCCGCCTCTACTCACCAAACCCAGAAAAGCCCAGAGAGCGTTTCTGGAATGGCCAACCCCCGAAAATCACCCACTTGAGGATCTACGCTATCCTCCAAGGCTCTGTGCTGACACTGAAGGGAATCCACCAAAATATCGCCTCAAACTCTGCCAAAATCCTCCAATAGGCAAGGGCTGGCCCCTTGCTCAATCTCCAAGCTCGAAACCTCCAAAAGAAACCCAATCCGGAGCTCCCAAGAAATGGACTGCGTCCTCCCTCTCAAGACTGCGCAGTCTATGAATGCACTGCTTCCCCACAAAATCCAAACACCAATCCTCCTGCAAAATACTGATGGGACTACCTCACCCGAGCAGGCACTCGAAGTCCCCTGGGCCTGAGGGTGAGATCTCCGAACGGAGACACTCGGTGCACTAAACAGTGCTACAGACTAGCTAAACAACCAGCGTGCTCAAGAATTCGAAGTGACCAGCTCAATATCATAAACATCGAATGACCAAAATGAGGAGGCTCTCCTCCTTTTATAACGTTGGCCTCTCTCTCAAACCCTAGGCCCATCATCTCCAACGTAGCCTCTCTTGGCCCCACGCTGCCAACTCAACCTGCATGCTTCCTCCACATGCTCTAGTGGGTCCCCTCTCTACGTGGTCTCTTTGCCCCCGTTGGCCCACTTAAGTTACAACATTGTGTCTACTAGGGACTTGTGAGTGAACTTTATGTTTAGAGTGAGTTATGTCCCCCTTCTACTCACTTTTATTTTTAATTTAACTATAGTAGGCAAAATTGATCAAAAATTAATATTTCCAATTAGCTATCGCTAATTTGGAATATTACAGTCTCCCCCGGCAAAATGTTGCTTGACCCCAAGCAACTGTAGTGATGGATGTTGTAAGATCTTCTCACTCTCCCAAGTAGCATCCTCATCCGGCAAATTCTTCCACCTCACCAAGAATTCCCGAACTGTCCTACTCCGCAGCTGCCTCTCTCTGACATCAATGATGGCCTCTGGCTGTAGCACCAAATGCCCCTCATCATCTGTAGGCGGGAGCTCCTCCGTCGCTGTCACCTGCTGTCCCAAAGCCTTTTTCAGGCATGATACATGGAAAATGTTATGAATCTTGCTGCCTTGGGGCAGCTCCAACTCATAGGCAACCTGTCCAACCCTGCGTATCACCCTGTACAGTCCATAAAAGCGAGGCTTGAGCTTTTCAGCCCCCTTCTGCTTCAGAGTTGACTGTCGATATGGCTGTAAGCGTAGGTAGACCAAGTCCCCTACCTCGAACTGTCTCTCCACCCGACCCTTGTCGGCATACAGCTTCTGCTGATTCTGCGCAGTAGCCATGTTATCCTTGAGAGCTCGGAGGATGTCCTGACTCTCTTGGATCCAATCCTTGGCTCTCGGAGCCTTGCTGGCACCAAACATCACGTCAACGAAAGATAAAGCATGATAACCATACAATGCATAAAATGGAGACATACCGATAGACATGTGATGTGTGGTGTTGTAGCAATACTCTCCTAGGTGCAGCCACATCAACCACGCTCTCTGCTACCCACTGACATAGTTACACAAGTAGCCCTCCAGCCACTTGTTAACTATCTCCGTCTGTCCATCTGTCTGTGGGTGGTAGCTGGTATTCGGTGTCAACTCTGTCCCCACCAACCGAAAAATCTCTTGCCAAAATCCGCCCATGAAGCGGCTGTCCCTGTCACTGACAATGGTCTTGGGAAGACCATGTAACCTGAAGACATCCCAGAAGAATAGCTCTGCCACCTGTGTTGCTGTATAGTGTGTAGATCTGGCGAAAAAATGTGCATATTTTCTCAGTCGATCAACGACGACAAATATACAATCCTTGCCCTGCACCGCGGGAAACCTGTGATGAAATCCATCGAAATACTCTCCCATTTCCCCTCTAGAATGGGAAGAGGCTACAACAACCCTGCTGGATGGTTCATCTCTCCCTTGTTGCGCTTGCAAACTTCGCACTCCCTGACATGCTGGAGTACGTCCTCCTTGAAGACCTTCCATGAGAACCTCTCTCTGATGGCCCTGTAGGTTTTGGTAAACCCCTGGTGACCAGCCAATGGTGAATCATGAGATGCCTGAAGTATCTTCTTCTTGAGTTGGGAGCCCTCAGTCAAGAAGATCCTATCTCTGTAATAGATGATCTCATCTATCACCCTGTATCTATCGTCCACCACCTGACCATCCAGAACTTCACAAGCAAACCTGTCCTTGGAGTACTCCACCAAAAGTCGAGCCCTCCAATCTGCATCCAAACTCATCAAAGACAACGTGGCTGGTCTACGTGAAAGTGCATCGGCAACCACGTTGTTCTTCCCCTTGACATACTCAATGTCAAATTCATAAGCCTGGATCTTGCTGATCCACTTCTGCTGCCTCTCCTGTAGTTGTTTCTGCTCCAAAAAGAACCTGAGGCTGTTATGATCAGTCCTCACCCTGAACCTGTTACCCACCAGGTACTGCCGGAATTTGGCCAATGCATGGCTAGCATCTCCTTGTCGTATATAGCATACAACCGTTCATGAGAAGGAGCTTTCGGCTCTCATAGGCTATAGGGTGGCCTCCCTGCATCAACACTGCGTCGATCCCCTCTCCTGACGCATCACACTCCAAAACAAAATGCTGCGTAAAATCTGGCAATGCAAGCACTGGACAGCTGCTCATAACCTCCTTGAGCCTGTCAAAGGCTCGCTGCACTGTCTCTGACCAACTAAATGCCCCCTTCTTCGTCAAATCTGTAAGGGATGCAGCAAGCTGAGAGAAACTCTTGACGAACTTCCTGTAATAAGTGTAGATACCAACAAATCCACGAAGTTCCGTCACGTTCGTCGGCTCTGGCCAATCTCTGATGGCCCTGAACTTCTCCTCGTGGACCCTCACTCCGTCCACTCCTATGATGTGTCCCAAATACAACATCTCCGTCAACCCAAACTCACACTTGGAGAGCTTAGCATAGAACTGTTGCTCCTCCAAGATATGCAGTACCGCCTCTATATGCTGGAGATGCTCCTCCCAAGTCCTGCTATATATTAGTATATCATCAAAAAAGACCAACACAAACATCCTCAGATGACTGCGAAAGATATGGTTCATGCATGACTGGAAAGTAGCTGGGGCGTTGGTTAGCCTGAAAGGCATCACCAAGAACTCAAAGTGGCCATAATGACACCTGAAAGCGGTCTTGGGAACGTCCTGCTCCCTCACGCGAATCTAGTGGTACCCGAATCTCAAATCAATTTTTGAGAAGAACTGTGCTCCCCTCAACTCATCCATCAGCTCATCAATCCTCGGTATAGGGTACTTGTTCTTCAGGGTCTTTTTGTTCAGGGCCCTGTAATCAATGCACATTCTAAATGTGATGTCCTTCTTCTTCACCAACACCACAGAAGAAGCAAAAGGACTGGTGCTTGGTCGAATGTGTCCAAGAGCCAGCGACTCCTGGATGGCCCGCTCAATCTCATCCCGATAGGCCTTAGGGTACCTATAGGGTGTGGTAATAATGGCCTGAATGCCCTGCTCTAGCTCAATAGTGTGCTCAAACCCCCGATCTGGTGGCTAGGCTGGCGGTATATCCCCAACTACCGTGTCATACCTGTCAAGGATGGCCTGTATATCAGGATGAACTGTCTGCCCGGTAGTCCCTGCCTCTGATGCATGCAACTCTACTGCCCACTCTATGTCTACCTTCCGGAAGTCTGACTCCATCCGGTGAGCTGAAACAGTCTGGGGTGGGTAAGTGTGCATCCCACGTATCTTCTCATTCTTCCCGGTCTTCTTATCATCCCACTCCATCTCCAAGGCCTCCCAATCTGTGGTGACCTTCCCTAGAGTGATTAGCCACTGTACACCCAATACCACATTGGTATCTGGTATGTTGACCACGAAAAAGTGGTCGGTCACTATGTAGGTACCCATCGTCACTGCCAACTCTGGAACATATCGGGCACACTACATCGTCTGATCTCCTGGGACCAACACTGAACCATCTGTGCATCGATGAAGTTGTGGGTTGCCCCACTGTCTACCAGAACTGAAACTTGCTGCCCACGTACTGTCCCTCGGACACGCAGCGTCAAATACTTGGGTACTCCTCGCAATGTTGCAAGGGTCCCCCCTGTGGGTGCAAAAGCTGCACCTCCTGCTCCTGGAGGTGGAGGTGGCAAATGGTCCTGCGCTGTCTGACTGTCTCCTGCCTCCCCATCCTCATACTCATCCTCTTCCCCGCTGCTCTCGGAGAAGACCTCGATAAAATGTGCTTTGCCAGCAGCACATCTGTGTCCTGGTGCCCACGGCTCCTGACAGGTAAAGCACAACCTCTTCTTCTTCAACTCCCTCCTGGAATCATCATCTAGCTGTCCCCTACCCGGATTCCCCTTAGGAGGCGGAATCCTCACATCCTTCCCCTTTGGCTGGAAAGCCTGTCTCTGGGGATAAGGTGTCCTGGTCCTAGGTAAGGCATCCTGCAAATCTCGGGTCCTGCCAACTGCGTCCTGGAGTGTGGCTGGTCTGGTGGATTTGACCAATCCTCGAAGCGGCTCTACTAACCCCTCAATGAACATATATATCATCAGTGCTGCGGACAGATCGGGTACCATCACTAAAAGCCTCGGGAAATCTGCAATATATGTCTCTGGGTTCCCGGTCTGTTTGAGCCTAGTTAGCTCAATAAAATGCTCCTCCAAATCCCTCCGGTCAAATCTCTCTATCAGTCTCCAGGTGAACTCGGCATATGTGGTCACTGTCGAATGCCCGAGTGTCACCATCCCATGGAACCACCAATCCTGGGCCTCACCATCCAAATGTAGCGTAGCCACCTTGATGGCCTCCGCCTCTGCCATCTGGTTGAGCTAGAAATATATGTCCAGCTTCTCCACCCAAGACTTTGCCGAACTGTTTGATGAGCCATCAAACGTAGGCTAATGGAATCGGCTCGCTGTACGCTGGGTGTCCCCATCATGATAATGCCGGTGCCCTCTGTGATGATCGCAGGGTCTGCTGTCTCGCTGGAGCTGAACAAAATCTCTGAATGAAAGGGCATCCCTGAACTCCTACCCATATGCCTGATACTCAGCAAAATAGTCACCCATGTGGCCAGGCTCTGGCTCATGTTGTGCTCCTGCCCCTGTGTCTGCACCCAGAAAAGTGGGCATAGTGGAACGTGTGGGTGCATGTAATGCCTGGTGCAGAGTGGCATCCCACTCCGGCAAATGATGGGATGTGCCCGACCCCTCACCAACATGGAAACCCCTTGGGGTTTCACACTGTCTAGCCTCCATAGCAATGAATCTCTGACCCATCACCTCAATCTGTCTCGCCAAATCCTGCACTGATTTGAGGAGTGCCTCCCCAAACTGTTTTGCCTCACTATCATCTGCCATTGGCTCTTTTTGTTCTGTGTCTATCACAGGCTCCTCCTGTTCTGCATCCACCACAGGCTCCTCCTGTTCTGCGTCCACCACACGAACGCAGTCACCCTCTCCGTAGGTGTTCTCCAACCTACGCTCAATGTCTCTGTACTTCCTACCTCTGTAGCAGATATAGGGTTTCTCCCCTGGTGTCATAGACAACTAGCTCCACAGGCTGAGCCAGATCTATGCTCTGATACCACTGTAATATCCCTTTTCAGGGATGTCTTTCAAACACAAGTAAACTCCAACCAAAGATGGACTGGGAGGGCGTTTACCAGATATTTCACCTCTGAAAAGAGGGTGAGATCTGGAGGCTACCTGGCCCTTTCCAGACTCTGTCTAAGAGTATGGGGAAAACACACCAAGTGGTATAGTAACTGCAATGCTCAAAGAGAGAGAAATAACAATAGTGAAAGCATACAATAGCATATATAGAACATGTAACCAATACTCCAGAAATATAGAGAGAATGCTAAGCCATCTTATTATACTGAGAAATATAAGTGAGTACAATAGGTGATCAGAGTGATGGCACCTAGACTTGCTCAAGGCAAGTGAAGAAATACTCTCAGAATGGCAAGGAAATAGCTGCTCTTTGATCTGCGTCCAAGCTGCTGGAAAACTGCCGTGTAGCTGCTACTGCTGGAACAAAATGAGGATTTGGGGCTACTCCCCTCCTCGGAATGAGCTGAAACTCTGGAATCCACCTCTACTCACCAAACCCAGAAAAGCCCAGAGAGCGTTTCTGGAATGGCCAACCCCCGAAAATCACCCCCTTGAGGATCTACGCTATCCTCCAAGGCTCTGCGCTGACACTGAAGGGAATCCACCAAAATACCGCCTCAAACTCTGCCAAAATCCTCCAATAGGCAAGGGCTGGCCCCTTGCTCAATCTCCAAGCTCAAAACCTCCAAAAGAAACCCAATCTAGAGCTCCCAAGAAATGGACTGCGTCCTCCCTCTCAAGATTGCGCAGTCTATGAATGCACTGCTCCCCCACAAAAGCCAAACACCAATCCTCCTGCAAAATATTGATGGGACTACCTCACCCGAGCAGGCACTCGAAGTCCCCTGGGGCTGAGGGTGAGATCTCCGAACGGAGACACTAGGTGTACTAAACAGTGCTGCAGACTAGCTAAACAACCAGCGTGCTCAAGAAGTCGAAGTGACCAGCTCAATATCATAAACATCGAATGACCAAAATGAGGAGGCTCTCCTCCTTTTATAATGTTTGCCTGTAATATCCCGAAAGGGGAATAGACAGCAATACAAGCATACGACAATATGGAAAATGCCAGAAATAGAACATAAAGCAAATACTCATAAAAATGCCGGGAATGCTAAGCCATTTTATTAATCTGAGAATATAATGAAATACAGATACAATGGATAATCAGAATGATAGCACCTATTCTTGCTCAAGGCAAGTGAAGAACTCTCTCAGAAAGACAGGAAATGGCTGCTACAAGATACTGTATCCCAGCTGCTAGAAAACTGCCGTAAAACTGCTGTTGCTGGAATGGACTAAGACTAGGGGCTGATCCCCTTGCCGGAATGAGCTAAAAATCTGCAGATCACCTGTACTCACCACCCCGGACAAAACCCAGAAACCATATCAAGAACGGTCAGCCTCCAAAAATCACCAAAGAAACCCTCCTCGAGGAATTACGTCGCCCCCGCTGTGCTCGGAAGGCAGATGCCAATGGAAATAGCTGCAATAGTGCTCAAACTCTCAGAAACTCGGTAAAGACCGATCCTCCACACTGGATATCAACCTAAACTCCAACGTAAATCTCCGCAACGAACACCTCCAACTAAAAATCGCGTCCTCTCTCCCAAAGATCGCGCAATCGAAGCAAGAGAAGCTCAGCCTCCTCTGCCAAACAACCGACCGTCAAATCTCCGGTTTCAAAGACCGAAGGAAAACCTGTTCCGAGCAGGCACTCAAAGTCCCCCGGGACTAAGGGTGAGATCTCCGACCAGAGACACTCAACGCACTAAACAGTGCTGCAGACAGGCTAAACAACAAGCGTGCTCAAGAAGACAAAAGTCTAGCTCAAATATCATCAACAACAAGAATGCCCCAAATGAGGAGGTTCCTCCACCTTTTATAGCAGTGGTTTCCCTCCAAAACCAACGTAGTCTCTCTCTCCTCCCCGTGGTGTGTGGCCCCCCTTGGCTCCCCCCTTAAGTTACAACGTTGTGCTACTAGGAAGGTGTTTTATCCCACTAAAGTGAGTTAGACCCCCTTCTACTCACTTTTTTATTTATCTACAAACCACATATGGCAAAACAATACAAAGTCGAATATTCCAATTCGCTGTCGCTAATTAGGAATATTACAGTCCCCCCTCGACAAAATGTTGCTTGCCCTCAAGCAACTGAAGTGATGGATGCTGCAAAATCTGCTTGCTCTCCCAAGTGGCATCCTCATCCGACAAAAATTGCTTGTCCTCAAGCAACGCCTGAACAAGCCTCATCTCTCTCTCTAGTCGATGCTCCCCATCGATAATGAAAACCCAGATGCACCACCGAAACCTCTCTAACCTCTCGCATCACCTCGGGATACGAAGGGATATCTCAATGCCGGGATCCCAAAGTGACCTCTCACAGTACCAGCCAACCAATAGTCCTCCCGGATCCCATCGCCACCATGGCCAATAATCGCACAAGTCCCACGGCTCGGATTGTGCACTGCCTCTAGCTATGACCAATGCTCTAAGAGGTGAAGACCACCAACAAGAATCAATGCTCCCGGGCTCCTGCTGCACTGTACCTGTAGCTGCATATGCTACCCCTCCAACTGCGTACCAACTCATCACCTCTCTCCAATCCAAGTTGTGACTCAATCCCATGCTGATCCTACTCTCCTGAAATCGGGATGGAGGGTTGAAGAAATGATGTCCTATGCCACCTTGCTAGCTGGAATCTATAACCTCTATTATGTCCAAGGGCCCCTGCTCGACTGTGCTCCCTACGAATAATACTGTACCATCTAGAGGGTACCAACTCATGATCTCCCACCAGTCCATCCTAGAAGAAGAATCCGATGTAGCAATAACAACGTCATATGGAACACGCCTGAAGTGTTGCTGCCAACCCGTAATCAACTCCCACTTCTCTGCCCTGTCTGCCAATGAGAGCTGCCTGTAGAAGGAAACCCCTCTCTCTATAATGGGCCAAAGTGGGCAATATATGCTGCAAGCTCCATCGATGTACTCCTGGAGAGTACTACTCACTGAAAGTACTGCAGCTCGACCAAATGTATGTACATCTATCTGTATCTCATCAATGTGTCGGCCAAAAGATGAATGCTCCACCATATCCAACAGCTCCTGCTGTCCACTAGCCCCCTGCATAACAATCCCATCAACCTCCAACATCTCTAGAGGATATGGATCTGCAACTGCTGTCATTGTACTCAGTGTCAATGCATCTTACTGCTCCTCCTCAATGGCTGACCCCGCGGTTAGCCGCATATCCATCACCGACTCGATGTGAGCCTCCATCTGGCTCTCCCCCAAATGACTATCATGCATGATGTGCATATCATCCTCCTCTACTAACTCAGGCTCCATCACATATAGCTCTGCCTGGATCGTCACAAGTGTCTCATCGCCTAGAGCATCTCCCATAGAGTCCCTTGACTGCTCACCCTGTATACTGGAATGCAGCTCTGGTCTACTGTCTCCATCCCTGCGTGACTGCTCTCGCTCCCCAGAAACGACCTCAACTGATCTTATGGACTCATATGAAGAAGATTCCTCACTCTGGCATACAGGGGGAAGGCCCTCCTATTCTTCCTCTGCCACCTCATCTGCATTGAATATGCCATCCACCCTCTTGATGAAGTGTAGATACAATGTCTGGAGTCCCGACATATGCCGGGATGCTACCTCTGCTGAACCTAGTATCTTCTGCTCATGCATGATCTCAACATGCCGTGAGGGAAAAATGATGTATGTCTCCCTCATGACTTGCTCCCCAAGCATAGGCCCAACAATGACTGATGTGCCACCACTACAGAGGATCATCTCATCCCCTAACATGTGGCTGTCAACTAGCGCTCCAACCCAGTGCCACTGCCGAGAAGTCTTTCCCCTAGTGTGCTGAGTGTCATCAAAATATATTGGGTGAGCCTCGCGTACCCCACCGCTCATGCCCAAAGTGCCAAAGGACAACAACAAAATCGGATGTGCCAGTGAGTGATGTAGAAGAGAGGCAGGTGTATGAGTCTCCAGAGATACCGCCAAGTATCGCTCATCCATCTCCCCATCGATCTCTGGTGAACTACTCCTGTGTGAGGCTCGGTGTCTCCGTCCATGAGTCTCCCTAGCGGCAATGCTCTAAGATCCTCGCTCGCGCACCGTATGCCCTCGCATACCACCGACTCATCCATGTACTCCTCGCCATGCCACCGCACATTGAGGTATACCCCCGTATACCGCCGGATACTCCCATGCCACCGCGTACCCAAGACTGGCTCTCAGGCTCGATCAAGGCCTGCATCGGTCACTCTTCGCGAGCTCCCAATGTGATGTAGGACACTCCTACTCCACAATGCAATCCCACACACTACGGTAGTACACCATGCAACTCCATGTCCACCAGCAGTGCACTGCTCAGTGCTAGAGGCTCCCACACATCCTTGGATGTGATGACCTAGAGCTATGCCCCTACCTGTCGGACTACCACCAATAGGTATCATCGTCTCCACCGTCGCATCACTATACCTACCGACGAATGGAACATCACTCCAAATCCCCCTCAAGGGGTCCGAGAAGTGAATCTCCCTGTGTGTCAGTAGTGTTACCACCACTGCTCAGCTCCGCTGTGTCCTCTGTGCCCCACACAAAGGTGAAGAATCCTTGGACCCATACAAGGTGCCATCTGGTGGCCTGCTAATGCAACCTCCTCCGACAAGCTCCTGCCAAGGTGTGCTGACCACCCAGTGATCCCGTGTATGAATTTCATGCCAGACAACCCAGGGAGTCTGCCCATAAACTGGTTGGCCACTAGAGCTGACCGAAACTGCACATGCTCTACTGCTAGGCCAACTGTACTCTCCAAGACATAGTCAACCAACCTACCTGGGAAGCGATAGGTGATCCCACCTGGATCCCAATGCCAATCTGGGGTTCCTATATTCCCCATGCATAGAAACTCTTACTGAGCTACACTCGGATCCATCACTATCTCCATAGCTCGCTCCACCGAGTACCAACTCAAAATCTCTCGCCATCGAACCTCAACATGTGGATGCTGTACCCTGTGCAACTCTGATCGTCTCATGCCTCTATCCAAGTCAACATATGAGAGCTGACTAGGTGGCTCTGCCTCTCTCTCTCCAATGGGAAGAGATGACCCAACAACACTGCTAGTCTCATCCATGCATGCCTGAAGGGGAATGATCTGACGCTTCAAAGGCCTTCAGACAACATCGTGACATCCGCCTTGTTTCAAGCGTGCCACCCTCACGCCACCGCACGTTACCTTCATGCCCTCCGCCCTTGGTCCCAAAATGGCCTCCTGCACGATGGCCTCTCAGCACTCAAGGTTTGTCCAGCCATGATACCGCCGCCCGCGACCATCATCCACCACCTCATTCTCCAGTGCCCTCATCGAAAGTATATCTCTCTCGATACCACCCATCCCCATTGTGCTGCTACCACCCGAAGACTCGGACATGGCTCCAGTCATCACCTCAATGGATGGCTCTACTGGGGTAGGCTCTATCTTCTCCACTACGATATCAACCGACACGGTCAAGGAGGTCTCTAAGGATGGTGAGTCCTGTGTCACACTAGGTGTATCCTCGAACTCCCTGCAATCTTGTGTGTCCTCACCCTCCAAGTGCGAGGTAACCATTTTGATGGTTTCCCCCTCCGATACTCGGTCAAGCTGGAAAGAGGTATCCAACTTCTCCACCCAAGCTCTTTCTGAACGCTTGGATGATCCGTTAGATGTCGGTAAATGGGATCTGTCCACTGTGCACTATAAGCTCCTGTCATATGAGTGCCTATTCCCTCTGTGAAAGTTGCGGGGTCTACTATCCCGCTGGAGCTGAACAAAATCTCTGAATGGAAGGGCATCCCTGAACTCCTGCCCATATGACTGATACTCAGCGATATAATCACCCATGTGGCCAGGCTCTGGCTCCTGCTGTGCTCCTGCCCCTGTGTCCGCACCCAGAAAAGTGGGCATAGTGGAACGTGTGGGTGTATGTGATGCCATATGCTCCGGCAAATGGTGGGATGTGCTTGATCCCTCGCCAATCTGGAAACCCCTTGGGGTTTCACGCTGCCTAACCTCTATCGCAGCGACCCTCTGCCCCATCGTCTCCATCTGTCTCGACAGATCTTGTATTGTTTTGAGGAGCATGTCCCCAAATTTCTTCACACCATCATCACCTGCCATCAGCTCTTTCTGCTATGTGTCTACCGGCTCCTCATGAAACTGCCCTGCTGCTCCAAGACTATACTGCTGCTTGTCTTCGACCTCTGATTTACCCACTGAAAACTACTCAGAAAATTCTAGGAATTTGGGAAGGTGATCGTTGCCCAAAACCCAGAAAAACCCAGAAATGGTTTCTTCTAATTCCAACCTTCAAAATTTAACCCTTTGTATTTTGGCCGTTTTTCCATTTCGTTTTTGGTACTGCAACTGCTATTGCTCTCCAAAATTCCAGCAAACCTCTGTATGATCTCTTTCCCGATGTCATAGACCACAGGCTGAGCCAGAACTATGCTCTGATACCACTGTAATATCCCGAAAGGGGAATAGACAGCAATACAAGCATACGACAATATGGAAAATGCCAGAAATAGAACATAAAGCAAATACTCATAAAAATGCTGGGAATGCTAAGCCATTTTATTAATCTGAGAATATAATGAAATACAATGGATAATCATAATGATAGCACCTATTCTTGCTCAAGGCAAGTGAAGAACTCTCTCAGAAAAATAGGAAATGGCTGCCACAAGAAGCTGTGTCCCAGCTACTAGAAAACTGCCGTAAACTGCTGCTGCTGGAATGGACTGAAGCTAGGGGCTGATCCCCTTGCCGGAATTAGCTGAAAATCTGCAAATCACCTGTACTCACCACCCCGGACAAAACCCAGAAACCATATCGAAAATGGTCAGCCTCCAAAAATCACCACAGAAACCCTCCTCAAGGAATTACGCTGCCCCTGCCAGGCTCAGCGCAGATGCCAAATGGAAATAGCTGCAATAGTTCCTCAAACTCCTCAGGAAACCTCCTCCTGGTAAAGACTGATCCTCCACACTAGATATCAACTGAAACTCTTGCAGAAATCCCCGCAACGGAACACCTCCAACTAAAACTGCGTCCTCTCTCCCAAAGACTGCGCAGTCACAAGAGAAGCCCAGCTCCTCCGCCAAACAACCGACCAAATCTCCTGCTAAAGACTGAAGGAAAAACCTTGCCTGAGCAGGCACTCGAAGTCCCCCGGGGCTAAGGGCGAGATCTCCGACCGGAGACACTCAACGCACTAAACAGTGTTTGTGAACAAGCCCAACTGCGCGGCGTGCTCAGAGACAAAAATCTAGCTCCAAATATCATCAACAACAAGAATACCCCAAATGGGAGGCTCCTCACCTTTTTATAGCATTGGTTTCCCTCCAAAACCAACGTAGTCTCTCTCTCCTCCACGTGGTGTGTGGCCCCCCTTGGCTCCCCCTTTAAGTTACAACGTTGTGCTACTAGGAAGGTGTTTTATTCCACTAAAGTGAGTTAGACCCCCTTTTACTCCCTTTTTTATTTATCTACAAACCACATATGGCAAAACAATACAAAGTCGAATATTCCAATTAGCTGTCGCTAATTAGGAATATTACATGGCCTCTCTCTCAAACCCTAGGCCCATCATCTCCAACGTAGCCTCTCTTGGCCCCACGTTGCCAACTCAACTTGCGTGCTTCCTCCACGTGCTCTAGTGGGTCCCCTCTCTACGTGGTCTCTTTGCCCCCCTTGGCCCACTTAAATTACAACGTTGTGTCTACTAGGGAGTGAACTTTATGTTTAGAGTGAGTTATGCCCCCCTTCTACTCACTTTTATTTTTAAATTAACTATAGTAGGAAAAATTGATCAAAAATTAATATTTCCAATTAGCTATTGCTAATTGGGAATATTACAACTGAGCTGAGATGGCAAAGAAATGGGCATACTTCATCAATCGATCAACCACCACGAAGATGCAGTCCTTGCCTTGTACCATGGGCATCCCTGTGATGAAGTCCATAGAAATGATTTCCCATTTCCCCTCCAGAATGGGAAGTGACTGCAATAGCCCTGTTGGATGGTTCAACTCCCCCTTGTTCCTCTGGCAGACTACGCACTCTGTGACATGCTTGAGTACGTCCTCCTTGAGGCCCTTCCATGAGAACCTCTCTTTGATGGCCCTGTATGTCTTGGTGAACCCCTGGTGTCCTAAGAGCGGTGAGTCATGCACTGCATGCAAAATCGTCTCCCGCAGCCGGGAGCTAGATGTCAAAAAGATTCGGTCACGGTAATAAATGACCTCATCCATCACCTTGTACCAGTCATCTATCACCTGTCCATCTAGTACCTCACATGCAAACTGGTCTTTGGAATACTCCACCAGTAGCTGAGCTCTCCAATCTGCGTCAATGTTCATCAAGAATAGAGATGCTAGTCTCCGGGACAACGCATCTGCTACTGCGTTGTTCTTCCCTTTGACATACTCGATGTCAAAGTCGTATGCCTGGATCTTGCTGACCCATTTCTGCTGCCTCTCCTGTAGTTTCTTCTGCTCAAGGAAAAACCTGAGGCTGTTGTGATATGTCCTCACCTGGAACCTGTTCCCCACGAGATACTGTCGAAACTTGGCCAACGCATGCATAATGGCCAGCATCTCCTTTTCGTAAATGGGGTATAGCCTCTCATGCGGCAATAGCTTTCGACTCTCAAAAGCTATGGGGTGTCCTCCCTGCATCAGTACTGCGCCTACCCCTTCCCCAAAAGCATCACACTCCAACACAAATGGTTGTGTGAAATCTGGCAAGGCTAGTACCAGACAACTGCTCATCACCTCCTTGAGCTTGTCAAAAGTCCTTGCGCAGTCTCAGTCCAACTGAAAGCCCCATTTTTGGTGAGGTCTGTGAGGGGTGCTGCAAGCTGCAAAAATCCTTTGACTAACTTCCTGTAGTAGGTACAAATACCCACAAACCCCCGAAGCTCCGTCACATTCTTCGGTTCCGGCCAATCTCTGATGGCCCTGATCTTCTCCTCATGGACTCTCACTCCATCCACCCCAATGATATGCCCTAAATAAAGCATCTTCGTCAAATCAAACTCGCATTTGGACAACTTGGTATAGAAATGTTGCTCCTCCAAGATGCACTACACCGTCTCTATGTGCTGCAAATGCTCCTGCCATGTGCGACTGTATATGAGGATATCATCAAAGAATACTAGTACAAACTTCCTCAACTGACCATGAAAGATGTGGTTCATGCAAGACTAGAAATTAGCCAGAGCATTGGTCAGCCCAAAGGGCATCACCAAGAACTCGAAATGGCCATAGTGACAATGAAATGCAGTCTTGGGGACAGCCTTGTCCCTCCCCCTGAACTGGTGGTACCCAGACCTCAGATCAACCTTGGAGAAGAACTTCGCTCCCCTCAACTCATCCATTAACTCATCGATCCTGGGAATAGGGTAGCGATTCTTCATGGTCTTCTTGTTCAGGGCCTTGTAGTCTATGCACATTCGCAGTATGCCATCCTTCTTCATCAAAATCACTGAAGAAGCGAATCGACTCGTGTTGGTCCTGATGTGCCCCAATGCTAAGAGCTCATGAATAGTTCTCTCAATCTCATCCCTACAGGCCTTGGGATGCTTGTAGGGGGTGGTGATCACGGCCTGAATGTCGGACTCCAGCTCAATAGTGTGCTCAAAACCCTGAACCGGTGGCTGCCCTGGTGGAATGTCCCCAAAAATCGTAGAGTAATGGTCTAGGAGAACCTACACATCTGGGTGCGTAAGCTGGCCCGAGACACCTGTATCTGAAATCCTCAACTCCACGGGCCACTCTATGTCTCCCTTCCAGAAATCTACCTCCATCCTATTCGCAAAAATTGTCTGAGGAGGGTATGTGTGCATGCCCCTGAGCATCACCTGCTTCCCACTCTTCTTGTCTACAAACTCCATCTCCATTGTCTTCCAATCAGTGGTGACCTATCCAAAGGTGATGAGCCATTGGACTCCCAACACTAAGTTGGTGTCCGGAATATCAACCATAAAAAGTGATCGGTCATGGTGTATGTCCCCATGGTTACTGACAATGTCAGGACATAACGCCTGCACTGCATGGTCCTTGCCCCTGGAACCAACACAGAAAACCCATCAATTCCCTCTGTCTGTATGCCTCTCCTCTGCACCAACTGGGCATCAATGAATTTGTGTGTAGCCCCGTTGTTTACCAGCACTGAGACGCATTGCCCCAGAACGGTTCCCCGGACCCTCAGCGTTAGGTACTTGGGCACTCCTGGCAAAGATGCAAGGACCCCTCCAATAGATGAAAACATTGATCCTCCTGCTGCTGAAGGAGGTGGTGATGGACGATCCTGTCTTGGTGCTCCGGTGTCGGCATCTCCTCCCATCTCATAATATGTCTCCTCTTCTCCCTCAGCGTCGGAGAAGACCTCAATGTAATGTGTCTTCCCTTCGGCACATCTGTGACCCGGTGCCCATGGCTCCTGATAGCTGAGGCAAAGCTTCCTCCATCTCAAATCCCTCCGGGTATCATCATCCAAAGGCCCTCAACCCTGGTTCCATTTCAGGGATGGGGCTCTCACGTCCTTCCCTCTCTGCTGGAACACTAGTCTATTGGGCACGGGAGCCCTTGTCCTCGGCAAAGCGTCTTGCAAATCTCTCGTTCTCCCCACTGCATCCTGCAACATAGTGGGTCGAGTAAACCTCACTAGCCCACACAAAGGTTCTGCTAGACCGTCAATGTACATGTAGATCCTCCTAGGAATGGACAAGTCTGGAACCATCGCTGAGAGTCTCAAGAACTCAAAGATGTATGTCTCTAGGTTCCCTGTCTGCTTGAGCTTGGTTAGATCAACAAAATTCTCCTCTAGATCTTTCCGATCAAACCTCTCTATCAATCTCAGGGTGAACTCATCATATGCTGACACTCCTGAGTGACCCAGCATAGTCATACCGTGGAACCACTAGTCATGGGCTTCTCCCTCTAGACGCAATGCAGCCACCTTGATGGCCTCTAGCTCTGCCATCTAATTACGCTGGAAATAAATGTCCAGCTTCTCCACCCAAGCTTTGGCTGAACATTTCAATGACCCATCAAAATTTGACAAGAAAAGCCTGCCCTTGGTACGCTACAGGTCATTTCCCTGCATTTATCCTCCTCCTCTGGTCTGGCCTCTGGGTTTGCTATTGTTTTTCAGCTGGAAAAACTCATTAAAGGTGAGAGTACCACCAAACTTCGACCCATAAGATTGATACTCCGCAAAGTATTCTCCATAGTGAGCCACCTCCGTCTCTTGTGGTCTTGTTCCTGCTCTCGAAGACAAGAACATGGGCATGGTAGAACGAGGTGGAGTGCGTGGCACCACCTGTTGCACAGTATTAGGCTCAGGCGGGTGATGGGAAGTGTCGGATCCTTCTCCGATCTAGAATTCCCTTCTGCTTGTTATTTCCGCCATTCTTCTGCCCCATCTCCTCTATCCTCTTAGTGAGCTCCTGCATTGACTTTAGAAGGAGTTAAGCAAACTCCTTTCCATCATCTCTTTCCTCTGCCACGGCTGCCTTTCCTCTCTCTTCTTCCACCAGAATGTTGTCTACCTATTCTGGTGTAATCTCGAGCCTCCTTTCTCTGCTCATATACCTCTGTCTTCGGTAAGTGACATTCTACCTATCCTCTGGTGTCCTAGACCGTGCGCTCCACAGGCTGAGCCAATTCTATGAGCTCTGATACCACTGTAATATCCCAAATTGGGAACAAACAGTAATATAAAGCACACAAGACTAAAAACTACAGCAAAATAAAAATAACATCAGGACACAAAGATTGGACCCAGAAATAGATGTTGAGCCATTTTATTAATCAGTCGGAAATAGTACAATAGAGGTGCCAAGAAAGGTAGCACCTGTGCTTACTCTCGACAGGCTGAAGGTCAGCTATGAAACCGGTCAATAATTCTGCTGAAACTAGGCTCTGCATGGCTCTCCCTCTGCGTTACCAGTATTGGGACTGCTGCACCTGGCTGGGAATGATCCGCTGGTTGGGCCTGCTCCAATGCTAAGAAAATTCCGTGATTAAATCCCTAGGCTCTACTCATAAGACCCACAAAAACCCGCGAAGGGTTTCCAGAAAACCCGACCACGAAAAATAGCCCCTTTAGGCTTAGCACGCTGCTCTCCTGGGTGAATCGGTGTTCTAGCTGCAATGCTGGAAAGTGTCTTTGAAATCCTGCTCCAAATCCTTGATAGGAGGTGGCTAACCTCCCCTCCAAATCTCCTAATGCAATCTGCTCTTCCTCTCGACTTCCCAACTCTTCTCCTCAACTGGACTGCGTACTCCCCACACAGTGAGTGTGCCCTCTACACTGTCCTGAAGGGATTTCGTATCCCTGAAATGATTATGCTGCAAAACTCCTCCTGAAACTAGATGGAACTCCTCTCCTGAGTGGGCACTCGAAGTCCCCCGAGGTAGAGGTTGAGATCTATGCTCGGAAATCTCTGTGGTAAACAACACTTGCAGAGTCGGCTAAACAACTCAAACGTGCTACAGTCAATTAGACAGAAAACATGTGATGAATGAATGAGGAATAAGTTGCTCTCGCCCTCTTTTAACTAAGTTGATCCTCCAACGTTCCCTTGGCCCCACCAAGTCTGCACTGCCTCTCTCCCAACCCATCTCTACGCTGCCTTTCCCACGCTGCCACTGGGACGCTGTCTAATTCGAGTGGGTGGCCACATGGGCCCCACTTCAGCCTCAATATTCGCCTTTAGTGACTTTAGGAAAGTAAATTAGTTGCATAGTTTATTTGTGGGTCCCTCTTCCCCACTTTATTTTTGCTGAACATTAGAAAAGGCGAAATTAAACAAAAATTAATATTCCAATTAATTGACTGCTAATTTAGAATATACATATTGCAGGTAGAGTTGTCTTTAATATGACCATTGGAGTAAGTTCATAATGAAGATTGGTTACTACCACATGCGAAGGGCAACATTATGAGAGGGATCTTATATTTGTTTAATCAAATTAATATATGAAATGGATTCAAAATTCTAATCAAATTTTAATAATAACATCCCACAGTAAATGTATGTCTACAATATAGGTGAGATGATGGCTCTATTCAGAAAGGGCAGATTATGGTTGCAATAATCTTGAAAGCATGGGGAGGATGCTATTGTGACGAAACCATGTTTTTAAAACCCGATCGGGTTGAACCACTACCCTGTCAAACCAGCGGATTCATTATGCTCAAAGGTCAACCCAGCCAATGACCCAGGTTTGGTACCAAATTGGCCATGAACTAGCTGGTTTGGTACCAAACTGCCATGAACCAATATGAACTAGCTGGTTCCATCATAACTTGGCTGGGTCATTGATAGCTTGCATGTGCGCGGCTGCAAACCCACACGAAGCAGTTTAGGGTGGATGTGAGTACTTTTTTGGGAAACTAGGGGTTGTTGCCCTCCAAAAACAACCTCTCCAAGCCTATAAAATCATACCTCCCCTCTCATTTGCCTCACACATCTCATTTGGAGTGAGGGGGATTGACCCCAATGCAAATCTAGTAGTGTCATTGGAACTAGAACTAGTAGTTGAATCAAGCAAAGGAGAAAAACCAATGGGAAGCACTAGTCGTGCAACTTGACCAACTCGTACTTTTGTTAGGTCTAGTTTTACTACTACTATTACTACCTACTAAGGTTGCAAAGGAGTCTGAAGAGTTCTCAGACTTTGATCTAGATGATGTTTATATAACTTTTGTTGATGATCCCATGTCTAGTAGTCGTGTTGAGTTTCATGAGGAGTGATCATCACTGATATGTAGACTAGCAGTAGGTCAGTTGCCCAATAGCTTGTAGTATTTTTTTTTGGACTCTAGAGGCCATTTATAGCCTCATTGATTATGTATTTTGTTGCTGATATGTGTTGCACTTAGTGCCATTTTGATATATCCATCCTTACTTGGTATATAGATGAGCAAAATTTGCATATTTTGTTTCTTGTGGTTTGGAATCATGATTTTAAATCTTTAAAATTATTATTTTCATTAAAAATTATTATTTCATGTATTTTTTTAAAAACCAATTCATTAAGATATGACTAGTCTAGTTTTTCTAGTTTCGGCTCAAAAACAGGTTTGATAGGTGGACCGAGCCAGTTACCGATTCTGGTTTTTAAAACTATGTATGTAATTAGAACCTTGTGCTAGGCTTGATCGCCTTGAGCTAATGATTGTTTTGAGGTTTTTAGTAGAATTCCTTGGAAATAAAAATCTGGAAGTCATCACTCCTCTTGCATGTGAAGGCCTTAGTAAATGATGGATCATACAAAGACTGTTTAGCAAAGTGTTGGAAATATTGAGAGAGCGGGTGAATCAATATTTAGCTAATTAAAAATTTTCACCACTTTAAACAGTCAATGCCAAGCAACATATGAGACACAAGATTTAATATGTAAACCTTTGTACTCAATAAACTCTTCAAGAGTACCAACTCTTACAATTGATTGTACCTAGGCACCAACCTACTAAATTACAACTTTGCAAGCATTGACTCGCTAAAAACATAAATATTCAAGACATCATAGGCATCGACCTGCAGGAGACACCAATCCCCTAAATCAACAGAATTCGCGGGAACCAACCCACGGGAGACACCAATTTCCTAGCTGAGCACCAATTCAGCCATAGTATTCAAAACCGGTTGGTTTGAACCGGTAACAAGTCAAACCGGCCGGTCAGATGCCCAGCCAGGTTAAACCGGACTGAAAACCGAGTTCAAGGAGGGCTTTCACCAGAAATTCCGGTCCGACCAGTGATAACCGACCGGTTATGGATAAACCGGCCAGTTCGCTGCTAGGCCGCAAAAGGGACCCACATATGCTAATTTGGCTGGTAATGGGTGGTTTTGGAGGGAAAAGGAGGGTTGTTTCCCTAAAAAAACGCTCTCCCCAATCCATTAAAAGCAAGGATACCTTCTCATTTGTCTCACACATCTCATTTGGAGCTTTTGTGAGATTGGTTGAGAGCTTAGAGAGTGTTGAGTTTTTGTTGGAGTAGTGGAACAACATAGAGTTTGAGCTAAGTAGTAGCCATCATACCTCCAAAAGCCAAGGATACTGCATGGGCTCACTGTGATATGATTGATGGCAAAATGATTTTCAAATATTGGCAAAAATCTATTGCGGGAGGGGGTATTTACGGGTTCAAGCAATACTTGGTTGGGATAGGAGGCCATGTAAAGCCATGTGGAGCACCAAATGAAGTAATAGGGCATATTAGGGCAAAATAACTTCAAAAGTCTGAGACTCAAGTCACTGAACCAATAGAGAAGTTTGTGACTCGAGCAGTTGCAAAGTTTGGGAGCCAAGACTCAACCGAGTTTGATCATGATGAGAAGTTTCAAGTGATAATGTTGATCACTAATATCATATATGTAGATTTGTAGTAGGCCAGTGGGCCGATAGTTTGTAGGCTCTGCTTTTGAATTCTAGAGGCCATTTAGAGCCTCATTGCTTATGTATTTTGTCGATGATATGTATTGAACTCGGTGCCATTTTTATATATTCACCTTTTACATGGTATATAAATGAGCAAACTTGGCATATTTTGTCTCTATTGGCTTGGAATCATGGTTGAAAATCTTAAAAAATGTTTTTTTATTAAAAATTTATTATTTAATGTATTTTTTTTTTAAATCGGTTCATTGAGATCTGACCAGTCCTGGTTTGACCGGTTTCAGTTCGAAACCCGATTCATTAGGTCCACCGGTCCGATCACCGGTTCAAGTTTTTAATACTATAAACTCAACGTCAAGTTGTTTCTTGGATATGTCGTCATCAAATTTTTGGTCCTTAAATATTTCATGAATTATCACCAACCATGCAATCCTCATGTTTTCTCCTTCAAGCCTAATCACAACCACTATCACTGTACTTTTTTCCACTAAATCTTATTGTAGTTTTACTTGCAAGCTATCCATGTTTGTCCACAAGTAGCCTTGTGGCCTAACTCTGTTAAACAACTGCTATCACAATTCTTTGCTATATGTCTTACCTCAGGCCTTCCCACCTCCTTGATGTTACCGGTTAGAGTAATCACAATACACTCCAACAATGCAACTGCGTCACAAGCCCTTAACTCTTGCAAGTATCCTATATCACTATTGCGGGTAAAAACTCTACATTACACAATACTTGTCCCTTCAACAAACTCGGCCTCTGTCACAGGCTAGGAATGCACTCGGTCCTACCCTACTGCTGAGGGTATCCTCCTTTGTTCTGTTGTACAAATTAATAACACTTCTAATCATTCAAATATACTACCCAGTTTGTATCCTTCACTTCCTTGGTTTGATTTTCGCGTACCTTGCTGCAATTTGAAGGCTCTTCCAATCACTCAAATATACTTCCTAGTTTGTAGCTTTCACTGCTAAACATTGTAAAAAATTATAGGCCCTAAGCCTATCCACAATAGGGCTTGGCCCTACTCACCAATGTTGTGGTTATTCTCCTCCTGTCATAGATCTATAATCAAATAAATGACACTATTTTTCTCTTATATGCATCCCACGGGAATGTGGCCTAGCTAGGCTTAGGGCTTGGCCTCCAAAACTTGTCACTGGCACAACCTCCTAAATTTTTTTCATAAACAAGGCCTCAACTTAGCCTTTAAAACTGTCACAGGTATGCAAGGGTTGGCTTGTTCAACTTTTCTGAGATTTGTTCAATGTAGGGGTTACCAGCTAGCCCTTTACAAGGTTTGGCCTACTCCAAAAAGGGTTTAAAATAGGAATATTGAAGGCACACAAATTCAGCCTAGTCTCAGTATGATGCCACAGAAGAATGCCCAAAAATTCACCACATAAGACACAACAAATACTCTTTAAATTCAAGTTTTTGATCCCTCAGAATTTCAGCTTCCTTGCGTTTGTTTGACCGCAGGATATCCTTTGACATAATCCTGCTGCCACAAACCGCAAACTCCTTGATTAACCATAGATATATTCCACATTTGACCGCAAATATCTTGACCTCAAACCACAAAGCTGATTGGAAGTTAAACTAGCTACACGCGTGGCAATTTATAAAAGTTTAGATGTTGTCTTTTTGGATAAATTGTCATGTCCACCGGATGTGATTTTAATGTCAAAGAAGATAGTAAATTAAATCTTTCCCATAGTTGTCACGTCCCTTTCCGAGTAATTACTAAAAGGGAAACAATTGATTTAATTAGATTAAAATGTGGCTAGGAGAACAAGGTGAACTTTATAAAGTCACATTATTATGTATTTACTTGCCCATGGTATTGGTGCCCATGGAATACTTTCCCATGATATTGGTACCCATGGTATTGGCAACCATCGAATACTTACCAATGGTATTGGTATCCATGGAATACTTACCCATAGTATTGGGATGGCCAAAGATTACAAAAGGTTGCTCAAGGTCATTGTTTACGGAGTGGATGGATGATTTCCCTTATTTGATTTTGAGCCCTTGTGGCTTACGGAATGTGGAGATTTTGGGGTAGCACCGGGTGTGCTCTAGCTCCGAAACTTTGTGGAGGGGCTGGAACACATGAGATCTCCAAGGCCCAAAAAGTTTTTGGAGAAATTCCATCTAGTGTAAAAGTTATTCAATTAATTAAATTTTTTAATGGGGACCCTTAGTCTAACTTAGAGAAATTAAAAAATTAAAGTGAATTAATTTACACATGCGATGAGAATGTTCGAAGTGACGTGGATCAAACATTCTTTTAATCTTAGCCATCGATTAGAGATTAGATCACGGCCTTTGGTTTGCCAACGAGAAAAGTATAAAGGAAAGGCTTGGGGTCAGTTGGAGAACACACACATAGCAGATGCACTGAAGCTAAGTCAAATTTTTGGGGCGAGGTTTGCTGAGGATTTCGAAGTGAGTTTGCAGTGTAGTGAGGGGTAGAGATCGCCAAGGGATGATCTGATCCAAAGCCGAGAATACAACAGCAGAGAGGCAACGTTGTACCAGGCAGCGCAGAGGCCAGCAAGAGGGACGCAACCCAACCAAGCTGACGCAGACCCTTCTGGGTGACGCAGACGCAGCACAGAGGCCTTCAGAGTGATGCAGGGGAAGCCTGTGTTGTGCAGAGGTTGGAGGAGTTGCGCTGAGGGTTCCAGTGGGCCAAAAAGGGCTCGTTATCTGTAATTCCCAATTGAGGGTGTGATTCAACCATATTTTCTGTCTCCGAGTGATAAGGTATATGTTAATTTTGGGAAACTAGGTCCAAACTCCATGTTGCACTGCTCATATGATGATGGTCATATTTTTGTTGGATTCCTCTTTTGGAGAGGTGCAAAATTGATCTAAAGATCATCTTGTTTGGATGAGCCGAACATATATTTTGAATTTATTTTCCACACATGTGCAAGGTCGGCTAGATTTGTAATGTAGGCTCACATGCCTAATAGATGTGTCACACACCCTCACTGATGGATATAAATTGGAGAGACGTGGAGGTCATTTTCATCATCAACTCATCACACATTCTCTCATTGTGATCTGATTGGTTTGATAGCCTTTGGAGGCCTTTTTCCCCTCACACGTGTGAAGTTGAAGTTGTTGTTTTCTGCAAATCTGTTAAGGGCTTGTTGCTGCAGTGTTGACCAGCGTTGACTGTGGTCAACCCTTGGTCATTTGACCTCAAATCTCTGCCAAAAATCCGATTTTGAGAGGCCGTACTGTTGGGAACTGAAGTCGATGAAATCCAAGTTGTTTGACCAAAGCCCTAATCTACAGCGTTGAATTTCTGTTGTTGTCCTGCGTTGAATTTGGGTTGACCACCGTTGACTTGTGATGAGCTGTCTTTGAGAGCTGTGGGTGTGACACATGGAAGGTTGGCTGATCTAGAAAGGCTTTACTGGTTGAAGCATCCTGTTGACTATCGTAATACAACAATATCTCATATCTTTGTTGGACAAAAATAATTGTAAATCTGATCTATATTTGGCTTGTCTTCTGTTGATCTATCATTTTGTTCTATCAGCATTTTACATTCATGTTTATGTGATTGCTATTTTGTATCAGGCCTAAGAAAGATTGAAGTAAATTTTCATCAAGCATAGAACACCATGGTTATCTAAGTTTAACATGGTATCAAAGCTGAGGTGAAGACAAAGTCCAAGCTGGTGTTAGAAGAAATCTCTGAAGGAAGAAATCCTATTAAGGACAAATGGCCTCCTCAAGCTACAAGGGTTTCAAGGCTGATGAAAAATTGACTGATAAGTCTGATTATCATGCATGGAAGATGTCTTTGGATTTGGTGCTAGAAGATCAATATGTCATGGGCTATGTGCAGGGGAAGATTCAAGAGCCTCCATCAAATGCAGTTGTTGCCACGAAGACGAAGTATAGAAAGGGGGAAATCAAAGAAAAGATGATTATCCGAGATTCTATTCATTAGCACTTGGTTGCTTACATTTATGAGCTGAACACATCTAAAGAGATGTATGATAAGCTGGTGAGCATGTTTAGGGCTAGCAATGCTAATCAAATCCTTTTCTTCAAGAATCAATTGAAGAATATCAAGAAGGGCAAGGATGAATCTATTCAATCCTATTTTATGAGGCTCACTGAAATCAGGAATAACCTCCTAGCTATTGGGGAAGCAATATCTTATCGAGAGATGGTTCTTATTTCACTTGGAGGTCTCCCCCGTGATTGGTATGTATTCAATACCACTATTCTCAATAATAATGTGATTCCTGATTTTGATGAAATATTGAAAAGATGCACTCAAGAGGAAAAAAGAATGATGGAATATGCCTCTAATGGAAATGGAAGTGACCCTACTGCCTTCACCGCTCATGCAAAGAAGAAGAACCATGGTGGCCAGAGAAATAAAAAATGATGGAATGTGCCTCTAATGGAAATGGAAGTGACCCTACTGCCTTCACCGCTCATGCAAAGAAGAAGAACCATGGTGGCCAGAGAAATCAAAACCATGGTAGAGCGAGGCCAAAAGGAAGGAAGGGAAGATGTTACACTTGTAACAAGACTGGTCACTATGAAAGAGAGTGCCCTAATAGAAAGCACTCTCCCAGGGATGATGAAAACAACAACTTGAGAGGGATTTGCAGGAACAACAGGTTCAAAGGAAAAAGGAAGGCTCCCTTTGATCGTAGTGGAAATGGGCAACCTTTCAAGATGTCAAGAAATTCCAGGTACGATGAGTCTAATGTTGTTGATATTACAAGAAATGAATTTATTCTTGTAGCTGCCCTCTCTGCTACATCTCCACCCGACACCCTAGATGTCTCGTTGATTGATAGTGGTGCTTCAAGGCACCTTACTGGTTATAAATATTCCCTCTCTGATTTGGTTGAGAATGATACTAATCTAGAAATTATCCTTGGAGATAATGCCACCTAACTCGTGAAAGGGATAGGGACTGTGACCCTCCATTTATCTCAAGGTTAAGTCCTTCGATTACAAGATGTGTTGTACGACCTAACTTAAAGAAGAACCTTGTGTCCATTTCGGTAATGGAATACAAAGGGTTCAAGGTGGAATTCGTTGATCGAAAGGTACTTATCTAGAAGAAGAACTTCAAGGAAGCTCTTTCTATTGGCTTTAGAGTTGATACACTATATCAGGTTGGAGGAAGTTCATTGGAGGTTATGTCATCTAATAAAACTCTTCAAACAGAGTTATGGCACCAGAGGTTTGCACACCTTCATTACAAAGCCCTTCCCGAAGCAAGGTGGTGATAGGGATGCCCGAATTTAGAGATGATCCTGCAGGTATATGTCAGGGTTGTGCCGAAGGAAAGCATACAAGGGGACCATTCCCTTCAAGTGTCACAAAGACAACTAATATCTTGCAGTTGATACATTCTGATTTATCTGGTATGTTGCCCGTGACATCCTTGGGAGGATCTGCCTCCCACAAGACATGGCTATATTTTTTTAAGAAGGACGAAGCATTCAAATGGTTTCGTACCTTCAAGGCCTTGGTGGAAAATCAAACGGAGAAGAAAATCAAAGTTTTGAGGACCGATAATGGGACTGAGTATGAGTCAAATGAATTTAATGACTTTTGCAAAGAAGCTGGCATTAAGAGGGAGACCACAACTGCGTACACTCCTGAGAAAAATGGTGTTGCTGAAAGAAAGAACATGACCATTGTGGAAGCTTCCCATGCCATGCTGTGTGTCCAAGGCCTTCCAAAGTTTCTATGGGGAGAAGCCGCCAACATTGTTGTGTACGTTCAAAATAGATGCCCGCATTCTACTTTGGACTCCAAAACTCCTGAAGAAGTCTTCTCTGGTAAGAAACTTGATGTTTCTCATTTTAGAGCTTTAGCTTGTCTTGTTTACTTTCATATGCCGAAAGAAAAGAGAAGCAAGCTAGATGCTTCTGGAAAGAAGGGAATGTTTGTGGGTTATAGTGAAACTTCGAAGGCATATAGAATCTATGTGCCTGGTCAAAGAGAAGTGGAGATATGCCACGATATCACCTTCGATGAAGATGCTGCCCTCAAGAAAGTGAGAAATCTTCCTAGCTCCAAGGAAGACAAAGAAGATGAAGAAGCAGGGAAGCAGGAAGAGTCGAAGGATGAACTAATGCCCGATGTTGAAGGACCTATGGATCCTATTGATCCACCTCCTTCAAATAAGAGAACACCCTCATGGCTCAGGGATACTCTCGCAGATGCCGAGAGATATTATTGCCCCAAGGGGGACATTCCATGAAAGCAAGAAACTAAAGAGATACCAAGGGTATCTAGCAGCCATGAGCACGATAGTACAATATGAGCCTGGATCATTTGAAGAAGACTTAAAACATCAAGTTTGGAAGGATTCTATGCATGAAGAATATGAGTCCATTATGAAAAATGATTTCTGGGAAGTGGTCCCAAGATTGGAGGATAAATCTGTTGTCACCTTGAAATGTCTCTATAAGATCAAGCATGGATCTGATGGAAGTGTTGAAAAGTACAAGGCAAGATTTGTTGCTGGAGGATTCTCTCAAAAAGAAGGCATAGATTATGATGATATATTTTCACCTGTGGCCCGCTATACCACCATCCAATCTATTATTACCCTTTTTGCAATGCATGGATGGAGTCTACATCAGATGGATGTGAAGACCACTTTTCTGCATGGTTCTATAAAGGAAGAGGTATATGTGGAGCAACCTCTGGGGTTCGAATTCCGAGATAGAGACACCCATGTATGCAGGTTGAAGAAAGCCCTCTATGGGTTGAAGCAAGCCCCCAGGTGTGGTATAAGAGGATAGATAGCTACTTGATGAAGCTGGGCTTCACTCGAAGTAATACTGATCCAAACCTTTATTTTAAGGTTGATAGAGAAAGGCCTCTCATTTTGGTTCTCTATGTGGGCGATCTCTTCCTGATAGGTGCTGCCCTCTCATTCATCAGTGAAAGAGGGAGCTAGATTCTGAGTTTGAGATGAAAGACCTTGGACTGATGCACTACTTCCTAAGCTTGGAGGTCTGGCAGAGGCGAGGCGAGATTTTCCTTTCTCAAGGAAAATATGTCGTGAAGCTGCTGGAAAGATTTGGTATGGTGGACTGTAAGTCTGTGTCGACACCGATGGAACTCAACTTTAAGAAGTTGTGTGGAAACGCTGTTGGGCCCGTGCTAGCAAATCCTACCGAGTATCGACAACTCGTGGGGGCCCTGATGTTCCTAGTGAACTCCCCTCTGGACGTATGTTTTGCAGTGATCACTTTGAGTCAACATATGGTTTATCCTCATCACATTCACTGGATTTGTGCCAAGAATCTGTTGAGATATCTTCGAGGCACAATCAACCATAGGCTGAGATACACTGCTAGGAGTTTGAGACTCCATGGATATACTGATGTCGATTGGGTTGGCAGTGTGGTGGATTGCAAGAGCACATCTGGATGCTACTTCACCTTGGGTTCTGCTTCGATATTTTAGATGAGCAAGAAGCAGAATTCAGTGGCTTTTAGCACCGCTGAGGCCGAATACATTGCAGCGAGTATGGCCTGTTGTGAAGATGTTTGGTTGCGAAATCTCTTCAGTGAGTTGTTTGGGCATGTGCTAGATACCACCGTTATCCTTTGTGATAAACAGAGTGGGATTTGTTTTTCTGAGAATCCTGTGTTCCACGATCGATCCAAGTATATTGATATCAGGTACCACTTTATCCAGGATATGGTACAGCGAGACGCCGTAAGGCTCGATCATATAGGAACTAATGAGTAGGTCGCGGATATTCTCACAAAGCCCCTAGGGAAGGTCAAGTTCCTAACCTTTCGTGAGAATCTTGGAATCGTGGAAAGACCCTATTCTGAGGGTCTTGATTGAATTGGACTATGAGCTCTCGGAGCTCCAGGGGGCTTGGGGATAACTTTTTGGAGCTATAAGCACATATGGGGCTAGGCCTGCCGAACCTTGTTGTGCTTCTGCTCCACCGTTATGATACTGAGTTGGTTCACTTCTATTTGATCTGTGCCCGCAGGCATCCTACCCATGGAGTTTCGGACTCATGGGAAGTACCTCCCATTTGGCCAATGAGGTGGGAAATATGTATAGAGACCAATAGCAAGACCGATGGACGCATCAAATATTATCGTACTCTCAATGTCTAGGATGGCATGTGTCCAACACCTTGATCTAGGATCAAGTCTGCTGAGGTTCTTACCTCTAAAACGACTTCGGATCAGTAAACTAACTTCAGGTTAGTATGAAACTCTTTTTGAGTCCGAGAGAGGTTTTTACCTCTAAGCTGACTTTGGGTCAACTGAGTGTGACGTCTTTATGACTCACCTTTTTGTTATATCTAAGAAAGAGCCAACAAAGCAAGTTACGGCAGGATGAGGCACGATGTTTGGTAAAACCACATGATGGTACTGATGGATGGCACTTGTGGACAGATGGAGTTCTCCCTAGTTGAGAGGGAGTGTTAATTTTGGGAAACTAGGTCCAAACTCCATGTTGCACTTCTCATATGACGATGGTCATATTTTTGTTGGATTCCTCTTTGAGAGAGGTGCAATATTGATCTAAAGATTATCTTGTTTGGATGAGCAAAACATACGTTTTGAATTTATTTTCCACACATGTGCAAGGTCGGCCATATTTGTAATGTAAGCTCACATGCCTAATAGATGTGTCACACACCCTCACTGATGGATATAAATTGGAGAGACTTGGAGTTCATTTTCATCATCAACTCATCACACATTCTCTCATTGTGACCTGATTGGTTCGATAGCCTTTGGAGGCCATTTTCCCCTCACACGTGTGAAGCTGAAGCTGTTGTTTCTGTGGATCTATTTAGCGCTGGTTCCTGCAGCGTTGACCAGCATTGATCGTGGCCAACCCTTGGTCGTTTGACCTCAAATATCTGCCAAAAATCCGATTTTGAGAGGCCGTACTGTTGGGCACTGAAATCGAGGAAATCTGAGCTGTTTGAACGAAGCCCTAATCTGCAGCATTAAATTTATGTTGTTGTCCTGCGTTGACTTTGGGTTGACTAGCGTTGACTTGTGATGAGCTGTCTTTGAGGGTTGTGGGTGTGACACATGGAAGGTTGGCTGATCTATAAAGGCTTTGCTGGTTGAAGCATCATGTTGACTTTCGTAATGCAACAATATCTCATATCTTTGCTAGACAAAAGGAATTGTAAATCTAATCTATATTTAGCTTGTCTTCTGTTGATCTATTAATGTATTCTATCAACATTTTACTTTCATGTTTATGTGATTCCTATTTTTTATCGGGCCTAAGAAAGATTGAAGTAAATTTGCATGAAGCATAGAACACCATGGTTATCTAAATTTAACAGTAAAAAGGTCGTGTAATTTCTCTATAGGGCAAACCATTTCTAGTGCCCAAAATGTTGTATTCAGATTCTACATAATAATAAAATCCTCTAGAGCTGCTACACCGGTTTTCCCGCATTGGATTTTTTCAGGAACATTTGTCCGAAAATTCCGTCATTTTTCATGTGTGTGATGTTCAGTAAATGATCTGTGTTTGTGTAGGCTATTATTTGTGTTTACTTCGAAGTTTTTCTGAATATTTAGTTAAATAACTTTTGTAATAAATCAAGTAGGAGAAGTAAATCAATAGTTAGCAGTAGGGTTTCTGTAATAAGGATTCAAAAATCTTCACATGGTATTAGAGCATTGCAGATCAATCTGAACCATCAGCAAACCGGTCGAAGATATTTGTTGCTGGAAGGGCAAGTTGAAGCAGCATTGATCCAGAAGAAGGAAACACAGCACGAGAGGGACAACAAACCCTGCAAGGGTGACGTAGAGTCAGTCTGCTCATGCAGAGGCTGACGCAACTACAGAGAGGTGGCACAAAGCCAGTCTACTCATGCAGACGTTGACGCAGCACTGGGAGAGGGACGTTGAGCCAGTCTGCTCACGCAGAGGCTGGCGCAACACCAAGAAGGTGACGCAGTCCAAGTTGGTGAGTTGTGCAATTTGTCGAGGCTGGAAGTGCAGTTTTTGATCTTTAGAAGTTGCTAGTGTGGCATAGGTTATGTTGGTGCAGAGAAGTGCCTAATAAACGTGAAAAAAGCGGGAGGAGAATAGTCACTCGACAGATTTGTGCCAAATATATCTAAGATACGATCAGGAGGGTGATCGTAGAGGACTGATTCAGGAGATTTGGCGGAGGATTTTTGGAGGGGAATCAGTTGTCAGAGGGAGCAGCTACTCCAAAGGGTTTCTATCGCCAAGAAACCCAGATCCAGTCTTTTGTATAGTGCAGCAGTAGTAGAAGGGAGAGGAGTACCCGCTTCGAGAGATTTGAGCTAGATGGCAGCGGATGGATTGCATGATAAGGATAGGTTGGACGGTGTGTCCAACTTCTCGATCTAGAAAGCCAGAATCCTGTCAGTTCTGGAGGAGTACAACATCAGGGACCACACGGAAAATGTATTAGATGTGTCGACCGATGCGGATTCTAAAGAAATTCAACAAGAATTAGGCGCGGACAAAGCGCTTGATCATGGATGGGGTGAAGGATCGTGTGGTCCCACACATTTCCAAGAAGAAGACGACAAATGAGGTGTGGACAACTCTGACCACGTTGTATCAAAGCAACTTCGTCCAACAGAAGATGCTTCTAGAGAACCAGATGAGGATGTTCTAGATGCATAAGGGGGAAGAGATCGATCCATTCCTCTCCAGATTGCAGACTATCCGGGATCATTTGATTGCCATGGGGGCAACTCTGGATGAAGGGTTCTTAGTAAGGACTGTCGTGAATGCAGTCAGTGATTAGTAGGAGACCTTTGTCCAAAGAATTTTGGGCAGAGCACAACTCCCTAATTGGGGTGACATGTGGGCTATCCTTCGATAGGAGGAGATCCAGCGGATGACCAAGAGGTAATTCAATAGCAGAAGCAGCAAAGTGAAGAAGGAGGAGGAGGATGATGCAACCCTTGCATCAAAGGGACAACGGCAACGACAACAAGGGAAGAAGAAATACCTATCAAAGGTACGATGATTTAAATGTAGCAAACTTGGACACTTCGCCAACACTTGTCCTAAGAGGAAGGGCAATGAATCTTCTGATTCCAAGGCAACAGTAGCTAGAGGGAACAGTGGTAGTGAGGATGATGTGGAAATGAGTTCTCATGTGTCGCGAGAGAAGAGGTGGGGCGATATTGACCTATAGAGAAGCTACAGATGGAGAGGCAAGATCCTTGAGGTGCCTAGACTCTTGGATCACATAAGAGCTATGGGAGCCTTAAGACAGTAGCAGGGGGTGCAGAAGATCATAGTGAAGCAGAGGCAGAGATGGGACACTAAAGATGGGAGGAGAACAGTGCAGAGGTAGCAACAGCGCAGAGGCTGATGGGACTTCAACAGCATAGAGGGGCAGTGCTTACACGGTGCAAAGCGGCAGCAGCAGCGCAGTGGCTTTAAAGAGACAGTGCAACGCAATAGCCGAGGGAGCTTCAGTGATGAGATGCAGCCCAACTGACTTCTCTGTCAATGATTGGGTAGAGGTCCTGCAGTTGCTTACTTCCCAGCAAGAGGAACATAGCCCAGCCATGCTGATGCAGAGGCCACGCAGAGGGTGACACAAACCATTTTAGGTGACGCAGAGGCAGTGCAGAGGCATTTAGAGTGACACAGGGGCAGCTTCTGCTGCGCAGAGGCTGCGCTAGGCTAGAGGGGATGACGCGGAGGCTGGAGGAGTTGCGCTGAGGGTTCTAGTGGGCCATAAAGGGCTTGCTATCTATAATTCCCAATTGAGGTTGTGATTCGGCCATATTTTATGTCTATGAGTGATAAGGTACAGCTGTCGTGTAATTTCTCTGTAGGGAAAACCATTTCTGGTGCCCAGAATGTTGTATTCAAATTCTGCATAATAATAAAACCCTCTAGAGCCATTGCATTGGTTTTCCCGCATTGGGTTTTTCCAGGGAAATTTGTCCGAAATTTTTTTGTGTCATTTGTCATATGTGTGTGATGTTTAGTGAATGATCTGTATTTGTGTAGGCTACTATTTGTGTTTACTTCGAATTTTTTCTGAATATTTAGTTAAATAACTTGTGTAATAAATCAAGTAGGAGAAGTAAATCAATAGCTAGCAAGGGTTTTTGTAATAAGGATTCATAAATATTCACACGGAAGGGGTAAAAGTTAAAACCCTATCCCTAAGGATAATTGGTTTTGGTGTAGATACTATACACCCTAGCAAATCTAAGGAGGAATCATTGTCGGTTTCTCATTGGAGCATATTGATTGGTAAGATAGGTTTGCCAAAATTTTGGGGTTTCAATTTTATTAGGAGATTTGATTTTCTTTGCAAGACATATTTTATTTGTGAGGATATCTCCATTTTGTATGCAGGTTCGAGCTTATTTGAAATAAAGAATATTATGGTGAGGATCGTGGCTTTCATTGATCCAAGAGCCGAGTTCATCAGAGCAAACGATTTTATCTTAGAGATCAATTATAATAATGAGGGCTTTATAAATTGTGAGTACAACATCATTAGTGCAAGGAAGGCCACACCTATTAATTTCTAGGAATTAAATCTGTCATATGAGAGAGGCTAAGGTGCCATATTTTGAAGAAGGCAGCGCTGGTTATCTTGGAGATCGATTAATTAAAATGATAACTCCTGTAATGGAAGGAGAATCACTCTTGATTTCTCTCTGGGAGCATACTTACTGAATAACAACATTCTTCGTCTTAAAACTACAACCACCTTGTGCCATAGCCAAGACAAGGAAAATATATGTTTAAGCAACCCATAATTCACATAATCCACCAGGTCGAGTTTCTTTGTTTGCTGGGGAGTTGAATGGTTTATCATTGGAAATAGGGTAATAAAGAAACACTACGGAATTGGAGGTGGAATACCTCAATTTTGAGGGCCAAATATTCTTGTGCAAAGACAAACCCAACAATCCCTTTTATCTACGGGAAAACATTCTCAGGTTTCCATGATATTTCATAACTAGATTTGACATGAGAATCTTTCCTTCAATTTTAATAAAATAAGTTTTGAGTTGCAGTTACTTTATTCATTGTGCAAATGATGTTGAGGGTTTCTATTTTGCATGCAAAATATTTTTCAAAATAATGCTTCCCTTTTATCTACAGGAAAACTGTTTGAATAACCTATTTGTCAAAATGAATTCATAAAATGTTTGATGAAATGTTTCGATGAGTTAATGGATAGTGTATTGGTTGGATGTATATTAAGTGTTTGACAAAAGGCTTCGATGAGCATTTTGATTATCACACAAGTTTAATTTGGCACATTTAGGAATTCTATTGGTTGATTGGACAATCCCAAGAAAGGGACATTATAGTGGTATCAGAGTTGTGCATCCTGCCATCCTAAGGGGTTAACAATGAAATCTAGATTGTTTGGGGGAGTGATCAACGCACTTTCAAATCAGAACAACTATATGATGGTGGTAAGAATGATAAAAGAAGAGCATTTTAGAGCAGGAGTTCAATTTGGACAATTGTCTCCATCCAAAGATGTCCTTCTTAGCTTGTTGGAGGTGGCAAGGCAATTACAAATGGTGGGGAAACCACCTTCTTAGTTGACTCTAGAAATTATGGTTTCGACAGTAACTTACTAGGGTGAGTACATGCTATTGAGGAATAAAGATAGAGAGGTAAGGCTTGTTGTTGTGTATTGTCTAAGTTAAGTTTTAAGGGTAACAACTCCTAAAATCCCTTATAAGGGGGATATAATGCAGAAAATATTTTAGCTGATTGTGGGAAGCTTCCAAGGGCTAGATCGAATGGATAGTCCATCTTTTGGCAAGAGGGCCAAGATTCTAAAATTAATGGCAGGGGTAATGTCACGTGTTATTATTCTTGACTATGACTATCATGATCTTGTTTTATAGTTATTTCATTATTTCCTCGATGTTATTAGTAAAGACCATGGAAAATCCATTCATGAGCACATGAGAATCATCATGGGTACAATTATTGATGAGTGTGATGAAAGTGATGTTATTTTCCCGCCCATCATATCTTTATTATTGGTTGTTCGGAAACAAAATCATGTCACTTCTACAGTTGCTTATAACTTAGGACAGGATGTTGTCAAACAACGTGAAGGGAAGCTAAACCCTTGCTTAATGAGGAGTTTGTAGGGCTCAAACTAGAGGATATGTATGAGACTTGTGTTGAAATTCAATTTTATATGGTAGCCACAACCCATCAGGAGGACAGTTGTTTCACTTCACCATTCTCTTCTATAAGACTTTCCAATGATAGTCACCAGGAACATACTCAGGAAGAGATTAAACATCTTAAAGAAGGTCTTCTAGAAATGAACGGGAGAACCAATATGCTCAAGGACACGATATTACAACAGGACAATGAACTTAAGTTCCTTAGATTTAGATGTGGTAGGACATCTGCCAATCTTACCCGTGTTGGGAAACAATTGAGAGTTTCTAATGAGGCAGCAAAAGAAGCCTACTATGGAGCTACGAAGCAACCCTTTTCAAGAGTACATAGACAAGGCTTGTAGTACCATGAATCCACATTTTCATAGTGGGGAGGTGAGTTGGTATCAGGAAGGAGACAACTCTTTCTGATTGCTTTTATAGGTTGACTAGGGTCATGAGATAGATCTTCAATGTATGATCATTCCACTTGAAATCAAAGTGGCACAACATCAACATGGTGGGAATATTTTTGTGTTGGAATTTATACACAAGGTATTTTTAAGGGGTTGTTGATAACTATAGATGATGGAAGACACATTCCATGGGAGGTTATGGACTCTAAAAACTAGCAATTGCCCCAAAAGGTGCAAAGAGAGACCGATAGGATTATTAAATTGGAAAAATTGTACTTTGGGTTTGAAATAATAATTGTTGTATTAGATTTATGTTGTTTAGTATGTTTGCGTTAAGTTGGTAATACAAAATTAAAATAATATTTGAAATATTGATATGATGAAAGTCCCATAGTTTGTCTATACATATCAAACAAGTGGTGGTTTCATATGCACACTTTTCTTAGTAGTGAGAAATGAGATCTTCTTGTCACCTACAATATAAGATGTGTTACTTATTGAAATTATGATTATTATATTGCCAACAATAGAAACTTTTTTAATTCTTCATCATCTAATGGACCCTCATATGCATGGAGCTTTTGTATGAACTCTCTAGTATGGTATTCACCTAATTTTTTACGCTACCAACAAAATAATTTGTCACTTCAAAGGTAAGTGGAACGTATTTCCACTCATAAGCAAAGACACCCTTATTGTTTACAATTATGGATAGACAACACTAATAGGCATCATTTGGAAATCATTTACCTAGGCTTTATCTAGTTGTCATATTGCTTTCTTTGATTTATGAATGACATTGTTGTTGTCTTGGACATCCCCTATGACATAAATGACACTTATTGTCATCAATGACAACACTATATGCAATAATTTTTTCATAAGCAACTCATATACAAGCCATTTTTAATTTATCTTGATTTACCATCAACTTTGATTATATTACATAAGAGTTCCTATTCATTCCCAAAGAGTAGCATGGAACCTTAAAAAATAAAAATACTTAACAAGCCAATAGGAATTGTGGAATTTTATCTTGCATTATACTATCAAAGTCTAACTTTACAAAAATATTGGGAGTCTTCTCTCTGCTAACCTTTCCAATAGCATGTCCAATGGAATCAACCTTATCCTTGTCATTGGAAGAACTTTAAATTTTCACGGTAAACTATTTTATGCTAAGCTTGTGTTCACATCCAATAATTTGCTTAAAACATATCCAAATTAGAAATACATTATTCCATGCTTATAAACAAAAAATTTCTAGTCAAATACATAAACATCAACGAAAACATAAAAATTCAACATATCTTATGGTAAATTGTCCTACGAAGGAATCCAATTGTGTGTCTATAGGATTTACACTTTCGATTTCATCCATGGCCGCAGGTATCAAATCATTTGCATCAATAACCCTAACACATCAAGATAAACCTTGAATGTAATTCAATTGTGTCTTTAGGCTTCACGCATTTAGACACATAATAAGTAAAGTCAATGATTGACTTTGTTGTTAGTTTGTTGGATTGTTTAAATATAAAATTAGGTTAAAGATATCCCCAAGATAGATAATATGTAATCAATGCACACATCATTTATGATTCAGATTGGATTATTATATTATTTTTCATCTATCTTGATGCTTTTAGAGTGGAAAATTTGGAGATATTAGCTTGTAGGTATGGTGGGTCCCAATTTGGATAACTGGTATCTGAAGCCTTCTAGAGTCATTTTGAGGCATTGAATGACATTTTTTTGGGTAAAAAAACTCACTTGTCTAAGCCCCTTAGACATTGTTCCACACCTGATATATTTCTAACAATGCACGAATCATGTCAATTAGATCGTGTATGCAAAATTTATGTCTCCCACAAGTTGACCTACTATGTTGAACACCATGGTCCGAGAAAATCGACTATTAAAGAATTTAAAATATAAAGGAAAAATTAACCTACTTAATATATATTTAAGTGATTTTATCATATTTTTTGTGATGCACAATTTCAATGGAATATCCACAACAATTTACAGATCAATTTCTCTTTGAATCTCATTATTGTAAATTTAAAGGAACTACAAATATGGGGACGAACACCATGGTGGAGGTGTTAGACATGAAATATATATTAAAGTGTACTTTGGATTAGGAGGTGAATATTTTGTGAATTTTCATAGATGTATCCCTTATTAATAATTGGTTGATGGGTAGTGGTTAGATGCAAGAAATCTAGCTCAAACATGTGGGAGAGAAAATGCAAGAGACAACCAAGTTTCTTGAAAATTTATCTCACTCGAGTATTTTAAGAGTCTAATTAGGAGGTTGGCATGTTACCAAAGGAGGCACAAGCTCTTCTTTTTGGTCACTTTGTTAGATGAGGTTGTGGATGGTGTTTTGACTATCATTGTTTTAACTTTCTAAATTTGTTTCTTCAACATGTTTTTTGTAGTATTTTTTAAGCTTTTAGATCAACTTTAAAGAACAAGTTTGTTCAATTTAGGCTCTTTTGATGCTCTAAACACGAGGCCTTATGGTAGACTCTTTTTCTTGGATCTTTGTATAGAGGAAAATTTGTTACATGGATGGGATTGTTAATACATTAATTTGCATCTCTTTGTTGAATGTTAATGATGGGATAATATGATTTTTTTTTTTGTATCATGGACTTTGTGTTACTCTGTTGATAATATCTTTCAAACATATGCAAAATGATTTTGTATCCATCTTGAAAAATAAATGGCTATGAAATCAATCTATATGTCAAGCCAATCAACAATAAATGGATATATCAATTTTCCATAGTGGTCTATACAACTTATATTGCATGTCTAAGCAACATCATATCACATGAAAATCTAATTCAGGTTTCTCTTTACTTTTATAATTGATAATTTTCTCTTCAATTTTCCATTACAAAAAGCCACATCAACTAAACTATTTGGAGTGGGAATAGCCCAAGTGTTTAGATTAGGTTTTGCAATAATTTTCACCATCGGCATTGTCTTATTGCAAGGATCAATATATTGCAAATCATGTGAAGTTGCAAATACACGTGGAAAACATGATTTTAAAGTATAAGTATTCTTGCAGTCATGCCTTACTAACATAAAAGAAAATAAGAGGCCTTACCAACCATGAGAACAAGTATTGCAATTATATTATGAATTTGAGTTAGAACAAAGTACTTGAACAATAAAAAGCTATGCGTAAAAGACATAATACCAATAATGCAACTTAACACTTTGAATACAAAAAGTTAAATGATCATAGGCATTGATAATCATCTTATGCATAAGCTCCAGTTCCAAGGCTTCTTACATGCCATACATAATAGTGAGAAGCATATTATGTGGAAATAATATTTCCCGGAGTTTCACATATCATATTAGTACAACATTATGAATGACATGTTTGCTTTACATGAAACAAAAACATGCAACAAAAATTATTTAATTCGACACATCTATCCCATCTTGGAAGTACTATATGCAAAGTACTTGAACAATAAAAAGCTATGCGTAAAAAGTATAATACCAATAATGCAACTTAACACTTTGAATACAAAAATTTAAATGATCATAGGCATTTATAATCATCTTATGCATAAGCTCCAGTTCCAAGGCTTCTTACATGTCATACATAATAGTGAGAAGCATACTATGTGGAAATAATATTTCCCCGAGTTTCACATTTCATATTAGTACAACATTATGAATGACATGTTTGCTTTACATGAAACACAAACATGCAACAAAAATGATTGTATTCGACACATCTATCCCATCTTGGAAGTACTACAGGCAAAGTTTTCATTCTCGGAAACCTTTCTCACATACGATGCACAATATTCCCAAACATACTATGTGGGACTAATATTTCCACAAGATATGCCCACAATATTCTAGAATAGCATTATCAATGGCATAGAAATTTGAAAATTTACAATTATACTATGCAAGATTTTACTTCCATGAGCGTGTTGGTTATCTAAATTTTAACAAAAGCACAAATACTACCTTTTAAAGTTTAACAAAATCACAATTACTACCTTTAAGCAATTGCAAAAACAACAAAGGTAAAATTTGATTCTATAAAGACATTGCACAAAAAAAAATCATAGAAGAAAAATGCAATCACTCCACAATGGCAATGCATTAAACAAACAAAATTTATTAAAAAAAGCAATGTATATTACTACACAAAAAATAATAATAAGAAGAAATCAACAATAATTATAAATAAAAATGGATCATAGATAAAGAAAAAATAACATTTATACCACCAATTTCTTAACTTCTACAATTAGATTACTTTGTCTCACCTAGTATACAAAGCATATGAAAAACCACAAGCATCTCATCCACCCACAAGAAAAATACAAAGAAAAAGAAAAAGAAAAAAAATGAAAAAAATACACAGTGAAACCCTTATTACAAATAACACATCAACGCAACAACCACGTGAATTACAACAAAAGAATCTAGCAAAACCACTGCAGCAAAAGACAGAGAGATACTATATAAATGACATTTTATAGTAACATGAGGAATAGATAATGATACTAATAGATCTCAAACCAAAAATTCGCAAAGCACAACTATTGTCCTTACAACAATCACTGAAATAACAATACAGAATTAGACGACAATAATTATTTAAAACCAAACATTCATATCGTCCACCACCAACCAAAAGAGAATCAACCAAAGAACATCCATGCATAAGGCAAAAATATGAATGTCAAAGTGGAAAAAAATGAGAAATGGCGAAACTCACATGTGAATAAAGACCTAAATGCCCACTAGTGTTCAACAAAGCTACATAACCATTAAACAATACCACCATTGACCTAACAAATAATAAGAGAGTAACATGTGAGACATCACAGAAGGGGCAAATGGTATAAATAAAATCACACTTGCAACTAGTACAACCATATAAATTAAATGGTTGGTAAATGTCAATATGTATCAATCCATATTAAGCATCAAAAAGCTTACAACATGATACATCTCATGTGGCTAAATTAAAAAAATCATAAAAACTAACCAAATTTTAACTTATTTTAAATTACTCTTTTTATTATTAATTACTAAAAAAAAAAGGTTAAACATTTATACATTTAAAAAAAAATGGAACAAGATTCTTAACCATGGAAATTTACCCTCAGTTTATCATGAAGATTCTTAATATGTTGTAGACTTTGTTACAATACCATGGGCCAATACCATGACTTATAAATATCATATGCCCAAAAAACCATGACTCAGTTTATATCACACTTGTTTATATGACATTTTTTTTAAATCAATAAATTTAATTAAAATGGCATAACTATTTTGAAGATAAGGGTCAACCTTTGATTTGAGTATACTACTATGAATATTCTGCAATATTATATAAAGATTAATCCCTACCATACACAACAATTATTAATAGTTAAATTAAAATTCTAAAATCTCCATTCCAAAATAGACTCAGTGTAAAAATAACTTACAATCAACAACACTTTGAATGTGTTACCAACATATTCTAGCTTGACATTCAAACATGCAATTGCCCAATCAAGCATTCGCTTAAAAATAAATAAAGAAGTCACATGTCCCTTTAATAATTGCCAAACATATCTATATGTAGATAGATGGTTAAGATGTGCAATCTTAAAATTGCCATTGATTATAATGTCCCTTGCTCACAGAGAGAGACAATAAATATAACATATCAAAGTTGGCAAGTTAACATTAGCCCGATAATTTATGTGTGATCACAAATAAACATACCAAGCTTCCATACAATGTGGCCGAAATGTTATGAAAATAAGTACCTAGCTGCTACAAATTGTTTAGGACAATAAAAACCAACAAAATATAGTAAGAAGAATAAATACATAACCAACAACAAAATGTTTAGGACAACAAAAACCAACAAAATATAGTAAGAAGAATAAATACATACCCAACAACAAAAGGAAAGGGGTTCAAAGCATTTTCACTTCCAATAAAATATTGCTCTCTAAACCGTTTTAAAGCATTATCTGGTCTAGGTCTCAAGTTTTGAATGATCTTGCGAATGTAATAGCTGCATCTAAGTCACATGACACGAGGAAACGAGACACGGAGGAAACGTAAATACAAGTATTCGACACGAGACACCGTGACCTCGGAAATAGGACACGAGGGACACGTTTTATTTATATTTAAAATATATATATATATATATATATATATATATATATATATATATTAACAAATTAGAATTATACAAGGATACAAGCACATAAGAAATACTAAATAGTCATTAAAACCACAACAATAGTCAATGACTCACGAGTCATTAAAATTTAAAAGTTAAAACCATAACAATAACTTGAAAATTAGAAGAACTTAGATATTAAAACCAAAAATGCAGATTTTCCATAAAGTCATCAAAATCAAAATGTATTACATAGATACTAAGGGAATGCCATTGGAAAATACAAAAGAGTAGATACAAAATAAGTAGCAACCACGTCACTAGCCACGAGTCCACGACTCATTACTCTATCAATAGTCCATGTCCTCCATGTCATAATCACCATAATTGCCATTGCCATCTGACTCTACTCCATCCTCCTCCTCTATTCCCAATCCAAGATCTCTTGCGTCTGCTTCATTTGCTGGTGTGGAGGATGACCCCTCAAGGGACTCATCATCAAAAGTCACTGGCTTTAGCACTGGGTCATTAAGATCCATGTTGGCTAATGCCAACTCAACACTATCGTCCAAGCCCATATCATCATGAAACACATCCCACATCTTTGTCTTTCCCTTCAACCATTCCTGCCGCTGCCTGTAAATAAGATGAAGGTTGGTGTGCACATACACCATTGTCTCTGCCCTGGATTGTCTCCGCCCTAGATTGCTCAAGCCTACTCTTTTTCAAACTATATAGATTCCCATAAGTGCTCCAATTCCTCTCACAACAAGAAGATGAATTAACTTGAGAGAGGACCCTCAAGGCTAATTGTTGTAGAATAGGGCATGCTGCTCCATGAGTTGCCCACCAAGCATAGGCATCTTTAACCCCCCTATCTCCTAGTACATCATACCCATTGTTGTAGAATAGGGCATGCTGCCCCATGAGTTGCCCACCAAGCATAGGCATCTTTGACCCCCCTATCTCCAAGTACATCATACCCGCCAAATCTCCTAGTGCTAGTGGAGAACTCTACAAAGTCTTCCTCCACCTCAAGAACTGCATATGTTATGCAGATTTGAAGTAATAGAATTTTCATTCTCGTTCTTGTTATAAACAAAAAATAAAATAAAAACACGATCTATAAAAACACAATCTAAACGAAGCATGATATTCTTTCAGGGAAATCGAATAAAAAAATACCAGAGATTGTAACATTTTACAGCAGGAAGAAATTAATTGAGTTTCGATTGGAAAAGTTTGTGGATGCCCCGGCTTTAGGGAAGTTGTTCACAATGTAATACAAGAACCAAACTTATTTACAGTCAGTCCCTCTTTAAGATATTTCAAGTGCAGAGGCATTAGATCAAATTCTATTTGTAGATAAACAAGGTTTCATTTCTTGCATAAACAGAACATAGCATGTCATCCAATATTTTATGAACACTGCCTTCAAAGTTCAACAACCAGATGCCACTCATAGTCTTGATAATCATTCTTGGAGAACCCAGAAAAATACTACAAAAAGTAGTTTATATTTCCAACTTTAAACACTGAGAACAGATCCACAAAACAAATGCGAGATAGATGTATTCTTATATTTCTTGCATGCATTACTTATGGCCTAACTTGGGATCTCTTTCACAATTATAGTTCGATAGTCACAATAAAAGGAAATTTGAATCACAACAAAACAAGTTCTGTAGACGATTGAGAACCTAATTTCTCACATAGAAAGGAGTATGATCTGCTAGATGTATTAGGACCTATGCTGCCATGGGTCAACTCAAATAAAATATTGTATGAGTAAGAGAAGTTGGCGATGCATGACGGTTGAAGTTGCAAGCATAGGAAGCATTGCGGGTAATAATCGGCATGGACCAAATCTCCATAATCTGTGCAGTTCTATATAATGACAAGCAATTGGATATCATGATGACAAAATCGAAGTGAAACTTGAGCACGAAATACTGTAATGTGTGCTAATGTTACCAGCTTCTTCCTACATGATGGTCACACCACTCTTTAAAAAGATCACTTGCAAGCCTCCAGAGTTGCTTGTGATCTTGCAAACCACGATGCAGATATAGCCACATATGTAACAAGGAAGCACAAGGTTTGCAGTTACCATTCTGTAAAGAAGGATTAGGTGCTAATTTGTCACAACACAACCCTGCCTTGTGTTGTCTCTTCCAGAACATATTACCAGTCTAAAGATAAAATGACTTTGTGCAAAAAAAATTGCATGAAATTATAATATGGTACAATATTGATGATATTAATGACATGTGCTTGAGTTTCATTGCTCTTTTTCACGTGCTCTTACACTGCTACAAAAGTTTTCTAGGATCCTCTCTAACTGCAACTTATAGACAACTCTTGTTTTCGAGAATCATCTTGTGAGCAACACTCATCCATCTCATAAATGAATCAAAGAACTCTCTCAATTTGATAACCTCCTCAATGCTTGTTTTTTAGAATCATCCTGTGTGGAGCCTTCATCCAACCCGCATATGAATCAAAGTGCTCTCTCAATTTGATAACCTCCTCCCAAAGCAACTTCTCGTTCCAAATGTGCACAATAGCTCTCAAACACACTAACAGTTACCTGTGGACGAACGTCTAACATGAATAAGAACTCAATTTCAAGATGATTAATATCCCTGGTGGAAAGACCACCTACTTTTGCATAATATGCATTGTTGTAGTTCCTGTCCATAAACAAAACCAAGTCCTCTGAAATCAATAGGCTGATAGAAAACATCAAAAATATGAAATTTAAGCTTGTTCTAAAAAGCACACGGCAATTCTAGACACATGTTAAACATTGAAAACCAAAGCTTCTATGCCAGAGCTTAGAAGCATTAAGCATATCACTTGCATAATATATAAAGTAATAAAACTGCAACACATGGTCAAAGCTATAAGATTATAGAGGATTAGAAACCTTGGCTCACTATGTTTTATTCGTTCCATGAAAGATGCTCAACCCATAGCTTCATGGGTTCAACAAAATGCTTGACTGAAATACAGAACAGTCTTACTCGAATACCAATAATAGAGCAAAATGTTTGTGTGAACAATAGAGAAAAAATTATGAGGAAAACAAAAGCAAGATAACAAAGGGTTCATTTAAGTCCTGTTTTCTTCATTTCAAGGTCTCCGGAGTCCAGTAACATTAATATTCAAGGACTCATTTACAGGTCATTTTCTTTGGCTAGGGATCTCTAATGAATTACAGTATTGAAGTTCAAAAAGGGTTTCCATTATGAAACAATTTTCATTTTCCTAACAGATGTTGAATGAAAGTATTGGTAAAAATATTCTTCAAGCTAACATCCCACTCTATCTCCACTGCAGAATGACATCATTTTGAAGTTAATGAATCAGATATTAACTAGAGATTCAATCACAGTTCATCAGAGAAACCCTAACTCATATTTGCCACTAACACATGTACAACACTGAGCCAGAGAGTGCCAGGAAATGACTGTAAACATAAATATAGAACAAAGCACCTTCAGTTCATTTCAAGAAAGTTGATATCTGTGGAGGAATTCAAACACTATCCCTAATTGTTTTTCACATCTTTAAAAAAATCTAAAAAATAGAGCCACAATTTATATACTTTTGATTTATTTGATTTCCTGAAAATATGGAAACATGCATAAAAATTGTAAGTATTACAACCAATAGAATCTTAATTAATGGATAACCAAGTCTAAGATACTTACATATCATCAAGAAACTTGGCAGCAACCATCACACTATTGATTAGAAGTCTATGTACATTCTGAGAAGTAATCTGAAACCCTGAATCGAGTTGAATCAAGCGGTCGATATACGCATATGCAACTACAAAAACAGATGGACTACAGTGCACATACTTGAAAATCCTCTCCAAATATTTCTCAATGCTGATGTCTGCAATTTGAATGCCATGAAAAACCCCCAACCTTAGAGGTGATAAGCACTGACTTGTAGATGTCGATTGTCTCTCATTCCTAACCACAACCCTTTCAAGAAGGGATGAGAGAACCGAAAGGATACAAGGACTACTTGGTTCTGTAGAACTAATATCAAAAGCTGAAAATGAGTATATGTCAGAGTTGCTTCTCGGTAATAACTACATTACTGGACCCTTCTTGCCATCGATGTCAAGCTGCAAGAATTTGAGAGTAGTAGACTTGAGTTCGAAAATATTGTTAGGGACATTGTCTCACAATTTTCCCAGGTGCATGCATCTGCTCTCGAAGACCTTAGGCTCCCAGAGAACCTCATAACAAGGCAAATCCCTATTACATTAGCTAATTTTTTAAAAGGCTGGATTCCTCCTGTTAGTGCTGGAATCAGCACTTGGACTGCATCAAGCGCCTGACTAGACACATCTTAAGCTTGAAGGCTATTTCTTATGATTTGATTGGGTTTTTTGGAAAGTGGTTGGATCTCAAGCACTCTGAAAGGAACGTTGAACAGATAAAAAATCTCTGACACATATGAGGGCACTCGTATATATGATATGGTAGCAAAATTTGTAGTTCAATGATTAGAAGAATGGGAGAAAGACAGTGGGTCTGTAGGACAGAAATCCACTGCTGGGAGGAAAAAATTACACAAATTCCAGATCTGAAATGTATAGTGAAAGAATACTTTTAAAAGACTTACAAGAATCTCACTTTACATTTAAAGAATCCCATTACATGGAATGCTTCTGACTAACATGACCTCATGAATCAGGAATGCTTGGTGAATCAAGACTGACAAAAACATATTAACATGCATGCTAGATCAAAAGACTTATAAAAACATGAAATAGGGTTTAATTCCACCTTAAGGAATGCTTATGAAGAATCTTCAATTCATACTGAATCAGGAAATCTTGGAACTTGACTTACAAAAACAGATCTATATGACTTGGAGGTTCACAAGACTTATTAAAACATAAGATAGAACTTTCATGATAAATCTGGAAAGACAGATAAAGTATGTAAAAAGAGAAGGGAAAACAATATACACACCATATGATTTGTGAATCCTCAAGAGTGTAACTGGAATATATTATGTGTTCGACAATACACTCTTCAGGAATGTCATGAGAATCAGAAACAGTGCACTCGGCCCTATGCCACCAACCATCTCCTCCCTTTAGTACATAAAACTCAACTCTTAAATAGAGTTGCACAAAACAAATTGCTGCTAAATTTTAGGAATGAAATTAAATAAAACAAAATAATAAACAAATCAAATTGTTTCATGGATTTAGAACTGCTGAATGATTCGAGGCTTAGAAATATGAAGCATGAAACTGTTTCACTGCCACATAAGCTTCTTTCTGCCACCTGCCCTAACTGTCTTCACTGCTGCAAGAAATGTGGAACTGACTGCCACGTGCACCAATTATTCCCTTAAAATCTGGAAAGTATTTGATGAACTGCTACATGGTGCTTTGTGGAAACGTGCTGGTGCTGAGAGTAATGGTGGCGCGGGTCTGGTAGAAATATGTTTCAAAGAAACTATGTCGCTATTACTTTCCTTTCTTGTTTGTCACAACGCAGTTTAAAACAGAAAACCCACTGGATTGGCAGGGAAGGGCGACGTGGAGCAGTGGTGGTGAGAATGGTATCAGAGCGGGGGGTAAGGTGTCAGACAGTTAACGCAGATGGGACAAGCAACGCAACGGTGGGCCCTACAGATATCGCATCGCAGCATACAAACATTAACTTGCGACAACTTAACAATAAACATAAAAAATTCCAATTGTGATGTGCGATGGGCGGTGGGGAAAGGGTGATGTGGCAGGGAAAGGGTCCCACTTTATATCGCTATCAGGAAAAAGGAAAGGCAGAGGTGAATGGGAAAGGTAAGTAATGTTGCGATCTTGCGATGCGAAAAGGTAAGTAACCGCCCGAATCATATTATAAAGAAATAATAACATATATCGAAAGTTTATGAAGCGGACCAAAAGGAAATGATGGGTCCCAGCAATCCCACAAATCGCATTTCAGAGGGTTTTTAGGGGACGGCAATTGCAATATGTAATAAGTTTGGATCTGCGAAACGTCGATTGCGATGAAAGGTAAGGCTTTCAATATGGTTAAGTGTGGAAAATATATATGATATCATATATGTAATATATATATATATATTTTAGACAGGGAACAACAACCTCCCTGGGCATATGTAGCAGCCTATAAGCCACATATACCAGAAACTCATGACTTTCGCAAGGACCAAGGCATCCAACATTGGGGGCATATATCCCTCTAGCTTGGTCATGACGGGCAATAGACAACCCTACCCCTCGTCGGTTTTGAACCTGTGACCTCCCAAGAGAAATCACAAGTTCTTAACCATTGAGCCCACTCAGGTTGTCTCATCATATATGTAATATATAATATATATCAAACGCTGACTGTGGGGGCAGAGCTACGGTAAATGACATAAGCGGTAAGTTTTAAGAGATATATGATACGGCTGTTAGTGGGTGGACGGAGCTGCTTTTTTTAACTATAAAACTTGAATTTTAATATTTAAAAATGGGTTTTGAAAGAAATGAAATGCTGGACGTTTTAGTATTTTGGAAAAATGAGGAAATGATCGAAGAGAAATGGCGAAAAGGATGCGAAAGAATTGAATCATAAGGAGCTAGAGGCCAAGAAAAAATGACGGAGAGGGCGGCTTTGAAAGGAATCAAAACCAGTGCTAACAGTGGCTCTAACTGGGGATGATATGCCCCCTGAGGGCTATCAAGAACCGTAGTTCCAGTGCCTTATCCAGCTCTTACTTCTCCAACTAGTGATCCTGCTCATTAACTGAAAAAACCAGCGTGCCTAGCCATTGGATAATGGATTCAAAAGCATCATTTCAATTCTGCAACTTATTTCTCCAAACTTACGCTGGATTCAAACTAAAAACTGACATCTATCTTTCTGAAAAAATGCTCAAAACAACGAGCTTATTCAATCTCCTTATTCTAATCTAATTTGAATGGCGATATTCATGCAATATGGAACTTAATGTACAACCATTCAAATAGTTGAAAAAACTCTCATATGGATTCTGAATCTTAAAAGTAAAACTGAAAGAATCCATATCATAACATAGTGCAGCTCATGATGAAAATAATCACAACGTGGGATACTCATAAAGCATTGAATGTCTGCACTATAAGAATACTCCAAATCATCAGCTACTGAATGAGGAAAAACATTAAATGCTACCTCTGCAATGATGTCCCTTTCAGAATTTCGAAAGGTGTAGCTATTTATCCAAAACTTCCACTGAAAATATGATCTCTGCATCCTCGTGAAGTCGCCACTGGATCCGGAACAATGGAGTCGCCAGGTGAAAAACTGCAGTCCTCTTCAAGTTATCAATTCCTGTTCACCTTCAAGAATCGATCTTCAACAATTACAAGAGACTCAGGATAATACTGTGTTTCAAGGCCTTCGTCTCCCGGCGAATGCACCAAAAGATGTTGGTGCTGGAATCAGCACTTGGACTGCATCAAGCACCTGACCAAACACATATTAAGCTTGAGGGCTATTTCTTATGATTTGATTGGGTTTTTTGGAAAGTGGCTAGATCTCAAGCACTCTGAAAGGAACGTTGAACAGATAAAAAAGCTCTAACACAAATCCCAGATCTGAAATGTACAGTGAAAGAATGCTTTTAAAAGACTTACAAGAATCTCACTTTACATTTAAAGAATCCCATTACAAGGAATGCTTCTGACTAACATGACCTCATGAATCAGGAAAGCTTGGTGAATCAAGACTGACAAAAATAGATTAACATGCATTCTAGATCAAAAGACTTATAAAAACATGAAACATGCTTTAATTCCACTTTAAGGAATGCTTATGAACAATCTTCAATTCATACTGAATCAGGAAAGCTTGGAACAAGACTTACAAAAACAGATCCATATGAATTGGAGGTTCACAAGACTTATAAAAACATAAGATAGAACTTTCATGATAAATTTGGAAAGGCAGATAAAGTATGTAAAAAGAGAAGGGAAAACAATACACACACCATATGATTTGTGAATCCTCAAGAGTGTAACTGGAATATATTATGTGTTCGACAATACACTGTTCAGGAATGTCATGAGAATCAGCAACAGGGCACTCGGCCCTGTGCCACCAACCATCTCCTCCCTTTATTACATAAAACTCAATTCTTAAATAGAGTTGCACAAAACAAACTGCTGCTAAATTTTAGGAATGAAATTAAATAAAACAGAATAGTAAACAAATCAAATTGTTGCATGAATTTAGAACTATTGAATGATTCGAGGCTTAGAAATTTGAAGCATGAAAAATGTTTGACTACCACATAAGCTTATTTTTACCACCTGCCCTAACTGTCTTCACCACTGCAAGAAATGTGGAACTGACTGCCACCTGCACCAATAATTCCCTTAAAATATGGAAAGTATACGATGAACTGCTACGTGGTGCCTTGTGGAAACGTGTTGATGCTAAGAGTAATGGTCGCGCGCGTCTGGTAGAAATATGTTACAAAGAAACTCTGCCGCTGTTACTTTCCTTTCTTGTTTGTCGCAGCGGAGTTTACAATAGAAAACCCACTGGATTGGCAGGGAAGGGCGACGTGGAGCAGTGGTGGCAGGAGTGGTATCGGAGCGGGGGGTAAGGTGTCGGACAGTTCACGCAAATGGGACAAGTGACACAACAGCGAGCCCTACAGATATCGCATCGCAACATACAAAACTTTACTCGCGACAACTTAACAATAAACATAAAAATTTCCGATTGCGATGTGCGATGGGCGGTGGGGAAAGGGTGACGTAGCAGGGAAAGGGTCCCACTTTATATCGCAATCATGAAAAAGTAACGACAGAGGTGAATGGGAAAGGTAAGTAATGTTGCGATCTTGCGATGTGAAAACGTAATTAACCGCCTGAATCATATTATAAAGAAATTATAACAAATATTGAAAGTTTATGAAGTGGACCAAAAGGAAATGATGGGTCCCAGCAATCTCGCAAATCACATTTCGGAGGGTTTTTAGGGGACGGCAATTGCGATATGTAATAAGTTTGGATCTGCGAAACGTCGATTGCGATGAAAGGTAAGGATTTCAATATGGTTAAGTGCAGAAAATATATATGATATTATATATGTAATATATGGTATATATCAAAGGTTGGCTCTGGGGGGGCGGAGCTGCGATAAATGACATAAGTGGTAAGTTTTAAGGGATATATGATACGGCTGTTAGTGGGTGGGCAGAGCTGCTTTTTTTAACTATAAAACTTGAATTTTAATAGTTAAAAAGGGGTTTTGAAAGAAAAGAAACGTTGGACGTTTTAGTATTTTGGCAAAATGAGGAAAGGATCGAAGAGAAATGGCGAAAATGGCGAAAATGATGTGAACGAATTGAATCATAAGGAGCTAGAGGCCAAGAAAAAATGATGGAGAGGGCAGCTTTGAAAGGAATCAAAACCAGTGCTAACAGTGGCTCTAATTAGGATGATATGCCCCCTGCGGGCTATCAAGAACCGTAGTTCCAGTGCCTCATCCAAATTTTATTTCTCCAACCAGCGATCCTGCTCATTAACTCAAAAAACTAGCATGGCTAGCCATTGGGTAATGGAGTCAAAAGCATCATTTCAATTCTGCAACTTATTTCTCCAAACTAAAGTTGGATTCAAACTGAAAACTGAAATCTATCTTTCTGAAAAAATGCTCAAAACAACGAGCTTATTCATTCTCCTTCTAATCTAATTTGAATGGGAATCTTCATGCAATATGGAACTTAACGTACAACCATTCAAATAGTTGAAAAAACTCTCATATGGATTCTGAATCTTAACAGTAAAACTGAAAGAATCCATATCATAACATAGTGCAGCTCATGATGAAAATAATCACAACACGAGATACTCATAAAGCATTGAATGTCTGCACTATAAGAAGACTCCAAACCATCGGCTTCTAAATGAGGAAAAACATTAAATGCTACCTTTGCAATGATGTCCCTTTCAGAATTCCGAAAGGTGTAGCTGTTTATCCAAAACATCCACTAAAAATATTATCTCTACATCCCCGTGAAGTCGCCACTGGATTCGGAACAATGGAGTCGCCAAGTAAAAAACTGGAGTCCTCTTCAAGTTATCAATTCCTATTCACCTTCAAGAATCGATCTTCAGCAATTAAAACAAGAGACTCAGGAGAATACTTCATCTCAAGGCCTTCGTCTCCTAGCAGACGCACCAAAAGATGTTGGTGCTGGAATCAACACTTGGACTGCATCAAGCGCCTGACCAGACACATCTTAAGCTTGAGGGCTATTTCTTATGATTTGATTGGATTTTTTGGAAAGTGGTTGGATCTCAAGCACTCTGAAAGGAACGTTGAATAGATAAAAAAGCTCTGACACATATGAGGGCACTAGTATATATGATATGGTAGCAAAATTTGTAGTTCAATGATTAGAAGAATGGGAGAAAGACAGTGAGTCTGTAAGACATAAATCTACTGTTGGGAGGAAAAAATGACACAAATTCCAAATCTGAAATGTATAGTGAAATAATGCTTTTAAAAGACTTACAAGAATCTCACTTTACATTTAAAGAATCCTATTACAAGGAATGCTTCAGACTAACATGACCTCATGAATCAGGAATGCTTGGTGAATCAAGACTGACAAAAATAGATTAACGTGCATGCTAGATCAAAAGACTTATAAAAACATAATACAGGGTTTAATTCCACCTTAAGGAATGCTTATGAACAATCTTCAATTCATACTGAATCAGGAAAGCTTGGAACAAGACTTACAAAAATAGATCCATATGACTTGGAGGTTCACAAGACTTATAAAAACATAAGATAGAACTTTCATGATAAATCTGGAAAGACAGATAAAGTATGTAAAAAGAGAAGGGAAAACAATACACACACCATAAAATTTGTGAATCCTCAAGAGTGTAACTGGAATATATTATGTGTTCAACAATACACTGTTTAGGAATGTCATGAGAATCAGTAACAGGACACTCGACCCTGCTCCACCTGTTCATTTATGGTAGCATCGGATGTGCTCTAGCCTTGTAATTTTGTATATAGGCTAAGACACATGTATTCCATAATACCCAGAAATGGTTTTGGAAAATTCCACTTAGAGAAAGTTTAATTAAATTAATTAATCGTTTTTTAATGCTTTCCTAAGTCTAAACTTATGGAAACTGATTAATTAAAGGGTATTAATTAAACTAAGTGTGAATCTTCTAGATAAAGTCATAGATCACCTCCAATTTAATCTTAGCCCTTGATTATGTTTTAATCTTGGTCGTTGAAGGGTCAACAGAAGAATATAAGGAGGAGGGTGAGGGGCCTATGGAAAACACATTCAGACACTTGAGCCATTGAGCATTTTCGAATTTGTGTGAGGAGACGTAGCTTTTGATCAAGAATCAAGTCACTAGGGCAGGGTTTGCTAAGTGATTGTGATTCAGTGATCAGATCCAAAGAGGGGCAGAAGCAGAGACTGGTCAGGAGGACCAGGGGTGCATTTCAGAGAGAGGCAGAGGTGATGCAGTGGGAGACATCGCAATTTTCTGAAGAGGTGACACAGACCCTACAGGAAATCACGCAGAAACAGCGCAGTGTCTCTTGGAGTCAGTGCAGAGATAGCTAGAGGCTAGGGTTTCTGAGCTGAGAGGGAAAAATCCAGTCTCAGTTTAGCTAGATCAGTTGCAAAAAGGGGTGACGCAGTTCCTCAAGCTTGCCCATGTAGGCTTACACAGATCCAGTGTAGGCAATCACGCAGAGGCAGTGAGGGCTTCACCAGCGCTGTTTTTTATCAGCTGAAGACTTGCAGAGTGAGGTATATCTCACAGTTCTATTTGCTATCTAGATTTCTCTGAAGGGTTTGCCGGATATTGGCACCCTAGTATTCAAGATTTTGCTGCTTAATAATACAAACCCTCAGATATGCAGCACCATTTTTCCCATGTTGGGTGTTTCCGGGGACTTAGTCCAAAAATAACTGTCACATGTGGATGTTTTTCATTGTATTTTGTTCAGATTGTTTCAACACTTAGATTTATTCCGCAACATTATTTATGTACACTGCTTCATAAATTACTTTGATATTTCACTGTAATGGAATAATTATGAAACATAATAAAAGAAGTAATTCAAATTTGTTGCAGTAGGAATCTGGATCTAGGATTTTTCACATGGTATAAGAGCTTATTCAAGTTGAAGTGCAGGTGAAACACAAGTGAACCAGCAGATCAGTGCTGCAGAATCTGGGATCCGCATAAGCAACAACAGACCCTCCTAGAAATTACGCTATCCAGGCTAGGAAGGCATTCCAGCGCAGAAAAGGCTCCCTCTGAGAGAGTTGACAGAGAGGTAAGCTTTTTCAGTTGCAGTAGAGGCATCGTAGCAGATCAGCATAGTTGAAGGACACAGTTACTGCACAGCAGTAAGAGCTGGTGCATAAGCGTTAGAAAATTATGAAAAACACAGTTGGGGATTTCTTGACCTCAGAGGGTTTCTTACTCAAAGAAACTCAGTTTTTTCCTGTGCAACAACAGAAGCAGTGTCTTACTCCCCAAGGAGTGTGTAAGTATCGCTGAGCAGAGGGTTAGAGGAAGATTTCGACAAGTTGAGGAGATGGCCAACAATGGATTGTGTGACCAAGATAGATTGGAGGGTGCCTCCAACTATGTTATTTGGAAATCAAGGATAGAGCATGATCTGAAAGCCCTCATAGACAGCGCAGTTGCAGAACCTCTTGATGCAGCACATCTGAGGCAATTCAAGAAGAATATGGCAAGAGCCAAACGATTGATCCTAGACGGAGTGAAGGATCATATCGTACCCCACATAGCAGCAAAGACCATGGCTAGAGAGATGTGGGTAGGGTAGGAAAAGCTATACCAAGGATCTTCCGAGCAGCGGAAGATGTACCTTGAAGAGAAGATGTGGAATATCAGGATGAAGAAAGGAGAGCGTTTTGACTCCTTGTCTCGTATTCAGGAAAACCGAGATCAACTATCAGCGGTAGGATCTGGTCCTAAAGACTTAGAGCTAATAAGGCTCACTCTAAACTCTATTTCAGAGGACTATCAGGTCTTTTTCCAAAGTATACTGGGCAGAGAAAGACTTCCAGGATGGGAAGCGATATGGGTAGCCTTACAACAAGAAGAGGTGAGGAGAGATCTTCTCAAAATCCACTTGGAGGATGGCAGTAGCAGTTCCAAAGTCAAGAAGGAGGAAGAATATAATGCTACCCTTGCATCAAAGGGGCAACAGAAGAAGAAGAAGAAAGATTTGTCCAAGATCAAGTGCTTCCGTTGTGGGGAAATGGGGCATTATGCCACACGGTGTCCTCTAAAGAAAAAGGATAAAGAGGAAAAGGAAGATCCACAAGCAAGCGCTGCCAAGATTGAGGCAGAAAAAAATTGTGCAATGTTAGCTCACATTCCAAAAGGAGAAAAGTGGGCTGACTTGGATTTGTAGATCCAGAATGTTACAAAGTGGCAGTATCCTAGAGTATTTCCAGACTCTTGGATCACATGTGAGCTATGGCAGCCTTAAGATAATAGCAGGATGGACAGTTGCAGTGGAAGATGAGAACACAGTGCAGTTTCTAACAGTACTAGAACCTGATCAACGCAGAGAGGAAGCAACAGCATCAGCAATTGAGCAGCAGCAGCACAGTGCACACTGGTGCATTGCAGTGCTCATGCAGTGCAGAGCAGCAACAACGCAGTATTTTTTAGTAAGCTAGTGTAGAAGTTAGCAGCAGTCAGTCTTATTTTTCAGTTGCAGATCTACTTGTCCAATTTCGGATGTTTTTTTTGAAGCAGCAGTACAACAGCAGCCGTAGTTGAGCAGCAACAACAGCAGATTAGCAGCAACAACGCAGTGCAACAGCATGGTTGCAGAATTCAGAGGGAGTTGCAGTTGACAGTAGCATGCAGAGTCAGCAGCAGTACAGTGCCAACATTTTCTTGTGCAGTGTTGGTGAGCAGCATCAATAGCACAGCAGCAGATGTTCTAGAAGTCAGAGCAACACATTGAGTTGTTTGTTCGAGCACTTTCCTTGCTAAGAGGGAGTGTTGATTTATGGTAGCATCGGATGTGCTCTAGCCTTGTAACTTTGTATATAGGCTAAGACACATGTATTCCATAATACCCAGAAATGGTTTTAGAAAATTCCACTTAGAGATGGTTTAATTAAATTAATTAATCATTTTTTAATGTTTTCCTAAGTCTAAACTTAGGGAAACAAATTAATTAAAAGGTAGTAATTAAACTAAGTGTGAATCTTCTAGATAAAGTCATGATTCACCTCCAAGTTAATCTTAGCCCTTGATTATGTTTTAATCTTGGCCGTTTAAGGGTCAACGGAAAAATATAAGGAGGGTGAGGGACCTATGGAAAACACATTGAGACACTTGAGCCATTGAGCATTTTCGAATTTGTGTGAGGAGACACATCTTTTGATCAAGAATCAAATCACTAGGGCAGGGTTTGCTAAGTGATTGTGATTCAGTGATCAGATCCAGAGAGGAGCAGAAGCAGAGACTAGTCAGGAGGACCAGGGGTGCATTTCAGAGAGAGGCAGAGGTGACGCAGTGAGAGACAACACAGTTTTCTGAAGAGGTGACGCAGACCCTGCAGGAAATCACGCAGAAACAGCGCAGTGTCTCTTGGAGTCAGTCTGGAGATAGCTAGAGGCTGGGGTTTCTGAGCCGAGAGGGAAAAATCTAGTCTCAGTTTAGCTAGATCAGTCGCAGAAAGGGGTGACGCAGTTCCTCAAGCTTGCCCACGCAGTCTTACGCAGATCTAGCGTAGGCAATCACACAGAGGCAGTGAGGGCTTCACCATCACTGTTTTTTATCAGCCGGAGACTTGCAGAGTGAGGTATATCTCACAGTTCTATTTGATGTCTAGATTTCTCTAAAGGGTTTGTCGTATATTGGCATCCTAGTTGTATTCAAGATTCTGCTGCTTAATAATACAAACCCTCAGATCTACTGCACCAGCTTTCCCAAGTTGGGTTTTTCCGGTAACTTAGTCCAAAAATAACTGTCACATGTGGATGTTTTTCATTGTATTTTGTTCAGATTGTTTTAGCACTTAGCAACATTATATGTGTAGATTGATTCAGAAATTACTTTGATATTTCACTGTAATGGAATAATTATGAAACATAATAGAATAAGTAATTCAGATTTGTTGCAGTAGGAATCCGGATCTAGGATTTTTCACACAACCATCTCCTCCCTTTATTACATAAAAATCAACTCTTAAATAGAGTTGCACAAAACAAATTGCTGCTAAATTTTAGGAATAAAATTAAATAAAACAAAATAGTAAACAAATCAAACTGTTGCATGAATTTAGAACTGCTGAATGATTTGAGGCTTAGAAATCTGAAGCATGAAACTGTTTGACTGCCACATAAGCTTCTTTCAGCCACCTACCCTAACTATCTTCACTGCTGCAAGAAATGTGGAACTGACTGCCACCTGCACCAATTATTCCCTTAAAATCTGGAAAGTATTCGATGAAATGCTACATGGTGCCTTGTGGAAATGTGCTAGTGCTGAGAGTAATGGTGGCGCGGGTCTAGTAGAAATATGTTTCAAAGAAACTCTGTCGCTGTTACTTTCCTTTCTTGTTTGTCGCAGCGGGGGGCAAGGTGTCGGACAGTTAACGCAGATGGGACAAGCGACACAACGGCAGGCCCTATAGATATCACATCACAACATACAAACCTTAACTTGCGACAACTTAACAATAAACATAAAAATTGCTGATTGTGATGTGCGATGCGCGGTGGGGAAAGGGTGACGTGGCAAGGAAAGGGTCCCACTTTATATCGCAATCGGAAAAAAGGAAAGGCAGAGGTGAATGGGAAAGGTAAGTAATGTTGCGATCTTGCGATGCGGAAAGGTAAGTAACCGCCCGAATCATATTATAAAGAAATTATAACATATATCGAAAGTTTATGAAGTGAACCAAAACGAAATGATGGGTCACAGCAATCCCACAAATCGCATTTCGGAGGGTTTTTAAGGGACAGCAATTGTGATATGTAATGAGTTTGGATCTGCAAAATGCCGATTGCGATGAAAGGTAAGGGTTTCAATATGGTTAAGTGTGGAAATATATATGATATCATATATGTAATATATGATATATATCAAAGGCTGTCTGTGGGGGGCGAAGTTGTGGTAAATGACATAAGTGGTAAGTTTTAAGGGATATATGATACGACTATTAGTGGGTGGGCGGAGCTGTTTTTTTTAACTATAAAACTTGAATTTTAATAGTTAAAAAGGGGTTTTGAAAGAAACGAAACGCTGACGTTTTAGTATTTTGGCAAAATGAGGAAAGGATCGAAGAGAAATGGAAAAAATGGCGAAAAGGATGTGAAAGAATTGAATGATAAGGAGCTAGAGGCCAAGAAAAAATGACGGAGAGGGCAGCTTTGAAAGGAATCAAAACCAGTGCTAACAGTGGCTCTAATTGGGGATGATATGCCCCCCGTGGGCTATCAAGAACCGAAGTTCCAGTGCCTTATCCAGCTCTTATTTCTCCAACTAGAAATCCTGCTCATTAACTCAAAAAACCAGCATGCCTAGCCATTGGGTAATGGATTCAAAAGCATCATTTCAATTCTGCAACTTATTTCTCCAAACTGAAGCTAGATTCAAACTGAAAATTGAAATCTATCTTTCTGAAAAAATGCCCAAAACAACAAGCATATTCATTCTCCTTCTTCTAATTTAATTTGAATGGCAATCTTCATGCAATATGGAACTTAACATACAACCATTCAAATAGTTGAAAAAACTCATATGGATTTTGAATCTTAAAAGTAAAACAGAAAGAATACATATCATAACATAATGCAGCGCATGATGAAAATAATCACAACGCGGGATATAAAGCATTGAATGTATGCACTTTAAGAAGACTCCAAATCATCAGCTACTGAATGAGGAAAAACATTAAATGTTACCTCTCCATTGATGTCCCTTTCAAAATTCCGAAAGGTGTAGCTATTTATCCAAAACTTCCATGAAAATCTGATCTTTGCATCCCCGTGAAGTCGCCACTGGATCCAGAACAATAGAGTCGCCAGGTGAAAAACTGCAGTCCTCTTCAAGTTATCAATTCCTGTTCACCTTCAAGAATCGATCTTCAGCAATTAAAACAAGAGACTCGGGAGAATACTTCGTTTCAAGGCCTTCGTCTCCCAGGGGACGCACCAAAGGATGTCGGTGTTGGAATCAACACTTGGGCTGCATCAAGCCCCTGACTAGACACATCTTAAGCTTGAGGGCTATTTCTTATGATTTGATTGGGTTTTTTGAAAAGTGGTTGGATCTCAAGCACTCTGAAAGGAACGTTGAACAGATAAAAAAAACTCTGACAAATATGAGGGCACTCGTATATATGATATGGTAGCAAAATTTGTAGTTTAATGATTAGAAGAATGGGAGAAAGACAGTGGGTCTGTAGGACAGAAATCCACTGCTGGGAGGAAAAAATGACACAAATTCCAGCTTTGAAATGTATAGTGAAATAATGCTTTTAAAATACTTACAAGAATCTCACTTTACATTTAAAGAATCCCATTACAAGGAATGCTTCTGACTAACATGACCTCATGAATCAAGAATGCTTGGTGAATCAAGATTGACAAAAACAGATTAACATGCATGCTAGATCAAAAGACTTATAAAAACATGAAACATGTTTTAATTCCACCTTAAGGAATGCTTATGAATAATCTTCAATTCATACTGAATCAGGAAAGCTTGGAACAAGACTTACAAAAACAGATCCATATGACTTGGAGGTTTACAAGACTTGTGAAAACATAAGATATAACTTTCATGATAAATTTGGAAAGGCAGATAAAGTATGTAAAAAGAGAAGGGAAAACAATACACACACCATATGATTTGTGAACCCTCAAGAGTGTAACTGGAATATATTATGTGTTCGACAATACATTGTTCAGGAATGTCATGAGAATCAGCAACAGGGCATTCGACCCTGTGCCACCTCCCTTTATTACATAAAACTCAACTCTTAAATAGAGTTGCACAAAACAAACTGTTGCTAAATTTTAGGAATGAAATTAAATAAAACAAAATAGTAAACAAATCAAACTGTTGCATGAATTTAGAATTGCTGAATGATTCGAGGCTTAGAAATCTTAAGCATGAAACTGTTTGACTGCCACATAAGCTCCTTTCTGCCACCTGCCCTAATTGTCTTCACTGCTGCAAGAAATGTGAAACTAAATACCACCTGCACCAATTATTCCCCTTAAAATCTGGAAAGTATTCGATGAACTGCTACATGGTGCCTTGTGGAAACATGTTGGTGTTGAGAGTAATGGTGGCGCGGGTCGGGTAGAAATATGTTTCAAAGAAACTCTGCCATTGTTACTTTCCTTTCTTGTTTGTCGCAACAGAGTTTAAAACAGAAAACCCACTGGATTGGCAAGGAAGGGCGACGTGGAGCAATGGTGGCGGGAGTGGTATTAGAGCAGGGGGTAAGGTGTCAGACAGTTAACGCAGATGGGACAAGCGACACAATGGCGGGCCCTACAGATATCGCATCGCAACATACAAACCTTAACTTGCGAGAACTTAACAATAAACATAAAAATTGTTGATTGCAATGTGCGATGGGCGGTGTAGAAAGGGTGACGTGGAAGGGAAAGTGTCCCACTTTATATCGCAATCGGGAAAAAGGAAAGGCAGAGGTGAATGGGAAAGGTAAGTAATGTTGCGATCTTGCGATGCGAAAAGGTAAATAACTGCCTGAATCATATTATAAAAAAATTATAACATATATCAAAAGTTTATGAAGCGGACCAAAAGGAAATGATGGGTCCCAGCAATCCCGCAAATCGCATTTCGGAGGGTTTTTAGGGGACGGCAATTGCGATATGTAATAAGTTTGGGTCTGCGAAACGCCGATTGCGATGAAAGGTAAGGGTTTCAATATGGTTAAGTGCAGAAAATATATATGATGTCATATATGTAATATATGATATATATCAAAGGTTGGTTTTCGGGGACGGAGCTGCGGTAAATGACATAAGTGGTAAGTTTTAAGGGATATATGATACGGTTGTTAGTGGGTGGGCGGAGCTGCTTTTCTTAACTATAAATCTTGAATTTTAATAGTTAAAAAGGGGTTTTGAAAGAAATGAAACGTTGGACGTTTTAGTATTTTGGAAAAATGAGGAAAGGATCGAAGAGAAATGGCGAAAAGGATGTGAAAGAATTGAATCATAAGGAGCTAGAGGCCAAGAAAAAATGATGGAGAGGGCAGCTTTGAAAGGAATCAAAACCAGTGCTAACAGTGGCTCTAATTGGGGATGTTATGCCCCCTGCAGGCTATCAAGAACCGTAGTTCCAGTGCCTTATCCAGCTCTTATTTCTCCAACTAGCGGCCCTGCTCATTAACTAAAAAAACTAGCATGCCTAGCCATTGGGTAATGGAGTCAAAAGCATCATTTCAATTCGGCAACTTATTTCTCCAAACTGAAGCTGGATTGAAACTAAAAACTGAAATCTATCTTTCTTAAAAAATGCTCAAAACAACAAGCTTATTCATTCCCCTTCTAATCTAATTTGAATGACAATCTTCATGAAATATGGAACTTAACGTACAACCATTCAAATAGATGAAAAAACTCTCATATGGATTCTGAATCTTAAAAGTAAAACTGAAAGAATCCATATCATAACATAGTGTTGTTAGTTCTGTATTAAGTGCAGCTCATGATGAAAATAATCACAACGCACGATACTCATAAAGTGTTGAGATTTTGTGTATTTGGGGTAGCATCAGTAGTGCTCTAGGTCCCAAATTTTGAGAAAGGACTAGAGTTCACCTGATCTATAAGATCCAGAAATGGATTTGGGAAATTTCATCTGGTTTAGGAGATATTAAACTAATTAATTGTTTTAATGTATTTCCTAAGTTAAAACTTAGGAAACTTAAATAATTAAAGTGAATTTAATTAAACATGTGATGAAATTGTCTTAAGTCACACAGATCAAGCTTTCTTTCAATCTTAGCCATTGATTAAATATTTAATCTTGGCCGTTGATTTGTCAACGAGAAAAGTATAAAGGAAAGGCTTGGGGTCATTTGTAAAGACACAAAGAGGCAGAGCACTGAAGCTAAGCAGAGATTCTAGGGTAGGGTTTGCTAAGAATACTCAGAAGTGTTTCAACTGCAGAGAGGATAATTTAGACCAAGAGGATGATCTGATCCCGGGGTCTAGAATACACAAGAGGCAGAGATCAGCTCAAGGACAGCGCAAAGGAAGGCAGTAGCAGCAGCAGCAAGGACAGCGTAATTTTCAGGAAACCCCCAGGGGTTACTCAGAGACCCTTCAGGGGCAGCGTAGTGACTGCATCACCCAGTCTAGGGTAACGCAGTCCCTTCCAGAGCAACGCTGAGGGTTTGGAGGACTTCCAAGGCTGAAGCAGAGGGTTTCAGGGGCTTCAAGGGCAGCGTTGGGGTTCCTAGGCCCTAATATTGGTCGCGTTTTGTAAATCCCATTTGAGGGTGTGGATCAGTCATTATTTTGGCCCTAGATCAGCCAGTGAGTTGTAGATATAGTGTTTTCTCTGTCGGGTTTTCTAGATCTGGAACTCAAATTTGTGTATTCAGAAATATTCTTAATAATAGAACCCTCCAGCAGCCAGAGATCGGTTTTCCCGCATTGGGTTTTTCCAGGGACTATTTGTCCAGAAATAACTGTGTCACTTTGTCAATGTGTGCATGTGCCTATTCTAGATTTGAATTGGTAGAGATCTATTATGTGTTTTGCTTCAATGTTAACTTGAATTTATTCAGTTGATAACTTATGCAAGTAGGAGGAGTTTAACCGGATTAACAGTAATAATTTCTGCATAAGATATAAGATTCAAAAATTTCTACATGGTCTCAAAGCAATTGCAGATCTAGGAGGGTCACCAGCCGAAGAATCTGAAGGATCTAGCTGCAGAAAGTAGCTGGAAAAGCAACAGAAACGCAGATCTGAAGGGACAACGCAATTTTCAGGAGCAAATTCACGCAGAGGGAAGGGTTACATTGTCCAGCGCTGTGTCCTAGCAAGCCCACGCAATTACTGCGCAGAGGCAGCTCAGAAACAACGTTGGTTTCGTCTGAAACCAGCCAATGTGATTCAGATCTGAATCTGTTAGATCCATAAAAGACTGCGGAAAAGCTGCAGAAATTCAGAAGAGCTAGTGGGGTTAAAATTCTGAAGTTTTCAGATTTTTAGCCTTAGCACAAGTGACAAATATTGGGAGCAAATCAGCTTCTTAGAGTGTTTCTTGCCAAAGGAAACTTGCAGTTTGATCAAAGGATCAAAGAAGTAGTTGAATCATAGTTGATTTGGTAGATTTCTAAGGAAGGAAATCAGTTGTCAGAGGGAGCAGAAAGCACCTGTTTCACCAAGGGCCTTAGATCCATTTCTCTAGCAAAGAGAAAAGGAAGTTCCGACGCATTCTGAGCAGATGGCTCCTCATGGACTGCGTGATCAGGATAGGCTAGATGGCCTCTCAAACTTTTCGTTTTGGAAGGCAAGGATCCTGATTGTCCTTGAGGCGTACAATCTAAGAGACCATGCAGAGCAGACTCTGGCCACACCGACAGATGTGGATCTCCTTCGGAAGCATAAGGATGCTGCTGGGCATGCCAAACGACTGATTATGGATAGTATCAAGGACCATATTGTACCACACATAGCTGAGAAGAAGACAGCTAATGATATGTGGAAGGCCTTGACTTCCCTATATGAGGGAAAGTCTGTCCAAAGAAAATTGTTGTTGGAGACCCAAATGAGGTCATTCATGATGTCCAAGGGAGAAGACATGGAACACTTCCTCTTCAGACTACAGTCAATTAGAGATCAGCTGACTGCAATGGGTGCAACGGTGGATGATGCTGTGATAGTCAAAATTGTCCTCAATGCAATCACGAATGAGTGGGAAACCTTTGTCTAAAGTATCTTGGGTAGAGCGGACCTCCCAGATTGGGATAGCCTATGGTCAAGTGTATGTCAAAAAGAACTCCGCAAATTCACCAAGAAGCAGCACAACCCAAGATTGAGCAAAGTGAAGAAGGAAGATGAGGAAGATGCAGTCTTGGCATCGAAGAAGCAACCAAAGAAGAAGGATCTTTCAAAGATCAAGTGCTTCCAATGTGGTGAAATGGGACATTTTGCCAGCCATTGTCCGGAGAAGAAAAGGGACAAGGAAGCATCTTCTTCCAAAGCAGCTGTGGCAGATGATGGGTCAGGAGATGATGCAGCCATGAGTGCTCATGAACCACGGAGGTGGGGTGACATGGACATGTAGAGGAACTACATGAAAGAGGAGGCGGGATCCTTGAGCAGCTCATCTCTTGGATCACAAGCGAGCTACGACAACCGTAAGACAGTAGCGGGACAAGTGGCGCAGTGGGTGCATAGATCACAGATGAGGCAAAAGCAGAGGCAGATTTGAAGGTTGGGAGGAGCAGTGTAGAGCAAAGCAGTAGCAGCGCAAAGGCTGATGTGACTTTAGCAGCGCCGTGCAGTGCTGCTTACGCAATGCAGAGTTGCAACAGCGTAGAAGGCTTCAGAGGGACAGTGCAGTACAGTAGCAGCATGATAGATTTCAGCACAAGGAGCTGATGTGACTTCAGTAGTGCAGAGGGAGTCTGATTACGCAGGTAGAGTTGTAACTGTGCATCGTTCTTTAGATGCCAGCACAGATTTGTAGCCTATGGAGCTTCAGTGATAAGGATGCAACCCATCAGACTTGTTTGTCAAAGATTGGGCAGGAGATTCAGTTGTTTCTCTCAACAACTGAAGTTGCAGTGCAGCAGATCAGCAGTGGCAGTGCTATGTGCAACACAGATGCAACATATTGAGAGGGAGCTGTAATACAGTAGGTTGCAGTGGCAGTGGCAGAGTCATGGGCATCTATACAGAATGGCAACAACAGTGCAGAGTTGAGTGGCAGCAGTTGGCATCGCAGCACAAAACCAAGGCCTGCAAATCACGCAAATGGCTAAGTGTGATGTATTACTAGAGCACACCCTTGATGCTAAGAGGGAGTGTTGAGATTTTGTGTATTTGGGGTAGCATCAGTTGTGCTCTAGGTCCCAAATTTTGAGAAAGGACTAGAGTTCACCTGATCTACAAGACCCAGAAATGGATTTGGGAAATTTCATCTGGTTTAGGAGACATTAAATTAATTAATTATTTTAATGTATTTCCTAAGTTAAAACTTAGGAAACTTAAATAATTAAAGTGAATTTAAACATATGATGAAATTGTCTTAAGTCACACGGATCAAGCTTTCTTTTAATCTTAGCCATTGATTAAATATTTAATCTTGGTCGTTGATTTGTCAACGAGAAAAGTATAAAAGAAAGGCTTGGGGTCATTTGTAAATACACACAAAGGCAGAGCACTGAAGCTAAGCTGAGATTCTAGGGCAGGGTTTGCTAAGAATACTCAGAAGTGTTTCAGCTGCAGAGAGGGGAATTTAGACCAAGGGGATGATCTGATCCCGGGGTCTAGAATACACAAGAGGTAGAGATCAGCTCAAGGACAGCGCAGAGGAAGGCAACAGCAGCAACAAGGACAACATAATTTTTAGGAAATCCCCAGGGGTTACGCGGAGACCCTTCAAGGGCAGCGTAGTAACTGCGTCACCCAGTCTGGGGTAACGCAGTCCCTTCCGAAGCAATGCTGAGGGTTTGGAGGACTTCCAAGGCTAACGTGGAGGCTTTCAAGGGCTTCAGAGGCTGACGCAGAGCCTTTCAGGGGAAGCGCTGGGGTTTCTAGACCCTAATCTTCGCTGAGATCTGTAAATCCTGTTTGAGGGTGTGGATCAATCATTATTTTGGCCCTAGATCAGCTAGTGAGTTGTAGATCTAGTGTTTTCTTTGTCGGGTTTTCCAGATCTAGAACCCAGATTTGTGTATTCAGAAATATTCTTAATAATAGAACCCTCCAGCAGCCAAAGACCGGTTTTCCCGCATTGGGGTTTTCCGGGGACTATTTGTCCAGAAATAAATGTGTCACTTTGTCAATGTGTGCATGTGCCTATTCTAGCTCTGAATTGATAGAGATCTGTTATGTGTTTTGCTTCGATGTTAACTTGAATTTATTCAGTTGATAACTTATCTAAGTAGGAGGAGCTTAACCGAATTAACAATAATAATTTCTGCATAAGATATAAGATTAAGAAATTTCTACATAAAGCATTGAATATCTGCACTATTAGAAGACTCCAAATCATCAGCTACTAAATGAAGAAAAACATCAAATGCTACCTCTGCAATGATGTCCCTTTAAGAATTCCGAAAGGTGTAGCTGTTTATCCAAAACTTCCACTGAAAATCTGATCTCTGCATCCCCGTGAAGTCGCCAATGGATCCGGAACAATGGAGTCGCTAGGTGAAAAACTGCAGTCCTCTTCAAGTTATCAATTCCTGTTCACCTTCAAGAATCGATCTTCAGCAATCAAAACAAGAGACTCGGGAGAATACTTCATTTCAAGGCCTTCGTCTCTAGACAGATGCACCAAAAGATGTTGGTACTGGAATTAGCACTTGGACTGCATCAAGCACCTGACCAAACACATCTTAAGCTTGAGGGCTATTTCTTATGATTTGATTGGGTTTTTTGGAAATTGGTTGGATCTCAAGCACCCTGAAAGGATTAGAGGGCACTCGTATATATGATATGGTAGCAAAATTTGTAGTTCAATGATTAGAAGAATGGGAGAAAGACAGTGGGTCTGTATGACAGAAATGCATTGTTGGGAGGAAAAAATGACACAAATTCCAGATTTGAAATGTATAGTGAAAAAATGCTTTTAAAAGACTTACAAGAATCTCACTTTACATTTAAAGAATCCCATTACAAGGAATGCTTCTAACTAACAGGACCTCATGAATCAAGACTGACAAAAACAGATTAACATGCATGCTTGATCAAAAGACTTATAAAAACATGAAACAGGGTTTAATTCCACCTTAAGGAATGCTTATGAACAATCTTCAATTCATACTAAATTAGGAAAGCTTGGAACAAGACTTACAAAAACAGATCCATATGACTTGGAGGTTCACAAGGCTTATAAAATCATAAGATAGAACTTTCATGATAAATTTGGAAAGGCAGATAAAGTATGTAAAAAGAGAAGGGAAAACAATACACACACCATATGATTTGTGAATCCTCAAGAGTGTAACTGGAATATATTATGTGTTCGACAATACACTGTTCAGGAATGTGGACACTCGGCCCTATGCCACCAACCATCTCCTGCCTTTATTACATGAAATTAAATAAAACAAAATAGTAAACAAATCAAACTATTGCATGAATTTAGAACTGCTGAATGATTCGAGGCTTAGAAATCTGAAGAGTGAAACTGTTTGACTGCCACATAAGCTTCTTTCTGCCGCCTACCCTAATTGTCTTCACTGCTGCAAGAAATGTGAAACTAACTGCCACCTGCACCAATTATTCCCCTAAAATCTGGAAAGTATTCGATGAACGACTACATGGTGCCTTGTGGAAACGTGTTGGTGCTGAGAGTAATGGCAGCGCGCGTATGGTAGAAATATGTTTCAAAGAAAATCCGTCGTTGTTACTTTCCTTTCTTGTTTTTCGCAGCGAAGTTTAAAACAGAAAACCCACTGGATTGGCAGGGAAGGGCGACGTGGAGGAGTGGTGGCGGGAGTGGTATCGGAGCAGGGGGTAAGGTGTCGGACAGTTAACGCAGATGGGACAAGCGACGCAACGACGGGCCCTACAGATATCTCATTGCAACATACAAACCTTAACTTGCGACAACTTAACAATAAACATAAAAATTGCCGATTGCGATGTGCGATGGGCAGTAGGGAAAGCGTGACGTGGCAGGGAAAGAGTCCAACTTATATCGCAATCAGGAAAAAGGAAAGGCAAAGGTGAATGGGAAAGGTAAGTAATGTTGCGATCTTGCGATGCAAAAAGGTAAGTAACTGCTCGAATCATATTATAAAGAAATTATAACATATATCGAAAGTTTATGAAGCGAACCAAAAGGAAATGATGGGTCCCAGCAATCCTGCAAATCGCATTTCGGAGGGTTTTTAGGGGACGACAATTGCGATATGTAATAAGTTTGGATCTGCAAAACACCGATTGCGATGAAAGGTAAGGGTTTCAATATGGTTAAGTGCGGAAAATATATATGATATCATATATGTAACATATGATATATATCAAAGGCTGACTGTGGGGGGCGGAGCTGTGGTAAATGACATACGTGGTAAGTTTTAAGGGATATATAATACAGCTGTTAGTGGGTGGGCGGAGCTACTTTTTTTAACTATAAAACTTGAATTTTAATAGTTAAAAAGGGGTTTTGAAAGAAATGAAACGCTGGACGTTTTAGTATTTTGGCAAAATGAGGAAAGGATCGAAGAGAAATGGCGAAAATGGCGAAAAGGATGTGAAATAATTGAATCATAGGAGCTAGAGGCCAAGAAAAAATGACGAAGAGGGCAGCTTTGAAAGGAATCAAAACCAGTGCTAACACCTCCCAAGCTCGGCTAGTTGAAAAATCTAGAACATTTGACTTTGTGGTTCACTGGGTTGGAGGGCATGATTCCTCAAGAGCTCGGTGGGTGCAGCCAGCTCAAGAATCTGATCCTCAGCAACAATTTTCAAACAATCTCTGAGCCAAAATCCCCACCGAGATGAACAACTCCACCAGTCTATATGGCTCAGCTATCTGTCGAATCCTGAAGAATGTTTCTGAGATTGCTTATGGCGAATACTATTTGCCGAATCCTTTTCCTCAGCTCCTGCCTGCTTATGGTGCTTACCAACATTTTTACGATTTGCAGAGTGAGCTCGAACGTTAATTCATCATGCCCCATGGATTCAGGAAGTTGTTGGTGGTGGTTAACAATAAATTCGGTTATCATAAAAATCATTCAAATGTTTTTCCACTCTTCCCAAAATGCTTGGACTGAAAAGCAGCACGGTTAAAAGAAAAACAAGTGTGATAGAATGGGTGCACGACTGTTAAGCAGAGAAGAGACTCTGTACAAATGTCAGCTGGAGAAGAGAAAGGTAGACGAAAAAAAGAGGAGCCTTGATTCAAAAGGAAGGGCTATCGGCCTAATAATATCACTCTTCTTGATACTTCCTATTTCAAAAGTCCATTACAATTAAAATAGAGATAGATTGAGTCAGTATCCCACTGAGTTAGTGATGCTTGGAAAGATACTTCTAGTTAGAGGTATAGCGCAGCAAGAGCCCTCAGATATTTGGGATGATAGAATCCCAAATGGGCAATGGGATCCAAGTAGATCATGTCATCATGTGGCGGAGCTTGATGGGGTGTCCATGATTCATTTGATGCAATAATGATTTCTCAGATTCAAGCGGGGTGAGATATCACGGGCAATAGGATCAGATAGATCTTTTGATAGAGTGGTGGGCCACACTATCGAGTTTATGGAGAGCGTGGATGACATTGTTACAGGTATTTTATCCATGAGACTAGCAGCATGCAGAGATTGGGTATCCCACTTGGGGATGGAGCATTTAGAGAACAAGTTTGCCTCTTAGTTGAGGGTTGGACACCTACAGGATGCCGGGTATACAGTAGAAGACATCATCTACTTAGTCCTTGAGTCCACACTCAAGGACAAGACTGTGAGACAGACCATGCTTCACTATTGGAAGTGCATCCTAAGGATTGCCACATTTACAGTAAGGTTAGAGAGAGGTTCTATGGGGAGGGCCTTGAGGGTGTTATGTTGGGTGATGAGATGGAGTGTATGACTTGGCATCAAGACAAGTCAAGGCATGGTTGTTCAACAGGCTTATTGTAGGAATTTCCTACTCTATTTCCAGAATTGGAGAATGTAGTTGTGGACCTTATAATAGGCATATAGGGGTACAGAGTTGTGATTACATTGATAGAGTAATTGATTGGGTAACTAAGTTTGCACGCTCTTTCTTGATTCCATCGGAGTACGAGTCAACCCAAGGGGAAATATTGTTTGGCAAGGAAGTGTGCAGACCCCATGGGATGTTTAGCTATACTTTTAGCGACCACGATAGTAGGATCTCAAGTGTGCATTGGAAATATATTTTTAGGTGGAATGGCATTGGTATGACCCAGTGTCAAGCATGGTATGGTGAGGATGCTCTCCATTTGGTGGATTGGGTTCTAGGGGAGTAGATGATTAATGCAACAGTGACACCCCCACTGGCACATGAGGAGATATGCTCTTTAGATTTACCAAGGATGATTCTGAGGGATGGTTCAAACTACAGTGGATCCACTTGTGGCCAGATGATACAGTGGCATACTTGGGACCTAGGTATGGAAGGATTTATTGATGGTTGGATAGTATAGTGATATGGAGTGACACAATGGTACATTTGGGACCCAGGTAGTATTGATATGCAGGTTATGGCATTGCTTGAGGACAAGAAATCTTGAGGGAGGACTATCATGTCCCTTTTTGAGTGATCACTACAAGGGAAGCAATTGATTTAATTAGATTAAAATGTGGCTAAGAGAACAAGGTGAAATTTATAAAGTCACATTATTATGTATTTCCTTGCCCATGGTATTGGTTCCCATGGTATTGGCTCCCATGGAATACTTACCCATGGTATTGGTATCCATGGAATACGTACCCATAGTATTAGGATGGCTAAAAATTATAAAAGGGAGCTCAAGACCATTCTTTAAGAGGTGGATGGATGATTTCCCTTATTTGATTTTGAGCTCTTGCGGCTTACGGAAGAGGTAAAACTCTATCCCTAAAGAAAATTGGTTTTCGTGTTGAAACTATACACCCTAGCAAATCTAAGGAGATAACACTACAAGTTTCTCATTGGAGCATATTGATTGGTAAGATAGGTTTTCCAGAATATTGGGGGTTTAATTTTATCAAGAGATTTCATATTTTTGCAAGGCATATTTTATTCATGAGGAGATCTCCATTTTGTATGCAGAGCCAAGCTATAATATTCCTACTGAAAATTTACAATGATAAACAAAGACATGCAATAATACAACACAAAAAATACTCAGTAAACACATAAAAAGCAAGAATTTTTCCCGAAACACCAAACTGGCCAATTTTATTATATAAGAGTGTTGGAGTACTATATGAGTTGGAGAAAGTGCACCTGGGCTTGCACAAGGCAAGCTACAAGCCTCAGGTGATAAGTACAAAATTGCCAACTGCTGTAATGAAACCTTTCTCCAGAAAACTGCGTTGTCCCTCTGTTCCCGCACTGCTAGCCGACTTCATAATCTGATTTTCCCCTTCAAAACTGCGTAGAAAAATATATGAAATTAGGGGTGGACTCCTTGCCACAAACCTAGAAAAACCTAGAAAGGGTTTCTCTTGGTTTTGACCTCTCATAACTTGGCCCTCCTCCAAACCAAAAATCTGCTCCTGTAACTGAGCCTATCAATTTCTTCTCCCAAAACATCAATAATCCCCTCCAAATAAACCTCCAACCAAATCCCCAGCAACCCAGCTCCTCAATCCTCCGCTTAATGCTTCCCCCAAACACCCCACACTAGTGACTGCGCAGTCATGAAGGGAATGATGCAGTCCTGAGCTCCAGAAATCTGTTCTGCATGTAATGTTGTCTCCTCTGTCATAGCCTCATTCCTCCGGGCTAGAAAATGATCAAGGAATACCCCTGTGGCTCCACGAACTCAGCACCCAACTCCTTTGCTCCTCCACAACAGCGTAGCCTCCTCCACTGTACAGTAGCTGACCCAGAACTGCGTAGGCTGACTCCAGAACTGCGTATATGCCTGCAATTGTGTCTCCTCCGATCTCAAGGTAAAAAGGAAGCCTTCCTAGGGTGGCACTCGAGGTCCACCGAAGGAAGGATGAGCTTCACTCCTTGGGAAGCTCTTGTGCTAAACAACACAATGTGGCTCAGCTAAACAGCTAAGGTAACTATGATTTTCAAATTGACAAAAGACCCCAAATGCTGCTTCATTTCTCCTATTTATGCTTGTTAGTCATGAGTCTCATGTGGGCCACATTCTAATTTCGACATCGCCTTAGGAAATTCGAATTCCCTTCCATGAGTGTGTATTATTTTTGGGTGTGTGGCCCCTACATTCCACTAACATGCAAATTGATCCAATTTTCCCAAGTTTCCTTTACCCAAAATTGCTTTGGACCATAATTAATCAAAATTGTCAAAATTGTTCCTCTAACTTTAGGAAAATAATTAGGAAGGGACATTACAGTGCTCCCCTCCCGGATGTTGCTTGACCCCAAGCAATTGTAGAGCTAGATGCTGCAAAATCTGCTCACTCTCCCATGTAGCATCCACCTCCGACAAATCCTTCCACTTGACCAAATGCTCCCCGACCACCTTGTTTCTCAACCTCCTCTCTATTGAAAAGTGTAACTAGGTTCTGTCTTCAAAATGAAATGTAATTATGAATTTATGTAATGAAGAGACAAATGTATTTATTGTAATACTTGCATCATGGGTTTCATGAGCAAGGAAATTTTATTGTAGGTCAAAGACTTCTTCTTGATGTCTTTAGGTATTTGTCATCTTGTCAAGATAATAAGAGTCATGTAAATGATGTGATGTTACACACAGAAAATATCTAGAAAGTCCTCCAAGACAAGCATAGTTCTCCTCCTTGAAGTCGGCCTCAAGATGCACTATATATGCATGTCGGCTCACAGAAATTAGTCACATCAGTTCACTTGCAAAGGTCGGCTTATTAGCATGGTAGAACCACTATAAATAGATGTCTAGGCACCTCGCATCATAGCATAAGATAGTCTCACATATCTATGAGATTCTCGGGCTAAATCACAGGAGATGACTTCGGACTTGGGCACAGTTTTCGGTTTAAATTGTAGAAGTTTGTTTCGGATGGATACAAGGCCCAGATTGGTTACAGGAAGAGGATAGAAGGCTTGGATGGGTACAGTGTTGCGGCTCGGTGATGTTGTACAATGATGTGGTTCGATGATGCTATGATGTGGTTCAGTGATACAGTAATGTGGCTCTGTGATATAGTGATGTAGCTCAATGTGCTACAAGCACTACATTCAACAGTTTTAGTCTTCGTTGCTAGTTCTGTCATACTGTTATGATAGTGCTCCAATCCAAGCACAATGTTACACTCTTGGTAACAAGGATGACAGTGACAGTGGTGATAGCAATGAAGATATCCATTATGCTTTCTCGTGTAAAAGAAGAAGATAGAAGGCGAAGAAGACAGTCAAGGAAAACAATGTCTTGTGTTGAGATTTTAGGTAGCATCGGATGTGCTCTAGCTCCGAAACTTTGTGGAGGGGCTAGAACACATGAGATATCCAAGACCTAGAAATCGTTTGAAGAAATTCCACCCAGAGCCTAAGTTATTCCAAAAAATAACTATTTTAATGGAAACCCTAAGTCTAACTTAGGGAAATTAAATAATTAAAGGAAATTAATTTAAACATGTGGGTGAGAATGTTCTAAGTAACATGGATCAAGTCTTTTCTAATCTTAGTCGTTGATTAGAGATTAGATCACAGTCGTTGATTTTTCAACGAGAAAAGTATTAAAGGAAGGCTTGGGGTCAGTTGGAGAACACACATAGAGCGGTAACACTTGAGCTAAGTCAAAATTCTGGGGAGTGGTTTGCTAAGAATTTTCGAATAAGCTTGCAATGTTGGTGAGGGGTAGATCGGCGAGGGACATTTAGATTTGAAGCCGAGAATACATAGGCAGAGAGGTAGATCTGTACCAGGCAGCGCAGAGACCCAGCAGGAGGGAAGCAGCCCAGCGAGGCTCACGCAGAGGCTCACGCAGGCCCTTCACAGTGACGCAGAGGCAGTGTTGAGCCCGGAGGGGTGACGCAGGAGAAACCTATGTTGTGTAGAGGCTCTAGCAGCTATGCAAAGCTGACAAGTGTCGGGAGAGGCAGCACTGGGATTTCCAGTGAACCAGAAAGGGCTCGTACTCAACATTATTCAGAAGGTGTGAAGCCTCAACTGAATCAACCATATTTTTTGTCTCCGAGTGATAGAGGTACATTTGCCGTGATTTCTATGTTGGGAAAACCACTATTGGTGCCCTTGATTGTATTCATATATTTTACTAATAAACAAACCCTCTAAGAGTTGTTGCACCGGTTTTCCCGCATTGGGTTTTTCTGGGGACATTGTCCAAAAAACAGTGTGTCCTTTGTCATATGTGTGTTATGCTTCAGTAAATGATCTGTATGTATGTGTAGGCTGCAATAGTATTTACTTTGATATTTTTGCTAAATAAATCAGAAAAATAACTTGCTAATTAAACAAAACAAGTAGGAAAAGTAAATTAGAAAATTGCAGTAGGGTTTCTGTAACTTAGGTTCAGAAATTTTCACATGGTATCAGAGCTATTGCAGATCAAGCTGAAGCCATCAACAAAGAGCTAAAGATTTTTTGTTGTAGGAGGGCAACTGAAGCTCACAGATCTAGAAAAACATAGCAGAGCACCAGAGGGACAACACAGAGACCCAGCAGGGGTGACACAGAGCCTGTCTTCTAATGCAGAGCTAACGCAGAGGCTAATGCAGGCCCAGAAGGGTGACACAAAGCCTTTCAAGCTCACGCAGAGGCTGGCGCAGACCAGAGAGGGTGACGCAGTCCAAAAGGGAGTGACATTGTGTCGGTTGTCGTGGCTGGAAGTGCAGTTTTCTGATCTTCGAAGTTGCTGGTGGGGAGTTGTTTCTGCCGATGTAGAATAGTGCCTAGCAGGGTTGACAAAGTCAGGGGGAACGGTTCCTTGGCAGATTTTCTAGCCAAGAAATTTGAGATTCGATCGGGGAAGTGATAGTAGAGGGTTGATTCGACAGAGTTGGTGGAGGATTTTCGAGAAGGAAATCACTAGTCAGAGGGAGCATAATCTCTAGAGGGTTTCTATCGCCAAGAAACTTAAATCTAGTCTCTTGCTGAGAGTAGCAGTAGCAGAAGGGAGAAGAGCCTTTTTGCTTCGACATTTTTGAGCAGAGAAGAGCCTTTTTGCTTCAACATTTTAGACACACACGTTGGACGGTGTGTCTAACTTTGTCATCTGGAAAGCTAGGATCTTGTCAGTCCTTGACGAGTATTGTATCAAAGAACATGCCGAGAGGGTTGTGGTTGGACCAGTCAATGCTAATCCTCTAAAGAAGTATGAGGAAAATTAGGCGCGAGCTAAACACTTGATCATGGATGGGGTGAAGGATCACGTGGTCCCACATATTGCCGAGAAGAAAACGGCAAATGAAATGTGGCAGGCACGGGAAAAGATGTATCAAGGTAGCTCCATCCAGAGGAAGATGCTTCTGGAGAATTAGATGCGACTGTTTGTGATGCACAAGGGAGAGGAGATCGATCCCTTCCTCTTTAGATTGAAGGCTATTCGAGATTAGCTAGTTGCAATGGGGGCAACTCCTGATGATGGTATCTTGGAGAGGAATTCCTTGAATGTCATCACCGATGATTGGGAGACCATTGTCCAAAGTATCTTGGGCAAAGCACAACTTCCAAACTGGGAGGACATGTGGGTAATCCTTTTTCAAGAAGAAATTAGGAAAATAACCAAGAGGGGCAGCAATAGCGAAGGAGCCAAGTTAAAGAAAGAGGAGGAAGATGCAGCTCTCGCCTCGAAGGGACAGAGGCAGCAGCAAGGGAAGAAGAAGAAGGACCTCTCAAAGGTCTGGTGCTTCAGATGTGGCGAATTGGGACACTTTGCCAATACTTGTCCTCAGAAGAAGAAGGGCAAGGAAGATTCTGCTTCCAAGGTTGCGGCAGCCAAAGGAGATAGTAGCAGTGATGACGATGTTGCTATGAGTGCTCATGTGCCTCGAGAGAAGAGGTGGGGCGACATAGATCTGTAGATTGAGCTACAGATGGTAGGGGCAAGATCCTTGAGGTACCCAAACTCTTGGATCACATATGAACTACGGGAGACCTTAAAGACAGTAGTAGAATCACTGGAGTTAGTTGGTGCTGAGGATCGTGGAGGTACTATGGCAGTGCTGGGACGCTGAAGACTGGAGAAGCACAGAGGAGAGGCAGCAACAGCGCAGAGGTTGATGGGATTTCAACAGCGCAAAGACAGTGCTTACGAAATGGAGAGCAGCAGACAACGCAGAGCAACAGCAGAGGGTGCTTTAGAATCGAGATGCAGCGAAACTGACTTGTCTGTCAGTATTTTGGGTAATGTCCTTCAGTTGCTTACTTCTCAGCAACTGAGTTGCAGTGCAGCAGTTAGAAGTGGCAGTGTTGTGGGTAGCATGATGTAGCATTTGAGAGGGAGTTGCAGTACAGATGAGGCAGTGGTAGTGTCATGGGCAGCAGTATAGAGAGAAGCAACGCAGTGGATGAAGGGGAGCAGGTCGAGCATCAGCAACGCAAAGGATGGATGCCATTGATCAAAGTAACGCTTCTAGAGTGAAGTGTGGCTAAAGCACATTCCTCACTAACAGGGAGTGTTGAGATTTTGGGTAGCATCGGATGTGCTCTAGCTCTGAAACTTTGTGGAGGGACTAGAACACATGAGATCTCCAAGACCCAGAAATCGTTTGGAGAAATTCCACCTGGATCCTAAGTTATTCCAAAAATTAATTATTTTAATGGAGGCACTAAGTCTAAATTATGGAAATTAAATAATTAAAAGGAATTAATTTAAACATGTGGGTGAGAATGTTATAAGTAACATGGATCAAGTCTTTTCTAATCTTAGTCATTGATTAGAGATTATATCACTGTCGTTGATTTTTCAACGAGAAAAGTATTAAAGGAAGGTTTGGGGTCAGATGGAGAACCCACACAGAGCTGTAGCACTTGAGCTAAGTCGAAATTCTGGGGCCCGGTTTGTTGAGAATTTTCGAATAAGCTTGCAGTGCTGGTGAGGGGTAGATCGAGGAGGAATATTCAAATCTGAGGCCGAGAATATATAGGCAGAGAGGCAGATTCGTACTAGGCAGCGCAGAGACCCAGCAGGAGTGACGCAACCGAGCCAGGCTCAAGCAAAGGCAGCGCAAAGGCTGACGTAGACCCTTCGGGGTGACACAGAGCCCAAAGGGGTGATGCAGGAGCAGTCTATGTTGCGTAGAGGCTCTAGCAACTACATAGAGCTGACGCAATGCCGGGAGAGGTAGCATTGGGATTTCCAGTGGAACAGAAAGGGCTCGTATTTAGCACTATTCAGAAGCTGTGAAGCCTTAGCTGAATCAACCATATTTTTTGTCTCTGGGTGATTTCTCTATTGGGCAAACCACTGCTGGTGCCCTTGATTGTATTCAGATATCCTACTTAATAAACAAACCCTCTAAGAGTTGTTTCACCGGTTTTCCCACATTGGGTTTTTCCAGGGACATTATCCAAAAAAAAATTGTGTCCTTTGTCATATGTGCTTTATACTTCAATAAATGATCTGTATGTATGTGTAGGATGCAATAGTATTTACTTTGATGTTTTTGCTGAATAATTCAGAAAAAATAACTTGTTAATTAAACAGAACAAGTAGGAGAAGTAAATCAGAAAATTGTAGTAGGGTTTCTGTAACTTTGGGTTCAGAAATATTCACATCTTGGTCTTGGAGGGGATAGATAGGTCAAGGGTCATGGTCTTGGTATTCGTCAGTTAGAATCTCTATAAGAAGAATTTGATGTGGGTTTTCCTCTCAAAGAGTGAGAGGTTTTGGCCCTGGCTTGCAAGCCTGACTATTGTGTCTCTTGTGTATTTGATAATTGACTTGATGAAGAACATAATAATCTAACAAAGATAAGATCTAAGAGAAAGAAGCATGAAGTAAATCACAAGTAATTATCAAGAAGAGAATTTTATAATAAAAGCCCTAATTTCCCAACATGGTATCAGAGCTATGGTACTAAAGTCAAAGAAAGGGCATTTAAGAGACACTCAAGGTACAGTCCACAAAGCTCGAACATCCTTGGAAACTTCGGGTGAGTTGACAGTAAGACAATACATACACTTATCATTGAAATAGGTTCGATACCTCAAGTTGGAAGGAACACAGTCTCGGAAAAATTATAGTTCGAGCTTCTCATTTAAGATTACAGTCATGATCACAATATGACTTCATGTTACAACTGTATGGCTTGGTGGTATTTTGCCAGTTTGGTATGCTACAAGTGTTGCATGATGCAAACACTGTAATCTCAAGCAAACTCACAATGACATCTCCTCACTGTTTTGGCATTATATCACAACAAAGATTTTCCAGTGTAGTTTTGTTGTCTTACAACATAAGATTACAGTGAAGTGATACTCAGTATTATGATCATCTTTGTATAATAGTGGTAACAGTAGTAGCTTTGTGGTATTATATTTCAATCATATGACACTCTTTCATCAGTCTTGACAAGAGTCTCGATGCTAACAGAGGAACACAGTTTGGAAAAAGGATAGCTACAGCTTGGTCCAGGATTGGGTGCAGAAATGATGACTCGGTGCCATAAGGTCAAGGTGGATCTACATTGAAGAAGAAAGGTTACCTCAAGAGGAAAGTCAAAGTATCTTAAAGACTAAGAGGCTAAAGGCACTATCATCATCTTCAAAGGATATAAGACAAGTTTCCTCTCATTGAAACAAGAACCACTTCTTTATCCTTGAAGAAGGTCATCCAAAGAAGCAACAATCTCCATCAGCAAAAGGAAGTTGGACCTAAAGATGTTGTCACCATAATTGAAGAAATCTCCTTTGTTGAAGAAGGGTTTCTCATTCAAAGAGGAACAAAAATACAACTTCTTCAACCTCCATCAAAGTGACAAAGGTGAAGATTCTATCTTCACATGTCAAGTAAGTTTCTTTTATTCTAAAATCAAATTTGGCAAAATGACTTCGTTTTTGCAAGGAGATCTGTATTTTGGTTAGGTCATCAAGATTTCTTGCATGAAAAAGGAGGATAGACACAATCCTTATAGAAAGTGAAGTCATTGAAAAAAATCTCCTCTAGATATATGGATCATAGGACTCAGGATTCTTATGAATTCAGTCAAAGGCTAGAAGATATATATTCTCTGAAGATGCAGTAAATAGAATCTCAATTATGAGATCTGAAAGAAATGATAAAAGAATAATCATCATTGTTCTGATGGGTAAGGTAACAATGACCATGGGACTATAAAGTTACCTTATCTAACAACTTGTGGCTTCTATGCTAAATAGAAGAAGACAAGTTGAGGATGAGAATGTTGAAAGTTGAAGGACTCAAACATTACAGGAAGAAAGCTAATATCACCGAAAAGGATGGAGGAAGCTGAAGAAGGGAAGTTCAAGGAAAGGGGGAGTAAAATATCTTTACTTGGTTATAGTCTCCCTCACAAAAGATCTTTTCATGGCTCCTAAATCCTATATAGGATATGACTACAATAAATATATGCAGTGTGACATCATGAAAGCATTATGAAGCAAGGGCTTGTGACATCACCATGGGAATCATGGAGGACAAGAAGAAAAAAGTTCACGACAATCAAATATGAAAGATATAGCTCTTGGGAACCTCATCGAAGAAGTCATCCAGGACAAGGCTCATCATACATCAAAAGGAAACATTTGCCAAGAAAAGGATACTCAAGTTCCTCAAGATTCTCTGATGGAATCGTCATCGAAGGATTCACCGATCTAGAGAGGAAGCAAGTGTTTCATCAGGAACTCCAACTTGTGGAGTTCATGGAAGGATGGTATGATGACATAAGAAATGAAGCAGGTCAAGGGATTGAAGACACTTCAATCAAGGAAGTTGCTGAAAGAATACTAGATGACTTAAAGGTAGATGAGGTATGTATGCTTGTATTAAATATTATAATGTCATTTTGTATTGTTGCAGGTAACATTAATCACTACTTATATCCTGAGAAGCGTGATCAAAGGAAAGGGATCTCCTCCTCTAAAAGGATGTTGAAAGGCATGGTTCACACTAGATGAAATCAACATAATATATTCTCATATGAAGTATGAGATGATTGGAAACTATTAAGGAACTCTGACTGGAAGCTCCTGGGAATAAAGTTGTGTGGAGAAAGAAAGGAAGAGATCGTGAGAAGTGAAATCATGGTAAAAGGCAATCAACATCCAAGGAAACCAAGAAGAATTGACTGCGAAATCTTCTGGAAAGATATGTAGACTTTGATAGAAGTCTGGAAAAGATGGAGACCCTTGACAATACATATCTTGAGGAGACATATCAATCTATATGAATGATGTTGATGCCTACAAGAAGATGTCATGATGAAAGATCATCACTAAGGTAATGTTTGATTTCAGTATTCATATTTATAATTGAATGATATTTGGATGAGCTTATGCAGGGCTGCCAAAGGGAAGTATTTGTCTTCCACAGTTGATAACCATATGATAGGGTGAAATATCCTTCGAAGAAATATGGTTCAAAGGAAAGTAGCCTGACATGAAGCTAGACCAAATGAGAAGACTGATGGATCACTTTATGATGAAATGAAGACATGACTCGTGAAAGAAAGCGATGGATGTTATGTGCCCTATGAAGAGATCCCAAAGATGAAGACTACTCAACAAAGAAGAAATTCATGACATCAAAGGAAGGAGTTCTTTAGAGCAACTGGATGTCCCATTATTTTCCTGAAGAGTTGTTGCAGGTCCCTAATTAAAAGGGAGCCTGGAAATAAGTTTCTTACTTGGAAGAAACTTGGTAATTCCTAAGCCGAGAGGGAGCTTCGGTACACTCCTTGTATAGGAATGAGTACATTGGTATATGTCATCCCTAAATTAAAAGAAAGTGACAAATATGGTTCTCTAATTCATGTGTCATGCACTAGACCAGGACTAATAGCCGTAAGTCTTATTGAAGGCCATGAGGAAAGAATGATAGACACATCATTATGGTCTTCACTTGGGAAGACAGAAAGGAGGATTGGGTAATCAACTGGGATCTGATACTGTTTGAGGATGTATTAGGGCATCCAAGATAAAAGTAGTCGTGGAAGGACCGATATTCTTTGAGGACTAGGAATCAAATATAAGAATAGTCCTGGACATACCGTGAGAGAACCAGTGTAGGGTATGATCTAGGAGAGATAATGATTAAGGTGTCTATTAATCATTGGTCTCTCCAGCATTGGAGCTCAATATCTTGTGGAGAGATGGAGTTGTTAGTCAAGGCCTTGCACTATGTCAATGTTGGTTGATATGATGCTATACAGATGGGTTACCAATCCGATTCTTCTTATGAGAAATTCTTCAGATTGAGAATGACCAAGTACCATTATGAATATCTCCCTAGTTAAGAGGGAGTGCTGAAAAGTGTAACTAGGTTCGGTCCATAAAAGTGCTTGAGTGAAGACTGTCTATATGGCTACAAGCGTAGGTAGACCATGTCTGCTACCTCAAATTGTCTCTCCACCCTGTGCTTATCAGCATATATCTTCGGATGATTTTGAGCCACCTACAAGTTGTTCTTGAGAGCTCGGAGAATTTCTTGGCTCTCTTGAACCCAATCCTTTGCCCTTGTGGCCCTGCTATCTCCAGATATCATGTCAGAAAAAAGAGAGTGCATCATATCCATAGAGTGCTCGAAAAGGAGACATACCAATAGATATGTGGTAAGTGGCATTGTAGCAATACTCCCCGAGATGAAGCCACTTGACCCATGCTATCTGCTAATCTGTCACATAGTTGCGCAAGTACCCTTCCAGCCACTTGTTCACGATCTCGGTCTGCCCATCGGTTTGGGGGTGATAGCTAGTGCAAGGTGTAAGCTATGTCCCCACCAAATGGAATAACTCCTTCCAGATAGCCCCCATAAATCTGCTATCTCTGTGACTCACAATGGTCTTGGGAAGACCATGTAACCGGAAAACCTCCCGAAATAATAACTTAGCCACCTGGGAGGTTGAAGATCTCGATGGGATGGCGAAGAAATGGGCAAACTTGGTCAATCTATCGACCACTACATAAATGCAATCCCATCCCTACGCAGCTGGAAGCCCCGTGATAAAATCCATGGATACGCTCTCCCACTTCCTCTTTGGAATGGGAAGCGTTTGTAATAAACTGGCCGGATGTGACAGCTCTACCTTATTCCTCTATCAATCCATGCATTCCCTCGCGTGCGTCAACACCTCTCCCTTGATCCCCCGCCAAGAGAACCTCTCTCTAACAACAGGGTATGTCTTGAGGAAGCCTGGGTGTCCTACTAAGGGGGAATCATGAGCTACGTCCATAATCCTCTCATTAAGCTGAGAACCGGGCACCAAATAGATCCGGTCATTGTTGTAGATCACGTCATCCATCACCCAGAATCTGTCATCCCTATGTGTGCCATCCAAAATATCACAAGCATGCTTGTCTTTGGAGTACTCAACCAAAAGTTGAGCCTTCCAGTCATGCGTAACATCCATCAAGGACAGCATTGTGGGTCTCCTAGAGAGGGCATCTGCTACCACGTTATGCTTTCCCTTCACATACTCAATCTCAAAATCGTAAGCCTGGATCTTACTCACCCATTTATGTTGTCTCTCCTCCAATGACTGTTGCTCTAAGAAAAACTGAAGACTATTGTGATCAGTCTTCACTTTGAACCAGTTGCCCACCAAATATTGTCTGAATTTGACCAATGCATGCATCACGACCGACATCTCCTTGTCATACATCGAGTATATTCACTCATGAGGTAGCAGCTTCCTGCTCTCAAATGCAAAGGGATGGCCTCCCTGTGTCAAAATAGCCCCAACTCCCTCACCAGAAGCATCACACTCCAGCACGAAGGGCCGCGTGAAGTCCGACAAGGCTAAAATTGGGAAGTTGCTCATGACCCTCTTGAGGCACTCAAAAGCCTCCTGTGCTAACTGTGTCCACTCAAAAGCTCCCCTCTTCGTCAAAACTGTGAGAGGTGCTTCAAGTTGTGAGAACCCTCTCACAAATCTCCTATAGTATGTGCAAATGCCCAGGAACCCCCTCAACTTCGTCACGTTCTTGGGTGTGGGCCAATCCAGTATGGCCCGAATCTTCTCATGATGTACCTTTACTCTGTCCTCCCCAATCACATGCCCCAGGTACTGTTGAGAATTTGGAGCGCTGGTGATTAATACAAATTTCTCTTCTTGATAATTACTTGTGAGCTTACTTGGATTACTTATGTCTTCTTTTCTTTAACTTAGTTAATCTTTCATCAAGTCAATTATCAAAATACACGAGACGCACAAATTAAGCTCCTAGAGCTAGGGAAAAACCTCTCCCTCTTGGAGAGGAAAACCCACGAGAAATTCTTCTTATAGATTTCAAATGACAAGTGCCATGACCCAGAATTAGATTCCTGAGCTATTCATGCATCCAAGACCTTGTTCTTACTGCTTTGATGTCCTTCAATTCCGGTCCTTCTCTTCGCCAAGTTGCACTGTTCTACACTAGTACTTCCTTTTACCATTCAGTGGAATCTTCGGTTACTTGAGATATATATATAGGCTAAAGTTTAGGAAAGTAAATCTCAGATTTACTTTCCTAATTTCTATCACCTTCTTACTGCACTGTCTAGGTGGAATATTTACAAGAATTTCCCAGACCACTGATTCAACCAAATTTATCTTTTTATCTGCAATTTAGCTTCAGGATAGTCCGCATACTGTTCTCATACAAATTTGTACTTCAATATATACTCACAGCCCTTAAACGTTGCATTAATCAAACACTATATGTTGTAACTACTTCTAGGTTTATCCGCACAATCTTCCATGAATTAAAAGAGACAGTCTGCATATTGTTCTTGGTAAACCGCAGCTCTGTTTGGTACTTAGATATCACACGGTAATATATGCGTTGAGCAATCTGAAACACTGTAAACCTCCATCCTCAAATCCGCACTGAACTTCTCTTTCTGATTTGTATTGCATTTCAGATATGACTGTAGCACAAGATATCATCAAATATATATCCTCTTCTCATTCAAACTTGAATCAGTGTAATACGTTGTTCAAATGTTCGCATCGAAACCCTGCATTTGTTTTTCAAAATTCGTATCTCAGTGTTGTATAAACCCATAGGGAATACACACTTTTACATAGGTAAAATCCGCACTTGACATAGGTAGAATCCACACTTGAACCACTGAGAAAACCGCACTTTTTAATTGCTAAGACCACCAAAAAAATTTCACCGTAAATGAGCCGCAGACCAAGTGTATTTATAGAGACAGTCTCACTATCTTTTAGGCCGACCACCACTTTAGCATATAGGCCGACTTATTAGCTGTTAGAAGGTCGTCTTGTAACACATCATAATAGCTTAACTTTCAACGTTGATGTAGAGTTGAATTAAGCCATTGATTCATGTTTTCTCTGACTAGGTCTTGGAGCATTTCTTAGACTAGATGCTTCATATATATATATATATGACACACTTAAACCTAGGAGACAAAACCCTAGATAAACATCAAGAAGAAGTCTCTTTAACCTATAATAAAATCTTGCTCATGAAACCCATGAAGCAAGTACAAAATACATTTTCTTATCTTTGTCTTCTTTTAATAATTACATAGTCAATATGAAAACCGACCTAGTTACACTTTTCAACAGGTACAACATCTCTGTTAGTCCAAATTCACATTTGGACATCATCGCATACAGTTTTTGCTCCTCAAGTATGCGAAATACTACCTCCAAATGCTGGAGGTACTCCTCCCATGTCCGACTATAAATGAATATGTCATCAAAGAAAACCAGGACAAAGCGACTTCAAGCTCATTCTCACGAAGGCTCTAAATAGAAGCGACCTCAAGCTCATTCTCACACATTCGCTCATGAGATTTTCTTCTTGCACTTTTTGCTATGGATTGTCTTTATAGCCTTTGAAAGAATTAGTTAAGTCGGTCGACCCATTCCATTACACTTTCCAACCCATTCATTACACTTTATTAAAGTGTAATGGAATGGGTCGGCCTCAAACCCAAATGCGACTTAACTAATTCCACATGTGCTTAGGCCGACCCATTCCATTACACTTTAATAAATAAAATAATTCATAATTTAACTTTAGCTTAACCGATTGGGGCGTCTATAGGTCGATTTTGGTCCTCTCAAAAAAATTGGAATCTAATGCAATTATAATCGCGACCATCTGAGTTGTCCATAGTGCAATTTGACCGCAGTTGCATAATTTTAACAGGTGTCTGGAACATCAACCACAAAAAAGTGATCAGTGAGTGAGTAGTTTCCTATCCTCAAGGTCAACCCTGGAACACTTCATGCACTGCATGGTCCAGTCTCCTGGCACCAAAACGGAGAACCCCTCAAATGTCTTTGTCTGGATTCCCCCTATGCTCCACCATCTGAGCATCAATAAAGTTATGGGTGGCCCCATTTTCTACCAGGACAAACACACGTTGCCCCGATATGGTCCCCCTGATCCTGAGTGTCAAGTACTTCGACACTCCCCGAAGTGAAGCAAGGACTCCCCCGGTTGGGGAAAACGATCATCCTCTAGGTGGTGGTGGTGGTGGCTCTCCTAATGATGGTCCTCCCTCATCTCCCAGCTCATTTGTTATCTCAACCTCCTCATCTAACTCACTATCTAAAAACACCCCAATGAAATGGGCCTTGTTGGAAATACTGAGAGGGGGGGTGAATCAATTTTTCTTTTCAGTTGTTATTTTTACCAGTTAGACAGTTAGATCACTTATATTTAGGACACAAAATGAACAATAACAATAAATGCTGTTAGTAATTTCTTCTTTTCAATAAATCAAGTACAATATATGTAGGGCTCCAACCCTAGATAAAGACATCGATCTTCAATCTCCCAAGCTCTTGAGGACTCCGATCCTTAGGGTCCAACCCTATCCTCCAAAGCACCAACCTTGTATTTTCGAGGCTCCAACCTCTTGTCAAGATATATTTGGTTGTACTTCACAACTCCCAATGTCTTCTTCACCGAGCCCTGTCAATCTTCGTCTTCACTATAGTTTCCATGTTATGTCATCAATGACAACCTTGATCTCTTCACATGAAGGTGTCTCCGCTGTCCTTCATGGTACCCAATCAAATCCTCCAAGTCACCTCATGATGACATCAACGATGCGTCATGACCTTCAATGTTATCTTCAAGATCACTCAAGACATCTTCACCAAAATGTCTTCACAAGGTCTTCAATGATGCTCCAGGATCAGCTTCCAGATGTCTTCACAAGATCTTCAATAATGCTCCAAGGTATCCTCAATTTGCTCCAAAAGGATCTTCAATTTGTACGTCTTCAATTGAAATCTTCACTGTTCAATTCTTCATAACTCTTCACTGTACTTTGTGCTTGACTTTGTTAGTGGTTGACTTATGCTTGGCTTGTGCTTGACTTCACTCTGTTGACTTCAATGTGTACTTGTCTTTATCACTGGACTTCATTTGATCCATCAATGCTACTGTTCGAGAGTATAGTCACATTCCTAGCATCTTACCACAGTCCAAGGAGGGAGGTAATACAATATTCCAAGCCTTTGCACAGTCAGAGAAGGTGGGTGACACAACAGTCTAGGTTGAAGGTGTATTCTGAACCACAGTTTAAAGAACCCAGTCACTGTTTAATGAGCCACAGTTTAAGGCATAGTCCTTTAGTTGGAGTAGTTTGATGAGTAGACCGAGATATACTTCCGCACAGGGGTCTGAGACTCTTGCTGCACAAATCAAAGATATATCACCACTGTTTACTATCCAATCCACGGTCCAAGGTTCTGTGACACTGTTCACAGGTTGCTGCAACAAGCTCCGAGCTACTGTATTGAAGCACTGTAATGGAAAGAGACCGAGTTACCAAAGATTGTTCCTGCACCTATCCACACCGAAGTCTGAAATCCTGCACAGTTGGGGTCACAGTTTAATCCGAGCTAGAAGAAATCACAGTCAAGCAATCCGAGCTACAGAACTCCCACTACAGTACGAGTTTCTGAAGTAGAATCCAAGCCTTTGTTCCAGGCTAAAACCCGAGCATGTTAAGGTACATTGCCATCAAATAGCTTCACAGTTCTGTTGCACTGAGATTAGTAATCACTTACAGCTGATCTGAGGTGTGTGCAACAATATTTTAAGGCCCAAAACTGATTTTAAATCTTTCCTGTGCAGATAGCCAAGGTCCTGTGGTGTTGACCGAGGTGCTGTGATGTTAACCGAATTGGATAGTTCAGAATGAGGTCCGAAATCTTATATATATAGTGGTCTTTGCAAGCTAAACCGAAAAGGCACAACACTGTTTGGAGGCCGACTTGTGTCCTTGAGCATAGGTCGGCTCAATGTCAGAGTTAATTTCCTTAACTTAAAAAAACAATATATCCCAAACTATTTGGATTTTCGGGGCAAGGGCTCGTTAGAAAGAGGAAAATATCCTCTTTCAGATGGTCTAGGTCCCATGTTGAAAGGTTGCCTCTAAGGTGGTGAAAAACATTTTTCTTTATGACTGCCCTTGAATTATTTAGTGTAGAAAATGATTAGGATAGTATGGCTTCTTTGTTTGGCTTCTTCATCATGATAGGAACATGTAGGACATCCACGTCATCATGATAGTGTCCAACAATTAGTGCATCATCCATGTCATCACATAATGGTGCAGTGATATGTTATAGTGCAGCCTCATTGGGAAAACTCCAAAATAGTCTTCCAACCCTCAAATAATCTACAACCATGTTACCATCAAGTGTATGACATCATCATATGCCATCATCAAGTATCATCAAAGTGTATGACATCATCATATGACATCAAGGGTTAAGGTCTAGATCATCAAGTGCATGCAACGTTAGATCAAGGACTTCTTAGGGCTTCTTTCATTAGTGGTTTGACTTCTTCGTGATTTGACATCTTCATTGATGGCATGACATCATCATCTTGAACTAGGCATCTCAAGAATATTGACATCTCGGTTAAGGCTCCTGGCACGTAAAGCACAACCTCCTCCTCCTAAGGTCCCTCCAGGTATCATCATCCTAATGGCCACGTCCTCCATCCCTCTGTGGTGGCCTAGTGTCTCAGTTCCCCTGTGGGGCCATAGGTCTAGTAGGAACAAAAGCTCGGGTCTTGGACACTGCATCAATCATATCTCGGGTCCTGGAAATAGCATCCGAAAGTGAAGTGGGTTTGTAAGCCCTCACCCAACCACGCAAAGGTTCAGCAAGCCACCCCATAAATAGCATAATCAGTGGGGCCTCTAAGATATCTGTCACCATCATTGCCAATCTCTGGAACTCCATGATGAAAACCTCTGCGTTGCCAGTCTGTCTCAAGTGGGCTAACTCCCTGAAATGCAACTTCGAGTCTTTCCTCTCAAACCTTTCCAACAGCCTCTGGGCGAACTCTGTGTAAGTGGTGATATGGATGTGTCCCAATGTGATCAATCCATGATACCACCACTCCTGGGCATCCCCTTCCAAATGAAGGGTGGCAAACCGTATGGCATCAGTTTCCCGCATGGGGTTCAAGTGGAGATATGTGTCTAGCTTCTGTATCCACGCCTTGGCTGAACTCTTCGCTGACCCATCAAAATTTAGACGTGTAACCTTCCCAGCTATCCTCTGCACATCCTGGTTGGATGATCCTCCTCTGTAATGGGTCCCAACCCCTGTAGCACGCCTCTCCTTGATGTGAATTTGCTCCCCAAAAGACATCACCTGCTTAATCTGGGCATCCAACCACTCATATTGAGTGGACCAAATCTGCAACAGGTTTTGGCTCCCTCTTTGGTTCAGGCTCATCCACAAAATGAGGCAATAAGGGACGGTCAGCCTGCCCACATTGGGAAGTATGTGGGGGTTGATAAGTACGGTTGCCCCCTCCTGCTCTGGAACCCCCATCACCTTGAGGCTCTGCTTCCCCCTCTGGCCTTCCACCCATCGGTAGCCCCATCACCTGTTGCATCATGTCCATCATAATCTGTCCTTGTCTCATCATCTGCTGATTAGTTCTCAGCAACTCCTCCAAAACTTGGTTCTGGCCCATTGGCCTGAGTTGTTCGTTATCCTCCTGGTTGTCCATTCCACCCCTCCTGTTCTCTACCTTGGTGTCTGAAAATGGATCCGGTTTGTCTTTTCTACCACGGTCTTTGCCTATGCCTCTACCACGACCTCTCTGGAAAACTACTCCTTGATATCTAGGTGGCATCACCTACTCCTGTTCCCCACCCTAGCCAAGAACATGCTCTGATACCATCGTAATATTCCTACTGGAAATTTAAAATGATAAACAAAGACATGCAATAATACAACACAAAAAATACTCAACAAACACACATAAAAAACAAGAATGTTGCCCGGAACACCAAAATGGCCAATTTTATTATATAAGAGTGTTGGATAAAGTGCACCTGTGCTTGCACAAGGCAAGCTACAAGCCTTAGGTGAGAAGTACAAAATGCCCAACTGCTGTAATGAAACTGCTCACCAGAAAACTGCATTGTTCCTCTATTTCTACACTGCTGGCCAACTTCAGACTCTAGTTTCACCCTCAAAACTGCCCAGAAAATTCTAGGAAATTAGGGATGGACTCCTTGCCACAAACCTAGAAAAACCCAGAAAGGATTTCGCTTGGTTTTGACCTCCCAAAATTGACCTCTCACAGCTTGGCCCTCCTCCAAACCAGAAATCTGCCACTGTAACTGAGCCTGTCAATTTCTGCTCCCAAAACACCAGCAATCCCCTCCAAATAAACCTCCAACCAAATCCCGAGCAGCCCAACTCCTCAATCCTCTGGTTAATGCTCCCCCAAACACCCCACACGTAGTGACTACGCAGTCATGAAGGGAATAACACAATCCTGAGCTCCAGAAATCTGTTCTGCGTGTAATGATGTCTCCTCTGTTGTAGCCTCACTCCTCCAGGCTAGAAAATGATCAAGGAATACCCCTGTGGCTCCACGAACTCAGCACCCAACTCCTCTACTCCTCCACAACAACGTAGCCTCCTCCACTGCACAGTAGCTAACCCAGAACTGCATAGATGCCTGCAATTGTGTCTCCTCTGGTCTCAAGGTAAAAAGAAAGCCTTCCTAGGGTGGCACTTGAGGTCCACCGAAGGAAGGATGAGCTTCACTCCTTGGGAAGCTCTTGTGCTAAACAACACAATGTGGCTCAGCTGAACAGCTAAGGCAACTATGATTTTCGAATTGACAAAAGACCCCAAATGCTGCTTCACTTCTCCTATTTAAACTTGCTGGTCATGAGTCTCATGTGGGCCCCATTCTAATTTCGACCTCACCTTAGGAAATTCGAATTCCCTTCCATGAGTGCATATTATTTGTGGGTGTGTGGCCCCCACATTCCACTAACATGCAAATCGACCCACTTTTCCTAAGTTTCCTTTACCCAAAACTTCCTTGGACATAATTAATCAAAATTGTTCCTCTAACTTTAGGAAAACAATTAGGAAGGAATATTACACGAGCTAATTTGAAATAAAGAATATTATAGTGAGGGTCGTGGCTTTCATTGATCTAGGCGTCGAGTTCATAAGAGCAAACGATTTTATCTTAGAAATCAATTATTATAATGAGGGATTTATAAATTGTGAGTACAAGAGTGTCATTAGTGGAAGGAAGGCCAAGTAAGCATTAAATTTGTCATATGATAGAGGCTAAGATGCCATATTTTGAAGAAGGCAGCACTGGTTATCTCGGAGATCAATTTATTAAAAGGGTAACTTCTATAATGGAAGGAGAGTCACTTTTGATTTCTCTCTGGGAGCAGATTTACTAAACAACAGTATTCTATGTCTTAAAACTACAACCACCTTGTGCCATAGCCAGGACAAGACAGATATGTGTTTAAGCAACCCATAACTCACTTAATCCACCAGGCCAAGTTCCTTTGTTTGCTGCTAAGTCACATTGTTCGGGTTCGGTGTCTATTAAGTTCTATTTGGGTTCAAATTTTCTGATAAGATTTGGATGGGGTTTGCCTTTAATGGTTTGCCTTTAGTTCGTCTATATACATTTTCCGAATTATATATATATATTCAAAATTATAACATTATCTGCAATTTTCTTTAAATTGATAACATTATCAGCAATATGAATGACATGCCTTAGAATATCCAATATATTACTATCTTACAACCAAGAGGAAGTAATCCACGATGATCTTGTATTTCAGATGAAGAAAAGACACACATTTTAGGGTCAAAATACAAGAAGACAGAAATAGCAATTTCCCCATTCATAAATTATAATGATAAAACACCTTCCATATCAAAGGCTTACAACTGCTCCAGCCACTTCATGACTCACAAGTCAGAATAATCTCAGGCAAAGGCTCAGGCTTCAACAAAACTTAGGCTTCAGTGCTTCACGACTCAGTTCACCAGGATTTGGACTATAAAAAATGGCGCAGGAGAGAACTCAAAAAATAAGGCAGCAGACTCCAGTGACCAGTCTTCAGTGTTCACCACAGTCCACAAGCTCATAGGCTTCAGGCAGCAATGTTCGAATATGTCTGACGTCCACAAGCTCACAGGCTACAGGCAACAATGTTCGAATATGTCCAACGCCCACAAGCTCACAGGTTACAACAATGATCGAACTTCGAATACGTCCGACATCCACAGGCTATAGGCACAACAAACCACAGAACATACAGTCGACAACTCATCAGCAAATTTGTGAAATCATGCCTTCGATAGCAAACCACAAGTTATGACAATGCCAACGCGCTATCGGGCTTGCGTAGAAAAGTAGCTTCATGCCAAAAAAAACCCAAACCCTCTACACGAACCTCACGAACCTAAACATTTTCCTTTGAAATTCATCTTTTTATTCGAGTTCGGGATGGATCTGATTCGGCTTCAGGTTCGATTGGTGTTTCGATTCGGATTGGGTTCAGGTTTGATTTTGAGGTTCACTGAACCTCAACAAATTAAAAAAAAAAATCATTTTTCAGGTTCGCCAAATTCCAAAACCTGAAGGTTCAGGTTTGGCGAACCCTGTGACTTAGGTTTGCTGAGCAGTCGAATGGTTTATCAATGGCAGCAGGGTAATAAAGAAACTTTAGGGAATTGAAGGCCAAATACCTCAGCTCTGAGGGCCACATCTTCCTATGCAAAGACAAACCTAGCAATCCCTGTTTTCTACATGCAAACATTCTTAGGTTTCCATGATAACCAGATTTGACATGAGAATCTTTCCTTCAGTTTTAATAAAGTGCGTGCTAAGTTGCAGTTACTTTATTTACTATGCAAATGATGTTGAGGGTTTCTATTTTGCATGTAAAATATTTGTCAAAATAATGCTGCCCTTTTATCTACAGGCAAGCTGTTTGAATAATTTGTTTGTCAGAATGGTTGTTTATAAACTGTTTGATGAAATGTTTCAATCAGTTAATGGACAATATAGTGATTGGGCAATCCCAAGAAAGGGGCGTTACAATGGCAGCCATGTAAAACGAACTTATATTATACAGATATGTATTGAGCCAAAATTGCGTATTGTATCTCATACTGTGAATATATGTGTTTCAGTTATAAATTTACAAATTCTGTGAATGGAATAATTATTGCATAGAAATAGCTATGACATGTATGTTTTCCTTTGAGGATTGCTATAGCTATATGAGTCTTGGTGATGGGCTAGTATTATGGTGTGTTGATATGTTTTCCATGGTGTGCTTATGTATGTAAAAACATGAATAAAATGAAATAGACAATAATGTAATATTCACCAAAAGAGTTACTTGAGAAGCAACAAGGGGACCATGATACCACAAGAGGGGAAGAGGAAAAGGGGTGAATAGTTGATTTGACCTGGACACTTGTCCTTTGGATGTACAACCCTTCTTACCCATGCTTCCTTACAAATATCTTACATCAATCTTGATTTGTGTTGTCCCCTTGACATTTTCCCATACTTCCTGGGATAGGTTTGTCTTGGTGGGAAAAGCATTATTCACCTTTGCTCATGGATCGTTCTTCCACTCTCATTAGCATTATTCACTCTTTAGTTATGAAGGAACCTGTGTTAATTCCATGGCTGTTATGCCTGCAAATGGCAAGAGAATCCCATGAAATTGTGGTTGGAAGGAGTTTGTAAAAGTTGAGGACTTGCCGCTGAGAGTATGAGAGGAAATGGGATGGTTTTTAAGGTTAAAGCCATGTTTGGAATGTCCACAATTGCTGAGCAAACATCATTAAAACAACAATTCTGCTAGTACTGCTCATGCATGGTATGAGCCAAGTGATTTGCCTGCAGGTTATTCCCAAAAGGTAACCAACAATCTTGGGCTCTTTCTGCTTACACTAAAGAGCATTGGAAGGGAAGAAGATCCCCAAGGCACTATGGAGAAGACAAGGGGAAGGTCTTCCTTATGTTGTGTGGAAAGTGGAAGAGAGTATTGTTAGTTTTTGTAGCATCGGATGGTATTCTAGTATCAAACTTTGTTGAGAGGCTAAAACCAGTGAAATAGGAATCGGCGATTTTGCCGATTAATCGCGTGCGAAAGTCGGATCGGCGGCTAAACGAGCAGAGTTGGCTCTGCACGAGTCAAACTCACATTGACCGGGTTTGACTCATGGTCAACGCGAGTTTGACTCGCGACCTGGTGATCTGCGGCGATTTCCCCGACTAAAACGATGGACTCGGCAAATTTTTTAGGTTATTCGACTTTCGTTTTAAACTTTACAATTCGATTCGCCTGCTAATTCACATTGTTGTTGCTCTCGTTGTCTTTATCGTTGTAAACCGACATCATTGTTTCTCTCGAGTCTTTAACGTTGTTGCATCGACATCGTTGTGGGTCATGGTATCGACATCATTGTGGAGTCTGGATCGTGGCATCGACATTGTTGTGGGTCGTCATTGTGGCATAGGCATCGTTGTGAGCCATGCAATTCGCTGTTGTTTGGTGGACCGTGGTATCTACTATCGGCATCGTTGTGGGCCTTCATGTCATGGCTCTCTATCGTTGTTGCTTGGTTGACCGTGGTTTCCTCATTGATGTGGGTCGTGGCTCTCTCATTGTTGTGTGGTTTGTGAATCGTAAACGGTAATGAATATTAACTGTGTAGTGGTAAAGTGTTCATTTGGGCATTTTTGTAATATCCCGTTTCGGGGATATCTCTAAAACACGGCAAACTCCAACCAGAGATGGACTGGGAGGGCATTGACCGGATATGCCGCCTCTGAAAAGAGGACGAAATCCGGAGGCTACCTGGCCCTTTCCAGGCTCTGTCTAAGAGTGAGAGATAAACACACCAAGTGGTATAGAACTAGAATGCCCGAAAATATATAAAGATAACAGTGCAGCAGACATATAATAGCATAGAAGCAATATACGACAAATCATCCAGAAATATAGAGAGAGAATGCTAAGCCATTTTATTAAACTGAGAAATATAATGAAGTACAATAGGTGATCAGAGTGATGGCACCTAAACTTGCTCAAGGCAAGTGAAGAAATACTCTCAGAATACACAGGAAATGGCTGCTCTCTTAACTGCGTCCCAGCTGCTGGAAAATTGTCGTGTAACTGCTACTATTGGAATGAACTGAAGACTAGGGGCTGTTCCCCTTGCCGGAATGAGCTGAAAATCTGGAATCCTCCTCTACTCACCAATCCCGACAAAACCCAAAAACCATATCAGAAATGGCCGACCTCCGAAAAACACCCCCTTGGGGAATTACGCTAGCCTCCAAGGCTCTGCGCAGAGGCTAAATAGGAATGACTGAAACACCGCCTCGAACTCCACCAAAATCCTTCCAAAGGCAAAGGCTGATCCTCTGCTCAAAATCTCGGCTCAAATCTCCTGCAAAAATCCCGATCCGGAACACCTCCAAGATGGACTGCATCCTCCCTCTCAGTGACTGCACAGTCTCTATGAATGCTTGGCTCCGCAGCAAACCCAAACACCAAAACCTCCCACAAAATGTTGAAGAAATAACCTTGCCCGAGCAGGCACTCGAAGTCCCCCGGGGCTAAGGGCGAGATCTCCGACCGGAGACACTCAATTCACTAAACAGTGCTGCAGACAGGCTAAACAGCCAGCGTGCTCAAGAAGTCAAAACGACCAGTTCAATATCATCAACCATGAATGAATAAAATGAGGAGGCTCCTCCCTCTTTTATAACATTGGCCTTCCTCCAAGACATTGCCCTTCCTCCAAGACCCTAAGGCCTATCTCCTCAACGTAGCCTCTCTCTCTTGCCACGTGCTCATCCTCATCTGCGCAGTAGCTTCTAGAGCATACGTGGGCCCCCTCTCTGCGTGGTGCTTGGCCCCCCCCTTGACCCCCTTTAAGTCACAATGTTATGCTACTAGGGAGTGTGTTTTATTCTACGAAGTGAGTTAGACCCTCTCCACTCACTTTTTATTTATTAATAAACTATAGACAACAAAATTGAGCAAAATCGAATATTCCAATTAGCCACTGCTAATTAGGAATATTACAGTCTCCCCCGGCAAAATGTTGCTTGTCCTCAAGCAACTGAAGTGATGGATGCTGCAAAATCTTCTCACTCTCCCAAGTGGCATCCTCATCCGGCAAGTTCTTCCACCTCACCAAGAATTCCCGGACTGTCCTGCTTCGTAGCTACCTCTCCCTGGTATCAATAATAGCCTCTGGCTGCAACACCAAATGCCCTTCATCATCCGTGGGTGGTAGCTCATCTGTCACTGTCACCAGACGCCCCAGTGCCTTCTTCAGGCATGATACATGAAAAACGTTATGGATCTTGCTGCCTTGGGGCAGCTCCAACTCATACGCAACCTGTCCAATCGTACGTATCACCCTGTATGGCCCGTAAAAGTGGGGCTTGAGCTTTTTAGCTCCCTTCTGCTTCAGTGACGACTGTCGATATGGCTGTAATCGTAGGTAGACCAAGTCCCCTACCTCAAACTGTCTCTCCACCCGACCTCTATCAGGATACAGCTTCTGCTGGTTTTGTGCTATAGCCATATTATCCTTGAGAGCTCGGAGAATGTCCTGACTCTCTTGGATCCAAATCTTGGCTCTAGAAGCCTTGCTAGCACTGAACATCACATCAGCAAAAGATAAAGAATGATACCCATACAAAGCATAAAATGGTGACATACCAATGGACATGTGATGTGTCGTGTTATAGCAGTACTCCCCCAGATGCAACCACTTCAGCCATGCTCGTTGTTGCCCACTGACATAGTTACGCAAGTAGCCCTCCAGCCACTTGTTAACTATCTCCGTCTGTCCATCCGTCTGTGGGTGATAACTGGTACTCGGTGTCAACTCCGTCCCCACTAACCGGAAAAGCTCCTGCCAAAATCCACCCATGAAGCGGTTGTCCCTGTCACTGATGATGGTCTTAGGAAGACCATGTAGCCTGAAAACCTCCCTAAAGAACAGCTCGGCCACCTGTGCTGTTGTGTAGTGCGCGGATATGGCGAAAAAATGCATATACTTTGTCAGTTGATCAATGACGACAAAGATACAATCCTTGTCCTGCACCATGGGCAACCCTGTGATGAAGTCCATCGAGATACTCTCCCATTTCCCCTCCGGAATGGAAAGAGGCTGCAATAATCCTGCGGGATGGCTCATCTCCACCTTGTTCCTCCGGCAAACATCGCACTCCCTGATGTGCTGGAGTACGTCCTCCTTGAGGCCCTTCCATGAGAAACCTCTCTCTAATGGCCCTGTAGGTTTTGGTAAACCCCTGATGGCCCGCCAATGGTGAGTCATGTGATGCCTGGAGTATCTTCTTCTTGAGCTGAGATCCCTCAGTCAAGAAGATCCTGTCCCTATAGTAGATGATCTCATCGACCACCCTGTACCTGTCATCCGCCACCTGTCCATCAAGAACCTCACAGGCAAATCTGTCCTTGGAGTACTCCACTAAAAGTCAAGCCCTCCAATCTGTGTCCAAGCTCATAAGAGATAACGTGGCTGGTCTACGTGAAAGGGCATCTACTACCACGTTATTCTTACCCTTGACATACTCAATGTCAAAGTCATATGCTTGGATCTTACTGATCCACTTCTGCTGCCTCTCCTGTAGTTGCTTCTGCTCCAAAAGAACCTGAGGCTGTTGTGATCAGTCCTCACCCTGACCCTGTTCCCTACCAAGTACTGCCAGAATTTGGCCAATGCATGCATAATGGCGAACATCTCCTTGTCGTATATAGAATACAACCTCTCGTGCGGAAGGAGCTTCCGGCTCTCAAAGGCTATAGGGTGTCCTCCCTGCATCAATACTGCGCCAATCCCCTCTTCTGACGCATCACACTCCAAGACAAATGGCTGCGTAAAATCTGGCAATGCAAGCACTGGGCAGCTACTCATCACCTCCTTGAACCTATCAAAGGCTCGCTGCACTATATCCGACCAACTGAATGCCCCCTTCTTTGTCAAATCTGTAAGGGGTGTAGCAAGCTGTGAGAAACCTTTGACGAACTTCCTGTAATAGGTACATATACCAATGAACCCAGTTCCGTCACGTTCCTCGGCTCCGGCCAATCTCTGATGGCCCTAATCTTCTCCTCATGGACCCTCACTCCTTCCACTCCAATAATGTGACCCAGATACAACATCTCCGTCATCCCAAACTCACACTTGGAGAGCTTAGCATAGAACTGTTGCTCTTCCAAGATGTGTAGTACTGCCTCTATATGTTGGAGACGCTCCTGCCAAGTCCTGCTATATATGAGTATGTCATCAAAGAAGACCAATACAAACTTCCTCAGATGACTGCAGAAGATATGGTTCATGCAAGACTGAAAAGTAGCTGGTGCATTGGTTAGCCCAAAAGGCATAACCAAAAACTCAAAGTGCCCATAATGACACCTGAAGGCGGTCTTGGGAATGTCCTGTTCCCTCACGCGAATTTGATGGTACCCTGATCTCAAATCAATCTTCGAGAAGAACTTGGCTCCTCTCAGCTCGTCCATCAACTCATCGATCCTGGGTATAGGATACCTGTTCTTCAGGGTCTTCTTGTTCAGGGCCCTGTAGTCAATACACATCCTCAAGGTGTCATCCTTCTTCTTCACCAACACCACGGAAGAAGCAAACGGACTCGTGCTCGGTCTGATGTGCCCAAGAGCCAGCAACTCCTGGATGGCCCGCTCAATCTCATCCCGATAGGCTTTGGGATGCCTATAAGGGGTAGTAATCACTGCCTGAATACCCTGCTCAAGCGTGCTCGAACCCTATGTCTGGTGGCCGATCTGGTGGTATATCCCCAAACACTGCATCATACCTGTCAAGGATGGCCTGGATATCAGGATGAACTACCTGACCGGTGGTCCCTGCCTCTGATGCCCACAACTCTACCACCCACTCTATGTCTCCCTTCCGGAAGTCTGCCTCCATCCGATGAGCCGAAACAGTCTGAGGTGGGTAAGTGTGCATCCCGCGAATCTTCTCATGCTTCCCAGTCTTCTTATCATCCCACTCCATCTCTAAGGCCTCCCAATCCGTGGTGACCTTCCCAGAGTAATCAACCACTGAACACCCAGTACCACATTGGTATCTAGTATGTTGACCACGAAAAAGTGGTTGGTCACGGTGTAGGTACCCATCGTCACGGCTAACTCTGGAACATACCGGGCACACTACATCGTTTGGGCTCCTGGGACCAAAACTGAAAATCCGTCAAAGCTCTCGGTCGGTATACCTCTCCGCTCGACCATCTGTGCATCGATGAAGTTGTGGGTTGCCCCACTGTCAACCAAAATTGATACTCGCTGCCCACGTACTGTCCCTCGTACGCGCAGCGTCAAATACTTAGGAACTCCTCGCAATGCTGCAAGGGTCCCTCCTGTGGGTGCAAAAGCTGCACCTCCTATACCTGGAGGTGGAGGTGGAAACTGATCCTGGGCTGTCTGACTATCTCCTGCCTCCTCATCCTCCTCATCCTCTTCCCCGCTATCCTCGGAGAAGACCTCAATGAAGTGTGCTTTGCCAGCAGCACACCTATGCCCTGGTGCCCACGGCTCCTGACAAGTAAAGCACAGCCGCTTCTTCTTCAGCTCCCTCCTGGCATCATCATCTATTTGGGTCCGTCCTGGATTCCCCTTTGGAGGCGGAATCCTCACATCTTTCCCCTTGGGCTGGAAACCCTGTCTCTGGGGGTAAGGTGTCCGAATCCTGGGCAATGCATCCTGTAAATCCCTGGTCCTGCTAATAGCATCCTGGAGTGTAGCTGGTCTAGTAGATCTGACTAGACCCCGAAGTGGCTCTGCTAACCCCTCCACAAACATATAGATCATCCGTGCCGCGGATAGATCTGGCACCATCACTGAAACCCTCAAGAACTCTGCAATGTATGTCTCTGGGCTCCCAGTTTGCTTGAGCCTCGTTAGCTCAACAAAGTGTTGTTCCGGATCCCTCCGATCAAATCGCTCCATCAACCTCCTGGTAAACTCGGCATATGTTGTCACTGTAGAGTGTCCGAGTGTAACCATCCTGTGGAACCACCAGTCCTGGGCCTCACCATCCAAATGTAATGTCGCCACCTTGATGGCCTCCGTCTCCGACATCTGGTTAAGCTGGAAATAGATGTCCAGCTTCTCCACCCAAGACTTTGCCGAACTGTTTGATGAGCCATCAAACGTAGGCAAATGGAATTTGCTAGATGTGCGGTGGGTATCTCCATCATGATAATGTCGGTGCCCTCTATGATGGTCGCAGGGTCTACTGTCCCGCTGGAGCTGAACAAAATCTCGGAATGAGAGAGCATCCCTGAACTCCTGCCCATAGGCCTGATACTCTGCAAAATACTCGCCCATGTGTCCGGGCTCTGCCTCCTGCTGGGCTCCTGCCTCTGTGTCTGCTCCCAAGAAAGTGGGCATGGTAGAGCGGGTAGGTGCTCGTGAAGCCATCGGCTGAGTAGTACCACGCTGAGCAGCACCATGCTCTGGCAAATGATGGGATGTACCTGATCCCTCACCTACCTGGAATACTCGTGGGGTCTCACGCTACCTAGCCTCTACAGCAGTGAATCTCTGACCCATCACCTCAATCTGTCTAGCTAAATCCTGCACTGATTTGAGGAGTGCCTCCCCAAACTGTTTGGCCTCTGTGTCATCTGCCATCGGCCCTCTCTGCTCTGAATCTAACACAGGCTCCTCCTGCTCTGCGTCTGTCATAGGCTCCTCCTGCTCTGTGTCCACCACTCGAACACAGTCTCCCTCTCCGTAGGTGTTCTCCAACCTACGCTCACAATCTCTGTACTTCCTGCCTCTGTAACAAATATATGGTCTCTTCCCCGGTGTCATAGACAATTAGCTCAACACGCTGAGCCAGAACTATGCTCTGATACCACTGTAATATCCCGTTTCGGGGATATCTCTAAAACACGGCAAACTCCAACCAGAGATGGACTGGGAGGGCATTGACCGGATATGCCGCCTCTGAAAAGAGGACGAAATCCGGAGGCTACCTGGCCTTTCCAGGCTCTGTCTAAGAGTGAGAGATAAACACACCAAGTGGTATAGAACTAGAATGCCCGGAAATATATAAAGATAACAGTGCAGCAGACATATAATAGCATAGAAGCAATATACGACAAATCATCCAGAAATATAGAGAGAGAATGTTAAGCCATTTTATTAAACTGAGAAATATAATGAAGTACAATAGGTAATCAGAGTGATGGCACTTAAACTTGCTCAAGGCAAGTGAAGAAATACTCTCAGAATACATAGGAAATGGCTGCTCTCTTAACTGCGTCCCAGCTGCTGGAAAACTGTCGTGTAACTGCTACTATTGGAATGAACTGAAGACTAGGGGTTGTTCCCCTTGCCGAAATGAGCTGAAAATCTGGAATCCTCCTCTACTCACCAATCCCGACAAAACCCAGAAACCATATCAGAAATGGCCGACCTCCGAAAAACACCCCATTGGGGAATTACGCTGGCCTCCAAGGCTCTGCGCAAAGGCTAAATAGGAATGACTGAAACACTGCCTTGAACTCCACCAAAATCCTCCCAAAGGCAAAGGCTGATCCTTTGCTCAAAATCTCGGTTCAAATCTCCTGCAAAAATCCCGATCCGAAACACCTCCAAGATGGACTGCGTCCTCCCTCTCAGTGACTGCGTAGTCTCTATGAATGCTCGGCTCCGCAGCAAACCCAAACACAAAACCTCCCACAAAATGCTCAAGAAATAACCTTGCCCGAGCAGGCACTCGAAGTCCCCCGGGGCTAAGGGCGAGATCTCCGACCGGAGACACTCAATGCACTAAACAGTGCTGCAGACAGGCTAAACAGCGAGCATGCTCAAGAAGTCAAAACGACCAGCTCAATATCATCAACCATGAATGAATGAAATAAGGAGGCTCCTCCCTCTTTTATAACATTGGCCTTCCTCCAAAACCCTAACGCCTATCTCCTCAACGTAGCCTCTCTCTCTTGCCACGTGCTCATCCTCATCTGCGCAGTAGCTTCTAGAGCATACGTGGGGCCCCTCTCTGCGTGGTGCTTGGCCCCCCCCTTTGGCTCCCTTTAAGTCACAACGTTGTGCGACTAGGGAGTGTGTTTTATTCTACTAAGTGGGTTAGACCCTCTCCACTCACTTTTTATTTATTCATAAACTATAGACGGCAAAATTGAGCAAAATTGAATATTCCAATTAGCCACTGCTAATTAGGAATATTACATTTTTCTAATTCGAATTCTAATCATCGAATGTTTTTCTAATTCGCATTCTAAGCACTGAATGTAATTACTACTATTCTTGATTTCATATGATAAAAGTTAAAACTTCATAACCTGTGTTGGTCGAAGCGACTCCAAAGTCCACGCCCATCTAGGGTAGAGGGGAGTATCATTCATGATTCGATAGATGCTTTTAGGTTATAGGGTAGTTAGTTATAATTTTTTATTTTCAATTTTAAGGGTGGGGTTGTGCTAGTACAGAGATCGTCAAACCTGTTGGTTTTTACCAGTTTTGACTTGAACCATATGCTTCAAGGCAACCTGTCAGAACTTGTTTGGTTTAGGTTTTGGGTGGAAATCCCACAAACTGCTCCAAATTGACTTTTTTGGGTATTGTTGTCGGTTCTAAATTCTGATAACCATGAGACATGGGTGTAAATTAATTTTTCACTTATATGATATATCAGAATATCTACATTTTTTATTTTTAATTTGTTTTTTGTCTTTTATAGGAGCCATAAATTAAACAAAAATGGCAAAGCCACAACTTCAAATCTTTATTCTTAACAGAATCCACAATTTAAACACAAAGTCCAAAACAACAACAATGTCAAGGGAGAAGGACTTTGCTTGGGCTTATTGTGACAAGATTCCTGGAGACCCCAAGCTCCTTCGTAAATTTTGCAAAGCGAAATGTAGTGGAGGCATTTATAGATTCAAGTACCACCCTGCACAGATACCCGGCCAGGATATAGGCCTCTACAAAGACGTTGAAGAAAATGTCAAACACCAAGCAACCTTGGCCCTTGATATGTTGAGTCAGCATAATGCCAATAAAGCAAAGCAAAATAAAGAAATAGGAACTCTTGGAGTTGACAAATTTTCTTCCAACACACCCTTGTCATCTCCCTTTGTTGAATCCTCAATGCCATTCCCAAGTTTCCTACACATGCCTCGAAGTCCAAGACAAACTCAAGGCCAAATGAATCCTCCTGCATTCAACACTGGAGGTGGAAACATAAACACTTTTTTTGCTTCCCGCACAAAACCCAGTTCCTAACCTACCTTGGATGCCCACTGGTTGGAAAAAAAATATATCCATAGTCAAGCAAGGAAGGCCATTGCTAACTTTTGGTACTATTCTGACATACCTTTCCACTGTACCAGAAGTCCTTATTGGCAAGCTATGATTGATGCAGTTGTTGTTGTAGGTCCAGGGTTCAAAGCCCCTACATCAGAGAGCCTTAGGAAAAATTTGTTGTTATAGAGTGTTGAAGATGTCATGCTTGTCCTATAGGAGTTTCATTCATCATGGGTAGAAACAGGATGCACCATCATGAATGATGGATGGACAGATCAGAGGAATAGAACTTTAATAAATTTCCTTGTATCTTGTCCAGCAGGCATAATGTTTCTCAAATCAGTGGATGCATCAGACAAGGTTAAGACTGCCCAACTTATTTGTGAAATGATAAAGGAAGTAGTTCAAGAAGTGGGAGAAGAACATGTACAAATTGTCACCGCAATGCAGCTAATTATATGGCTGTTGGTAGACTTTTTGAGATTAGGCACCCCACTATTTTTTGGACCTCTTGTGCTGCCCATTGCATAGATTTAATGCTTGAGGACATTGGTAAGCTTCATTGGATACATGAGGTTGTGGAGAAGGCAAAATCCATAACCAAATACCTATACAACCACACTATTGTCCTAACCACCATGAGAAAATACACTGAAGGTAAAGAAATCGTTCGACCTGCAGTGACTAGATTTGCAACAAATTTCGTATCTTTGCAATCTGTGGTTGAGCAAAAGATAAATCTGAAGAGGATGTTCTTGGGACCTAAGTGGATGGCATCTAAACATTATAAGGCCCTTGAAGGCATCGAAATTGTTGAACTTGTGTTTAATGACAGTTTCTGCAAAGATGCCGAAGAGATTATTGTTGTGATGGAGTCCCTTGTTAGAGTACTCGGGTACTTCAAATCTTTTAACTTTTTCATTTTTTAAATTTCAATTCAAGCTTCTTTTTATTTTCAATGTTTCATATTTCTTTAAATTTGAAAGCTTAAACTTTCGAGATGGTTGATGGTGACAAACCTGCTATGGGTTACATTTATGAGGCAATGGATCTCGCAAAGGAGGCCATCAAAAGAAGATATGGGGATGAGGAGGCAAAGTATATGCCTCTTTGGGACATTATTGATGCATGTTGGGATAGGAAATTGCATTCCCCCTTAATGTTGTTGGGTACTTCTTAAACCCACAGTATTTTTGTGATAAGAGAAAATTTAATGAGGATGGGGAGGTTGGCAGAGGACTTATGACATGCATTGAAAGGTGCTTCCCTGATCCATAATTTCAAAGTCGTGTCCTTGCCCAACTACAGGATTATAGGGCGCCAGCTAAATTATTTGCCTATACCAATGCTATACGAGAAAAGTCTAAGATGTTGCCAGGTACCCTTTGAGGCTTGAAGGCTTCATCAATTCATTAAATTTGTTCGAACTTTATTTTGTATGTAAAATGTTTTATTAAATTTTGTTGTCTTTTTAAGTTTTTACTATTTAGTATTTAGTACTTCTACTCACGATGACACGAACCCTTGCCACTTGCTAGGTCTTTGGTGGCAAAATTTTGGTAGTGATACGCCAGATTTGAAGAGATTCGCCATTCGACTCTTAAACCAAGCATGTAGTGCTTCAGGTCGTGAGCGCAACTACAGCATGTTTGAGAAAATACATTCTAAGAAGTGCAACCGATTGACACAAAAATGTTTAAATGACCTTGTATTTTTCCATTACAATCTACAACTTCGCAACAAGCAAATACTAGGTGAGAGCCTGAATTTGAAGGTTTCATAATCTCATTTGCACTTTAAAGTTCAAAGTTCAAAATTTAATTCACATTTCAATGTCTCATGATAATGACAGGTTTGGATCATTCACCAATCGACCTTGAAGAAATAGATCTGCAAACTACAATTGCAACAAATTGGGTACAATTAGAGAAGGCTCCTCCTCTTTTAAGCCTACATGACGTGGAGAACTTTGAGAGCCAAGCAAGCGAAGGAGTGGGAGGAATCTCTTCTAGTTCTCACTCTTAAGAGTCTTAGACTCTTAGTTACTGATTAGTATGCAGTTTCTTGTAAACTTTTAGAAGCAGATGCTTCTGGTTCTATGTAGTCACTGGTTAGGAGTCAGGACTCAGTACTTTAGATCATGTTTGGACTCATAACATATATGAGATACTTATTCATTCATGATATTTTGGACATCTATTGATATTATGCATTGTTTGGATATGCCTTTATTGAATATCAATAAAAAATGTTTTTTTAATTCAATATATGTGTATATTTTTATTTACTAAATTTACCGATTTTTTCCCGATCCCTTTAAAACTCTTTGCTCTTTTACCTCACCAATTCATTTCTGATTCAGAGTCTGGTAACATTGGCTAAAACACATGAGATCTCCAGATCCTAGAAATCGTTTTTGGAAATTCCACCTAAAGACAACTCGAATAAATTAATTGATCGATAATTGAAAAATGCCTAAGTCTAACTTAGGGAAATTGATTAATTAATAGGCACTAATTGAAAAAGGTGAAAATTATCTAGAAACTTACATGGATAGACTTAGAGATGATCTTAGACATCGATAAGGAATTAATCGTGGTCGTTGGTGATCCAACTGGAGATTATAAGAGGAGGTCGATGGGGTTGGAGAAGAATACACAGGAAGAGCGAGTTTCCTAGGCAGATCGATTTTCCAGAGAGCAACATTCAACCGGAAGAAATAAAGCCAGAAGGAAGAAGGATCTAGAGGGAGACCAATAACAGATTTCCTGAGGAGGATTCCAGATCCATAAGAGTCAATTGAGAGGAGGACAAGTTTTCCTCAGGGAGTTGCGCAAGGACTGCACAAGAAGGCTTCATAGGGGAGTTCGATTCAGCCAGAGGAGGAGTCAACCCAGTTGTTGAGGGAAGGGATAAATTCCAGGAGACCAAGCGAGTCACTTCCTAGGATAGAGACAGGCAGAGCTGCAGAATTCAGCGTGTTCTGGAGGCAGTGTGAATTAGCCTACACAGAGGCTGACGCAGGGGCACATTTCATGTGGCCCAGTTTGGCCAGATTTTGGAGCAAAATTAGTTATGTTGTTGTGGTATTAGCCTTAGATATTTTTCCAGTATTTCTCTCAGATTGGATTGATAGATTAAGCATCCAAATTGTGCTCAGAATTTCTAATGATGCATAATAATAAAATCTTCATCTGATGCACTATTTTTCCCGCATTGGATTTTTCCAAGGACAATTGTCCAAAAATAGTTGTGTCAAAATTATTGTGTGTGTTCTATATTTTTTAGTTTGTAGCATTTTATTTCCGCAACGTATTTTATTTGTGCAAAATTGCGGTGTGAGTTATTCGTTGTTTGTTGTAACAAATAAACTGCTTAATAATTAACCAGTTAGAAGAATAATTTCTAGTTGTTGCATTTCAAATGAATTTTCACATGGTATCAGAGCAAATTTAATCGGACAAGGAGCTCAGAGGCGAAAGGAGGAAATCGTTTAGATTTAGAGGGAGTCTGGCAGGTCGATTTCCAAGTGTTGGGCAAGGTCCATTGAGGTGAGTATCAGACAGGTGTTTGTTCATGGATCATTACCTTTGCTACAGGGGCCCACAACATTCAGAAGCAGATGGATCAGTGTCAGATGGCGAAGTTAGTTCTTGGGAGACAATTGCAGTACTAGTTGCAGTTAGATGCTGAGGAGCACAGTGCAATTGAAGTGTAGACAAACTCAATAGACAGTGAAGAGACTAGTAGCAGTAAGTGACTTAGGAGACACTTGTAGTCCATAGATATAGATGATTCAGTATTCATGATTTCAATTGCAGTAGTTGTAGCAGCAACAACATGAGATCAATTACAGCCTGCAAGGCAGAAAAAAGTTAGTAGCAGTACAATTGTATAGTGCAGTATCAACAACAACGCAGATGCAGGGTGATTTAGCTACAAAGTGGCAGATGAATCAGAGTTGTGCAATAGTTGGGGAACAGTGGCAGTAGTCACAAATGTCAGTTATTAGCAGCGTGTATGGAGGATGTTATGGGAGAGAACACCTTCCTCGCTAAGAGGGAGTGTTAGTTTTTGCAGCATCGGATGGTTTTCTAGTCTCAAACTTCATGGAAAGACTAAATCACATGAGATATCCATAACCCAGAAATCGTTTCTGGAAATTCCTGCTAGAGATAGCTCAATTAAATTAATTGATCGATAATTAAAAAATGCTTAAGTCTAAGTTAGGGAAATCGATTAATTAATAGGAATTAATTGAGAAAGGTGAGAATTCTCTAAAAACTCACATGGATCAACTCAGAGATGCTCTCAACCATCGATAAAGATTTAATCGTGGTCATTGGTGATTCAATTGGAGATCATACGAGGAGGTCAGTGGGGTTGGAGAAGAACACACAAGAAGAGCGAGTTTCCTTGGCAAATTGATTTTCCAGAGAGCAGCATTCAGCCGGAAGAAATTGAGCCAGAAGGAAGCAAGATCTAGAAGGAGATCAATAGCATATTTCCGAAGGAGGATTCCAGATCCGGAAGAGTCAGTTGAGAGGAAGACGAGTTTTCCTCAGGGAGTTGCGCAAGGACTACGCAGGAGGGCTTCAAAGGGGAGTTTGATTCAGCCAAAAGAGAAGTCGATTAAGTTGTTGAGGGTTGGGATAAATTCTAGGAGGCCAAGTGAGTCACTTCCCGAGGCAGAGACAGGCATAGCTACAGGATTCAACATCTTCCAAAGGCAGTGTGAATTAGCCTGCACAGAGGCAACGCAAAGGTTGGCACAGGGGCATTTTGTGCGGCCCAGTTTGGCCAGATTTCAGAGCAAAATCAATTGTGGTGCTGAGGTATTAGCCTCAGATATTTTCTTAGATTGGATTGCTAGAGTAAGCATCCAAATTGTACTCAAAATTTCTGCAATTGCATAATAATAAAACTCTCATCTGTTGCACCAATTTTCCCACATTGGGTTTTTCCGGGGACAATTGTCCAAAAATAACCGTGTCAATTTTATTGTGTGTGTGCATATTATTTCTCAGTTTCCAATTTATTTTCCGCAACTTTTTATTTGTGAAGTAATTGCAGTGAGAATTATTCGTTATTTTGCCAGTAACAAAATAAATTGAATAAGAATTTTATCAGTTAGAAGAATAATTTCCAGTTGTTGCATTTCAAGCGAATTTTCACATGGTATCAGAGCAAATTTGATCAGATAGGAAGCTCAGAGGAGAAAGGAGGAAATCGTTCAGATTTAGAGGGAGTTTGGCAAGTCGATTTCCAGGTTTGCGCAGGGCCTAGCCAGGTAGTGCGAATTGCTGGACAGGGGGTCGAATTTCCAGTTGCAGAGTGCAGGAAGGGTTGATTTGTCCGAGTAGTGATTCCAACAGGCATAGGTGAGCAAATCAGTATTTTCGCAAAGCAGATCCTTGATATGGGCACAAATAATTTGCAGCAGTGATTGCAGTGGAAAATTAGTGCAGGGTTTCCAGATCCAGGTCATTGGAGGAATTCTGAATTTTTTCTAGTTGCCAGTGGTACAAGTAGCAACCAGTCTGCACATTCCTGGAGGGAGAACGAGTAGTAGTGGTAGCAGCCAAGCAAGAAAGAGGAGATTCCTATTTATAACCCAGTTGTGAATTTGCAGAGATGGCCTCAGCAAGGCTTAGAGATCAGGACAGACTGGATGGTGCTTTCAACTACGTTATTTGGAAGGCCAGAATGTCCTTTCTGCTAGATGAGCATGGTCTAAAGAATTACACAAAGAGATTTATAGCCGTACCTACAAACCCGCAGCAGCTAAAGAATTAAAGAAAGGAAATGGCCAAGGCGAAGTAGTTGACCCTTGATGGAGTTCGAGATCATATAGTCTCACACTTAGTGGCCAAGAATATGGCCAAGGAAATGTGGGATAGACTCGCAACACTATATCAGAATCCTTCTGAGAATCAGATGTTGCTCCTGAAGGAGACGCTGAGAACCACCAGGATGCAGAAGGGAGAAGGAGTTACTCCATACCTTACCAGGATTCATGATATCCAAAATGAGTTGTCTGTCGTAGGTGAGACGCCACAAGAAGCTGAACTGGTGCATGTAGCCATCAATGGTTTCACCGAGGAGTGGGCTACTTTCGTCCAAGGCATTACTCAACGAGATACTCTATCAAGATGGGATCGATGTGGTCATACTTCACGCAAGAGTAGATGCGACTTGATCTAGTCAAGAGTAATCTCAGTGGCAGCAGCAGAGAATTGAAGACTGTGAAGGAGGAAGAGAACATAGCCCTTGCATCAAAGGGAAAGGCAAAGAAAGGTCCCAGTAAGGGCCAGGGATCACAGGGGGGTGAGAAGAAGAAGAAGAAGAAGGACTTGTCGAAAATAAAGTGCTTCAAGTGTGGTGAGTTCGGTCACTACAGCACCTAGTTTCCTCAAAGGAAGAAGAACAAGAAGGAGAAGCAGGAGTAGGCAGCAACTTCGACAGAGATTGATCAGTTGTCCTCCAGGTTGGAGGAAGAGTTCGCTTTGTATGTAGTTATACCTCTAGGAGAGAGGTGGGGAGACATTGAGCTCTAGACTCCAGAGTTGCGCAGAGCTGGGCAGGGTCCATTGAGGTGAGCATCAGACAGGTGTTTCCTCATGGATCATTACCTTTGCTACAGGGGGCCACAACATTTAGTAATAGATGGATCAGTGTCAGATGGCGCATTCATTCTTAAGAGACAGTTGCAATCAGATGTTGAGGAGCACGGTACAGTTGCAGTGCAAACAGACTAAGTAAACAGTGCAAAGACTAGTAGTAGCCAGTGACTCAGGAAATAATTGTGGTCATAGATATAGTTGATTCAGTATTTTGTGGATTTCAGTTGTAGTAGTTGCAGCAACAACAACATGAGATCAGTTGCAACGCAGTAGCAGATTTGGTAGCAGTACTAGTTGTATAGTGCAGTGTTAGCAACAATGCAAAAACAGGATGGTTCAACTACAAAGTAGCAAATGAATCAGAGTTGTGAAGTGGTTGATGGATGGTAGTAGGATGCTACAGATGTCAGTCATCAACAACGTGTATGGAGGATGTTATGGGAGAGAAGTTAGAACACCTCCTTTACTAAGAAAGAGATTTAGTTTTTGTAGCATCGAATGGTGTTCTAGTCTCAAACTTTGTGGAGAGGCTAAAACACATGAGATCTCCAAAACCCAGAAATCGTTTATGAAAATTCCACCTAGAGGCAACTCAATTAAATTAGTTGATTGATAATTAAAAGATGCCTAAGTTTAACTAAGGGAAATTGTTAAAATTGGACAACTAGGTCCAAACTCCGGGTTGTGCTGCTCAGATGACGATCGCAATATTTTTATTGGATTCCTCTTTCGGAGAGGTGTAAGATTGATCTAAAGATCATCTCGATCGGATGAGCAAAACATGTACTTTGAATTTATTCCACCTTATGTGCTGGGTCGGCCTGGAATAAAATATTGACTTAAATGTCTTAAAGGACGTGTCACACACCCCCTAATATTCCTATATATTGGAGAGACTTGGAGTTCATTTGACACACATTGGTGTGGAGGAATTCTCTCTCTCTTGATGGCGTTGGAGCTGCGTACTCTTTTTTTGGGTTGTTCTGGGGTTATGTGTGACACACTTGGCTGAATGACCTATTGGAGACTTTGCTGGTAGAAGCATCCTGTTGATCGCCGTAACGCCACCATTTCTTATCTCTGTCTTGGCTTGTCTTCTATCGATCTATTAGTATGTTCTATCTTCTTCAGTGTTGTGCCCTAATCTGAAATGGCATAGAACATGAGCAGAAATTAACATGGTATCGGAGCTTTGGTTGAAGACAATGCCCTAGGCTGAGCAAGTCTGCCCTAATTAGCGTGGAAAAAGTCTGCCCTAATCTACGTGGAAAAAAGTTGTAGATTTGAGAAGGGATGTTTTTGAGGGCTAGCTTGCTGAGCTAGTTGGCCGAGGTACATATATACAAAATGCTACCATATGTGGGTAGCTGGAAGGCTGAAATGTTTGCGGCCTTGGTTGAAGGCCAAACAGAAGTTCCCGGAAGCATTGACGGCTAAAAGAAAAAGCTGAAAGTTCTTTGAATCCTGCGTAACCTGTTTTCAAACCAAATTTAACCAACACACGCAAAAAAAAAAAAAAAAAGAATCGGGCTAAGTCTGTTGAGCCGTCGTCTCTAAACACGGGCTCGTAATTTCCTTAATCTTCCTCTGTCTGGAATTGGATCCTTCCGAAGGGCCAAAAAATTCTCGCAGGAACAAGAATTCCGAACGACTGTGGCCGCAAAGGAAATTTAAGGGTGAAAGCTAATGTTGGGCTCCCCCCGAACCAAACAAACGTCGAAGTCTGCGGGCCATCCATATAAGTCGTGTAGCGTTGTGCTGTGCGCAAAGGAAAGAAAATTTCGTGAGACTTGTGGATGAAGCAATGAATGGGGTGACTGCGCATGTAAAAGACGGTCAACCAGAGAACGAAAGGGCATGCGTTTCGCTTCAAGTAGTCATAGCGAATGTGCAGTATATCTATTAGCTATGTAATCTGCGTACAATTGGGTTACAAGTTGCTCAACTTATGCAAACAAAGAAATCTCACTGCGGATGGTGACTTGGCACCGTTGTAATGACTGACGTTGAAGAAATTTCGGTCGGCGTATGAAAATTTGACAAAGAGGGAGAGCTGTCCCACAAAAGTATTTGAAATTGCTACAGGCAGCGTATATTTATTGAAGGCTACAGGCAGCGACATGTTGAATTCCTTGGCGTCGACAGCAGGGTTCGAACCTGCGCGGGAAAATTTGTGGTCTCTGCAATAATAGACAAATTCGATTCAATACAGCACTATTTATGGTAAGGTCCTTCAGGGGACCCAATGGGCTGCTCGTGCACAGCGGTATGTCTGTTGGTCAGACTGCCGACGTAAATGATTTGTCATCCTTAACCCACATTGTGAAAGTGGCCCTTGACAGAACGGTGAGAAATGAGCAGGATAAATTGAATGATCACCGTATTGATTTGCAATTTGCTTCACCACTCAAGCATCACATATTGATGCGTAGAGTTCTTGCTGAATCGGAACATATTCATTCGGATACATATCAGAAAGCCGAGTTATTATGTAATTGAGGGTCATTAGCTTGTCCGAATGATATATGAATATTACTGAAGATTTGGGCATATCAGTCTACTGCGCCATTATTAAATGCATTGTAAAGTCGCCAGATGATATTGTTGGTTGATGAAGCAGAGTTGATTTCTTGCATTTTGCCAAACCGCCCTTCAGAAGAGAGGACGAATGCTGTACGTGCAGGATCTTATTCATAATTTCTTAAACTGCAAGGTTTGTACCGCTGAAAACTTACTTGCCCGATGGTGACATTAATCTGACAACATTTTATATGCATAAGAATCTGAAGGATACATGGGGCAAAAGCAGTATGAAATGTTCTTGAAAGAAAAGTGAATATGCAGAGTTTCATGTCAAGGAAGTATACTATATTAAGGCTGAATTGCAACACTGCCTTGACAGTTTCCCCATGACAGTTGTGTTAGTATCTCTATGATCACTTAAGGGGCAGTGCAGTGCCTCATTGAACAATATTATGATGTTGTTGTCTAGTGACAGTGGTTGTAACTGAACTCAACCTAGTGGCAGTGACCCTAGAAAGTGTCTTGACCAGATGTCAAATCGCTGAACTGAGATCTGCAGTCTTGGCCAGATCAGTGATTCAGCTAGCAGTGATGAATGTGATAGTTCTAAATCTTTGATTCTATGTCACTGTCATCATGACAGTGACATAGACAGACACCCATGTTTGAAGCTGGAAGTTTTAAGGGTTGACTGCTGAAGTCCTTGGGGAAATTCTATGTAGTGGTCAAAAAAAAATTTACAGCCCTAGGAGCAGTCTGCTGAAATAACCAGAAATGGGCAGATCTGGAAGCAACTCAAGGTGCAATGCCTCAAGTGCAAGATAAACCAAGGTAGATTGGATCCCTAGTTTTTGTAAGCTGCAGTCTTAGAAGGCTGTTTGAAGGAGCTACTCACAAAATAACAGGTAGTGGCTGAAAGGACTTCTAACACAAGCTGAGGCTTGTTGATATGTTCCCCCTGTATGACAGTGACATAGATAGACACCTATGTAGCAGCAAGCATGTGACTGTACCAGTCTTACATTGGAGCGTTATGGTAAACTTAAAATGTGAACTGAGAAGTTTATGCAGCTTTTTGTCACATGGTTGGAATCTTGAATCATGATCAGCAAAGTCTGATTGGATGGCTTTGACTGTGGGAGATCAAGTCCCTATTCCAAGTTGGTGTCTGGGATGCCCTCATTTAAATAGATGTCTTCTCCCGAGAGAGAAGCCGACATTAAGAGGGAGATATATCTGTATATGCTCCTGAGTGGATACCTTTGTTCAACGAAAGAAGATCCTCATGGCTCAAAGACATATGGCTTCAGAGGGGGAAATTCTGGAAGAAATCCAAGAAGCCATATAAATACCAAGGGTATCTAGCAACCATGAGTACTATTGTACAATCTGACTTTGGATCCTTTGAGGAAGTCGTAAAACATCAAGTCTGGAAGGATGCTATGCACAGAGTATGAGTCCATTATGAAGAATGACGTCTGGGATGTGGTTCCAAGACCATTAGGACAAAGCAGTTGTCACCTCGAAATGGCTCTACAAGATCAAGCATGGATCTGTTGGAAGTGCTGAAAAGTTCAAGGCAAGATTCGTTGCCTGTGAGGAAGGTATAGACTATGATGACATATTTGCACTTGTGGCCCGAGATACCACCATTCGATCTATTATAGCCCTTGCTGCTACGCAAGGATGGAGTCTTCATCAGATGATGTGAAGACCGCATTTTTCTGCATGGTGTGATAAAGGAAGAGATATATGTGGAGCAACCTCTGGGGTTGGAAGTCCAGGATCGGGACACCCATGTTTGCAGGATGAAGAAAGCCCTCTATGGGCTGAAACAAGCACCCCGAGATTGGTACAAAAGGATAGATAGCTACTTGATGAAGCTGGGCTTCACTCGAAGTAATGCTGATCCGAACCCTTACTTCAAGATTGTCAAGGGAAAACCTCTCATTCTGGTGCTGTATGTGGATGACCTCTTCTGACAGGTGCTGACCCTCTCATTGATCAGTGCAAGAGGGAGCTCGCTGATGAGTTCAAGATGAAGGACCTAGGACTGATGTCTAGGCCTGAAGGTCTAGCAGAGACCTGGCGAGATTTTCCTTTCTCAAGGAAAATACATTATGAAGTTTCTGGTATGATGGACTGTAAGTCCATGGAACTCAACTTTAAGAAGTTGAGTAGCAGCGTTGCTGGGCCCGTCCTACTAAGTATCGTCAACTCATAGGGACCCTAATGTTCTTAATGAACACCTGTTCGAACGTATGTTGTGCAGTGAACACTTTGAGTCAACACAGGGTTGATCATAACATTCACTGGGTTGGTGCCAAGAAACTCTTGAGATATCTCTGAGGCACGATAGACCATGGGCTGAGATACACTGCCGGGAGTATGACACTCCATGGATATACTGATGCCGATTGGGCTGGCAGTGTGGTGGATCGCAAGAGCACATATGGATGCTACTTCACATGTAGATCTGCTTCGGGCAGGAATCTAAAGTCGGTAGCCTTGAGCACTGCTGAGGTCGAATACATTGTAACATGTATGGCCTGTTGTGAAGTCACTTGGTTGCGAAAGCTCTTCTGTGAGCTGTTCGAGCATGTGCTAGATGCCACCATTATCCTTTGTGATAACCAGAGGGGGATTCATTTGTCATAGAATCCCAGGTTCCACGATTGATCCAAGCATGTTGATGGTTGGTACCACTTTATCTGGGATATGGTACAGCGAGGCGCCGTAAGGCTCGATCATATAGGAACTGATGAGCAGGTCGCGGATATTCTCACAATGCCCTTGGGAAAGGTCAAGTTCCTAACCTTCCGTGAGAATCTTGGAATCATGGAACGACCCTATTCTGAGGGTCCTGTTGGACGATGAGCTCTGGGAGCTCAAAGGGGGTTTTGGGGATAGCTTCTCGGAGCTATAAGCACTTATGGTGCTTCTGCCCCACCGTTGTAATTATTGAGTTGGTTCGCCTCTCATTCATCTGTGCCCCGTATGCATCCTACCCATTGAGTTCAAGGCTCATGGGAAGTACCTCTCATTTGGCCAATGACCTGGGAAAGGCTAGAGACTAGTAGCAAAGACTGATGGACGCATCAGAACTTGCCGTACTCTCTATCTAGGATGGCACGGTCCAACCACTTGATCTGGGATCAAGTTTAGTGAGGTTTCGGACCTCCAACTGACTTCGAGTCAGATGAACCAACTTCGGGTTGGTTGGAGACTCTTTGTGAGTCTGATAGAGGTTTCGGACCTCTGGGCTGAATATGTCAGCCGAGGTATGATGTCTTTGTGACTGACCCACTTCTGTTCTGAAATAAAGAGGCCAGCAAAGCAAGTTACGGCGGGATGACGCACGATGTTTGGATTGCACTAGTGGACGGAGTTCTCCCTAGTTGAGAGGGAGTGTTAAAATTGGACAACTAGGTCCAAACTCTGGGTTGTGCTGCTCAGATGACGATTGCAATATTTTTATTGGATTCCTCTTTCGGAGAGGTGTAAGATTGATCTAAAGATCATCTCGATCGGATGAGCAGAACATGTACTTTGAATTTATTCCACTTATGTGCTAGGTCGGCTTGGAATAAAATATTGACTTAAATGTCTTAAAGGACGTGTCACACACCCCCAAAGATTCCTATATATTGGAGAGACTTGGAGTTCATTTGACACACATTGGTGTGAAGGAATTCTCTCTCTCTTGATGGCATTGGAGCTGCGTATTCTTTGTTTGGGTTGTTCTGGGGTTATGTGTGACACGCTTGGCTGAATGACCTATTGGAGACTTTGCTGGTAGAAGCATCCTGCTGATCGTCGTAACGCCACCATTTCTTATCTCTGTCTTGGCTTGTCTTCTATCGATCTATTAGTATGTTCTATCTTCTTCAGTGTTGTGCCCTAATCTGAAATGGCATAGAACATGAGCAGAAATTAACAGAAATCGATTAATTAATAGGAATTAATTGAAAAATGTGAGAATTCTCTAGAAACTCACAAGGATCGACTTAGAGACGATCTCAACCATTGATAAGGACTTAATTGTGGTTGTTGGTGATCCAATTGGAGATTATAAGAGGAGGTTGATGGGGTTGGAGAAGAATACACAGGAAGAGCGAGTTTCCTAGGAAGATCGATTTTCCAAAGAGCAGCATTCAGCCTAAAGAAATGGAGCCAGAAGAAAGCGAGATCCAGAGGGAGATTAGTAGCAGATTTCTGGAGGAGGATTCCAGAATCAAAAGAATCAGTTGAAAGGAGGACAAGTTTTCCTAAGGGAGTTGGCTTTAGAGGGGAGTTCCATTCAGCTAGAGGAGTCAATTCAGTTGCTGAGGGTCGGGATAAATTCCAGGAGGCCAAACGAGTCACTTCCCAGGACAGAGACAGGCAGAGCTGCAAGATTCAACATGTTTTGGAGGTAGTGTGAATTAACTTGCACAGAGGTAGTGCAGAGGCTGACGCAGGGGCACTTGGTGTGGCCTAGTTTGGCCAGATTTCGAAGCAGAATCAGTTGTGATGCTAAGGTATTAGCCTCATAGATATTTTGCCAGTATTTATCTCATATTGGATTGCTAGATTAAGCATCCAAATTGTACTCGGAATTTTTGTTGTCACACAATAATAAAACCCTCATCTACTGCATCAATTTTCCTGCATTGGGTTTTTCCAAAGACAATTGTCCAAAAATAATTGTGTCAAAATTATTGCGTGTTCTCTATATTTCTTAGTTTCCAACATTTTATTTCGGCGACGTATTTTATTTGTGAAGAATTGCAGTATGAATTATTCGTTGTTTGTTGTAGCAAATAAACTGCTTAATAATTAACTAGTTAGAAGAATAATTTCCAGTTGTTGCATTTCAAACAAATTTTCACAAGTACCATGGATGATTGAGGGCTATGACATGAGGAAAATGGGTTGGGCTAAGTGCGTTCCTTGTAGGAAATTCCTTCAACCTGGTGGTAACATGGTTTGACTTGGGATGGAACCTTTAGCTCATTCCAATAGTTGGGCGGTGAATTGCTTTTCAACAACTAGTTTGGTGGAGCTGCATTCATTTAGATAATTGCTTAGAATCATTCTTTGTCTATTTGTGGAATGTTTTATGTTCTGCATTCATTTAAATAATTGTTTAGCATCATTTCTTTGTCTATCTATGGAATGTTTTGTGTTCAGTTGATGAATTCAAAATATGCACAATTATTTTTGTTGTTGTTTTACATTTGCATATAAATTGAAAACTATATTGCTATTAGAGTTTGAATTAAGTATAACAGTTTCTTATTAGAATAAGGAAATTGATATAGAGTGATCTGATGGCCAAGGGAGGAATTTATGTCCACTACAATGGATAGAAACTTCCATGTCTTGAATGATGGAAATGTATGACTCTAACAGTAAGTTGTTAAAACAATCCTGGAACTGAAAGTTGTACTGTTGTAGCATGGAAATCACTATAGCCTAAAGCCTAAACATGTCATAGAATACATTTGTCCTGCTTCTCTAATTGTGTAGCAAATAATGTAAGGGAATCACATTATCTCACTACTTTCCTGATTGCGGAGTCAAAAGAATAAATAGATCATTGCCAGAATCCAAACAAACTCTCACAACCTTAGAAGTGAGATATGGTAGTAAACAAATCCTAAAACTCCATCATAGAAAAGAACTTGCAAATCATCGAATCGCAAAAACTAAATATGAACAACATATAATAAAAGTAGTCCATCATTCATCGAGTGGGTGGTGATCAAAGTAGTTATATCAAAACAGTCTCATTACTTAGACCTAGTTTTGAAACCCCCGAAAGACATGACATTGCTAGATTATGTGGCCAGAAGAGTTAACTATTGTACCACTCCCTTCCACCACCTTAGCTTAAACCAGCTCCATGGAAGGTATTACTTTCATTTAACCCAACCTCCATCGTCCTGTCATGGAAGTGGGGTCATAAATTCCCCAATTCACAACTTCCTTGAATCTAAAAACTAATGCCACCATCGTGTCCGGCTCATCGAGAGCTTTCCAGTGATATAAAATTTTGCCTCAATCCGACTTATGGATCAAAAGTTATAGCCATCAGAAACTTGGCCCTTTTAAACCCTGCCATGTCAGCATGGCTGCCACGTGGTAATCCCACTTCACTTGGATGATCCACATCACCCTGTTAAGCCCACGTGTATGCCCATGCGACATTATCCATGTCTCCCCTTCAACAAGCCCCACCGGTCTAGCCCCTTAATCAAGCTTCACATTATATTAGTTATTTGGGTTTAGATGACGTCACGCTGACAACTTACCTTCCACGTGGCATTCTCCAAGGTTGCCATGTGTAAAAACCCCAAAATTTAACATGCAATTAATAATCAACACACAAACTATTAACAAACTAGCATAGAAATTTCATAAACACGAGTAAAGACAACTTAACTGTAATGACGATATTACTTACTTGAGACTTTGAAATGGAACGGTATTTGAATCCCGCTAACCGCAACAAAGTTTTGGGGACGACTCTCCACCCAACCGTAGGCTCAACTGCACGTAATCTTTCTACAGATGGCCACCCCCGAGCCCTCAATCAACGTACTACTGCCAGGGAATCCTTTGCCTCACAATACCTTTCTTCAAAGAGAATAGATGAAGGAATGATGAATGAATGAATGAATCTTCCTCAATGTCTATTAAATAGACCAAACAATGGAGAGGGAACTGCATGCACACATTCACTGTGTAAACATGCAACTTTTATTTCTTTATTTTAAGTTTTACGTAATTTAATGTTTCTCTTAATTTAACTCTTTCTTATTTTATTCCTTCTTACTTTTTGTTAACTTTACTTATTTTTATAGTTTTCTTAGTTTAACTCTTTCTTAATTTATTCCTTTTTACTTTTGTTAACTTCACTTATTTATTTACTATTTAGAACTCCAGTTTATTATTTACTATATTATTTAGAACTCCAGTTTATTATTTATTATTATTATTTATTCTGTGTTTACTATTATTGACTTATTATTTATTTACTATTTATTTAATTATATTATATTATATTATTTATTATTTATTATTTTTATTATTATTAGGGGACATTACACCATGTGTCACTCGTTTTTTGGGTCACTTGCCTCCCAATATGAACATTTGTGCCTGCCATGTGGCTTGCCTCTTGCACGCCACGTCGGTCCTGATTCCACGTTACTACGCCACCTCAATCCCTCGTGCCTGGTTCTTGACCCTTATGCAAATCGTGATTTTTCATGGTAAATATTTTTAGCCCTCTCCATCCAACGACGATGGTGATCTGGATGCAATCGATGATTCAAACTGGATAGCGGACCCCCTTCTCCATCAGGGTTCCTTTCCAATGACACTTTTTCCCGTCATTTGTTGAGGAGAGCTCATGTCTTCCGCCCCGGCCAGTCTCGGTTCACTCCACATACGGCATGCACTCTTCACCTCCAGGGGAGACAGAGATTCCCTCCATTATAGGACGAGAATGCCCCTCTGTCAAGGCCCTTCCAACACTTGGACAAATTACAACCTGCTCCCGAACTTTGCATAAACACATATATATACGGGGAAGCCCTCAATACTTAGCCTCTGCGACTCCCTCTTGAGCTTATGTTTATATATATGAATACATGTCGACTCTCTCGACACAACCATGCGACCTATCTCTCATGAGCTTGAGCTTATTCACACACACACGCACACACATACTATCCCTCCTGAGCTCAACACTGTCAATAAGGCACTTAAGCCCAGTGTTTGGCCCAGTTCTCAGGCACTGATAATTAGGACAAGCATAGCCACACTTAGCAATAGGAGAACTACAACAACATGACTCCACAGTCATATATATATATATTGATTGGAGACGTAATTCCTTTTAAGTTAACACAATGACACAAAGCCATGCACAATACTAACCATTCATATAATACAAGCCATCCATTTATCAACACACAACATGCATACATTCCTCATGGTAATACATGCATTTCATTAACAGTAATAAGTATATATATATATATAGACACACACACAGGAACATGAATAGGAAACTTATCTCGTATTTTAAAAGATTGACAACTGAGATTAAGACTCTGATTCTCCACCCAACCATAGGCTGGCTGCATTATTGCTCTCTTGTAGCCAACTACCCCCGAGCTTGATTTAGAGCCTGTGAAGGAAAGTGCTCAGGGATATTCACCAGCCAATATGCACATTCTTATGGGAGCCCATAGCCCACACATAGCCTCCACCTGATACAGGTAGGAGTCCAGGGCGCTAGCCCCACCTGCAGTTCATCCACAGCCACCAATTTACCTCCTACACTCGGCCTTGCACAACATTGTTCCTTGTGCTTGTTTAGGCCCTTTTTTCCAAAAAATCCTCTCTCAGCCTCTCTCTCGGCTTTTCACTGCACCTTTCTTCTAGTGCCTTTCTGCGCTCCCTTCGCTGTGTGCTCCTCCGCCTGCCTTCTTTTTGCATTTTGCTTGTCCTCTGGTGCGTGATTCTTCTCTGGAGAGCTCTCTCCCAAATTGCTGTGTCTCTGTGTGTCCTTCCGAGTCCAGTCATCATTTTTATTATTAATTTGCATCATGTACAAATCAATGCTTAATCAATATTTACAAAGGGTTGGCAATGAGGCTGTTACAACTACCTGTCCAGACTCTAGAGTTAACTGCCACATCCAAAACCTGGTGGAAGTCCTGACAATCTTGATGGGCTCATGAATAAAGGGTATTTCAAAAACATGAACAAGGCAAGGTGTAAGTCTAGTTGAATTTGGTGGAATGAATGCCTTGGAAGGTGAGCCAGATAGCTTTATTAAAATAGGATTTTTATTTAAAAAACAAGGGAAAAAGGGAAAAATGAAAAAGAAAAGAGAAGAGAGTGTGTAAATCCATCATTTAATTAAAAAAATATATATCAATTCAATTAAACTCCCCCGCAACAAATTACAGAAGTTACATTCGATCCATCAACATTTACAAAGAAATCCTACAATATAGGAAATACCTAATTAGTATGGAAAACAACCAAAATTGTGTCCAGATGGTTCGCTAGACCAATTTAACCCAAGGATCTGTTAATCTTGGCACTGGCAATGAACATCTTAGACGCAATACTAAGAGAGCATACCTGGTTCAGGAGTTTTAACAAGTACTTGGCATGCATCAGATACACCCAGAGCGTTTTAATTGGTTGAATCCAATGTTCGTTGCTGTCGCGAAAATAAATGGACTTGATGCGATGTAAGCTCCGACCATGAAACTCAATTAGAAAGAGATCCTTTGCTTTAGGTATTTCGTCAAAAACCCAGCGAGCATCTACCCTTGGATGCAATTCCACCGCATTCCGCGTCTAACAAAACCAAACAAGGAAGCATGGATAAATGGGTTGACGCTCGCAGAGTTTTGACGAAAGTCTAAACAAACACTTCACTTCCCGGCCCACCTCATATGGATGAATTTTTTGAGTGACCACAGTTGTATTTTTCTGGGAGTAAATCAGAGATTTGCATGATTTACAGAATTGTTGGAAGCGTTGCCACTGGCATAAGATATGTCACTGTTAAACAAGTGATTGGAATTGTCAGTTGGGTGCTGATGTAGGCCGTCAACAAGCTGCGTGTTTTCTGCAGTCTTTACATTTTCCACTGAGTTTGCTTGCAAGAGCGGGTTCCATGGTTTTAAAATGACAAAAGGTGAGTCACACGGCCTTGGCGTTTTGTCTTTCCATACAAAACGAATGGGTCAGTCTGAATCACAACTCGGAGCCAAAGTTGAAAACTTGACTAATATGAAGTGCGAGGGTGGAAGGGGGTTGGGAGAGTTGTGGTGTGTTTTTGTAAATTTGTGTATAGTGACATATTAGGTGACCTAACTCTGAGCTATTTGAGTGGTGTGGAATAAAAAATGTTCTATGAGGTTTTTAAGGTTTTAGCTAACTTCTCACGATTGTGTGAAGGACCAATATTAAAATTAACTACTTTAGATTAGATTTAACGAAAGAAATAATAAAATAAAAAACGATCAACATTAAAATTATCTTCAACTTATATTTAATGAAATTATAATAAAATAATAAATTATAATGACTTATTAAATAAAATAATAAATTACAATGATTTTAAGCTTTTTCGTTTTCTAACCTAGGAAGAGGAAGAAGAAGGAAATAAAGAAATGAAAGCAATAAAGAAGACAGGGGATAAGAAGTGGGCTAAAAGAGAGCAAAAAGAGAGGGCCACCAAGTAGGGGATCAACTTAACAGAAGGTAGGAAAGAGCATAATCTTAGAAGAAACAAAGGGAAGGAAACAAAAAAGGGCTAACGGTTAAGGCAATGAATGATGGGTTTCCATGACTCGCTAAGTTTATAACCATCTTCCTAATTAAATTACAATTTAGTTAACAATTTCATTTAAAACTTTGGGGATACTTGATCAAGATGAGAATGATGGTCAGGGTTTTCGTGAGTGTTATGCACCAGCTTTCCGCTGCAGTGTTTATTTTCACCCCTGTCATGCATGATGGTTTAGATGAGTGTGAATGGCGTCTCGTTCATGTGTGAGGTCTGGATCTATTTAGGCACGTGGTTATCCTTGATAAGACGTTGATCCCTTGCCCTCTATATGTCGCTGGAGAAGTGTTGGTCAGATCAGGAGGCAGGACTGTGGTTACAGTAGAGTATTATTCATTTGGAATTGTTCTTGCAGTGGATCCACCATTTAAGTAGCTGGATATGGAGGTCCTCAATTCTCTGAGAGAATTGATCTGTCAAAATGGAGGATTAGATGTAGATCTGCAGTGCCTGTTATGTTATTCGACGGATCAGTGTTTTCCTTCTATAGATCGGGCAATATCAGTGGTATGGAATTCATTTATGAAGTCTTTTTTCCCGCTACAGCCCCTTCCAAGTCCAATCCCCTCCTCACTTCTGCATAGATCCGACTACCGATTTGCGTGAATGGCAAGTAGGGAATCCATATTTGGGATCAAATATATCTTTCCAAGTTTTTGTTAAAACCCCAGGTGGAAAATCAATCCTATTTTGGGTTCAGGCTTCCAATCGCGTTAAAAATTGAAGCAGAATATCCAAAATCATATAGGTATTCTGATGATCTTACAAAGCCTGATTTGCGAAGGAAAATCAATGCAGGATGACCTGAGGTTACAAGATTATAACATTATTCCTTCATCCACCATAATCTTAAATTTGAGGCTTCAGGGAGGCTTATATGGATCTAGCAATCCAAAGCATGTAGTCTCATATCAGGATGCAGTGAAAAGCAAGGTAGAATCTATAACTCATTTTGGTCAGGTGAAAATTTATGGTTCATTCCAGACAGCAAGGAAGAAGGCCACATCATCTGGGAAAATCCAAAACCTATCGGCCCCCTACATTATTGATAAAATGGAACATGCTCCAACAATGGCAGTAAATATACCAGAGGTAAAGGATCTATTTGACATTCTCCAACCGTGAGCTATTGTGTGCAGGTTTAATGGATGTTGACCCAAATCAAAGGACCTTCAACAGTGGATATTCTCTAATTGGACGACAAACTGTGACAGTCATCTGTGTTCTAAAGGTTTTTTTATCGTCCAATTTTACACCCAAAAGGACTTGCACTATGCTCTAAATGAGGGTCTGTGGTTCTGGGGAAGTGCAGGTCTATTTATTACCCCTTAGTTTCCAGGATTTTATGTTAATACTTTGGTGGTTTCTAAAATTCTAGTATGGGTAAGAATGTATAATATTCCTCTCCCTTTCTAGCACCACCAGGTGCTAGAGGGAATTGGAAACACTCTGGGAAAATACATCAAGAAAAATTTAGAGAGAGTTGACAAAGGTATTTTACCTTTGCCAGAATCTGTGTAGAGGTGGACCTTAGTAAGGGACTACCTGATAGCATCCACTTGTTCCATAATGGTTTTCATTGGACCTGGACTCTAGACTTTGAGAACACAAAATTTTGGTGTCGTGTTTTCCTTCAAACTGGTCATTTACAAAATACATGTCCGCAGCCAAAGAAGTTTCCAAATAGAAAAAAGAAACAACCTAACAAGAAAAAGGGATGGCAGGTTCCAGATCCACAAATTTCAGAAGAAGAGAATGAAGAAGTTGTGGTGAATCAGATGAGTGAGGAGGCACAGGTTCAACAAGACACACCAAAAATCAGTAAGGTAGAGCAAGTTGGAGCAATGACCCAAAACCAAAAAACTTTTGAAAATGCAAGGAATGCAGTGCAACAATTGATAGACACTCCCCCTTAGGAGAAGGGTGGAGTGAAACGATCCCATGCCTCAGAAAGCTTGGATTAAGAAAAAGACGTCTCTTTAAAGGCATATGAAAATCAATTAGCAATTGTCAATGTCACTTCTTCAGAAGGAGTCTAGAAAAAAGTTAAAAACAAGAAAGGTAGAAAGGGTTAGGCAAAAAGTTTCTATTTTGCCAGATCTGGTTTTTTAGTTAATTCCTGAACATCTATTTAGGCATTATTTTTACAGCCATCTATAGCATATGCCTTTGGGCAGATCTACAACATGTAATTTTCATTTTTATTAATGGAAATTATGATTTTTCCTTGTGGAAAAAAAATAAAATTAAAAAAATTAATTGAAATGTTATTTTTATTTATTAATTGTAATATAATTATATAATTAACTTAAACAAAGAAGTGTTTATTATCTTTGAAAGAAAAAGTAAGTGAATACAATTAAAAAAAAAATTGGTTATTATTGTCATAATGATTATAAATATTATTAAGTTATTTATTATTTTTGAAAGGAAAAGTAAGATAATATCTGTTTTTTGTTTTGTTTTTTCTTTTTTTATTTATAAAAGAAATTGTGGTTATTATTGTCATATTATTACATATATTATTAAGTTATATTTAGTAACATTTATATTTGTTCTCATTCAATTTAATTAAGGAATTTATGTTATCATTGCTTAAGATTTTTGTTAATTTAGTTCATGAATTAAAAGTCATGTTAAAATTTACGGAAAAACATTGATAAAAAAACATTTTAGAACTAGTTTAAAGATATCATGTTATAAAATATGCATAATTATGTGATTAAGAGCTAGTTGAGAGCTTTGCAACAAGGAATTTCACTACAAATGGTTTGATGTCATTGTAGTGCACCCTCTTACCATATTTTCAATTTTTTTAATTTATTTATTTTTTTAAAATGGGTTTTTAATTTTACATGTGAAACTCAACATGAATATAAATATTGAAATATCAACTTATTAATGTTTAACTTTGGTACATCTTATTAATGCAAATAGTCATAGCAAGTACATGGAAAGGTATATGTCTTATTAACTAAATCACAAACATCTTTAAAGTCTCAATTATACATTTCACTAATATGAAGTGGAAAAAAACAATGCCCTGTGAATTATATTAGTTGTAACATAATATACAAAATAGAAGTACAAACTCATAAATCCAGTACTAGTGGGTTAGTATTGGATTTCGATACTAGCTTATCATTAGTGTTTACATAAGGTATAAGTGAGTACAATAACAAAAGAATCATAAACAAAATCAACCTTTTTGCATCCCTGATTAGAAGAAAAAAAAAAAAAAAACCCCACAAAGGGAAGAGATATAACTAATGTGATTCTCAAATATATACTTATAATGCATCTTCCACATAATAAAGTGTGTTAAAACTCTAATACAGTTCAATAAATTCGAAAATAAATAACACATTGCTTTGACTTTACAAGGAAAACTACACAAGAAATGGATTTTACCTTCAAAATAGAAAATATTTGGAGCTAAATCTAAGACTAACATTCTCACACAAATTGGCATTCTCACATAAAATAAGTAATAGTTTCCGACCTATTACAAAAGGATATATGTTATCCTTCAATCCACTATTCTCAAAACAAGCCCTTGTGGCTAGCACCTACTTATAAAAAAGGAAAAACTCAAGGCTTAAAGGAGATTTTAAAGGAGCGAACATTGTGTAACCTTTTAATCCATCTTTTTTTTTCTGTTTTGGATCGAAAGAAGCTCATTTATGGTTCAAATCCTATGTTGGAGGCCTTTGCTTGTGAAGTAAGTTATGAAATTTGTTTATATCATGGATGTATAATTTTAGTATAAATTTCATTTTTAATACTTTAGTTGAAACTCTAATATAATTCCAGAACTTGGAAATAAGTAACACATGTTACTTTGACTCTATAAGGAGAGCTATATAAGCCATGGACTTTATCTTCAAAATAGATGAAATTTGGAATTGAATCTAATACCCACATTCTCACATAATATGCTTAAAAGTTTCCTCCCCCCTACACAAAGGCATTTGGTATCTTTGAATCCACTCTTAGGAATACAAGCCTTTGAGAGTAACACCTAATTCAAAAAACATGGATGTTAAAAGGAGATTCTAAAGAATCAAACATTGTGTAACCTCCAATTCTCTTTCTTTAAGATTCAAAGAAGCCCATTTAGGGTTCAAAGTCAACATTAGAGGCATTTGCTTGTGAAGTAAGCTATGAAATTTCTTAGTATCATAGAGATGCATAATCTTCATATAAATTCATTTTTAACACTTTAGTTATCCCAAAATTTTATTATGTATGGCTCTCAAGTTTGGGCCTACAACTTTACTCGCAAGACTTGGAACAAAATTGAGTAAACCTAAAAGCACTTCATAACATATAATTTTAAAATTAAATGCAACATGCCTTACTCCTCTCTCAATTGGTATTAGATGTGTTTTTATGGAGTCTAAATACATGATTGGATATTTAGGTTATAAGCACAAATTATTGAAGTTAAGGAAATATAGATTCCATATTATTGCTTTTAGCATGGGTAGGAACAACTATGGGCTTGCTCAATAAAAGATGGACTAGAGATTTTGAGCATTTAGCTACTAAAGCATAAATAAGACAATCATATTAATAAATATTGACCATAATAAGTCTTATATTCTTGTGAATTTTAAAAATAAGAACTAGAATGACAAAAATATAATTAATATGTGGAAGTTGAAATACCACAAAGATTTCATAAATCCCAACTTAATTCGTTAATATTATTTGTCCAACACTATGAATTTAAAGAAAAATGAATACTCGTGACCTCCTTGTGAAATAGTCATTGGATTAACCCCAAAACACCATTGATAATAAAATTTGTGAAATTCGTGATACTAATGAGGTAGTACCATTTCCTTTTAACTTGCCCCACTCTTAATAATATAAGACACGAGTTTACACAATTTCATAACTTATTTACTCACCATGAACTTTGTGCTTATGAATATCATAATGATCTTGGTGCTTTTATTTCCACCACATTCAACTATAAAAATGATATTCAACTTTAATTTGACTATTTATTTGTTTGATATACCCTTTTGGTCTTAGGGGAAAATAAACATCATCAATTTCATTGGAAAACCACACCTAATATCTCCAAAGAGAACCTTGCTTTAGACTATTCATTTTGTATCTTTATTTTGAATGAACGAGATTTAAGATCTTACATATAGTCACCTTGTGAGATGTTAGAAATCCCTTTAATAAACAAACACTCTCCACCATATATGACTTATACTTTATGATCCTAATCTACTCAGCCTTAAATATTGAAATATAGGGATTCCATCAACATATTGATATTCTTGTTTCAACTCATGATGGGTTGGTTTTCCAAAACCCATTCAAATATAATATTAGATAAATTCCAACGAAGGTGGTTAGAGACCATCCCTATGCTTCCCAACTATTTTTCACAATGAAAGAATCCCAAATCTTAAGTGAGAGGAAATAGTATCAAAAGGTCAAAAAACCACCACAATTTGATATTATGTTGTGCTTGTAGAATCTTGTATCTAAAAAAAACTTTCCATGAAGCATTACCATCTACTATTTTAGTTGCAAGAGTTATGTGATAACTTTACCTTATTAAAAAACATCTATTAAATTCAATCCATCCTGATACTTTGGAATGATACAAACTTGCTAAAAACCACTGCTAAGCCCCTCTCTCCAACATACTTGGCTTAAAAAAGCCCTCAAAATTTAATCTAATTTATTACACTAACTATGGTTAAAGAGCCAACAAAATACATGGTAAACATGGGAAGACTATAGAATTTGGGATACAAGTGTCAACTTGCTTGCAAAGGGGATCAATATTTATATTACTTGTTGTGAAGCTTTATTTATAGCCTTTAAACACAAAACTCACATATATGCAGTGATAAACCCACATTAAAAGGGATCCCAATATATATGGCAATAGTTACACTCATATGGATAACATTAACTAAACCAACCTAGATCCAACTTAACTCTGGATCTACCAGGCGCTGAGAGGGACCAAATCTCTAGTTTTCACCTTATGAGATTTGATCCCTCTCAGCACTTGGTAGATCTGGAGTTAAGATGGATCTAGGCTAGTTTAAGTATTAATAATATTAATAATGAATCATTATAATTATTTATTTTATTTTATTTTTGCTTTTATTGTGTTGAGAACTTCTTCTAGAACACTTTGTAGACTAGTTGATGTGTCTGATGTTTCCCATGAACACTTCACCCATCTTCAGGGACAAAAAATTGTGCTAGACAAAGAATATATAGAGAAAGGATATGACCATTAGGGACCGTGAAGAGGACGATAACATTTCCTAATAATTATTAATTTAATGAAATGAATTAATATAATTTGAAAAGAATAAGTAAAATGGTATGAGGAATGAAATAATAATAATAAAATTTGGTAAAATTAATATTTGCATTAATGAAATACAACATGGCCTATTGTTTCTGAAGGAAAACCCTGACATCTCTGCAATCGAATTACGGTTGCAGCTTTGCTCCTATCCACCTACACTCGCAGCAATCCGACGTGCTGACAGAAGATATGAGTACACCTACTGGGGGGGAGAGATCCCATCCTACCATAATATTGTGATTGGAGAGACAAGCACCCAAGGCGCGACGATTGCTGGCAACTAGAGCGGTAAGGGGAAAGGGCCTCCTATTTTCAGTGCTCAATGGAAAGCTCGCATGCACGGTTAATGCCTCCTGTGGGCGGCTAAGAAGCCAAGATTTGTAATACCCAGTAACAAACTGCAGACCTACAAGAAGTACATGAAGGACCATGCATTAATCTGAAAATTCATAGGAGTCTGGAAAACTGAAAGGGATATGCTAAAGTGGACTCAGCACAAATGACAACCAAAAGGCCATATAGAGTTGAAGCTAGGGGCTCGAGGTTTCTTTACAATTATTTTCACAAGTCTGGAAGATAAGGAAAGGGTTTTCAAAAGAATACCTTACTTCTTCAACAATGGGGGTCTATTCATGCGGCACTTGGAGGAGTGCTATAACCCGGATCAGGATAAATTTATGGCTGCTCCGATCTGGGTCCGACTTTTTGCATTACCGGTAGATTTATGAGATCCAGACATCCTGTAAGGAATAGAAAACTACATAGGGATTTTTTTTAAAGTTGAAGAATCCACGTGACAGGGAAGGTATACATCCTATGCTAGGATTTGTGTCTACAGGAATTTAACAGAGCCTCTACCTGAATCCATTGAGCTGGAATATTATGATGAGGTATGGCAGAAACCCCTGGATTACGATCACATCCCCTTCAGATGTTGTAGGTGCCATGAATATGGACATATGTTCCGAGAATGCCCATTGAACAAGTTTGAACCCCAAGAGTTTCCCAATGCCAATATACAGGCCAAATCACAAGAGGGTGTCGAGTGTTTTCAAGAAGTTCAAAGGAAAAAAAGGAATCAGAAGAGCTCACAAACCCTGACCCAACCACCATCAAGCAAAGGCCTATAAAAGAACAACTGATATGACATCCTTCAGGAGGAGGAAGATGTCACGAAAGGCCAGACTGCATCTACAGGCCTGGGGAATCACCCATTACCACAAAAGGGAGGAAACAATGCCAAACGAAAGGGTAAGGAGGAACTACAATACAAAGAAGCCAATACGCAGCCAATGGAACATGCTAACATGGAGATAAATAGCCAAAAGGAGGACTTAAGTATAGAAGAATAGGTCATGCATCAGTTACTGAATGAATGGAGACATTTGGATGAATGATTCATCCCAAAGGACCAAAAACAATACAAATCCAAACAGGGGATAATAGGCCCAGATCAACCTGAGCTTCTTGGTTCACAAATAAGCCAAGAAGCGGAGTAGGGACCCTAAGGAAAGGGAGGGAAGAAACGTGGGAGGAAAAATTTGAATGAGACCATACAAATGATAAGTGAAATGTTGGTGAACTCGGGAAGGGTGGTGTCATTGTCGGCGATATTCCACCAACTTAAAAAATCCCCTAAATTATTATTATATCATGGAATGTAAGAGGCCTCAATAGTCAAGGCAAAAAAATATATATGAAATACAGACTCAAAAGAGATAAACCCAGTATCATGATGATCCAAGAAACCAAAGTTTTGGAAGCAAAGCTAAAGGATATTATGAAGAATTTTAAGACGCAGTATGAGGTTGTTGCCCAGGATGCCAGGGGTAGCGCTGGAGGCCTTGCTATCTTATGGAACCCGACGGAAATAGTCTTTGGGGATTGGGTCATCCTCCCCAGAATCCTCTCACGGAGATTTTTTCATATTGGATCCAAAGACTGGGCTCTTTTGCAGGAGTCTATGGGCTTCACATTCCAGGAGAAAAAGGGGTTTTTCTTCAAAACCTTGAATGACTAAGAAGAGATTATCCATATGATCTTTAGATAGTAGGTGGTGATTACAACATGATCTCATCCTTGGATGAGAAAAAAGGGGAAATATGATAACCAGAGGTTGACATGGAGGCATTCAGATACCTAATCATGGATATGCACCTTGTAGAGCTACCAACAAACAATGGAGTTTACACCTGAAATAACAGGAGAGGGTGACCACATTTGATCGCATCGCGCCTGGATTGGTTCCTGACTTTAGAATAGGTGGTCAGCAGTGATATTTTCCTTGAGGCCTCGGTCCTCCCATGCATGGGATCAGACCACTAGCCAATCCGACTGGAGATAGACCTAAAAATAGGCCCCAAAAATTGCCCCTTCATATTTGAATCCTTTTGTGTTAGAGACTCCAAACTCATGCAAAAAGTGGAAGATTGGTGGAAGAAGAGTGAGGAACAATGAAGAAACCACATGCATACTTTCCAACTAAATCTTAAGGATCTCAAACACAAGATCAAGAAATGGAACCAAGAAGAGTCTGGTCACATCATGAGAGACCAGCACTAGGTGGACAACAAAATGTAGGAAATTCAACAACAGATCATCAACCATGGTAGATCTGAAGACCCGGTGGAAGAGGAAGGGCGGCTAACCAACCAGCTGGAAGAGCGACGGAAACAAGAAGAGATATTATGGAAGCAGAAGTCCAGAGTCAATTCACTTCGAGAAGGAGAAAGAAATACATGCTTCTTTCATAAAGCCATGATCCAACATCACCAACACAACAAGATCTTCTCACTAAAGGATGAAGCTAGAAATAGACTGGTGCAACATGAGGAAATGGAGGACCTGATAGTTAATCACTTCCAAACTCTCCTTTATGAACCGACCTAGGATAGGTCGGAGGCCATTCAAATAATTACTCAAAACATCCCTCGCCTCATCTCAAGGGATCAAAACCTGGCCCTTATGAGAGTTGTTACGTTGGAGGAAGTTGAGGAGGTTGTTAAAGGAATGGCGAAAAATAAAGCCCCAGGTCCAAACAGCTTCACATCGGAATTCTTCCAAGTGGCCTAGAGCTTTATTGGGTAGGATTTCCTGGAGGTGGTGGAGGAATATCGTCGCAACCAAAAGGTATGTCTAGATCTAAACACTACCTTTATTGATTTAATTCCACAAATGACCAAGTCTGAGGATCCCCAAGGGTTTTTACCTATTTCTCTCTGCAATGTCATCTACAAGGTCATTTCCACTGTCATTTTCAAGTGCCTTAAGCCTCTGCTCCCGAATCTCATCCCCCATGAGCAAATGGGTTTCGTGGAAGGTCGCCAGATCCTGGATGGCTTTGTCACTTCCCAGGAGATTTTTCATTCCATGAAGCATCTCAAGTCCCCAAGTATGATAATTAAATTGGATCTATCCAAATCTTATGACCATATAAATTGGGCATTCCTTACCAGCATTTTTAAATCCTATGGCTTCGACCAAATATGGATCAATTGGGTCCTTTCTATGGTGTACTCCCCTGTATACTCCATATTGCTCAATGGCTCTCCTATTGTAACCTTTAACCCTTCTTGAGGCTTGTGACAGGGAGACCCTATCTCCCCTTTCCTTTTCATCTTGGTAGAAAAAGGCTTAGGTCGTTACCTAAAATGGAAGCTCGGGCTTCACAAATCTGTGGTCTTAGGTTGTGGGGGAATGACCTCCCTATCATGCACCAACAATTTTTTGATGATGTTATGCTCTTTTTCCATGTATCTTTGAGAGAAGCCCTACATATAAAATATATTCTTCAAAACTTCAAGGAAACATTCAGGATAATGATAAACAATGAAAAATCATGCATCTTATTTTTCAACACCCCGAGGAACATTCAATCCTTCCTGGCTCAGGTGCTAGGCTTTGGTATAAGCTCTCTCCCCTCCAAGTATCTTGGTATGCCTCTTTCCTTGAATTCCTTAAAAACCTCTTGCTGGCAATCCTTGCTCCAAAAAATTAAACTGAAGCTTAACAGTTGGAATTTCAGATCCCTTAATCTTGCTGGTTGTATTGTCCTCCTAAAGGTTGCTCTCCAATCCATCCCGATCTACCAGCTTTTGGGGATGGAAGCCCCCAAAAATTCATGTGTAAAGATGGTAGAAAACTTCAAAAAATTCTTATGGGGAGGTGCTCAACAATTGAAGAAATGGGATTTTTTATCGTGGCCCAACTTAATCAAGCCCAAGATGGAAGGAGGAATGGGTCTCCAGGACCCTCTCACAATGAATCAAGTAATGGGAGCCAAACTCTAGTGGAGATGGATATGCGGAGGATCTAACCTGTGGAAACAAATTTGGACCCAAAAATATGGCATGCCAACACACACCGAAGACATCCTCAAGTATCAAAATCCTCCCAAAGGATCTGTCAAATGGAATCTAGCGACTCAGAACAACGACCTCATCAAACAACATTTTTTCTGGGAAATAAAAAATGGGAAAAAAACTCTATTCTGGCAAGACTCATGGCAGAAGAGAGGAAAAATATTTGGAATACAAGACCTCAATGACCTATTCTTGTACACAACTGGCAGGAACTTCTATTTGGTGGAACATTATTGGAAAGATGATTTGATTAATGATGGATGGAGGAAATGGAAGGAACGAAAGGACTGGTCCCAACCCCCTGAGTCGGATTAGTGAGAACAGTTGGATGGGGAATTAGCATCCATGAGGATCATTGTACAAGAGGGACCAGACATTCTTAGATGAGGATATACTACAAAGGGCACATTTACCATTAAGGAAGTGTATAGGCCAAAGGCGGGATGGAGACAGGGGAATCACCAACTATTTTGGAAAAATATTTGGAAAGGTAGGTGGTGGTCGAAAGTTGCCTACTTTCTTTGGCTAGTTTGTCATGGTAGAATCCTTACCTGGATCAGCTTCAAAAAAGGGGTATCTCTAGGCCTTTGTATTGCATCCTTTGTGGCCAACACAATGGGGATCTTGAACTTCTTCTAAATTCATGCTCTTTTGCTACACAATAATGGAACCAAGTGGAAGATATCTTAGGAAGAATGGATAGAGACCCTCAGACCATGAGAGAATCCATCCTTTTATGGCGAACGAGCCTATTCTCTAGAACATACCTTAATAGGGCTTAGGGTCTAGCTCTAGGCTTCACACTTTGGGCCATATGGAAAGAGATGAACCGCGAGATCTTTAAGAATAACCAACAAGCTCAAGAAGTAGTATGGGAGGGGATCATCCAGAACATTCGGGAAACAATCTTGGCGGAGAAATGGCTTTTAGATGACTGGCAAGTCGCCCCCAAGAGGCTAGAATCCTCCATCGCCTAAATCTAGCACCGTCAATGATTGCTCCAAACTCTTGGAAAATCATATCAAGGAGGGTGGATTCTACGCAGATCTTCAATGTGCCTTCGGAGGGGTTCATCAAGTTGAGCTTTGACGGGGCCTCGAAAGGAAATCTGGGCCCTGCGAGTTTTGGTGGACTCTTTAGGGACTTTATAGTGAAGACTAGGCTTATATATGTTGACCACTGTGGTTATGCAAGTAATAACGAAGTGAAATTCGTAGCAGTTCGACAAGGCCTTCTCCTATCTATTAAGCTCAGGTACAAGAAGCTAGTGGTGGAAGGAGACTCCAAATTGGTGATCAACACAGCCAAAAATTTAAGTCCAGGGGCTAAATGGGAAAAGCTTAGTCACAGTTGGAGAACTAATATATTGGTGCAGGAGGTAGGGGATCTTATCCAAAACTTCGACTATGTCATCACAACCCATGTTAGACGTGAAGGAAATAAAGTAGCAAACTTCCTAGCAAAATGGGGTTGCTCGCATCGAAACGATCCACTGGAGTTGACTTGGCCTACCCAACCTCGGGAAGGTATATTTGACTCTCTGGAAGAGATTCTAGAGTAAGATAAGAATCACAGTTCACAGAGTCCCCCGACTCCTTAACAGATCCCCCGACTGGGGTGTGAGTTGAACTGCAATCCCATCATAGTAATTAAATAACAGGATCCTCAAAGTACAAGCCCACCACCCTCCACATGCTTGGACCAGAGGGTGTGGTGGCTTCATGCATGCAATAGGTAAATACCCCCACTGGAGGTGGCAGAGACATTACATTTCGACATTGGAAATTGGAAAGTTGCCCATTGATTGAAGCTTGTAATTGCTTGGCTCATGATAGCAGAGAGATGAAGGGTGGTTCAGGTCATTGCGGTCCGTCGTGGAAGCAGGCGGGGTGGTGCTCTCGGCGTCTCCTATCGTGGGTAAATCGATATGTGACCTGTCAATCCTTCTTCTCCTCCATGCAAAAACTTAACTGTTTAATGGAATTGGGATTGTTTAGTCTAGAATTGCCAGGGTCTGAGGGTATGAGAGATGTCTTGTTGCTGCATGCGTCTGTCTGTCTTTTGACTCAAGGAAAGTTGTCTGGAAATGTTTTCGTGTCTGTTTTGTTTGGGATTATCCTTTCCAAAATGGGGTTATATCTAGTTTTTATCACTTCCGTGGGCACTGGGATCACTATAATGTCTTGTCCAGGCCTCGCTTGGATTCGGGGACGGGTTGTGCGTTCTTTCGTTTATGGGTTTTGATTCTCTGAGTTTTTTTGGGATGGGTTGATGGTTTTTCTCCAGGTGAATTGGAGCTGAGCTGCTCTCGGGCGACTCCTTTATGGGCTACAAGGTATTTACCCTTGTGGTCAACATCCATGTCGATTGATCGTGTCTAGTCTATGGTTGGGGAGAAAGTTTTGTCACGGTGGTATAAACTCTAGTATGTCCTCCGTTCAAATTCTAGTCAGTGATGCTAGTCAGCTCTTACATATGGCAGTGGCTTCTCTGCTTAGGTCAGTAAGAACGATCAAAATCAATGGAAAGGAAGGGAGGAAGCCCCTCAGGTCCGATATTGGGAATTATGGTTTCATGTTTATGTTATGGCAAGTGGGCAGGGTGGTAGTGACACCTATAAGTCATGTGTTTCTAGGCTCGGGCTACCACCTGTGTGAACATTTATTTTACTGAATCCCATCTCAGCAAACTGTAAAATTACAGTCACGACTCATTTGGCGATAGCTAGGACTCAAAGCCCAGCCCCGAAGGGTCGTGGCAGGAAAGCCAGTGGGGCCATGTCGACAGGGAAATCGAGCTCCTCTAGGGGTAAGCTGAGGGGCAGAAATCTTGTTTCCAACATCATAAACGATGCGACTATAACATACAATGAAGGAACAAAATAGGAAATCATGAAGTTAATTGAGGAGTGGGAAGTGGATTTGAACCGTCAGGCGGGCACGATGGAAATCGATGTGGAGGATTGGTGGGATATGGTGCCAAATCCTGGACACACTCGTGGTCACGTCACTCAGTTCAAACAGACCTTGTACTTGTATTGGTTTATGAAAGGCAACTTGGGTAAGACTTTTGAGAAAATTTCTGTGGGCATGAAAACAACAGTGTAGGAGTTTCTTGACAAACAGGAATTTCAGAAGCTCTAGTTTCAGTTGTAGAATCAGGGTGGATGCCTTCGGCAAATAGAAAATCATCTCCCTTGTATTTTCTCCAAGATAGAGCTCCCGGGTTCCAATGCCAAGGACCCGACCCCGGTGGAGTTTGCATCTGCTGATGGAACATAATAGTCTACTAGTTGGTCTCTCTATGTTTTCTTCCTTGTATGTATGTGGGAAGCTTTTAGTTTTAAGTATGTTGTTATTTTTTTCAATAGGTAAATAGATTTAAAGAAATGCAAAGACATTCAGACTTATATATCTTGGATAGAAAGATTTAGAATTTTTTGTTACTGGATGGCATATCATGCTGTTAGGTGGCTGACATACTTGGTTTCCCTCTGGGCAAGTTGAGGCCACATAACTATCTGTTAGTGGGTTGTAACTTGCAATTTTATTAATGAAAATGGAAGGCACTACCAAGCTTACAAAAGAAAATATTAATATTAATGAGACAAAAGTCAATTATATATATTAAAAATAATAAATTAGACAATGGTCAAATTCATACTAAAGAGATTAGGGTTAATAGTTTATATTAACGAATTAAAAAATATTATTTAATTAAATTATTAGGTTAAAGAAATATAAAAATAGAGTAAATTGGAATTAGATTAATAAAGTAAAAACAATATAAAAGTAGATTATGAAACTGTAAAATTAATTAATTAAGTTTCGTAAGATATCTACATAAAGTTTCGATATTTGAATTTCCGAGCGCTGCCTGTGAGCCGTGAGCTAGGGTTGCGCCTCCCTCCGCCGCCATGGAGGATCTAGGTTCATCTCAGGCCCCTCCTCCCCCTCATCCCCCCTCCCCTCCATCTGTTGAAGATGCTTCAAGTCTCTGCTGGCTTTGCTTCTGAAAAAGAAGAAATCGGAAGCCACCAAGTTTGTCAAGAAGCTGGATGATATTCCAACAGTATCTCTTCCACCAGATGGAACGATTTAGGTTGCTTTGTCTCTAGCTTATCGTGCCCTAGTGGGTCATTTCACAGGACTTTGGCCCTCACCCAAAACAACGGAGGCCTGGGAAGTAAAAAACTAGAGACTGTTGATCGAACATAGTGTTACCTCGTACTTCCTAGGGAGAGGCTTCTTCCTCTTTGAATTTATTTCAAAAAAGGACAAGGATCTGATATTTAGGAATGGGCCATACTTCATGGGTCCTCAGGGCCTGTAGCTAAATAAATGGACACCAGATTTTGACCCAGCAGAGGATGTTCTGCCGGCTGTTCCTGTGTGGGTAAGGCTCCCGAATCTTCCAGTTCATTGTTGGAACTGGGAGTCTTTAAAGCATATAGGAAACACGTTGGGAAAATTCATAGACCAGGCAAATAATAAGGATCAATATGATTGTGCTCGAATCTGTGTCGAGGTCAATCTAGAGGTGGGGCTTCCGGAGGCCATAAAAATCAATTTTAGAAGCTAGACTCATGTGCAAAAATTAGATTATGAGCAGCTCCCCTTTAAGTGCCGAAAATTCCATGAATATGGACACTTTTCCAAGAGCTGTCTGAGTAATGGAGAGGTGGAGAAAGTAAAAGAGGAAGGCTGGAAGCAGGTTAAGAGAACAAATTTTGCCCATAAGGTCCAAAATCCTCCTAGGGCTCCAAAAGGTAAAGGAAACCAGCCTCCACTTGGTGCTTCAAATCAGAAAAACCATCCCTCGAAGGGCCAAGAGAATAAGTTTGGGCCCTTAATCTCAGCTTCAATGGAATTCCAAGAGGTTGAAATGCAAAAGAAGGAGACCCCTAAGAAAGGGACACCTTCATACTCGAGGCAAGGAGAAAGCGCTCCAGAAAGCCCTAAGGAAAAGAACGGAGAGGTTGAAGAGGAAGAACAAGAGTCGGAGGAATCAGAGGAGGAAGGAGAGATAGGGGAATCACATAAAACGACTCGAAGATCGACAAGAGGAAGAATGCCAGCCCGAGAGAAGAGAGAGCAAGAACTTCAGGGCAGCCAACCAACCCTAGAGAAACTATTGGCAAGAACTCCGAAGGTGACAAGAAATCAGGGTCAGGGCTCCAAAGGAGCTCATCAAGCTCAAAAAAGTAAGTGATGAAGGTTGTCTCCTGGAACTACAGAGGAATGGGGAGCAAGCCGAAAGAAGAAGCCATACGAAGCCTAATAAGGATAGAAGCCCTAGATATTATTCTAATCCAGGAGACAAAAATGGAGGATAAAGACTTCCTCCAAATAATTAATAAATTTTGGAACAAAGGTGGAGGGTAGGCCGTCTCATCCTGAGGAGCTTCGGGCGGACTGGGCGCTCTTTGGAACAAGGCCAAGTGCACTCTGGTCGCTGAAAATCAAAACACCCATTGGTCGTTCATGCAGTTTCAACACCATGAAACTAAGGAGGTTTTCAGCCTCTTTAATGTGTATGTGCAAATAAACGCAGGGGAGAATAAGGCATGCTGGGACTCAATCAAAAAATTGTCTGAGGTAGAGAATTTCGAAAATATTATTATTGCTAGTGACCTCAACCTCACCTTACTTCCGTCTGAAAAGTGAGGGGGGAGCATCGTTAGGGATCCTGCGAGGGAATGGGTGGAGGACCTCATCCAAGATTGGGACGTGCTCGAAATCAAGCCCTTAAACGATAAGTATAGTTGTTCGAATAAAAGAGTCGGTCCTAGGCATATTGCAGCGAGATTAGATAGATTTCTTGTTCAAAGTTCTTTCCTTCTTCTAGGATTAGAAACTAGGATGAACATTCTCCCTTACAGTGTGTCAGATCATAATCCTATTAAACTAGAATTGTTGACCCAAAGAGATTTAGGCCCAATTCCATTTAGGTTTAGTCCCCTGTGGGTCAAGAATTCGAACTTCATGGACAAGGTAAAGGAAAGTTGGAGGATTCTTGTCAAAGGGTCACCTTTCTACGTGTGGGAGGAAAAGCTTAGAAGAGTGAAAGTTGCCCTAAAAAGTTGGGCCAAAACTCTGCCTAGTCTAGTGGAAGATAGGAAGAAAGCCCAAGAAAATCTTGAGAACCATCACTTGAAGATGGAAGATGCAGCGATCTCGATTGAAGCTCAACAGGGAGGCCGATTTGCAACCAAATTTCCATAAAGCCTGTTTGCATGAGGAAGAATTTTGGAGAAAAATTTTCGCTGTCTTTGGCTGAAAGCAGGAGACAGAAATACTTCCTTCTTCCATAAACAAACCCAAGCGAGAAGAAGCTTCAAATTTCAGAAATCAAGGAAGACTCCATAACCCATAATGACTTCAAGAGTATTAAAAGGGCAGCTTTCACTCATTTTAAAAATCTCTACAATGAAGAAGAAGCTCTGGGCCATAATTCTAATTTTTTGGACGTGGTTCCTTCCATGATAACCTCCAGGATGAACCAGCAGCTGGAAGAAAAGGTTACAAGAAAGGAAATAAAGGCTACTCTTTTTGCTATGGATCTAGACAAAGCCCCTGCCCTGGATGGCTTCATGGCTAGATTTATCCAAGTTTGTTAGCAGATAGTGAAAAAGGATCTGCATAAAATGGTCTTGAAGTCCCAAGCCTATCAGAAAATTGGGGGCAGCACGAACTCTGCCTTTCTTGCCCTTATTCCAAAGGAAAAGGGAGCCAACGCTTTTAATAGATTCTGGCCTATTTCTCTATGAAACATAGGTTACAAGCTGATAACCAAGGTGTTTTCCAATAGATTGAAAGGTATTCTTCCATCTCTCATCCAGGAAAACCAAGGGGGATTTGTTCATGGTAGGCATATTGTGGATAATATAATCCTTGTGCAAGAGGAAATTCACTCAAGCATGCAGTGAAAAGAAAAAGGAATGGTGGTTAAGCTGGATCTAGCTAACGCTTTTGATCGTGTGCGGCACAACTTCCTATTTGATGTGTTGCTCAAGTTTGGGTTTGGGCTTGAGTTCATTAGATGGATTCAGGCCTACATCTCTAAGCCTTGGATTGCCCCTCTGGTGAATGGGCGAGCTGTGGAATTCTTTAAAGTCACAAGAGGGCTTCGTCAAGGGTGTCCTCTCTCCCCTCTCCTCTTTGTCCTGCAAGCCTCTGTCTTAAGCTTCTACCTGGAAAAAAGACAACCTGACCAAGAGACTCTGGGCCTAAACATTTCTAGAGGAGTCAGGAACATGAACCATGCCTTGTTTTCCGATGATTCCCTGCTGTTGGGAGCAGCCTCTGTTCATTCCGCAACAAGGTTTAAAGAAGTCCTAGATGATTACTGTGAAGCTACGGGCAGCAAGTTAAATGAGGGGAAATGTCATATTTATGGCTGGAATGTTTCTAATAGTGCTCTTAGCTCTATCTCCAGGTGGTTGGGTTTTGCTGGTTCCACCAGTTGGAATTCATTCACTTATCTGGGCCTTCCTATCTTCCAAAAAAATTCCATAGCAAAGATTGGCTCCCACTGTTAGAGAAATTTAAGATCAAGATTCAGGCATGGGGATTTTTGTGGCTAAATCTTGCAGGGAAGACAGTTCTGATCAAATGTGTCCTAGATAGCTTGTCAGCCTTTCAATTCTCAGTTATGTTAGCTCCTCTCTGCATCCTCAGAAAAATGGAAGAGTTGATTAGAAGGTTCTTCTGGAAAGGAGGAAAACAAAATTACAAGAGAATGCCTCTCATTAGCTGAGAAAAAGTCACCAAGCCGTTGCTGGAAGGGGGTCTAAAATTCAAGGATCTGCATGCCCAAAACATTACAATGGGGGCAAAGATTATTTGGAGGCAAATTTCTTCAAAGCCAGGTTGGGCTCAAAAAGCCCCGTGGAAGAAGTACTTCAGTGGGAAAAGGAAAAGGAGTTTGGATAGAACTCCTCCCTCTAAAATTGGGTCTCAAATGCACAAGCTTTGCGTGCAGGCTCTCCCTTTGATTCAAAAGCACACTTACTGGATTCTGGGAAATGGTAAGATGATCCGAATTTAAGAAGACAACATCATGAACGAGGCCCCTCTAGCTGATATCTAAGAATTGGAAGAGTTGCACAGTTGGATGTCGAGTACTGGCTTCAATACATTGTGGGATTTATTGTGCTGGGAGGGAAGCGATTGGGTGAATTGGAAGCAGCTTGAGGTTCTGACGGTGCTGAAGCTAGCCTAGAAAGATTTAATGTCAAGATTAAAAGGGAAGGCCCCTATCCACGCTAGGAAGCATGACAAGAGAGGGTGGGGCTCTTGCTCTGGGAGCTACACAGTGGCGCAGGGCTATGCAAAGCTTAAGGAAATACCACACGTCCCGAATTTTCCAACGATTTGGAAATGTATGTGGAGACAGAAGAACATTTCGAAATTTGACTTCTTCAGCTGGCTCTTGTGCCATAACAACATTTTGACATAAGATAGGCTTAATAAAAGGGGATTCCAAGGGCCCTCTAGGTGTTCGAGGTGCCTCAGAAATGAGGAGAACGCTCGCCATCTTATGTTGGACTGCAATTACGCTAAAGAAGTTTGGGAAGAGGTGTTGAGACCTCGGGGAAATGATATTTCGATCCCCTCCTCCATCACATACCTGTTTGCTAATTGGATTCATAGCTATCCGAGAGACTTCCCAAACAACGATGGGTTTAAGGTTGTCTGGCTTTCCTTGCCAAAGCTAGTTTTTTGGCAAATATGGATGGAAATAAATAAGAGAATCTTCCAAGGAAAATCGTAGAACGCTAAGTTAGTCATGGCCAAGATCAAGAGCCTGCTGAAAGATAATTTGGGCCAGAAGCTAGAGAAGCTTGAGGAAAAAAACTTAAGTCCTCAGGATTTGGAGTGGGGTGGTATTGTGGGCCTCCAATATTCTGTGGCTGAAAGGCAGAGTAGGAACAATAAAGAATGGAAAATCAGGTTGAACGAGAATGATTTCTCCACTTGGATCAAAGAGTAGTCCAATTATATTTTGTTCTTTAACGGGGCGGCCAAAGGCAATCCCAGAAAAGCCAGGGCTGGAGGTATCATCAAGAATCTGGAGGGTATCATTGAGTACAGTTATGCCTGGGGCTTGGGCCACAATACCAACACCCAAGCAAAAGCGTTGGCCCTGCTGCAAGGCCTCAAGCAGTTAAAGAAATTCGGCATCAAGGAAGCAAATGTTATTGGATACCCCCAATCTTTAATAAAAATTATTGTGGAAAACACCGTCCATCAAGACTTCAGGTTAGCAAGATTGGTGACAAGAATTAAAAAGCTGGTAAACTCTCTTCAAAGTGTTAAGTTATTCCATGTTTCGCGGGAAAATAACAAGGACATGGATTTGGAAGCCAATAAAGCTACTCTTCTCTCTGTCGGCACTCTTCTAAGCGACAGGGATGAAAAGTGGGATCTGATCCCTTAGTTTCTTGTCTTCATGTTCTATTATATTTTGCTGCATCAATTTGTTTGTATCCACAAGCTAGGGAAAATCTCAGAGATAGATTCGATTACCAATTACAAGAAGCATCAGTATATTAGCATCTAGGTAATAGTGTTTTTGATAGATGAGGAAAGCTGGACTTTGGTTTCAAATTTTGTAATCCGATCTAAGGCATTCAAGCCAAGGTTTTAATATAAAACTATACCCGTTTCTAGAAATTGTAAAATTAGTTAAAAAAATTTAGGGAAGGGGTTCAAGGCTTAATAGTAAAAATATTAAATTAAATTAGATAATGAAAATAAAATAATAAATTTTGGTCAAATTAATATATATATATATATATATATATATATATTAAAGAAATAAGAGTTAATTATTTATATTACAATATTTTTATGTAATTTTATTGAGTCAAAATATTATAATCAATAATTTTTTAATTTAATTTAATTTTAATTTTAATTTTTACATCAAAGGTGTTTTTATGATGGATTTGGCTGATCAGATTGATCAATAGTAAAGACTCAATTTCATCCTCCTCGATCCAACAATTTTTTACCACATGCAAAAACACAACCATTAGAAAGTTTCATATTAATTATGCTTTTTTAACCAATTTTTTCAATCGATAATAACTTTTTTACAAACCATAACAGGTCCAAAGATAAGTAGTTCTCAGTCATGAAAATTACTCATCGAAGATTCCGATATGCCATGTTTGACGTCTTAGAGCTTTGAACTTTAAAATCTCCTCTACTCTGCCAAAGTTAAATTAATATCACATAGCCTTTTTATTAACCACTACTATATCTCATAAAAAGCAATGCCAACAAGATCATACAATAAATGCTGGTATTTTAAAGCATCACACACGTAGCCCTTTTATTAACCACTATTATATCTCATAAAAGCAATGCCAACAAGATCATACAATAAATGCTCGTATTTTAAAGCATCGCACCACATAAGCAACACAAGTTTCTCTTTCTTAATATAAAACTAGCAATTGCACCAAGAGGCGCAAAGGAACGCCGGGGCGGTAGATATGTAAGGGAAGTAATTTAATGAAAATGAAAAGTTTGTAACGATATGGAATATTGGATTTTAAACTGTCAAGCATATTTTTTTTTGTGTTATCGCTAGCTAGGTAATATAAACTGTTTATGTAAATATGAAAATGTCTTGAATTTGTGTCTATGTAAATATGAAAATGACTTTGAAATAAAATTATGTGAATATGACGATTTTGAACGACAGCAACTACAAATTTGGAAATAATTTTTTTAATAGAAACTTCTACTTAATTTGTGTCAGATCAGATTCTGTTCATTCTAGAGCTCACAAATTCTAACAATGTGAGATGGTAGAGAAATGTTACAAATCTGCATTCCAAGAATTAAGTTGACCCCTATGAATTAATATGCTGAGAAAGTATCAACCATGAATGGTTTTGATTTTTGATATGTAGAGTTGTGATTTTTATTTATTGATGACAAATACGAGTTTTAGAGATATTTTCATTTTATATAATGATATCTTTATTTATTTAAAAGAAAAAAAAGAATCTGCTGGATTTCTAAATATAATTGCCCCCACTCCTTTGAAATGCGAACCTGCCCACTGAACTCCTGAAACAACTTTTTATATAGAGAATCTAACCAAAATAAGGCTGACTACAAGCATTAAGCAGAGATGACGACTTAGGTGCCTCAAATTTCGATGTTATTGCTTTTCATTTTTATCTTTTTTTTGGTTGAAATCCTGATTATAGTTAACATCCCTTGAGCAACAGTCAAATGCTAATAAACCACTTTGTGACTCTTAACAGACCTTTGGGCTATATTTGCGAAGTTCACTATTTTTAGTACATCCACAATAGGCTTCGAAATATCCACCCACATTTCAAAATAGGTGGCATCATAGACACGAATTGTATAAGAAGAACATGCCCACACCTAAAAACATGTCATGTTCTCTGTGTTGGCCCAATATAACCGAAGACTTCATATCAAAATAAAAACACAGATAGGAAACAGAAATTTTGGCTTTAAATGCTATCATTGTTGAAAGTCCTGTAATTTGTATTGTGTGTAATCGCACAGAGATACAGTCATACTTAGTACATAAGAACAGGTCCCGTGAGCTCTTTTTATAGACTTCAATGACCAACCAACAGAGTGACCAGCATTAATAAATATAAAAATATATATAGTTTATTTATTTTATAGAGATTTAAAAACAACAATTTAAAAAGTTTTAAAAGTCCGTTAAGAGGACAAGATGAATGCATGTATACCACCTGTCTCAACTATACAAAAATGAGTTAGTGCGTTAATGGCAGGTGCGTTAGATAAGTATGTTTATGTTTTCTGGCATGCTCAGAGAAGTTGAATGGAGGAGCTACTATGATCCGTGGTTGAAGGAAGCCCAGTGGCAAGAGGGAAGTTCATTGAGAGAGTGCTGCAGGTGGCGGAAGTGGAGAACGAGTGGTTCTTGACGAAGCTGAAACAGAGGATTGACAGGTAAAACAGAGTATCTGGCGTCGAGTTTGAGCTTTTTCCAATAATGATTAAATTAGATCTGTTTCTTCATCGTTCCCTTCTTCATGCTCGGCCTCGCCATGGCGAAATTGCCATCTGGAAGATTCACATTCAAGAAATGAATGTGAAGACTTTCGTAGTATGTCAAATGATTCAGAAGGGCCCTGCATATTGTACGACGCCGAGGCTGATAGATTTTCATCCAGAAGGAGTACATAATTTGGCACCCCTGTTTCGCCCCCCTCTCATCTTCTGGGGCATAATTGCAGCAACATGTCTTCCTCTGGTAGCCCGCCCTTAACTCCACCGCTTACTCCCATTAGGGCTCCTTTGGCTGCCTATTCAATTTCACTCTTCACCCCTCATTCTCCTTCTCTGCAAGAAATCCCAATAACTTATAATTCCCAATTTTCATCACTCATCTCTTCCCTTCCATTGTCCCAAATGAGTTTCAGGACGATCAGTTTCAGAAGATGGATCCTTCCTTTGAATAAACACAAGGCAGAGCAGCGCTATAAAACCCTTTGAACAGAAGATTCTGATGAAAAGAGATGCAGACTTTATTTCATAGATAACTTCCCAAAAATAATATTTTCTTGGATGTCCAGGCCAATGGTCTCAGGTGTACTGACTCAGTCAACCATTACTACAGGGCAAAGCTTCTACTGTTGGAAAATCAGAAATGACAACCTTGCTCTTCCTGGAGATGGATAAGAGGGACTCAAAAGGTTTCATTTTCATTTTCAGTGAATTCTCAGTGAAATATGTCTGAATTCAACCAAATATCAAAGGTAAAGTTTCACTAATTTTAAGATTTTGAATCGATTGAATTCTCAAATTTTCAAACTGTGAATCGATTTAGAGAAGGTCCAAAATCCTAACAAAAAGCAATGTTCAACTCAAAAATAGCTATGAGTTCTTTGTATTTTTAACTGTATTCCACTGGAAAATTATCAGCAAATTTGAAAACTATTTGAGTGCCTGTCTATTCCCATTCTGTCACATTTCCAGTTCCAGATTCAATTCCATAGCGCGCATTCCTTCCAGTCTAATATCCTATTTTAGAATATAATCCTGATGCAGATCATCCACCTGCGGGTTGGGATTCCGTAGCCAACAATAGAAGTTCGGTTTGAGCACCTGAAGATTGAGGCAGATGCCCGTGTTGGAGGCAGAGTGCTTCCTACTCTTCTAAATTTTTGGTTTGCAGTGTTAGGAAAGTTGATCCTGCTCGTCAGTCCCACATGACTAATATCTAGTCCAGTGCAATTTATCTTTAAGTTTCTCAGCCATTATAAAAGAAATTTTCATTAGGATTCTCCAGTAATCAAATAACAAAATTTGGCATTGGAAATTATAGATCTCTGGTTCAAACTCCGAGCCAGCAATCTCCCAACTTATATTTTCATGCAAAGATTTGAGGCAGAGTACTCTGCAGAAAATGAAACAAATCAAGCATTGGGAATAATATTTGCTTCAAATCATAATTATTGGCCTCCATACCAATTTGGGACGTTGCAGTGCTTGGACAGTTCTATTTTATGATAAGCCCAAGCATATGAACCAGATTCAACAAAGCCATATCATTAGTACCATTAGAAATTTTCCGAGTGCAGATATTTTTGTCTGAGTAATTGCATATTAGTGATAACAGTATAAAGTGCACAATAGCTACCACCACAAGATCAACACTGGTGAAACCGAAGAAACGCTTGGTAGAGATCTTAAAAGTTTATACAACAAAATAGGAATATTGTGACAAGGTGCCTCATAGGCGTTCCCCTTTTTCCATATGTACTTCATACTTGTATCAAAGTTTACACAACAATTTTTTCACAAGCAATTTTTTGCTTGATATATGCAATACAGAACCAAATCCAAAAGGCCAAACAGGAGCATTTGGTGAGGTACCCACTATCATTAGTTTTGCAGTCATTGCATAATAGACTAACGGGAAAATTGATAATGAATAGGAACATATGACAAACTATAGGATGGATTTATTAAGACAGAGGATGCATAGTCTTGGCAAAACCATTCATGGTAGTATAGCTCTTGGAAGGAAATCCAAGGCAGCCCAGGAGTACCCTGTCTGTAGGGGAGATATGTCTTTCTCCTCAGCTCTTCTGCGTGGGCTCTGTTTGCTATGTAGTGAAGCTCGTGGGCAGATACAGGGACCCCTCTTCTAGCAGAGCCCTTGGTGGGATTCAAGCTTGGGATTGCATTTGTCTTCTTGACTGGTGCAGGCTTAGGCTTTTCATCTTGTTTAGGTAGCTTATGTTTCTCCGAGGACTATTTTGCAGGATTGGCGAATGATAAAGCTGAGTGTCGCTCTCTGGTGTGTCTCTGCCCTCGCTTTTGCTTCTGTACAAGAGCAGATCTTTCAGAATCCAGCGCTTTGAACCTCTTCGCTTTGTGGAGCTCGAGGACGAAGAAGTAGAAGAAGAGGCAATGTTCTTGGACTTCTCATCCACATCCCCTGCTTCTTCATCTTCTAATTTGGAAGTCTCTTCTTCTACCCATTGAGCCGAGCTTCTGAGTGGCGACAGTGATCTGGTTCTGCGATGGCGAGATTTGTCCCGACACAAACGGTCTCGCCCCCTTTCACCAATAGGCTCTGGAGCTGCAAAACTGGATCCAGCCTTATTCTCCTCTTCTTCTTCCTCAAAATCTATCAGCGGCCCCAAAAACTGTGACTTCTGGAGATGAGTCGAGAGCTTCAATGGCCGAATCTGGCTCACAGGAAACAATCTCTATTCTGAATAGGCGTTCCAGCTGTTAGAAGAGGCGTAATTTTCCGTCAAACATGACTCCGCAGGCGATCTGGTGCAAAACGAAGGCGAGCCGTCGGATTCCCCAAGCAGATGTTGCCGAATCTGACAGATGACAAACACGTGGCGAAATATTATTGGTTCCATGCGCATCGAAAAGTGTCTCTCATTGGCTGGGGTGAACAGTGTTTGCTCACCCCAAGCCCGCAATGGAAAACGCCTCCGGCGTAATTACATAACAAAAAGTATCGTAAATGAGTTCAAATCAGCACTTGTTCCTCACTTATGCATCCACCTAACTCGAGCATATTTTTCCTCAAAACCTTGCCGGTTGGGGTCACTAGACCAAGCTCACTTACATTAACCTTAATTATGGTTCCTATTGTGATAACACCAAGAGAAGCATAGGACCATTTTCAATTTTTGTCACTCCAATAAGATCAAGATTGAAGGTGCATTTTAGTTCAGGAGACGCGGAGAGATTTTGATTTGGACTCCCTGCCTGGGTCGCAGAGATTTTGATTTAGACCAAAACCATACGAAAGCGATACGAAATACCTACAACGATCTACACATCTACACAAACAACGAAGCGAGGGTTTGAGCGAGTTGACAGCCTCGCAACAGAGAACCTGAACACAAAGAACTTGAACCTGAAGTTGACACTCACGAGAAGCAAAAATTCAAAAAACAACGAATCGAGGGTTTGAGCAAGTCCGGGAAGTCCAAGGCTTGATTCGTCACTCCAAAATTGTCGACTGGTGTATTTGGGTGGGCCAATTTTGAAGCAATTTTTGGTTTTTGAAATCCCAAAATGGAAAAAAAATCAATAGTAAATGTTAAAAACGACAAGGAAATCTCAGTTTTTGTGGAAACAAATAATTTGGGCGAAGTCAAAATTGCTTCAGCGGACAAAAAAGGAAAGAGGATTTGGGTAAATGCAAAACAATATCAGGGTATTTTAAAGCGTAGAGTTGCTCGCTTTAAATGGGAACAAACAAGAAGAAAACAATCCCAGAGAAAGAAAAAAAGGAAGAGCAACAAAAATGTAGAAGAGTCAATCATTTACAGTCCCACAACTACACCTCTTACTTGGTCATCAGATCTCTATGTCGAAGAACTGATGAAAGCCAGGGCAAGGCTGGAAATTTTAGAAGCCAAAGAATAGGAAAGAGACCGCAAACTTTCAGAGAGCACACTTGCAAATCAATGTTTAATGGAAGGTAATAGAATTTTAAAAGAGCATGTAACAATGTTACAAGATGTTGTAGAGGAAGGAAAACATGAAGGCAGCATGGCAAACCAAGAATGAAGCAATGTCATCAAACAAAGATGTGGGAATCTCTAAAACAACTCAGGTAGATACACAAACAGTTCAACAAACAACCCTTTCTGAAAAGAAGGCAAAAGAGAACAAGATACATTCCAAAAGAAATCAAAACTAGGGTTGAGGACATTAATGGTCACATGATAGAAGAAAAATAAGATGTAAGTTCTCATAGAGCACAGGAAAGAGAACATAAAGAAAGAAAAGAGAGGGAAACAAACTTTATTATTAGGGGAATAAGAGATTATGGAAAGAATGAAAGCACTTTCAATTTGACAAGTGAATTTTTGAGAGAGAAATTACAATGGAGAGGGGAAAATTTTCAAGCAAGGAGGGTGGCAAAGATATGTGAGGTGAGGCCTCGACCTATAAAAGTCATCATGGCAAATGTGCAAGAAAAACACTATCTCTTAACCAAAAAGAAACTCTTGAAAGGCTCACACTTCTTCCTAGATGAATATTTAACTAACAAACAACAAGAAGAGAGAAGAGAAGAAGTGGAGAAAGTTAGAGCAGCAAGAAACGAAGGGAAAAGAGCATGGTTGTACAATGGTAAAGTGGTTATTGCAGTGTTTGGTCCTCATGGAAAAACAGGACAACAAATTGATAGTAAAGAAAAAAAAGTTAAGTCTATAATAAGGGGGAAAACAATAGGATCAACATGGATGAAAAGGGGTGAAGACTCAAATTTGAGTCTTGTGTGCCAAACCACGTAGCAACCAAATCCTAACCAGGTCTACCTAAGTCTAGTTTGTTGGAACTGTTTAGGTTACCCTTGGAGGAGGGGACCTAGGATAGGGCCTATTGTAGAAGGTAGAGACATAATTTGTCTCATAGAAACTCATGAACATGATGGTTGCAAAACTCCTATGTTTGATAGTTATTTGAAGTTATCAGTTTGGAACGGGGCAACAGAAAATGGAAAAGGGTATGGAGGAATATTGGTTTTAGTGAAAGAAAAAAAAGGCCGTCACATTCAGTTAGTGAAAGAAGACACAAATAAACAATATTTATAGTTCAAAATAACAGAGAATGAGAACAACATAAGAATTGCAAATGTTATTTTACGCCTCAAGTATCAAAAACTTACAAAAATGAGGGATTGGATAGCAAAGATCTGTATGCAGCTTTAAAGCAAGATATTACCACATATTCTCAACAGGGAGAAGTTATTTTAGTGGGAGATTTCAATGCTACAACAAAAAAACAAGAAGCTAGTATTCTTTGTTACAAAGAGGATCACAATCCTATCTGGCTCATTAAAGAGGTGAATTCTCGATGGTTGAGATGTTCAGAAGACGAAAAAGTTAGTAATAATTTTGGAGAGGATTTGTTTACATTGTGTGGTGCTTTCAACTTAATTATTTGCAATGGTCTAGATAGATGGAAAAATTCTGGGAACCTCACTTGCAACACATACAATGGGGAAAGTGTCGTTGACTATGTTATTGGTTCACAAAGCTTAATAGAAAGGATAGATGATGTTAAGATTGGACATCATATTTGGGACTTAAAATCAGTTCATAACCCAATCTATATAAAGTTATCTTGGTTAGAAGAAAGACAAAATAGGACGGAGACCCAATGTTCTCAACAATCAGCGTCAAGGGGAAAAATTCTTCTAACACAAAAAAATTATACTATATTCAAAACAATGTTGGAGATATCAATTCAGAAGGAGAAAATTGGTCCCCAAAGCCTCAACAACCATGAGTTAACAAATATAGTCCAGGGTGCACATGAGAAGTGAAAAAGAGCAAAAAATAGGAAATCAGAATCAAATTGTTTTTCTTTGAATGCGTGGTTTGACGAGGAATGAAAAATGGCAAGGAGAACCTTGAAAAAGGAAGGAGAAGGGAAGATGAATGTAAAGTTATATAAGCAGATTTTAAAAAAGAAAAATTACGAGTCCATGCAAACAAGGCGAGAAGAGTTGATATATCTAGGCAAGAATAACCCAAAACTTTTTTAGCAGGAAATTCAAACAAGGAAGAAGCATTTTGAAAATAATATTACAGTTAATCAATGGTTTGACTATGCGAGACAACTCTATGAAAAATAATTAGAGGTTGAGCCTCCTCCCAGGATCAACAAAACTACAAATCTTTTCATAGTACAGGAGGTGGAGGTAGGAATTAAAAAGTTGAAAATAGGGAAGACAAAGGGCTTGATTGCACTTCAAACAGAATATCTAAAGTGGGGAATTATGAACATTTTGGCACCGCACATCATAGAAATATTCAACAACATCATTCAGTAAGGATTCCCAAGAGATTAGACAACTAGCCTAACAATACCCTTTTATAAAAGTGGAGACATTAATAATCCTTCTAAATATAGAACCATTATGATCAATCCTTTGTTTGGAAAACTTTTCAATAACATGGTAGAAAATAGAATCAGTAAGTGGGAAGAAGTAAAAGGAAAGAGGGAAAGCGGGTTTTAGGCCAAAGCATTCTATAGTATATCATGGCATCACGCTGAGACACATTGTTGAAAAGGTTTGGGTGGGAAAAGAAGACGTATTTTGTTTCTTTTTTTACTTCAAAAAGGCACTTGACACAGTCCCTAGAGATAAGTTGTGGCGTAGAATGGAAGAACTTGAAATTCCTTTACAATATGGAGTTGTTGTCCATTGGCTTTATGAAGAGGCGAAAGTCAAATTTAGAACTTCAACAGACGTTCAAAATTTTTTAGAAGTGACATCAGAGTCAAACAAGGTTTCCCTTTATCCCTTGCCCTGTTTAGTTTATATATGGACAAATTGGAAGAGTGGCTAAATGTGCAAGGTGGGGATGGTGTTCGGTTGGGGGAGTTTGTGATAATGCTTCTTCTATATGTCGATGATCTTATACTGGTTTCTAAATCGTCCCATGGATTGCAGATGCACCTATATGCCCTTCTTTGATTGCAGACCAAAATAATGTTTTTCTCTAATAAAAGAAAGCAAAGCCAACATACGTTCTTCTTTGAAGGCAACATTATTGAAGAAGTAAATGAATACAAGTACCTCGGGATCAAATTCAACAACAAGCTTAATTGTGCAGAAAGAAAAGAATTTTAGGAGGGTGGAAAGCATTATATGCACTTCAAAACATATGTAGAGAGACAGAGTTATGGGATTGGAACACGATTAAAGTGCTTTTTGGACTCTTAGTTTGTCCAGTGATATTATATGTGTGTGAATTGTGGGCTAGCGACATCCTAGTTTCAAAATGGAAACAAATTGAAAAAACCCAAAAACGCTTGATCATGAGCAAGTTCAAAATAAAAATTTTGGTTCCTTATGAGATAATGTTGAGTTAAACAGGAGAAACTCCCATTGAAGCAATTGCTATGGTGCGTCTTATAAGGTATCTAAAAATAATTGAGCAAATGGGAGGAGGTAGATGGCCGAAAGTTATCGTCAATGAAGGCATGAGTGAAAGAAAGAAATCATGGATGAGACAAAACAACAAATGGATTGCAAAAATCAAATATTTACCTTAATGCATGTCCTACAAATAACAAGGAGTTAAAGAATTTTGTGTTGGAGAAGTTTCGTAAGGGTATATGGGGAAAAGAGTTGGGTAGAAAGAAAGTACTATGTTAAGGAATTCAACCCCTCTTGTGATGTCCAAAAAAAAGAGTACATTGGAGCTAGCATTCCATGGAGGGCAAATATTCTTATTGCGCAATTAATAACTAACTCACATAAACTTCAGTGTGAAATGGGTCGGTGGAAGAGACCTAAAGAAGCTTGGGAAGAAAGGGTGTGTACTTTTTGCACTTTTGGGGCAGTGGAATCATAAAAGAATTTAATTTTGGAATGTGATGCTTTCAGAGACATCAAGGACAATTACCGCAATATGTCAGCATCAATTCCGTGGCATTGGCTTTTTAGTGAGGGAACTGTTAGAAGGTTGGGTCAGTTCATTATCAATTTGAGTAAGAAAAGGATTGAATCACAAAAGGTAAAAAATAAGGATGTTGGTAGTCCCATAGACTATTTTTAGCCTCGTGGATGTTAAAATATCATTCATTCATTTGGTGAAACACAATCCCATGGGACGAATAAATCGCTCATAATTGGGAGGCTTCCTTGTGAACCCAGATCCCACAAACGTAACCTTTGTGACCATTCATTTCCACTGTTTGGTTTTTCTTTTTCCAGATCGTATGACACGAAAAATTTCATCTTCTACAATGGGCCTCACCTTGGGAAGAGGAACCTCCCATTTACCAACTTTCTCCTTCCTTTTCTACTTGAATGTATTGCTAAACACCTTGGCACAAGTAGTTGCTTCAAGTATGTAGGTACTGCTCCCTCCTGGACATTGTCATCTACCTTTCGCCTGTTTGTCTTTTGTTCGTGCATAGCCAAATTTTTCTTCATGAAAGCCTTCTCTACATAACGCTTCTTGGCAAACATCTTACCCTTGATACCAAAAGCCTTTGGGGCAAATGCAACTCGCTTGTGAACTTCAAGAGCCTCCTCCTTACACTTCTTTTCAAAATAATCCAAGCGGTACCCATGTCGGTTCCTGTGTATTAATGTAAGTCTATGTAATATCCGTGAGACATTTTGACTTCCAGGTCAATCCCTTTCTATGAATGAATCAAATGTATTAAATTTCAGCTAAGATCTTGTGGTGTTTTGTAGTGTATATTATTCTGCTATGGTGGTAGAAAAAAAATTTGGACCAGATTTCACTGAGCACAATTACCCGTGATTGGAATTACGACTTCTTTTGTCGACGTCTTTTGCCACAGTTCGTGTGTTCAAGACCACGACAGGAAATTTCTTTCTATTGATGCTGCAATTTTTTTGTTTCTCTCAATTCCCAGGCAGTTTTAAACTTTCAGTCTCTAGTCCCGCAAAAAATATGTTGCAGTATTTATACTGTGAAAGAAGTCTAGTCATAAAACTTCTGATCCCATCAATTGATTTTTTGTTTGAATTAATAAATCCAATCAAATATTGTAGGATTTTTACTGTGAAACAAGTCCACATCCTGGGTTCAACTTTAATAAAAAGTTGCATTCAAAACATATATATAGAAGTGATCATACACACTTATTATGAAGAAACCCTGTATTACCTTATTTTATAATGAAGAAATGACGTCCTATCCATAATTTCATGTTAATTCGATTCCTGAAGATCTTGTGCTACTGTAAGCATCAAAACTCCTTAGTTGCAAAAATGGACTAATTTTCAGCATCTACTACCATCTGAACAAGTATTAACTTGATCACCCATTGCATTTAAACTGGTTTTTACACTTGATTTGCACATGAAGTCAAACAAATCTTATAACTTGGAAGTTTACTGATCCGAATTTATGCAGGAACGCAATAAAATACAGAAATAGACATAAACACAGAGATGCAGCAGAAATAATACTTCATTTCATTAATATCAAATAATTGAAATATGTTTACAGACAGAATGGAAATAAACTAGCTACATGCCTCTGAAATGTGTTACAATGAGGCTCGAAGGCCTATTTATTGTTGAGTAACAATTCAAAACCCTAAACATCCAAAAACCTAACAGTATGAGATGAAGTGCCAAAACTATGGGCCCCGTTTGGGTAAATTGGTGTTTCAACTTCTCGGGGACGTAACTTTGGCATACAATCTCCGTTTGACGTGCATCATACCTCGTTAGAAATATCTATCCGAGGAGTACAAATTTAAGTGTGAGAAACATCAGTCCATCGACCCATGTTGCTCTCAATTTTCACAGAAAACGTTGTTTAGGGCCTCAAAACGGCTCCAGAAGTTCAGGGCCTGAAAAAAGCTAAAAATAGTAAGTTGTGCTGTGCTGCAATTGAAAAACTGAAAGATTTCATAGTGGTGTTTAAAATGGAATAGGTGGGTGGCCACCAATATCCACCTGTATCATTAGGGCCCCAAAATGGCTTCAGAAGTTCAGGATCCAAAAACCTACTAAAAATAGTAAGATGTGCTGAAAGTGAAAAACTGAAAGAACCTATGGTGGGGCTCCAAATGGAATAGATGGGTGGCCACCAATATCCCCCTGGATCATTCCTCCCTCCTTAGGAAGCAATGGTCCCCATTGCGTTAAGTTCCTCCATGAGAGGCAAATTCTGCTGAGCTTGGTATTGGATTTGTCTAGGATGTCGTGGATCTATTGGCAGACGCGCTGGATGCGTTCAATAAATTTGGTTTCCTCATACAGTACATGTGTGGATTTTGTCTTTGTAATTGCATGAGGTATGGAAATATCAGGCGGTGGTGCGCCGGGGGTCATATCGATGGAGTGCATGTCCTGACAGTGTAGAGGACCCTCTGTGGGTGAGGAGAAAATGTCCTCGTATTCCTCCACAACTTTGTCCATCTGCTCCAGCCATGCAGGGGAGCCCTGATTCGAGATTGTGGCCACAATATTCTTATTTCCCTGTGAGCGAGTTGTAAGGAAAATAAATTTCCTGGTCTGGGAAACAATCTTACTGCGTTGTTTTGCAATAGTCAAGGAGATGGTAGGAGGCAGTACTACCTCCGGTATCCTGTACAATTTGTTTCCCAAAGTAATAACAATAGAACGAGGCCTAGACTCATGCACAACATGTTTCCTCCACAAGTATGGTTGCCCCAATAATACATTAGCTACATCAAGAGGAGCAACATCAAACAATACCTCATCCGTGAATGGCTTGATGCTATACGGAAGGCGACACTGTTGGCAGACGCACAGATCTATCCTTGGGTGAAGCCACCCAATGGTATACGGTTGCGGGTGTGCTATGGTCGGTAGGACGAGCTGCTTCACAACCTTTGATGAAATGAGGTTCTTTTGGCTTTCACTATCGACAAGAAATTGCAGTGGGGAACTCTTCACCCATATCTACGAATGGAAGAGGCGCTCCCCCTCCTCTGGATCCTCAGGATCCTCCCTCTAGAGCTTGGTGGTGGCAAAAATGGCACTAGGGTCTGCATCAATGATCTGCTTCCATTTTTCATCTCCCTTTTCTAGTTTTGGCTCAGGATCAAAACATGCATCAGATTCAGGTACCTTAAGTTCGGCCACCAACGACTATTTGGCCCGACACTCTGTTGTGCTGTGGGTGCGGCTATTATGGAATTCACATCACTTCCCCGTGTCCTTCTTTGGATTTGTGGTGGTGTTCTAAGTCGCCCTTCTTTGGCTCTGCCCCTTGTTCTGTGGTTCGGGGGCACCTTTCCCTGGCTTCAGATTCACGGATCCAAAGTCTCTCATCTTCTACTTAAATATCTGCTCAATCTTAGAGGCATAGTGATATGTTGTGCCAAGCGAGGTAATGTCGAGGAACTCCATTTACTCTTGAATGTGTCTATGCAGATATTTGTGGTACTTGAGCACCAAATTCCTCTCCAAATCTTTAATACCCAACTTTGTGTGCAGGGTATGGAACAAATTCGTCAGTTCGTGCACATCTTGATCCCTTTGCTGCCGCAAAGTGGTCCATTGGATGTACTTGTCCTCATAGCTCCCCACGGGGTAGTATTGTTCCTTGATGTCATCTTAGAATGAATTCCAAGTGGGTGCGGCCGAGAACAGAGAGGGTTCCCCCTCACCCTTTTGCTCACAGTAGGTTTCCCACCAGTTTTTGACATTGGGGGTGACTTTGAGAAGTGCAAAAATAATCTTTTCTCGATCAGAGAAATCATGGACCAAGAAATACCCTTCTAGAAAATTCAACCATCTATCTACGGTGTCTGCATATATCTGGCTTTCAAATACAGGAATGTCAAAGTTTACCTGTACCTTGAAGGGAGTGGCGCCTCCAAAGTGTTTGTTTGATGCAGATGCATTGTAGGTGGGCAACCATTAAAGGATCTGAGCAAAGTTATCCATCATCGCGTTCCTTTGTTTCTTGAGGGCCTCTTAGAGCAATATTTTAATAGGATATCTTGCTCCCTCATCTTTCTTTTCTTCCGCCATGGGAGGTCTTCTAGGTTTTTGAGGCTGATCTTGCAAGGGTTCAACCAAATCGAGCCCTAACTCCTTATACCCCGACCTCATTGGGGACATGCAAAGAAAAATAGAGAAAGAGAAAATCACTCTGATACCACTGATCCAGATTTCAGGAAGGCAATAAAATACAGAAATAGACATAAACACAAAGATGTAATGAAAATAATACTTCATTTCATTAATATCAAATAACTGAAATATGTTTACAGACAAAATGGAAATAAACTAGCTAGGGCGATGGTAGCTTATCTCTGAGAAGAGATGTGGCGGCTATATGCCTCTGAACTGTATTACAATGAGGCTCGAAGGCCTTTTTATTGTTGAGAAACAATGCAAAACCCTAAACATCCAAGAACCTAACCGTAGGAGATGAAGTGCCAAAACTATGGCCTCGTTTCGGTAAATTGGTGTTTCAACTTCCCAGGGACGTAAATTTGGCATACGATCTCCATTTGACACGCATCATACCTCGTTAGAAATATCTATTAGAGGAGTACAAATTTTGGTATGAGTGACATTGATCCATAAACCCATGTTACTCCCGGTTTTCCCAAAAAACGTCGTTTAGGGCCTCAAAACGGCTCCGAAAGTTCAGGACCCGAAAAAATGCTAAAAATAGTAAGTTGTGTTGTAGCTGAAAAACTGAAAGAAATGATGGTGGAATTTCAAATGGAATAGGTGGGTGGCCACCAATATCCACCTGGATCATTAGGGCCCCAAAACGGCTCCGAAAGTTCAGGACCCAAAAACCTGCTAAAAATAGTAAGATGTGCTGAAAGTGAAAAAATGAAAGAACCGATGGTGGGGCTCCAAATGGAATAGATGGGTGGCCACCAATATCCACCTAGATCATTCCTCCCTCCTTAGGAAGCAATGTTCCCCATTGCGTTAAGTTCCTCCATGAGAGGCAAATTTTACTGAGCTTGGTATTGGATTTGTCCAAGATGTCGTGGACCTATTGGCGGACATGCTAGATGTGTTCAATAAATTTGGTTTCCTTAGATAGTACATGTGTGGATTCTATCTGTGTAATTGCATGAGGTATGGAAATATCAGGCGGTGGTGCGCCGGGGGTCATATCGATGGAGTGCTTGTCGTGAGAGTGTAGAGGACCCTCTGTGGGTGAGGAGAAAATGTCCTCGTATTCTTCCACGATTTTGTCCACCTGTTGCAGCCATGCAGGGGAGCCCTGATTCGAGGTTGTGGCCATAATATTATTCTTTCCCTGTGAGCGAGTTGTAAGGAAAATAAATTCCTGGTTTGGGAAAAAAATCTTATTGCGTTGTTTTGCAATAGTCAAGGAGATGGCAGGAGGCGGTACTACCTCTGGTATCCTGTACAATTCATTTCCAAAAGTAATAACAACAGAACGAAGCCTAGACTCATACACAACATGTTGCCTCCACAAGTATGGTTGGCCCAATAATACATCAGCTACATCAAGAGGAACAACATCAAACAATACCTCATCCGTTAATGGCTTGATGTCGTATGGAAGGCGACACTGTTGGCGGACGCACAGATCTCTCCCTAGGTGAAACCACTCGATGGTGTATGACTGTGGGTGTGCTATGGTCGGTAGGCTGAGCCGCTTCATTACCTCTGATGAAATGAGGTTCTTTTGGCTTCTGCTATCAAAAATAAATTGCAGTGGAGAACTCTTCAACCACATCTGTGAATGGAAGAGGCACTCCCCCTCCTCTGGATCCTCGGGATCCTCCCTCTGGAGCTTCGTGGTGGCAAAAATAACACTAGGGTATGCATCAATGATATAATTCCATTTTCATCTCCCTTTTCTAGTTCTGGCTCAGGATCAGAACATGCATCATATTCAGGTACCTTCAGTTTGGCCACCAACGACTGTTTGGCCTGACACTCTGTTGTGTTGTGGGTGCGGCTATTATGGAATTCACACCACTTCCTCGTGTCATTATTTGGATTTGTGGTGGTGTTCTGAGTTTCCCTTCTTTGGCTCTGCCCCTTGTTCTGTGGTTCGGGCGTGCCTTTCCCTGGTTTCAGATTCACAGATCCAAAGTCTTTCATCTTCTGCTTAAATATCTGCTCAATATTAGCGGCATTGCAATATGTTGTGCCAAGCGAGGTAATGTCGAGGAACTCCATTTCCTCCTGAATGTGTCTATGCAGACAACTGTGGTGCTTGAGCACCAAATGCCTCTCCGTATATTTAATACCCAAATTTGTGTGTAGGGTATGGAACAAATTCGTCAGTTCGTGCACATCTTGATCCCTTTGCTGCAGCGTGGTCCATTGGATGTACTTGTACTCGTAGCTCCCCACGGGGTAGTATTATTCCTTGATGTAATCTCAGAATGAATTCCAAGTGGGTGCGGCCAAGAATAGAGAGGGTTCCCCCTCGTTCTTTTTCTCATAGTAGGTTTCCCACCAGTGTTTGAAATGGGGGGCGACTTTGAGAAGTGCAAAAATAATATTTTCTCGGTCGAAGAAATCATGGACCAAGAAATACCCTTCTAGAAAATTCAACCATCTATCTACGACATCTACATCTATCTAGCCTTCAAATACAGGAATGTCGAAGTTTACCTGTACCTTGAAGGGAGTGGCACCTCCAGAGTGGTTGTTAGATGCAGATGTGTTGTAGGTGGGCAACCATTGAAGGATTTGAGCAAAGTTATCCATCATCGCGTTCCTCTGTTTCTCGCGGGCCTCCTCGAGCAATATTTTGATAGGATCTCCTACTCCCTCGTCTTTCTTTTCTTCTGCCATGGGAGGTCATCTGGGTTTGTGAGGCTGATCTTGCAAGGGTTTAACCAGATCGAGCCCTAACTCCTTATATCCTGACCTCGTTCGAGACATGCAAAGAAAAATAGAGAAAGAAAAAATCGCTCTGATACCACTGATCCAAATTTCAGGAACGCAATAAAATACATAAATAGAAATAAACACAAACATGCAACGGAAATAATACTTCACTTCATTAATATCAAATAACTGAAATATGATTACAGATAGAATGGAAATAAACTAGCTAGGGTGATGGTAGCTTATCTCTGAGAAGGGATGTGGCGGCTATATGCCTCTGAATTGTGTTACAATGAGGCTCAAAGGCCTATTTATTGTTGAGAAACAATGCAAAACCCTAAACATCCAAGAACCTAATCGTAGGAGATGAACCGCCAAAACTATGGCCTCGTTTGAGTAAATTGGTGTTTCAAATTCCCGAGGATGTAACTTTGGCATATGACCTCTGTTTGACGCACATCATACCTTGTTAGAAATATCTATCAGAGGAGTACAGATTTTGGTTTTCCTAAAATAAGTCGTTTAGGGCCTCAAAACGGCTCCAGAAGTTCAAGACCCAAAAAAATGCTAAAAATAGTAAGTTGTGCTGCAACTAAAAGACTGAAAGAACTGATGGTGGCGTCTCAAATGGAATAGGTGGGTGGCCACCAATATCCACCTGTATCATTAGGGCCTCAAAACGGCTCCGGAAGTTCAGGACCCAAAAACCTGGGAAAAATAGTAAGATGTGCTGAAAGTGAAAAACTGAAAGAACCGATGGTGGGGGTCCAAATGGAATAAAGGGGTGGCCACCAATATCCCCCTGGATCATTCCTCCCTCCTTAGGAAGTAATGATCCCCATTGCGTTATGTTTCTCCATGAGAGGCAAATTTTGCTGAGCTTGGTATTGGATTTGTCCAAGATGTCATGGACCTATTGGCGGACGTGCTGGATGCGTTCAATAAATTTGGTTTCCTTAGGTAGTACATGTGTGGATTATGTCTATGTAATCGCATGAGGTATGGCAATATCAGGCGGTGGTGCGCCGGGGGTCATATCAATGGAGTACTTGTCCTGACAGTGTAGAGGACCCCTCTGTGGGTGAGGAGAAAATGTCCTCGTATTCCTCCACGACTTTGTCCATCTGCTACAGCCATGCAAGGGAGCCCTGATTCGAGGTTGTGGCCACAATCTTCTTCTTTCCCTGTGAGCAAGTTGTAAGGAAAATAAATTTCCTGGTCTGGGAAACAATCTTACTGCATTGTTTTGCAATAGTCAAGGAGATGGCAGGAGGCGATACTACCTTCGGTATCTTGTACAATTTGTTTCCCAAAGTAATAACAATAGAACGAGGTCTAGACTCATGCACAACATGTCGCCTCCACAAGTATGGTTGGCCCAATAATACATCAACTACATCAAGAGGAGCAACATCACACAATACCTCATTCGTGAATGGCTTGATGCTATACAGAAGGCGACACTGTTGGTGAATGCGCAGATTTCTCCCTGGGTGAAGCCACCCGATGGTATACGACTGTGGGTGTGCTATTGTCGGTAGGCTGAGCCGCTTCACGACCTCTGATGAAATGAGGTTCTTTTGGCTTCCGCTATCGACAATAAATTGCAGTGGAGAACTCTTCACCCACATCTACGAATGGAAGAGGTGCTCCCCCTGCTCTGGATCCTCGAGATCCTCCCTCTGGAGCTTGGTGGTGGCAACAATGGCACTGGGGTCCGCATCAATGATCTGCTTCCCTTTTTCATCTCCCTTTTTTGGTTTTGGCTCAGGATCAGAACATGTATAAGATTCGGGTACCTTCAATTCGGCCACCAGCGACTGTTTGGCCCGACACTCTGTTGTGTTGTGGGTGGGGCTGTTATGGAATTCACACCACTTCCCCGTGTCCTTCTTTGGATTTTTGGTGGTGTTCTGAGTCGCCCTGCTTTGGCTTTGCCCCTTGTTCTGTGGTTCAGGGGCGCCTTTCCCTGGCTTCAGATTCACGGATCCAAAGTCTTTTTTCTTCTGCTTAAATTTCTGCTCAATCTTAGTGACATAGTGATATGTCGTGCCAAGAGAGGAACTCCATTTCCTCCTGAATGTGTCTATGCAGACAACTACGGTACTTGAGCACCAAATGCCTCTCTGAATCTTTAATACCTAACTTTGTGCGCAGTTAATGGAACAAATTCGTCAGTTCGTGCACATCTTGATCCCTTTGGTGCCGTAGCGTGTTCCATTGGATGTACTTGTCCTCATAACTCCCCATGGGGTAGTATTGTTCCTTGATGTCATCTCAGAATGAATTCCAAGTGGGTGCGACTGAGAACGGAGACGGTTCCCCCTCGTCCTTTTTCTCATAGTAGGTTTCCCACCAGTCTTTGACATGGGGTAAACTTTAAGAAGAGAAAAAATAATATTTTCTCGGTTGGAGAAATCATGGACCAAGAAATACCCTTCTAGAAAATTCAACCATCTCTCTACAGCGTCTGCATCTATCTAGCCTTAAAATACAGGAATGTCAAAGTTTACCTGTACCTTGAAGGGAGTGGCGCCTCCAGAGTGGTTGTTGGATGCAGATGCGTTATAGGTGGGTAACCGTTGAAGGATCTGAGCAAAGTTATCCATCATCGCGTTCCTTTATTTCTAGAGGGCCTCCTCGAGCAATGTTTTGATAGGATCTCCTGCTCCCTTGTCTTTCTTTTCTTCCGCCATGGGAGGTCGTTTGGGTTTGTGAGGCTGATCTTGTAAGAGTTCAACCAGATCGAGCCCTAACTCCTTATACCTTGACCTCGTTGGGGACATGCAAAGAAAAATAGAGAAAGAGCAAATCACTTTGATACCACCGAGCCAGATTTCAGGAACGCAATAAAATACAGAAATAGACATAACACAGAGATGCAACGAAAATAATACTTCATTTCATTAATATCAAATAACTGAAATATGTTTACAGACAAAATGGAAATAAACTAGCTAGGGCGATGGTAGCTTATCTCTGAAAAGAGATGTGGCAGCTACATGCCTTTGAACTGTGTTACAATGAGGCTCGAAGGCCTATTTATTGTTGAGAAACAATGCAAAACCCTAAACATCCAAAAACCTAACCGTAGGAGATGAAGCGCCAAAACTATGGGCCCCATTTGGGTAAATTGGTGTTTCAACTTCCTGGGGACGTAACTTTGGCATACAATCTCCGTTTGACGCACATCATACCTTGTTAGAAATATCTATAAGAGGAGTACAAATTTTGGTGTGAGTAACATCATTCAATCAACCCATGTTGCTCCTGGTTTTCCCAAAAAACGTTGTTTAGGGCCTCAAAACGGCTCCGGAAGTTCAGGACCTGAAAAAATGCTAAAAATAGTAAGTTATGTTGCAACTGAAAAATTGAAAGAACTGATGGTGGTGTTTCAAATGGAATAGGTGGGTGGCCACCAATATCCACCTGGATCATTAGGGCCCCAAAAAGGCTCCGGAAGTTCAGGACCCAAAAACCTGCTAAAAATAGTAAAATGTGCTGAAAGTGCAAAACTGAAAGAACATATGGTGGCAGTCCAAATGGAATAGATGGGTGGCCACCAATATCCACCTAGATCATTGACTAATAATTCCCCATCCCTTAAAGGAGAGTTGCATATAGTGTTTACAACAACCCTATATATAGGAAAGGATCCAACATAGAAAGTTGGACTAAAGTGAAAAGATCTTGAATGCCTCACCTATCACTTAAATTGGATGCACACCAAAAAGTTTCCAAACATGGTCATAAAGCCCTTCATGCAAACCAGATTTATCCATACACAAATACAACAATGAGCAATCTCTATTTCAATTACCGAAAGTACAGGTATCCAAGCTAGAATCTAACACAAATATGGCTATATCCACTTTGGAAATATTAATAAGCTGAAACTAGGTCAATAACACTTATGTGACTCACACTAGGTTCTCACCCATCTAAGCCCACTTCATAGATATATCAAATCTTTCACTATTAGATACAACATTTAAATTCTTTACAAAAAACAGAGTGAAAACATAACTAAATTGAAGCAACTAGATATAAAAGTTGTTTCTAATATAGCTCAGGTAAAAGCTTTGTTTAGTGATTTAATTTTTAAAAACAATCAAGTTCCAAATATGCTATTTCTTTGGTGTACCTTTGCACCTTTAGGAGCAATTGCTAATTATATAATTTGACCAAGTTAAAAATGTTTAACTAAACATAACATAACAACAAAAAGACATTACATCTCTTTCATTCTGAAATAGAAAACACTTCTTTACTCAATCAATTAAAATAGAAAAGACTTCTTACGTAATAAACTAACTCTTATTTGCCTTAATACAAATAAAAATGTTATCAACAAAATGGTTATACACCATCTCAAACCTAAAAATGTTATCAACAAAATGATTATACACCATCTCAAACCCAAAACTTGTATTTTGTTATAAACCATCTCAAAACCAACGTTTGTGTAATACATTAATATACGATAATCCTATTAAAAAGTAGTCATTTACTTGAGCAAGATTGAACCATGCCAAAAAAAGAAAAGAAAAGGTATAACCATACAGTGAGTATAAAATCCCAAGCAATATATAATGTTTTGGTGATAAATTTATCATAATTTTTTTTCAAAATTAAATTTGGATAAAAACAAAGTTCTGAAATAGGGTTCCATTAAATGTTTTGGTGAATTTATCATAATTTTTGTCCAAATCAATTTTTCAGAAAGACAAAGTTCAGTAATAGGGTTTCATGAAGCTCCTAGTGGACAAGATAAGTTGATAAACCACAATTGATTAAACACTAATACAAAACTAGAACTGAAACCATTAAAGTTTCCATTATTTCAAACAACAAATCCCAAACCCAAAGATGAGAACTAAAACCATTAAAGCTTCCATTATTTCAAACAACAAATCCCAAACCCAAAGATTCAACGAACAGTAGCCATTTATCCATATTACAAATGAGTGTTTTTTGAAACCAAAGATTCAATGAACAGTAGCCATTTACCCATATTACAAATTAGTTTGTTTGAACCCAAAGATTCAATGAACAGTAGCCATTTATCCATATTACAAATTAGTTTTTTTGAATAGGAAGATGATCGGATATTTTGAATTTTTTTTCAAATTAAAAAATATAGTTTAAAATACTTATAATTCAGTTGGGAAAATAATGGAAATTCTGACAAAATTATGATAAAATTAGATAGAAATTTTTGAAAATATCATTTGGGTGCCCCAAAGTTTTTGATAGTGCTGAACCACTTTTCCACCCTGAAAAACAATTTAAACACTCCAATATTCTGATTTTTTGAATTTTTTTTACCAGATTATAACAAGAAAACTACTTTAGAAAAAGATCCATGAAGATGAACCATGTTGGTTGGATTGGCTGGGTTAGAAACGTCAAATTTACTAACAAGAAATGCAATTGATCTGAAAAACTTCTCTACACAAAACATTCATCGCAGAAGCCTCAAATCTATAAATAAGAAAACTACTATCCACAGGAAAACAACAAAACTGCTATCCAAACGAATTTGTGGCGTGGGTAGCAACACCTAAAATTAAAATACTTAGCAAGAAAGCAACTATAAAGGAACAATTGGTCTTTTGTCCGAGAGGATATTTTTCATTTCCTCAATCCATTCAGTGTCTGCATTGAGTGCCCGTCTGAATTTCTTCTTCTTGGCCGCGCTGCCTACGAAATAAGTAGAAACCAGTTGCAGATCCGACAATAACAGCAAGGATCACACCCAAGTTGTAAGACATGACTGCAAGCATGAGGATATAAGCAGCGGCAACACAAAACACTCATCACAGAAATCTCAAATCTATAAATAAAAAAACTACTATGAAGCCGAAAGCAAGAAAACTACTATCCAAACGAATTTGTGGCGTGGGTAACAACACCTAAAATTAAAATACTTAGCAGGCAAACAACTATAAAGGAACAATTGGTCTTTTGCCCGAGAGGATATTTTTCATTTCCTCAATCCATTCAGTGTCTGCATGGAGTGTCCGTCTGAATTTCTTCTTCTTTGCCGCGCTGCCTACGAAATAAGTAGAAACCAGTTGCAGATCCTACAATAACAGCAAGGATCACACCCAAGTTGTAAGACATGACTGCAAGCATGAGGATGTAAGCAGCGGCAACACGAACTGTGTAGCGTAAAGTGTCTACTAATCCACCAGCTGCCCAAGCTCCATTCCCACCCTTATAGCCTCTGGGATTAGCCAGATATTCATAGAATACAGAAATGAGAAAAAGGAATGCAATAGCCAAGATATACATCCCCACATGACCTGAAGGCCAGTCTGCAAAAAATAATACAACATCACTGCCCCAATAAAAGCTGCTCCTCATGTTTTCCATGTGCATTGGTGATGACATAGCAGGCATGCCACCCATTGATGATGGCTGAGCTGGTGGTGGTGGAGACATAGCAGGCATGCCACCCATTGATGATGGCTGTGCTGGTGGAGACATAGCAGGCATGCCATCCATTGTATTTCTCTGGTTTCCTTACAGAGTCAATTGCAGTCTTGTATGAAGAAATGGATCTTGTCCTCTACCTATGTAGATTGTTTCCTGCGGTTTTGCAGATTTAGAAACGAAGACGCACTGCAGTGATGAATTAGGATGCGGATCGTAAGGTCTCAAGACTCCTATTTATGGGTTTATGATCTTCTTGTATTTCCAAAGAGTTCAGTTAACCTGGGTTTATATTATTGTATTGTGAAAGAGTTCAGTCAACTGCCACAATCTATTGGCGTGATCTAATAGGCCACAAATTTTTTTAATTTTAAATTTCAAGTTTGAATAGTCTTTTTAATGATGGAAAATTATTGGAAATCCAAAATATTGTAATATTGCAACTAAACAGCTGCAACTTAAATTTCCAAAAATACAAAAATTTCCGTTATTTTAGAAATAAAAAAAAAGTCAACTACGCACCCTCGATTACGTCTCTATTCTCCAAACGTTTCCATGTAACATGTGCTGCATGGTCAGGGATTGAGATACAAATCTTCCCACTAAATCTCTTACATGGGAATGGGGATGTGAGTAATTAGAAACCTTTCTAAACATGGATTGACACAAACTAAACCTCTTGCATGGTGATGTGAATAGTTATAATCCTGTACTTTTTACATGGGTTGTTAAAATCTTGTACTTTTTACTTGGGGTTGTGGGGAGTTGACTTGTACTTTTGTATGGGAATGTGAGTTAAAATTACTTGTACTTAAAAAAAAAAATGGGTGTGCAGGAGTTAAAATTATTTGTATTTTTATATGGGGATGTGAGTAATGAGAAGTAATGGTATTTTTACGGTATTGTTTATTGAGATTATAAATTTATTTTGAAAATTATTTTTTCAAATTTGAATATTTTATTTTTCAAAAAATCTAATCATAAGTGTTTGAATCGTTTTTTGATATTGCAATGGACTCAACACTATAAACATTTACGGGATACTCAAAATTTTGAAGCTTAACAATTGTAACCTAGATTTAGATTTTAGTAAAAATCATACCTAAATTTCCACTGTTTCCGAGCAAATTTGTGGTCTCTTTAGACTACTCTTAATTTTTATGGAGATGTGACTAGTTAGAAGTACTTTTACTTTTATATGGGGATGTGAGTAGTTACAAGTACTTTTATGTGGGTAGTTACAAATCTATATTTTTATATGAGCTCGTATTTGTATTTGGCTAGTTAGACTTTGTATTTTTACCTAGGAACTTGGACATAAATAGTAAGGATATTTTTTTAGAGTATTTTTTATTTTATTTTATATGGGTTGTTAAAATTTTATATTTTTATTGTGTCTAGAGACTTTATGATTTAATATGAGAGATGTGGTCTCTTAATAGTACATGTAAAATAATAAATAATATTTACATTAGTAAATTAAACTCCATCTTAATTTTAAATCTACTAAGGACCAAGAGGAACCAAATTTCTTGAGATGCAAACCTCTTTTAGAGTAGAAAGAGGTTTGATTCATCTAGAAACTCAGGAATCAAGATGGATCTAAATTAGTTTAATTATTAATTATGATTAATTATAATTATAAATACAATTATTAATTTCATTATTAATTTTATTTGAATTTGAATTTGTATGTAATTCAACCAAGTCAAAATGTTATATATATATATAATTTGATTGAATCAAAATGTTTCTAGGATAAGACAAGACACTATAGGACATTACCCATCTCTTCCATAGTGGGTTAGAGAGCCTCTCTAGAGACAAAAATGGTAATAAAAAAATCAATGTCCACCATAAATAAATACTTCATTTTTACATCTACTTTCTACAAAGAGATAAAGTAATTGAAAAAAAATACTTTTAAAGAAGGATATACTATAATTCTTTCACTACATAACATAGATTTGACAGAGGACGTATAAAAATAATATTATTGATATTATATGATGTATAATCCATTCTATCATTCTATGTTCAATTGATATGTAATATTTAAAACAGAAAGTAATAAATAAAAAATATTTCAATTTACATATTGACTAACATAATTTAAATCAATTTTATAAAGAGAAAAACAAAGTAAGTTAAACTAGAAATTTTCTTATATTTTCACTTGTTCTTAATCTAAAGTTGATTATAATATTTAAAAAGTATTAATAACAAAAAAAGAAAATTTTAATGTAGATCATATACCAAATAGTTCAATATGCATGTTGAGTTAAGTCACCTAGTTGGTGTTCATGTTTGAATTCAACTACTTTAAAGTTAGACAAAAATTCGAGAATTAAAATTTTGAATATAAAATTATGTATTAAGCTTGACATACTAATAAATTTGAAAAATATTTCATGTTTGAATTCAAAGACTTTAAAGTTTGACAAAAAATCGACAATTAAAAATTTGAAAAAAAATTGTATATTCAGTGTTGGAAACTTTGAAACAACACATTGAGAACAAAATAGGCATCTGTGCAATTCATCAATGCTTTTTATTTTAAGGGAAGTTGCTTCAAGGCTCCTCCCAGATGAAGGACTATGGCATCACATGGAATTCTACTATTATTTTGAATCTGAGTCTGTGTGGTGGAGTTGGAGGTGCTCCTGGATCCAAAAACCTGGGTGGATATGTCTCATACAAGGATGCATCACAAGGGAAGGGATCGAAACATGTGGATCTGCCTCACATCATCTGAGGACCTTATATTGTAGAACCAATGAAACACATGCCCGCCATGGAGGTTAATATACCAAAGGTAGCCCACATTTTCCACTCTCAAATCTAGGGCTATGATACGTAGGTCCAGTAGTTTTTGGCCTAGGTATAAGGCTTTACATCAATGGGCCTTCAAAACTTGGACCCCAAACTGTCATATTTACTTATGTTCCAAGGGTTTATTTATGTGCAATTTGATACCTAGGAACATTTGGAGAAAGTACTAAATGGGGGGGCATGGTTTTGGGGAAGAACTGAGCTCTTCATCATACCTTATTTCCCATATTTTGATGCCACAACTATGGTAGTCTCAATAATGCTGGTATGGGTGAGACTACCAAACCTTCCCCTTCCTTTTTGGCACCACAGGGTCCTAGAGGGAATTTGGAACACCTTGGGAACATTTAAAAAGATGGACCTTGAAAGAATGGAGCAAGCTATTTTCACCTTTGTCAGAATATTTGTTGAAATAGACCTTAGCAAATGTCTCCCAGATCACATTCAACTGAAACAAAAAAGCACTCAGTGGACCCAATTATTAGTTTGTGAAAATACGACATTAAGATGTTGTTTATGTTACCAAATTGGACACCTGAAGAACAAATGTCCGTAGGAAAAAAAAATATCGAAAAAGAAAAAGGGGCATACCAGAAAAATAAAAGGATGGCAACCTTCAGATCCCTACATCTCAAAAGATGATGAAGAATAAACCACAGAGATCCCTACAAACCAAGCAGAAGGGGGTGCTTCAGTTTATAAAGAAAATGTGACCCACATGCAAAAGGGTACCAAATCAGAAGAGATCCAAGCACCAGAACAATAGAAAAATGAGGCATGCAAAAAAAACGAGACGAGAGGTATGAAGAGAGTTCATGTTTCTAAGAGCTCAGACTTAGACAAAGAAACACCACCACATACATTAGGAAATGAATTGGAAATGGTCTTAGTTGACCCTAATTTAGGAAGTTGGTAAAAGGTCCAAAGAAGAAGAAGAAGAAGACAAGAAAAAAAAGAGAAGTTAAGTGATCATTATCACACTTAACTTCGAAATTGTTATGTAATATTTTAAAGTTTTGTCCCTTCTTTTCGCTCATAAGTCGAAAGACTTATCTTAACGAATACTTTTAGCATATACATAATGTAATTTTGTTCCTTATTGCAAGTTAATAAAATTACGATTGTTTTCTTTGTACATACATACATACATACATACATACATACACACACACACACACACACACACACACACACACATATATATATATATATATATTACTTTTATATATTTAACTTTCATATTATAATCCCCTAATGGGGGTGTCGTCTAAGGATAATGGTGTCTTGGGTGGTGTGCTCACCACCCTGTGGATTTGAGAGAATTAAATGTAGGGGGTGACATGACCACCCCGTGCATACAACTATACTATCCCCCGATGCCTATGAATAATTCCAATTATAGGAGGAGAGAGGTGCAACAAGTCCACCTGTGTAGCATCCCTACAAAGAAACAATTTGTTGCCTTTGGAAGTGAGATGGGTGGATTTTGGGCCTGAGCTAGGTGATGGTATAAGATTAATTTGGAATTTTGATAGCTTGCCAACGCTGAGAACAATTCTAGTGGAAAAAAAAACTAGAGGGAAACTTTGTTCTGGCTATGTTGAGGAAATTTGTGCTTTGGTTCTTTGTGGTTTTGTGATAAGAAAGAAAGTTGGGGGATTAATTCATGTGAAAATAGTAGAATTCCATGACTTAGTTTCTTTCATATTTTATGGTGCACAAATGTGTTGGCCTCCTACCCTCAACACTCGACGATCACTTCTCTTCATGTAATTCTGAAACCCCACAATATTTATAATTTTTCTGTCGGCTTTTTGTTTGGTTACAAGAATGTAAGTGTAGTTGTGGCTGATGGTCTCGAAATTGTGGGGTGTGTTTCTATTTGGACAAGGTCGTCGTCAAGTCTAGAATGTTGTAGCATTAGGTCCCTTTACCTGTGCTAGTTTTGTGCCTTGTCCTTTCTTGTTAGGTCTCGTCCATCTCAATGTAATTATACCTTGGATTGGTGGTATTTACTTTGTTTAAGCAATGTTGAGCCTCCTTTGGACATTATCCTTCTAGTTTGGTTGTTTTATGTCCATCTGTTTTATTCTTGCACTTGTTTCCTATCTCTTGGTTAATTCTATGTTGAACCTAGAAAGTATTTCCAGTTTGTCCAATGTAGCGCTAACACATGAGAAACAAGTCGGTGGGAGGGGTAAGGCCGAGGCCCTTAGGTACGCAACCAAGCCTAATAGTAGGGCCAAGAGGCTATTGCGACCTTTCATTTGGTTTCCCCCCTAGAAACGCATAGTGAAATTAAGCACTTGGAGACTACGATAACTAGAGATAGTCAAACCTTCACTGAGATATAAATCATGGAGGATGTAGGATAGTGTGTTCCTAACCCTGACCACACTAGGGGAAGGAAAAAGTAGTATTTTCAAGCCTTATCTCCCTACTAGAAAATGAAAATTCAGCTGGGCAAGGTCTTTAATGGGAGGCAAGTTTAAAGGTATAATGTCTTTGCAAGTCTTAAGGATGTGAAATGTGAATGGAGAAACCAACGATTCTATAGGGAGATAATGGACACTCGACTGGCTCAAATTGAGTGGCATATCCCATGCATTATTGCTACGTCAGTTCCTCTAGGATCTAATGTGAAAGATATGGCGCTTTTTACCTCTTCTCGCTCCTACTTGTTAAATGATTCCTAACAATTTTTTATATTGTGATTATGTAGTAGATACTTTATTTATGTTACAATAATTAAAACTCTTAAGGTTTTGGACAAAATATTCTATTGGTAGGTGGTTAAAAATATCTGGTTTCAATTGGACAGATTGAGATCATTTGTCGTAAAACATGTTGATAGTGGATGGATGACTAATATACTGTAATATTTGATTTTGTGAAGTAATACAATCCTTTTTTTATTGAAATATTACACTTCTAACATATATATATTTCAATAAAAAAAGGATTGTATTACTTCACAAAATCAAATATTACAGTGTATTAGTCATCCATCCACTATCAACATGTTTTACGGCAAATGATCTCAATCTGTCCAATTGAAACCAGATATTTTTAACCACCTACCAATAGAATATTTTGTCCAATATATATATATATATATATATATATATATATATATAAAACTCTTTATAAATATATACATTTTTATATATTTAACTTTTATATTATATTGACATATTACATTTCTACTATAATTCTTTATAAATATATAAATTTATCTAATTAAAGTGTGTATGGTATGAATAAATAATTAAAATGCGCTCATACATACACATATATTAAAAAATAATAAATGACAATAAAATTTACAGATTAAAATATATTTTTAATTTACATATGGTTCTTTTTTATATTTTATTGAAATATTACACTTTTATTATAATTGCTTATAAATATATAAATTTATATCATTTATGTGTGTATGGTATAAATACAACTAACTTAGATCAATCTTAACTTGGGATCTACAAGCACAGATAAGGATCAAATCTCTTATACCATGGGTTCTTAGTACCATGGGCCAATTTTTTTTTTTTTATAGGGTTAGGGTTATTTTTATTTTGACGAAGTTAAAATGTTTACATTACATTATATTAATCTTTTAAATATAAATCTTCCGGGAAATCACATAATATATTTTGGAACCGACGCCTTTCGAACTTCATCATCAGGATAATGAAGATTGACTGATCTAACTTGCATATTTAAACTAAGAAGAGAGAAGCAACTGTCAAAACCCCAAAGAGTTAAAAACGATCGAAAATTATAAAATAATAAAAAATATAACTAACCATCTTTAAAATTAAAAACGGTAAAAAATAAAGCCATCAACAGAAAAAAATATATTCAAGTCAAAGTCATAAATTAATTAAAAAAAAAATAAAAAAATAAAAATAATAATAATAAAAGAATAAAATCACTAAATAAATAAATATATATGAAAGAATAAAATTAGAAACAAGAAAAAAGGAGAAGAAGGACTAAATCATAACAATAAAAATAAAACTAAAAATTAAAAGACCCACTAAAAGGTAAAATAAAAACCACAGAATTCAAGTCAAAGTAAAAAACTAAAACTAAATAATTTATAAATAAATAAAATAAAACAAATAATTAAATAAATACATGAATGAATAAAAACATTTAATAAAAATTAAATTAAAATAACATAAAATAAAAATAGATTATTTGTATTTTATTTTAGTTTATTTTAGTAAATAAATTAACATACGTAGACCAAAATAAAATAGAAAAATAAAATAAACAAAATAATAATAAAAATAAAATAAAAAGATTAAATCATAACAATAAAAATAAAACTAAAAATTAAAAGACCAAATAAAAACCAAAGAATTCAAGTCAAAGTCAAAAACTAAAACTAAATAATTAATTAATAAAATAAATTCAAAAAATAAAATAAATAAATAATTAAAAAAATAAAATAAAAAAATAAAAAAATAAATAATAATAATAATTAAAAATAAATAAATAAATAAATAAATATCAAAAACATAAAAACACAAAGAAAATGACAACTACAAGGAGTGAAGAGATGGAATCCAACAACTGCTCACTTTCCATCCATCATCCCTGTTCAATGTGCGGGACCTCTTCTCAATCTCAATCGCCTCCCTAAATTTTCGGTGATGGAAATGGCCAATTCTAGCAAGGATTCTAGTGTCCTCCATACAAATGTGATGCTTCGTCTTTTCTGCATGCTCGGCGAATGCAGAGGACTTGGTTCTACCATGCTTAATATCTGCAGCATGCTCTTGGAACCTTTTATTAATCGATCGACCAGTTTCACCAATGTAGGGAGTCCCGCAAGAGCAAGGGATCAAATAAACACCTTTCCCGCTTTTTGGGTCCAATTGGTCTTTAACCGATTAATAAAAGGTTTCAAGAGCATGCTGCAGATATTAAGCATGGTAGAACCAAGTCCTCTGCATTAGCCGAGCATGCAAAAAAGACGAAGCATCACATTTGTATGGAGGACGCTAGAATCCTTGCTAGAATTGACCATTTCCATCACCGAAATTTAGGGAGGCGATTGAGATTGAGAAGAGGTCCCGCAGGTTGAACATGGATGATGGATGGAAAGTGAGCAGTTATTGGATTCCATCTCTTCATTCCTTGTAGTAGTCATTTTCTTTGTGTTTTTATGTTTTTGGTATTTATTTATTTATTTTTTAATTAATTAATTATTTTATTTTTTGAATTTATTTTATTAATTAATTATTTAGTTTTAGTTTTTGACTTTGACTTGAATTCTTTGGTTTTTATTTGGTCTTTTAATTTTTTGTTTTATTTTTATTGTTATGATTTAGTTTTTTTATTTTATTTTTATTATTATTTTGTTTATTTTATTTTGGTCTATGTATGTTAATTTATTTATTAAAATAAAATACAAATAATCTATTTTTATTTTATGTTATTTTAATTTAATTTTAATAAAATGTTTTTATTCATTCATGTATTTATTTAATTATTTGTTTTATTTTATTTATTTATAAATTATTTAGTTTTAGTTTTTGACTTTGACTTGAATTTTGTGGTTTTTATTTTACCTTTTAGTGGGTCTTTTAATTTTTAGTTTTATTTTTATTGTTATGATTTAGTCCTTCTTCTCCTTTTTTCTTGTTTCTAATTTTATTCTTTCATATATATATATATATATATATATATATATATATATATATATATTATTTATTTATTGATTTTATTCTATTATTATTATTATTTATTTATTTATTTTTTTAAATTAATTTATGACTTTGACTTGAATATATTTTTTACTGTTGATGGTTTTATTTTTGACCGTTTTTAACTCTTTAGGGTTTTGACCCTTGCTTCTCTCTTCTTAGTTTAAATATGAAAGTTAGATCAGCCAATCTTCATTATCCTAATTGAGAGACAACATTCTATTAGTGCATGCAACCTGATATTTTTTTAAAGCAAGTAGGTTTTAGACTTAAGAGTTTTATTGTATTTTTATTTGTTTATTATGAACCTATTTGAATTTTCTATGATTTTATAGCTAACTTGAAACAAATTTTATGAAATTATTCAGCTTCATGTTTGGCTTGTTTGTGTTCGTCTTGAGATTTGGAAACTAGTGACTTAGACGGTGAGTAAAAGATTTTAACACACACACACACAGATATATATATATATATATATATATATATATATATATATATAGAGAGAGAGAGAGAGAGAGAGAGAGATCTTATTCTATTAATATGTTCTTTCTAATTCAAGATATGAGGGATAATTCAATGTGTGTGTATTCCAAATATAAGAGTGTATGTATAAAAATTTTAATGTGGAGAATATGAATCATAAAAAAATTATTTCAATGTGGATTATGTATATATTATATAAAACTGTCAAACACAAGCATGGTAAGCACACAAGAATATGAAAGATAAGCATGGATACAATATTATTCACAATGATACATATTTATCATACATGGCAGTGACTGTTGGATTCATATTCCAACGTCTCTTAGACTCCTTAAGTCTCTTGAGCTTCCACACTAACCATAGAAGGATTAGGTGTCCAACATCTCCCCTTTTAATATGAAGGGGTATGTGTGAGTCCAAGAGGAGAGCTTTAATATAAAATGGCAACACTAGGCTGAATGAACTCTCTGAAACGCTGGCATAAGGAGGTGGTTTAAGGATGACCAACAACACTGGAACACTTAGTAGTTCCTAGAACTCTTCCGAATTTGGAAATAAGCCGAGGTCTTCTGCGAGAGGAAGTGCTCCTAATGTTTTGAAGAGGGAGACCTTCAACCTGGAAAAGGGAGGTTTGCAACCTGCGAGGGTTTAAGGATGACCACCAACTCTGGAATGCTTGATGCAATTCCTGGAACTCTACCAAAAATGGCAAGAAGCTGAAGTCTTCTGCTAAAGGAAGTGTCCCGAATTCTTTGAAGAGGAAGAGTATAAACCTCGAATAGATGTTTTAAGGCTGACCAATAACCAAGGGCACGCTCATGGGCATCTGTGTCTCTGGCTACAACTCTGAATCTAGAATGGCAGGTTGTGGCTTAGGCTCGCTTGAACTACTGTGTCTCTGGATACAACTCTGAATCTAGAATGGCAGGTTGTGGCTCAGGCTCGCTTGAAATTATGTGTCTCTGGCTTGTAGATGACCATAATTTCCCCCCCTGTTAGATACAAGGTGAGATGATGGGGAAAACTCAACTGCAATACTGTTCAATACTCTAGAACACGTTTTGACATATGACTGAAACATCTTCTTGGTTGTTGATGCCCATTTCCAAGAAGCAATCCATCCAAGATGAATCTTTGTTCTTGCATGAGACTTATTTTTGAAGCATCTGTGTGAAGAATGAGTGTGCTAACCATAGTGCTTGCACGGGTGAAGATCGAAACAATGAATTTTCATATGGCCAACTCGGTCATAGTGTTGGCATTTCACAATATGTTGTGGAAGAGAAACAAAACTTGGAATAGCTGAAGGTGAACTGTCATAAATAAATCCTGCACTTTGAAATTTGATGGGCTAGGAATAGTATGGAATATGAAAGGACACCTCCTTATCATATCCAAGACCAGTTTTGTGCTTGTTATGGACAAGATCTTCCCAAGGTTTGGTAATGGGCTTGGGAAGTGTAGGTTGGATTTTTGCTTCTGCATGCAAATATGTTCTTGTACTAGGCTCAGTGATCTGAACAATTTCTTTTTGTTGATTACAGTTCACTTTGGACTAAAAAATGGGATTATTCTGAACAAGTTTTGAATCATGACTACACTTTTGTAGCTCCTCTTGTTGTAGCATAGACTCAAGTTGTAAAAAATCAATTTTCTCATGTGCGCTTTGCAGAAAAGTTTGAATTTATGGGTGAAAGTCTTTGTTGATTTAGATTGTGTCATCAACAATACATTATATGAGGGTTTTGAGGAACTCTAATACTTCACCAATTAAAACCATTTTTAAGCAAAGCAACCTCCAAAATAGTAAAACAATGAGGAATTCAACGCTAAACTCCAAACACCAATACAATGCAATCAACAACCGAGAGCATATATATGCATATAATGTACATACCAACTTGGATGTACTCCTCTATTGCATTATGTTTGGGTACCTCTGCATTAGTTGGAAGCTACCAATGCTCCCTTAATCCAATCACAACAATTCTTCATTCAAGGAAAACACGAAATAAATACGAGCATTTATGAATATGGGATGAAATGAAACGATTTCAATGCACCTTTAGAGGCTCACCATCCATGAAACAAAAAAATTTGCGTCCTCAAAGTACCTGTTGTAAAAAACATGCACTATTGCATCTGGGCCAAACCAACGATGGCCATTCTAAGTGACTTCCTTTCCTTTGATAATCAATAATCGTTGTGTTTTCAGATTTGATGGCAGACAAATTTTTCCAAAACTATGAAATAAATCAGAAGGAAAAAAAAATTAAGAAAGACATGAATCTAGTAGTATCCCGTTTTAGATCCTGTTGACATTCCTCTATGAATTTTACCACAATCTTAGCGACATCGAGAGCTAATCGAGACTCTCGAAGAGCAGCAATTCCAATCTGAATTCACTACGCTTAAGCTCTTTCACTGCGCTCCGTCGTTACTATGCGCGAAATTACTTATTGGTCGGTGTTGGAGAAGAATGATGTTAGTTCGCTTATTGGCAAGCATAATAAATGAAAATTTCTTCTAATGGTCCATCAATCATGAATCTGGCAATAGATCCAATGGTGAAGAGAATAGGTAGACTCTTGGAGGCGGCTTATCGCTTTCTGATGAAAAGGACATTTGTCTTCATGAATTTCACTGTTTTTGGCGCCTTCTTGGGAGAACGAATGGTCGACTATGAAGAAAACAAAATATGGGAATACAATAGGATGTTGAGATTGTGTTATTGAACTAGTGTCAGATGAGGACTGTGGGACTAGCGTATGCGCCGTGGTTCAATGTGTTGGTCGGATGTGTGAAGAAGAGCGTAGAGGGGAACTTTGAAGACCCGAATAATGTGAGGAGCACAGTCAAAGAATTGTTGAGATATAGAGACAGATAGTGTAAAACTGTGAAGCTTGTGCATAGGAGCACCTTTGGAGATGACTGGTGTGTGCAACGTATGAAGCATTCGATTTCTCACAACAGTCGTGGTAATATATCAACGCCGACAGTGAGTGAGAAGTCGATGATGTTTTTCAACAACACCACAACACAAAACCACAGTGAAGAGGAGGCCAGTGCATAAACTGTTCTTCGAGGGAGAAGGTGTATAGGAGGGATGCCAAGGAACGCAAAAGACTAAAACTGAAGTGTAATTATCATTCTCAGGGTCCGTTACAATCAGAGAGCCTGATCACCAAGAAACGATTGCAACTAAATCGTAGTCATCATTCTCAAGGACCATTACAATCAGAGAGCCTGAGCATCTGAGCATCGAGTAGAGAGTCGGCCAAAATAAAATAACTGATAAATCAATTATAAGTTAATTTTCAGAAAACCATGCAAAATGGGTGCAAGAAAGCCACAGAGAATGGGCAAAAAGCGCTGACGAGATTCCAATGGAAACTTTAGGTCGCACAGAGGAGTAATAAACAAAACACAGCAAATAGGACCTAACTCGCTCATATATATAATAACAACGACCCATAGACCACCATTCCACGTACAAAGCACCACATAGTCGAACGAATGGTAAAACAACTCGACTCGCTCCTTGTGCTACACGTTTGGTCAACTATTGGAGAGTGACATACGTTAGACACAATAAATCCTGTAAAGACAAACCGTTGGCATTGTTGTTCGAACTCAGAGCCTCCATTCACCAATGGTGCAGGCGTGAAATAAAAACTAGAACAAAAAAGAATGGGCACAAAGGATATGATGTGGAGCGTTACAGTTCTGTTCTCGTTGATTTTGTCACAAAAAATCTGTGGTGGGGGGAAAACGGAAATAGGAATTTCCAACACCACTAGAAGCCAGAGAAGCTTTGAGGGCTCAACTGATGTGGGCATTTTCTAAGTATGCACAGATAAGGAGGTGAAAAATTGTTGTCAGAGCATGAGTAGAACTAATAGGAAGAGGGTGTGCTTCAACATAGGCATATGTGCTAAACTATATTCCAAGGCAGAGGACCATTTTAGCTAGCAATCTGAGCCATTATAGAGAGCAAGAGTGATATTGATATTTTGCAGGGAATAAGCCTTCAGGTTTTAAGAATTCCATAAAACAAGTAAGTCAACATCCCTTGGACTCTCTATGTCTCTTGAGCTTCCACACTAACCCTAGAAGGATTAGGTGTCCAACAAAAACAAATGAAAATAGAATAAAAATTCTTATGACTATAACATTTTATTAGTATTTTGCTCAAAACTAGTATAGATCTTAATTCTATCTCTACCAAGAACCGAGAGGAATAAAATCTATCGAGGTGCAAACCTTCGTCAAAATTTTCACTCAAAAAGAGATTTGCATCTAGAGAGTTTTGATCCCTCTCAACACATGGTAGATCCAAAGTTAATATAGATCTATGCTAGTATGACTTGTTGACATGTACTTGTACTTTTACATGGGTAGTTAGAATCCTATAATTTTATACGAGTAGTTGACTTGTACTTTTATACAACTATATGAGTAGTTAGAACCTATACATTTAGGTGGGGATGCTAGTGGTTGAAACGAGAGGGTATATTTATATTAAATTGCATATTGTGTGTATATAATGGGTATGAATCAAAGTTCACTATTGACTTTGCTTCATACTCCATGAATATCCAAATTTACAATTAAGTGTATTGAAATACATCAAATTGATATAAATGTGTGGGTAATTAGAAGCTTCTCTCTACATTAATTTACAATTAAGTGTATTGAAATACATCAAATTGATATAAATGTGTGGGTAATTAGAAGCTTCTCTCTACATTATATAGATTGTTTATATAATATATTTAAGTACTAGGGTGAAAATGTGAAATTGGGAAACACTTTTAGCTTTTTTTTTAACATAGAAAATTATGATTTTTTTTTCAACTTTAGCTGCTAGAAACTTATATTTTCTTTGAGAATTTTGATTTGCAGTAAAAACAAGATTTGTAGAGAATTGTCTTTCCTTTGTACTCATATTTAAAAAAAAATAAAAAGTTATGGACATATAGCCGGAGAAATTTGGTGGATGCTGAATGCATAGACTTGAAAATTTTATGCAAACATAATGAGTGACTTAAGTATCCACCATGGTTTGTAGAGATGGTAAATCATTTCGGGAAAATTATTATATCATCACAATCTACATAGGTTGAACTCGAGCATGGACTATTTTTTGGGAATTTCAGATTCAATCACTATGTTTAATCATTTAATGAAATAGGGCAAGGGCAAAAAAAAAGTGATTTTTCAACACATTCAATGATCCATCAATTTTTATCTCAATGTGATCATCAATAAGTGAGCTGAAAATATTGTTTTGAAGAGGAAAAAGAGAAGAAGTACAGAGTGAATTTTCAAATGATTTGGTGTTTCCATTTTGAAGTTATTGATTTTTCATTTCAAGTAATTTTCAGAAGTCTCAAAACATATAGTGACACAATTTAGTACAAAATTATTAATAAATATCATTTTTTCATGAAAATGAATAAAACTTATATAATTGGAAACTAGATTTAGATTTGAATCCAATGATATTAAAGGTGTAAACTAACCCATAAATTTGGCAGAGATTAGACTCCTGTGAAGTAGTTATTTCCTCAAAATCGTCAATATTTTCCTAATTTTCATTGATAAAATTTTGTTGAGAGAGAAAATATTTCGACTAAGAGTTGCAAAAACTCTCCCCTAAAAGTTTTTGCAACTTTAATTGCGAGAGTTTTTGCAACTTTAATTTGCGTTTAGAGATAATGCTGCAAAAACTCTCGTTCAAGGAAAATTAAAACTATCGGATGAGAGTTTGCGCAAAGAATATTTCTCTGCCCATACTCTCGGTCGAGAGTTCTTACAAGGGAAGGAATATTTCCCAGAGAAAACTATCGGTTGAGCATTTTATTTACAATTGTCCAAGAGTTAAGCCCCGAGAAAATTATTAAGCAAGAGATTTACAAACTCTTGGTCGAGAGTTTAAGTAGAGAATCTCTCCTCCGACCGACAGTGGTATAAATTCTCAACTGAAAGTTTCCTTTGCAGACAAATATGTCCAAGTGTGAAGTGAAAAACACAGAGTTCATCTTTGGAAAAAAATTCTATTTAAGGTACTATAAATATTATTCTTTTGATATGGGAAAAAAAAAAGACGATTTTTTCTTTTTTTTTTTTAAATTGAAAGAAGAGGCCTCATTTTATTGTTTTTCTATGAAAATCGAATCTTATTATTTTTTGCTATGGAAAACAAAATATTGATTTTTTTCCTATAAAAAAGTGATATTTTGAATGTTTTTCTTGTAAAGGTAATTTTTTTTATAAGGGAAAAAATATGATATATATATACATGTTTTTCTAAGGGAAAAAGACATTTTTTAGGGTGGGGAAGGAGCCTTATTTTATTGCATTTCTATAAAAATTGAATATTGTTATTTTTTGCTATGGAAATTAAATATTAATTTTTTTGTTATGGAAAAAGATATTTTGAAGGTTTTTTTTCTAAAGAAGAAAATATATAGAAATTTATTTTAGATTAAATTATAAATCATCTTAAAAATAAAATTTTTAGAGATATTTGAATTTGTCTTTAGTCATTTGCAGTATTAAAAGCTTGAACTCACTTGTGTTGTTTTGGAATTAGATTTTAGATTTCGAAATTTTTGAACATGGGAAACCAAAATATTTGTGAACGAAAGTACGATCATATTAGAACTTATTTAAAGGAAAAAAATGAGAAACTAAAAGAAAATAGGAGAGCACTAAGGGAAAATAGAGAGGCTGAAAGAAATGTGGACATATCAAATAAAGAGCTTGAAGGAGATGTGGAAGTACCAAATAAAGAGCTTGAAGAAGATGTAGGGGTACAAAATAGAGAGTCTCAATGAGATGTGGAGGTACAAAATAGAGAGTTTGAAAGAGATGTGGAAATGAGAGTTGCTGAGGAACTTGTCAACGAGAATATCGATATTAGTAGCTAGTAAGTCAATTAATGCTTTACATGTTGAATAAATTGTAATATTGAGACTAAATTATATTTTAAAGTAATCATTATAATATATTTTAATAATGTTCAATGTAAATGTGTCAAGTACAAAATACAAATTTATATTTTTTATGTAGGGACAACATCCAACTCGCAAGAAGATCCTACCACATCTAAATTGGAAGATACAAGAACATTGTCTTTGATGATAAATTTCTAGAGAATATGGATCCAACTAAAATGGAAGAAATTGGGCCATCAATGCATGAACATATAGATTGAAATAAAGTAATTAAGGTGATCAAAATGTTTTTTGAAGGCAAATCTATCATAGCACAAGCTCAAATGTTACATAAAGTTTCCAAACACAAATATATAAGAGATGTTATTCAATTACTGGGAATTAGAGATTCCAAAGAGGTGCGGGTAAATTAGATGGTATAAAAAAATATGACATCGACCCTTGGCACACTTGCAAAAAATCAATCTTGAGATGGGAAAACTTCCCCTAGAGCATTTTTAACAGGTATTGTTGGAAAAGGAACTGCATCACATCGATTGATGTGAGTGGAAACAGGAATATAAAAAAAATTAAGAAAAATCCTATGGAGGCATAAAAAATTTAGGATTCAAGTAGATGAGAATGATGAGCTTGCATGTTGGGCTAATATTTGTAGGCAATATTATCAAGATATATACTTCTAGATAATGTGAGAGACAAGGTAAAAGTGTTTTGGAATTTGAATTCCCATGTGTTATCAAATGAAAAGGACATTGTGCGGCTTCGTATATCTATAGGGCATTATGAAAATCATGTCAAGCAAATAACAGAGGTCAGTCAAGTGGAGTTATTTCATAACATTATGGAGAGTAACATTGATCTGGAATTAGAGGAGAACTTCTCCTTCCTAAAAACTGCATGTGTAATATCCCAAATGGGGATTAACAGTAATAAAAGTGAAAATAGACAAGTAACTACAAAAAAATGAAAACACCATTAAAGGACACAAATTGGAGCCAAAATCAATGTTGAACAATTTTATTAATATATTGGGAAATAGTACTATTGAGATGCTGGAAAATTTTCACCTGGCCCTGCTCAAGGCAAGCTTGAAGAACAACTGAAACCCAAAAGAAAACTCTGGCTAGAAGTGCCTTTGCTTGGCTCAGTCTCTACACTACCTAGCCCAGAAATGTCGTTGCTGGCTAACGTCAGACAGCTGGTTGGTATGCTTCCTTTTCTAAAAAAATTCTAGGCTTTTATCCCCGAACTCTACTCACCAAACCCACAAAACTTGCGAAGGAATTGGCTAGATGTTAACCCTGGAATTTCGACCCAATTTCCTCTAGCTCCTTTAGCTGCTGGCTGCGTTAGAATCTCTATTTGAAGCCTCAAACCTACCCAGAAAATTCTTTCGAATTAATCTTGGCTTCTCCTTATTAAACCCAGAAAAACCAAGAAAGGGTTTGCCCAAAGCTTGACTTCAAAATTTGGACCTCTTAGGCTTGGCTCACTGTGTTGCTGGGTAAGTCGAACCTTTGGATGAATCTGCTGGAAAATGCCTCCAGAGAGCTACCAAAATCCCTGGTAGGAGGTGGCTAACCTCCCTTCCAATTCTCCTGCTGAAACTCCGCTCTCTCCACACTCCCGACACCCACACTGAACTGAATTGTGCAATCACTGCGCAGTCTACTCTACCTCTGTGTAGTCCTGAAGGGGCTACACTCTTCTTGTTGCTGCTGCTATTTAATTCCCTCACCAAAATTTTGAACTCCTCTCCTGAGCAGGCACTCAAAGTCCCCTAATGTAGAGGTTGAGATTTCCGCTTGAACATGTCGTGTGCTAAACAACACTACAGACTTGGCTCTCTGGCTCAAGCGTGCTTCAATGAAAATGACCAAGAGAAATAAGATGAATGAATGAATACCAAATTGAGCCTTACATTATTCCTTTTTTCCATTGATGCCCAACATATGCCTTGGGTTCCACCTTGGCCTCCATTGCCTCTCCTTGGCCAATCACATGCTGCCTTTCTCTAGCCAATCCCACACTACCCTTTTCATGGCTCTTCTACATTGCCACCTAAGGCCAATTCAACCCCACCACTAGAGTCGCAATTTTCCCTCAGGGACTTTAGGAAAATACTTTATTTGACCTAACTATTAGTTGTGGGTCTGCTACCCACTTTATTTCCGCCCGACATTAGGAAATGCAAAAATAAATCAAAATTAATATTATAATTAGCTGACTGTTAATTTGGAATATTACAGTGCTCCCTGCCAAAAATTTCTTGTCCTCAAACAATGCCTGAACAAGCATCCTCTCTAGCTAACGCTCCCCCACGGTCACTGAAAAATGTGCCAGGGTCCCAGATGCGCCACAGAGTCATCCCTGACCTCTGCATCGCCCTAATATGAAGGGATCCCTTAATACCAGGGTCCCAATCCATCCTATCCAGCATGAATATCCCCCTGCTCCACTCACCATCCTGCCAGACATAAGTAGCAAAAGCCCCCTACACACCATCAATGAGTAGGGAATCATGATAAAATGGAACTATGCTCGATACCTCATGAATTTTCCCTACCAAGTAGTCCATCCCATGCACTCCAAGATTAAACCCTCAAAGATACCATCTAATCCTAACAGATATAGTGTCTCTCTCACATGAGCCCCTCCTGTTGTCATCCTATTGACTAACCTATCATGCTAATGAAGTTACCCACTCCATCAGTGACTCGTTAAAGCCTAATGGAAGATCTAAATGATCTCCCCATGTAGTATACAACTCATCCCTAAAGGATATCGAGTTGTGTGGAGTTGTAATGCTAGAGTCCCCTACTAATCTCAAAGAGGTACCACCATGCCGACGCAGCGCTACTCTGACCATAAGATACTCCCCATCATGCGCAGAATGTATCCTCCTCCCTTGAGGCCTAGTGGCAGGAGATATATGAGAGGCAAGCTCATCCGGCCCAGGCATCGCCATGATGCCAATATCTACCCCTCTGAATGTAACTTCATCCCTATGCAACAAAAGAGAAATTCGACCTCACCACCCGATGAAGGCCTCTGAGTACCCCCATGTGCCAACCCAAATATGAACTAGATCACTCTCTGTCCTGAATATGACCATCACGAGACAAAATGGTCTATCAATCAACTAAATCTCTACCTCCCATAGTTGGATTTGCTGCTCCATAGCTCCAAAAATTGCAGGAATCCCTCCGTGCCTCATCTCTAGTCCCTACATGTGACCAATACAAAGGGTCCATATATCATGGGAAAATATGATGCATGCTAACCTGCCCTGTGCCTGCCACTGTGTAGTACCGATGAACACTGGAAGCGACATGTGACAAATAGCCGCCCCCTGAGTGCAACCAATAAATGGATCTCTGATAATCGCAAGTGACTCAAGGTATGTGGATCCCTCTTGTTCCTGCCAACTATATCCACTAGGTCTGCCATCCACCCTCTCGATAATGTGCCAATACATTGTCTGGAGCCTAGACACATATTTGGATGCTACCTTGGCTATACCCAGTATTCTCTTCTCATGCATGATCTCGACATGCCCTGAGAAAAGAGCGACAAATGTCTCCCTCGTGACCCACTCTCCAGGCGTAGGCTCATTGATGAATGATATGCCACCATTGTAGATGATCATCTCATTCCCCAACCTACGGTTTTCAACTAGTGCACATACCCAATGCCACAATCGAGAAGTCTCTCCACTAGTTTGCTGAGTTTCATCCAAATATCTTGGGTGAGCCTCGTGTACCCAGCTTCTCATGCCCATAGTGCCAAAGGACAACAATAAAATTGGTTGTGCCCATAAGTTATGTAGAAGAGGGTCAGGCATGTGAGTCCCCACGGATACCATCGAGCGTCGCTTATCTGTCTCCCCGTCGATCCTGGGGGAACTACCCCCAAAGGTATGCTTGATGTCTCCGTCCATGAGTCTCCTTGGAGGAAATACTCTCAGACCCCGTTGCGCAGCACCATACACCCCCGCATACCACCCATCATCCATGTACTCCTCGATATGCTGCTACACACTGCGGCATAACCTTATACACCGTTGGATACCCCCTGCTACTTCTATACCACCTTGTATCGTCCCGTGCCTTGTTTGTGTTGTTATCACATAGATTTTTGATTTTTGATTAGGGTCATTCACTTACGTTTCATTCTATCTCATAAGGTTGGTCCATGAAATTGATGAAAAATTCATGAAATAAGTCTTTATCCTAAATCCAAAACACTTCATTGGTCATGTCATCTCAGTCATATCTATCATATCTCAGTCATTCATAGGTTCACATGTATTGGTTTAAAATTATTTTTTAGCCACATGTTTGATTTTTCACGATTCCGCAGTGAATCCTATGCAAAACAGGTGATTTTTCTATGAAATCACCTGACAAGTTCTTAGCAAATCTGCCAAATTTCTAACTAAATTCGCTACGAAATCATGATTTTTGCAAAAGGTTTAGAGATTTATGACTTTTCATCTTATGAGAGGGTAAGGCCAAGTTTCCATCACATTTTTACCTATTTTAAATCATTATTAAATGTGTGTCATGCATGGTCATCACTTTAACTTTTTCCTTTTTCATAATTTAAACTCCATGCATTCGAGCTTAATCACTTACCTTGTCAATCCCCATTAGATGCTTCTTCCACCTTTTACCTTTTGTCTAAGTATACCTCTAGCGGTTTTCATAAGTTAGATTCCACCATGTGTCAATAAGCAGCTTGCTGTTCAAATTGGTTTCTTTGCAAGTGTCACTTTTTCAAGAAAGGCAGTGAGGTTATAAAGGAAGATGGCCATGAAGAAGAAAATAAAAAAAGGAGGCTTCTGTGTGAGATATGAACCCATGGACCTCAATCTACTAATGGGAGACCCTAGTGTTGCAGAGGATTTCATCAAAGCTGGTCGCATGAATTTTTACCAGAATATACAAAGGGATTCCTATGTTTTTTTACTGTTTAAGTAGTCAACTTCAAGAGCAGTTTGTGGGCAAAAAAAGGAGAACTCTTAAAAACCGAGAGAGGTTATTGTCAAGCACAGATCAAAGAACATTAACCTCTTTCACTTTTCTCACAAGTGATACCAATTTGTATATTCGAATATGTCTTTGGGCTCTATTTCCAAAATGCGTTTTTTCCTATTTTAGACATGTTTTTGAAATACAGATTCCGGACATCTGAAGATGTTTTTTCAAAAAACCAAGAGTGTATTTTCTTCAGAACGAATTGATTTACAAACAAATCCTCCAATTTTGCAAAATATATCAAGGATTCAGATATATGAGCTCATTTATGAGCCCTATTTTTCAGAAAAAAACCACAAAATTATGAGTTTTTTGTCAATTAGGCAATTTCGTTGCGAACTCTAGGCTTGAAGGCCAGATTTCGCTGTGAAATCCATGTAGGTTACTTTTTGTCAAAAATCACAGTTTGGGGTGAAATAAAATATGGAGGGAATTTGTATTTAGATCATTTTGTATAACCAACACATCCAAACTAGAGAACAAGGCTAAAAATTGGCATAGGTGGGTGAAGTGAATTTGCTACAAAACCATGCTATGAAACTGCATGTTTTACTTTGTTTCTATAGCGAGCAGCATTTAGTAGAAATTTGGTGTTTTGAAGGTTCATTGGAGGTCAGCAAGCCATGTGGAGAGTTTAAAGAGTATCAGTGGAATATTCTGTTGGAGGTTTGGTCTTCAACAAGGCTGTCCTGCTCACTAGCTCATCATGAAGACAATCAAACTATGATGCCACAACTTCCTTAAAAGTAGGAGGATTAGTTTCCTAAGTTAGTAAGGACATTAATGTCTTGGTCATGGTCAGTGATACTCAAGCACATGACCATATTTGATGTAAATATGTTGTCCCTTCAGTTAGTTGATGTAATAAATAGATAGAAAATTCCTAATAGGTCTCTAAGTCTTAAAGTTAATAGATGTCAGTTTTACTTCCATGTATTTTGTTATTGGTTAAGAGAGGTATCAACAAAGAAGTTCAAGGACCTAGCCATGTAGGCAGACCCAATGTAAAGGTGTTGAAGGTTATAAATAAGCAGAATATTGAATAGAAGATGGGTTGGAGAATGTCCTTTGAGACTACTATTATTGTAAATTTTGGAATATCAGTAATATACAATGATGGTGTTTTCTGCTTTACCTAAGATTCTTTGACTATTTCAATGAGTTTATATCTTATATTTCCTTAATATATATTTCCAATATCTTGATTTTGAATTACTCATAATTATGCCCTCATGCTCTGACTTCCTTTTGACATTAAGTTATTGAATATTTTTTGTGTGTTAGTACTATCTTTTTCATTGAAACAGTAAAAGCCTCAGCTTCCACAAGGAGATTCATTTGTCATTGAATACCTTGATACTAACTCCATGAGCCCAATGGTAGTGGAAACTATTCCATTTTTCACCTGCAATCAAATACACTAAGATACTTATCACAGAGTTAGCCATCTTATTTAAAACCTAATTGAGAAAATCATTAGATAAATTGAGAGAGATCTCTCAGGCTAAAGAGGCTACCTCAGTCAAAAAAGATGGTTTGAAAGAGTTACTCTAAGTTGTCTTGTGGAGGAACCCATCAGTACCAGTTTAGAGACAACATTTTGGTGCGTTTGCTAGGAGTCCAAAGACACATTTCTCAAAGTTTGTGCTCAAACAATGATGCTGAAATCTTGGAGGTAGTAGGAGCTCATAAGCTTACGAGACTGCATTTCTACCTTGGTGGCTCCATTGTTGAATAATTCAAAAATTCATAGCTTTATGGTGATTCCACTGGACTTATGAAGAAATCAGATGCTGCCATTCTTGTTTCGAGGTATGCATGTGTAGATTTTTCAGAAATTTATGGTTTCCCAAATCATTTTCCCAAGGATGCATATTTTTTAAGGAATGGTCCAAAATTTAATGGAGAAGAATTAAGTTTGACCTTGAAGCATATATCAAATTTCTGTGACTTATTGAGCTTCTTAGAGTCAGACATGAAGATATTTTCATCATATTGTTCTATGATTAATTTCAAGGGAAATGTAGACAATGGATTGAAAGTTTTCCCATCAGATATATGAAGTCATTTGCATATTTTTGGCTTAACTTTTTGGAAAAATGGATGGAAAAAACAGAGTTGGTGGCAGACTCTCTTTCCATTTAAGGTTTCAAGCAATGGAACGATGATCACACTAATGAGGAAGTGGATGAAAATTTTTCTTCGGTCTTGTCTTCTTATATAAAGTCATTTGAGTGCAAGTTAGAAGATAAGATTCAATTTTTGGATGAATTTGCTAAGAACATTGAGATAGACATTGAAGTTTTAGAAGATCAAATTCAGTCCTATAGTCTTCATGGTCAAGATTAACCTTTTGAATTTTTTTCATGCCAGGATACAAAGAGAAGGTGGTGCCACCTTTCTTTTTTGAGATTGAGGAGGAATGTATTGTTTCTAAAAATGAGTTTGATAGCACACAAATGAACTCTTATGTTGATAAAGAAAGCATATATGAGTTGTCTAAAACTGCAAAATGTCTTGAGAATCCTCAAACAAACTATGTCTTCTATGATCCGATAGCTGACTACATGGAATAGTTCTATAGTCCAACCTTTCAATTATGTTTTCACTGTGAAAACCAGACATATTTTATGTTACCTTTGTCATTACAGTATCTAGTTTTCTTTTGGTTTAAGCACAATCGACGAGTTCATGTATTAGATCAGCTCATTGATTGGATTTATTGGAGGTTTCATGTTGCTTGAATCAAGCATGAAGATTGTAGCTGTTAGGGTAGGTAGGAGTGTATGTGAATAAGCTCAAGTATTATGAGCATATTTTTAGCATGTATAGATTTAGTCTTTAGCTTGGATTGAAGTTTTCAACAAGCTTGAGCCTGAGGAGAAGGCGATAAGAGTTTGAAGAAGTCTTCATCAATTTCAGAAATTTTTGTTTTTATTGAAGGAAGGCACTGGAGCTACAAGTTATTTGTTGTACCACAGGGTCACACCATCCCCAATGGAGCCACTATTATCACACATAAATTTTCAATTTTTATTAGGGTCATTTACCTAGGTTTCTTTCTGTCTCATAAGGCTGGTCCATGAAATTAATGAAAAATTCATGAAATAAGTCTTTATCCTAAGTCCAAAACACTTCATTAGTCATGTCATATCAGTCATATCTATCAAATCCACCTTAGGTTCACATGCATTGTTTTAAAATTATTTTTTTTCCACATGTCTTCTTTTTCACAGTTCCACAACGAATCCTATGCAAAATAAGTGATTTTCGCTACGAAATCACCTGACAAGTTCATAGCAAATCTGCCAAATTTCTAACTGAATTCACTACGAAATAATGTTTTTTGCAAAAGGTTCAGAGATTGATGATTTTTCATCTTATGGTAGGGTAAGGTCAAGTTTCCATCACATTTTTACCTATTTTAAATCATTATTAAATGTGTGTCATGCATGGTCATCACTTTAACTTTTTCCTTTTCACAATTTAAACTCCATGCATTCGAGCTTAATTACTTACCTTGTCAATCCATATGAGCTCCTTCTTCCACCTTTTAAATTTTGTCTAAGTATACCTCTAGCTGCTGTCATAAGTTAGATTCCACCATGTGTCAATAAGCAACTTGCTGTTCAAATTGGTTTCTTTGCAAGTGTCACTTTTTCAAGAAAGGCAGTGAGGTTATAAAGGAAGATGGCCATGAAGAAGAAAACAAACAAGGCTCCTGTGTGATATATGAACCCATGAACATAAAGCTACTCCTGGGAGACCCTAGTGTTGTAGAGGATTTCATCAAAGCTAGTTGCATGAGTTTTTACAAGAATATACAAAGGGATTCCTCTGTTTTTTTACTATTTACGTAGTCAAATTCAAGAGAAATTTGTAGGAAAAAAAGGAGAATTATTAAAAAATGAGAGAGGTTATTGTCAAGAACAGATCAAAGAACATTAACCTCTTTCAATTTTCTCACAGGTGCTACCAATTGGGAGATTCTAAGATGTCTTTGGGCTTTATTTTCAAAATGTGTTTTTTCCAAATACAGATTCTGGACACCTTGAGATGTTTTTCAAAAAACCAAGAGTGGTTTTTATTCAGCACGAACTTATTTGAAAAAACCTTCTCCAGTTTTTCAAAATGTACCAATGATTCAGAGATATGAGCTCATTTCTGAGTCCTATGTTTCAGAAAAAAAGCAACAAAATTATGAGTTTTTTACCAATTAGGCAATTTCGTAGCGAACTCCAGGCTTGAAGGCCAGATTTCGCTACGATATCCCTGTAGGTTAATTTTTGTCAAAAATTATAGTTTGGGGCGAAATCAAAGATGGAGGGAATTTGTATTTATCTCATTCTGTATAACCAACACATCCAAACTAGAAAATAAGGCTAAAAATTGGCATAGGTGGGTGAAGTGAATTTGCTACAAAACGGCACTACGAAACTACATGTTTTACTCTGTTTCTGTAGTGAGCAACATTTAGTAGAAATTTTGTGTTTTAAAGGTTCATTGGAGGCCAGCAAGCCATGTGGAGAGTTTAAAGAGTATCAGTGGAATATTCCGTTGGAGGTTTGTCTTCGACAAGGTTGCCCAACTCACTAGCTCATCATGAAGGCAATCAAATTATGATGCCACCACTTCCTTAAAGGTAGGAGGATTAGTTTCCTAAGTCAGTAAGGACATTAATGTCTTGGTCATGGTCAATGCTACTCAAGCACATGAACATATTCGATGTAAATATGTTTTCTCTTCAGTTAGTTGATGTAATAAATAGATAGAAAGGTCCTAATAGGTCTCTAAGTCTTAAAGTTAATAGATGTCAGTTTTACTTCCATGTATTTTTCTATTGGTTAAGGTAGGTGTCAACAAAGAAGTTTGAGGATCTAGTCATGTAGGAAAACCCAATGTAAAGGTGCTGAAGGTTATAAATAAGAAGAATATCAAATAGAATAAGGGTTGGAGAATGTCATTTGAGACTACTACTATTGTAAATTTTTGAATATCAGTAATATACAATGATGGTGTTTTCTGATTTACCTGTGATTCTTTGACTGTTGCAATGATTTTATGTCTTATATTTCCTTAATTTCCTTTTCCAATATCTTGATGTTGAATTACTTAGAATTCATGACCTGATGCTCTGACTTCCTTTTGACATTAAATTATTGAATATTTTCTGTGTGTTAGTATTATATTTTTCATTGAAACATTAAAAGCGTCAGCTTCCACAAGGAGATTCATTTGTCACTGAATACCTTCATACTGAATCCATGAGCCCAATGGTAGTGAAACCTATTCCATTTTTCACCTGCAATCAAATACACTAAGAAACTTATCACAGAGTTAGCCATCTTATTTAAAACCTGATTGAGAAAATTGTTAGATAAATTGAGAGAGCCCTCTTAGGCTAAAGAGGCTAATCCTCAGTCAAAAAGATGGTTTGAAAGAGTTACTCTAAATTTTCTGATGGAGCAGCCCATGAATACCAATTTAGAGATAACATGTGTCAAGGCACCAATCACTCCTCGTGTGTAATCAATGTGATGTAAGACACTCCTACTCCACAATGCAGTCCAACACACTACGATACACCACCCTGTACCTCCATTTCCACTGGTATTCCACTGCTCAATGCTAGATGCTCCCACACATCCTTGGATGTGATGGCCTAGAGTTGTGTATCTACATGTCAGATCACCCCCAATCGGTATCATCACCTCCATCGTCATCACTACGCCTGCCGATGAATGCATCATCACTCCAAACCCTCCCTGAGGGGTCCGAGAAGTGAATCTCCCTATGTGCCAGTAGTGATGCCACCACTGCTCTGCTCCGCTATGACCTTTGTTCCCCACACAAAGGTGAAGAATCCTTGGCTCCATACAAGGCACCATCTGGTGGCATGCCAATGCCACCTCCTCTGACAAGCTCTTGCCATAGTATGTTGATCACCCTGTGACCCCACTTACAAATGTTGTACCAAGACAACCCAAGGAGTCTGCCGATAAATTGGTTCACCACTGGATCTGACTGAAACTCCCCTAGCGAATGTGCATGCTCAACTTCTAGGCCAATTGTACCCTCCAAGACATAGTCAACGGTCTTGCCTAGGAAATGATAGGTAGTCCCACCCGGATCCCAATGATAGTCTGTGGTTCTTGTATTCCTAGCGCTTGGGAACTCCTGTTGAACTAAAATCGGGTCCACCACCATCTCCATAACCCACTCCACTAGGTACCAACTCAAAACATATTGCCATATAACCTCAACATGAGGGTGCTACACCTTGTGCAACTCTGATCATCTCATCCCGCTATCCAGGTCAAAACATGATATCTAACTAGGTGGCTCCATCTCTCTCTCCAATGGGAAGAGGTGACCCAACAATGTTGCTAGCCCCATCTATGTATGCCTGAAGGGGTTTCTCTAACACTCCAATGTGCCCTATAGTTGTACCATTAGGGAATCCAACCATTCCCCAATGTGGGCTAAATTGGCTGCTGACTCGACACAAACCACTCTCATTCCCTCCAGTTCCTTGTTTTGCAACAAAATAGCCTCTTGTACTGATGTGGCCTTCCCTTTCAAAGCTAGAAGGTCGGCCTAAAGCTGATGACACTGTTGTGTGTGACCATCATCCAATACCTCCAGATCTCCTAACTCCTCATCAAAGAGGGATATATATCCTGGCACCTCACCCATCTGCCACGTGCTGCTACCACTCGAAGACTCGTATACTACCCCAATCATCATATCAATGGATGGCACTACTGGGGTAGGATCTTTTATCTGTACTAGGATGTCAACCAACATGGTCAAGGAAGTATCCAACACAGGTGATCCTTACGTGACACTGGGTGTATCCACATGCTCCCCATGATCCCGTGTGCCCTCATCCTCCAAGTGCTAGGTAGTCATTATGATGGCTTCCCCCTTGTTACTCGTTTAAGATGGAAAAAGGTATCCAACTTTTCCACCCAATCCCAAGTCATGCACTCGGTGGATCCATCATACTTGGGAAAAGGTATCCTCCCAATGGTACACTGCAACTTTGAGTTTTGCGTGCTAGACCCCCCACTGTTCCTGTCTTTTTCATCCTGCTTGAGTTGGCAGTAACCTTTGAAGGAAAAATATGCTTTGAAGTTTTCCCCCATGGACTGCCATTCTCGGAAATAATATCCCATGGGTATATGATCATGCCGCCTACATTGCTCACTCGGTAGTGATGGTAGAAATGTAGGCATTGTGGTCCTAGTTGGCCTACTGAAGGCTGGCGAGTGAGTGGGTAGTAAAGGGTGGTCACACTATTGTGAGACCCATGATGCCTCCCCAAATAGGAACTCATGATGGATTCTCTTATCCTATTTTCTTGTTTGAGTCCTTCCAACATTCCCTTTTGTAGAAATTTGAATAACTGATATATTATTCACCGAGATTCTCCTGATCACACACTATTTTAACTTCATGCACAATACAGAATCTCTTCCACCATTGATCATTAATTGCGGAAATAAAAACAATCGTATGCGCACATTAAAACCATAAACAATCACACATATGAACACATTATTTTATGGGAAAGCTTAAAGCTGAAAACCCCCAACTATCTGTATATTATATGTCATAGAGATCATGTAACAATCATTATACAAAGCTCCTCACAAGCTCTCAGTATAATCTCCAATTTCTACACACTAATCAAGCCCGATCTAGCAAATCACATGCTCCAATCTCTAGCACCTGATAGCCTGCCTCTACTGCACAATCACTACTGAAGAATGGCTCTAAATGAACTCAAATTGGTCCAGCCTTGCTCACGCAATCGTCATTGGCATCTCCAATCACTGGTTGTTGCAAATCATGAAACAATATAGTCACAACTGATAGTCACACTGCTCTTTCACCTACCTCTTCACTGGTCTCCACTGAAACTGTCCATGCACTGTAGTTAACTGATGTATTATTTAGTTGATTAATGAGTTAATAATTAGTGAATTAATTAATAATTAATTCACACAACTCTCACTAGTGTATCAATCAGTTAGACTAGATACAACTAGCTCAACTATGTTTAACTCAGTTAAACTGAACACAACTCCATCAACTACCTCAATAACTCCACCAAACTCTGTCACATGAGTTCTAACTGAAGTATCCATGAAATAGCTCCAATTAACCCTCAGGAATAGCGTAATTCCTTCTGTCAGCTCCTGTGCCACATCTTTGCACTTAACTGAAGTGCTCCAAGAGAATAAGATAATGTTTATAGTCCAAATATTATTAAGAGCTAATAATATTCGACATATCTATTTTTAGACTAGCAATCTAAAAATAGATTCCGCTCAATATGTATAAAAATAGAAGTCCATCTATTTTTCTCAACTTGACTAACTATCCACAAATAACATCCTGCAACTCATAGAACATGATCGACATGTCTAAAAATAGACATAGTCTAAAAATAGACTTGCGCCAAAAATAGCTTGCAGGCCCACTTAGTGAAGGCGATTTCTTTCCACTAAGCTCATCATCTTGTTGCAATCTCAACACCTTTTTCCCTTTCAATAAACAATTTAGGGCCTTTAAGATACTACCAAATGTCGCTTCCCCTTTTCTCCTTGACTCCCCCATATTTTCCACCTCTACTGCCTTTGGTGGGAAATGTTTTGCCTACCCTCCTTGTTCATAGAAGAATATCCCCATGGCCGAGCCAAGAATGAAGCTCTAATACCACTGTAATATCCCAAATGGGGATTAATAATAATAAAAGTGCAAATAGAAAAATAACTAAAGAAAAATGCAAACACCATTAAAACACAAAAATGGAGCAAAAATCACTGTTGAGCCATTTTAATAATATATTGGGAAAGAGTACAATTGAGGTGCTGGAAAGTTTGCACCCGAGCCTACTCAAGGCAGGCTTGAAGAACAACTCAAACCCAAACAAAAATCTGGTTGGAAGTGTCTCTGTGTGGCTCAGTCTATGAGTTGCCTAACCTAGAAATGTTGTTGTTGGCTTACTTCGGACTGCTGGTTGGGATGCTTCCTCTGCTCAGAAAATTTCAGGATTTTAACCCTAGACTCTACTCACCAAACCCACAAAAACCTGCAAAGGAATTGGCCAGATGTTGACCCCGAAATTTTGGCTCAATTTCCTCTAGCTCCTTTATTTTCTAGCTACGTTAGGATCTCTTTTGGAAGCCTCAAACCTTCCCAATTTTTTTTTTTCCTGAATTAATCTTGGCTTCTCCTCAATAAACACAAAAAAACCCAGAAAGAGTTCGCCTAAATATTGACTTTGGAGTTTGGCCCTCTTGGGCTTGGCTCACTGCGCTACTGTGTAGTCTACTCTACCATTGCGCAGTCTTGAAGGGGATACGATTTTCCTGTTGCTGCTGTTGTGTAATTCACCCACCAAAATGTATAATTCCTCTCTTGAATGAGTACTCGAAGTCCCCCGAGGTAGAGGTTGATACCTCCACTTAAAGATCTAGTGTGCTAAATAGCACTGGAGACTTGGCTCTCCAGCTCAAGCGTGCTTCAGTAAAAATGACCAAGAGAAATAAGATGAATGAATGAATGCCAAAATGAGCCTTCCCTACTTCCTTTTTTCCATTGAGGCCCAACGTATGCCTTGGGTCCCACCTTGGCATACGATACCTCTCCTTGGCCAATCACATGCTGCCTTCCTCTAGCCAATAGCACACTGTCCTTTTCGTACCTCTTCTATGCTGCCACCTAAGGCCAATTTGACCCCACAACTAGAGCTATAATTTTCCCTTAGGGACTTTAGGAAAGGACTTTATTTGAATTAATTATTAGTGGTGGGTCCCCTACCCACTTTATTTCCACCCGACATTAGGAAATGCCAAAATAAATCAAAATTAAATTTCCAATTAGCTGACTTCGAATTTGGAATATTACAGACTGTCCTCTGACACTTTGCAAGTAAAATTGGGTCTTATGTAAACACAAGTTTTATGGTCTCTTCCAAGATAATGAGTTAGTTTTAATGTGAACTTTGAACACGAAACATATCATCATTTAACTCATAAAGGCAATCATGAAGAGATACAATACATAATTTAGTGATGGAGTTCACCCCTTCTAGGCTACATCTCCAGTCCTGCTAACAAAAATAGATCACTCCATATATTTTAGTGATAAAGAGTACATAATTGTGTTGGAAAAATGATGTTGAATTTCCACGACCTTGGGTCTAGGTTAGAGTCTTAAATTACTCACGCTACCAAACCAAGAATCTCAACAATGAACTACTTTGCACAGTAGAAAATATAAAGTAGTAAATCACATATGCACAATATACAAAATTTTAAACAAAATTGTATAGTACTTTACAATCACCAATCTTCATTATATTAAACCAAATTTGAATAATACAACAGTCTATGGTATACAAGATGCAATGACAAACACAATGTCATATCTCGTCTTTTCGGTCCTTCACTTCCATACTGCTCACTAGTAGTGCCTTAGTCCATCAAGGCCACTGCACATTGAGACTCCAAGAGGGCTTCCACCTAACACTGATTCACGTCCATCTGCACAATGTACATGGGTTGATCCAATATTCTCTCTAGGTTGGCCAATACCCAAGCTCCAATCAACTAGGCTAGTAATAATTTTTTTCCATCAAAGTGTTTCTTCTTCACCCAACCCTTAACTTCTCTTCGTCCTTCAAGATAGATCATCTAGGGATACGTTGGGTAGCCAACACATTTCCCTCGAACAAACCTATGGAACCCAATCCAATCACTTCTGAATTGGCTCCGAATATGAAGCTTCACCACCACGGAAGGTCATCTACTTGGCATCAGCAGGCTGCTCCAAAAACTGATCCAATCTGGTTACACCTTGACCTAATACTCCTCCACAAACGTTGTTGTCACACCATGATGCACTGCTACACCTATTGTTAGAGCATCACCTATAGCCCTACTTCTTCACGCAACTCAGCAAGAAGCCCTTCAAAAGCTGTGATCCTCCAAGGGTATGCCCTTACACACCTAGGCTGCCCCTTTTTCTGCTTGTTCACCCTAAACCCAACCATTAAGGTGGCCCAACTGCTGGCTATGGCATGTTGAATTGGCTCCTAAGTTGGCACTTCACCACCATGGAAGGTCATCTACTTGGCATCAGTAGGCTCCTCCAAAAACTGATCCAATCTTGTCACACCTTGACCCAATACACCTACACAAACGTTGTTATCACACCATGATGCACTGCTACACCTTTGGTTAGAGCATCACATATAGCCCTACTTCTTCACGCAACATAGCAAGAAACCTTTCAAAAACTGCGATCCTCCAAGGGTATTCCATTACACACCTACACTGCCCCTTTTTATTCTTGTTCACCTTAAACACAACCATTAAGGTGGCCCAACTACTGGCTATGGCCTACGGCCTAGCACAACAACTATTGTAGGGTAACATACCCCTAAAAAATTCCACCAAAACCTTCCAAACAACTCTGTTTTGTGTCCAATCCTTGTGTCCGTCTCTGCCCAGCTCCCAACCCTTATCGCATAGGAAACAACCATATAACCAACCCTCAAACAATTAGATGTAATCTTCACCAAACTCGATCTCTATTACAAACTTCCACACTGTCCTTCTAGCTTTTCCACGTTGTCCCTTAGGCTCCCTTTCAATGGCTAAGGATCCTTCTATTTCAGAGGTATATTTCCCAAACTTGGATGCTCTAAATGACTCACATTCACCCTTTATTTATAGACTATAAAGGGGCTCCATGAATTATTGAAGAGATAGATATATTGGACTTGTTTACACCAACCCTACATGACTTGGCAACCATTAATTAACTTTTCAACTTCAAAAATTCATTTCTCTCTAACAACAACTCGAATTCAGACGATTATCAATGCTTTGGAATCGTATCGTCGAGCACTATCATCCTCATCCATCACATGTCATTACTCCATCACAGTTTTGGCTGAAATCACGTTGGGTACAAAACCCCACACTTAGGTTCCAAGCCCACAAGCTAATCTTGTGGTGATTTTCCCTCCAAACCCTAAACCCTAGGGCTTGGAGTACCTCCAAAGCTATACAAATCAACACTCCCTCTTAGCAAGGGAGGTACCTCGATGACTAGGAAGTGTGAAATGTTAAATCTGAAAATTATTAATGTAGTAATTGATTTATTTCGCCTACTTATTTGATAAGTTATTTACAGATGCTTCAGTAAATTTTGAAATAAACACAGCTGCAGTACTTCACTTTAATCAAAATAAGAAGAACATAAATAACACATATGGCATAATCAAAACAAGCATAAGAACACAATTATTGTTGGAAAAATGTCCCCAGAAAAACCCAATGTGGGAAAACCGGTGCAACAGATGAGGGTTTGTATTAATCTTCAACAGTGAAAATATATTTTACAGAAGTCTTGGTGAGAAAAATAAAACAGCATACACATGATGTGAATTTTCCAGACACCCTGGTTAAATTCCCAACACACAGGATGGCCTCCTAGCCCCTCTACGTCATTCTGCATAGCTTCTTTGCACAGTCCAGGGAGGGATTGCGTAACTCTGCATGGAGGGCCTGATGCTGCTGCTCAGTACTGCCTTCCCTTCACCCTTCACCCTTATGCTTCTTCTCTGATGTTGATCTCTCCCTCCTTCTTATATCTCTGAAACCCTGCCTCTACAAACTCACCCACTGAAATCGAATTCTCTTACTTCATAATCGATTTCCTTCGGGTACTGAGAATGTGCCTGACTTGATTTCCAAATGACCCTGAAGCCTCTTCTTATAGTCTTCTCGCTGATGAATCAACAACCAAGATTATATCTTTAATCAATGACTCAGATTAAAATATGACTTGATCTTTGTTTTCTAGAAGATTCTCATTTTGATTTATTAACACCCTTTAATTATTTAATTTCCCTAAGTTTATACTTAGGGACCACATTAAAATAATTAATTATTTTAATAAAGAAAGATCTGAGTGGAATTTACACAAACGATTTCTAGGTTCTCTGGATAACTGCTATTCAAGCCCCTCCACCCAATTTTAGACTTGGAACACTTTCGATGATATGAAATCAACACTCCCTCTTAGCGAGGAATGTGTTCAAGCAAGGTACCAAAAGTACTGCTCCGATTCTAGAGCATTTTTTGCGCTGTTGCCCCTCATCTCTGCACTGCTGCCCTCTGTACTGTTGCCTGTGACACTATCTCTGCTACTGCCTCATCTATACTACAACTCCCTCTGACTCTGTAGAACACCCGTTCCTCTACTAGAATGGGTTCTTGACCATCCCCATCTTCTCTCTGAAGTAAGTGAACTTAATCTTACTCAGAGCCTTGGTGAGGATATCTACCACCTATTCTCCTGTAGGAGTGTACCTCAACTGCATGACTCCTTGTTGGACATAGTCCCTGATGAAGTGGCACTGAATGTCAATGTGTTTCGACTGGTCATGAAACATAGTATTCTCAAAGAGCTTGATGCAACTTTGATTATCACACATAATCTCGGTTGGTTCCATCCTCTTCTCGAGTAGGCTCAAGATAAATTTACGAAGCCATACGGCCTCACACAAAGCTGTGCTTGCTGCTATATAATATGCCTCGGCTGAGCTCAGTGTGACAAAATTCTGTTTTCTACTGCACTAGGAGGTCATTTATGATTCGAGACTGAAACAATACCGACTAGTACTTTTCTGATCCATTGTGCTTCTCGCCCAATCTGCATCTATAAACCCACTCAATTGGAGCTCATTTCCCTTGGTGTATTCAATCCATATTCAATTGTTACTTTCAGGTATCTGAAAACATGTTTGGCTGCTACCCAGTGAGCTCTCATTGGTTCCACCATTAACTGATTGAGGGTATTCACTGCATAATAGATGTTTGGTCTAGTATTGACCAGATACATCAATGATCTGATGAGTTGCCTATACAAGGTGGGATCAGCCTCATCATCCTCTATTGTTTCTATATTATTCCAGTTTGTAATCATTGGCATGGCCATGGGTCTACAGTCTCCCATCTGAAACCTCTTTAGGATCTCTGTAGTGTATCTTCCTTGCCCAAGGAATATTCATCCCTTCTACTGCCAGACCTCCAAACCAAGAAAATAGTGCATTTGCCTCAGATCCTTCATGTCGAATTCAATAGCCATATTTTCCTTGCAGTCCTTGATGAGCTTAGATGATCTAGTAAGGATCATATCATCTACATATAATACCAAGATTAATGGCTCATCTCCTACTCTCAAGTAGTAGAGATTGGGATCTACGTCACTCTTGACGAAACCCATTTTCTGCAAATAGCTATCAATTCGTCCATACCATGCTCCGGGGGCTTGTTTTAGACTATACATGGATTTATTAAGCTTGCAAACATGATTATTCTGCTCATGGGTCTCGAAGCCTTCAGGCTGCTCTATGTACACCTCCTCCTCTATCACCCCATTCAAGAACATTGTCTTGACATCCATCTGGTGAATTTCCCATCCCATCTGTGCTACTAGAGAGATGATTGATCTGATGGAGGTGTAAAAAGCTACAGGGGTGAAGGTATACTCATAATTGATCCCTTATTTATGTACGTACCCCTTAGCCATAAATCTGGTCTTGAACTTCTCTATGTTTCCATCTACAGCATACTTAATCTTATAGATCCACCTTGATCCTACAATTGATCTGTCCTGTGGTCTGGGGACAACTTCCCAGACATCATTTGTCATGATGGAGCTATAATCTTTCACCATGGCATCTACCCACACCTGATGCTGAGTTTCCTGCCAAAATCTAGAGGTTTCTCCTAACTGAGCTACCAGTGCTTGATAACTGTCAGGTTGTCGTTGTACCCTCTTCCCATCTCCGGGGGCTCCAACAAAATCCTCTGCATCCCTTAGAATTTGTTGGAGTTCTCTGCTCGGTCTTCCATTGGTGGTGGGAGATCTCACCTGCTCTCCTGCCTGTTATTCTCTGGAGGAACTCTCCTCAGATTCCTTGTGCTGTGGAGAGGCACTTTTCCCATCCTCTGTAGGCCTTTGCGTTAGAACTAGTGGATCCTCCTCAATATGCGTATCTGTAGTCATTTCCCGAGATCTTCTGAAGGCTCTCTCCTCTATGAATTTTACATCCAGCCTTACTAAAATATTTCTGTTTTTTGGAATATAGATATGATTTGCTTTCATATTCTCACTATAGCCTACCAGATAACCATTTTCTACAGTCTGATCCAACTTCTTCCACTTCTCATCTAGTACATGGTAGTACACCATACTACCAAATATCCTGATATGGCTCACCTTTGGCTTGCTTCCTGTGAACACACTCTCAGGAGTTACTTTCCCCAATGCTCTATGGGGAACCTTGTTATGCACATATACAGCTGTATTGCAGGTTTTTGCCCAAAAAAAATTTGGCATGTCTTGGTCATATAGCATTTCCCTTGAAGATTCTACAATGGTCCTATTCTTCCTCTCCGCAACCCCATTATGCTCTGGATTGTAGGGAGTTGTCCATTCTATCTTGATGCCCTCCTTTGCGTAGAAACTGATGAAGTATTTATCGATATACGCTCTACCATTATATGATTGTAGCTTCTTGATCTTCTTTCCGGTTGAATTTTATACCAATGCCTTGAATTCTTTGAAACGTTCAAAGACTTTATCTTTGGTTTTGAGAAAGTAGATCCAAGTCTTCCTGGAATGGTCGTCAATGAAGGTAGAAAAATAATTTGCACCACTGAGAGCGGTAGTGGACATTGGACCACAAATATATGAATGTATCAGCTCCAATACACTCTTTTCCCTACTGCTGCTTCTTAGAAATACTTCTTTGGCATACTTTCCTAGTACGCATCCCCTGCAGACCTCATCTCTCCTTGCATTGATTTCTGGAGCTCCTACGACAGTCTTCTTGAGAATATTCAAGGATCCATGATGTAAGTTCCTGATACTTCGGTGCCACAATTCATTCATATCCCTTTCATCCGTACTGCCGATCAGAGCCACTGGGTATTCAAGCTGAAGCTTGTAGAGCTTATGGCTCCTTACTCCAATTTGTGTCTTATTTTTCTAGCTAGGATGTTTGACATAAAATTGATTTCCAATAAAGTATACATCATAACCCTTGTTCTGGAGCTAAGACACTGAGAGTAGATTCATCCCCAACCCTGGTACATGCAAAACATTTTTGCCTGAATCTTGTTTCCAGCTTATGTATGAAATATTATGATACCACGTCCTATGAGAGTACACTTGGCCTTGTTTCCCATTGTAATCTGGAAATTCATTTTTTCTTCTTGGTAGCTTAAGAAACATTCTTGAACTCTTGTCATATGGGAATATGCTCTACTGTCAATATACCAGACACATGGAGGGGTCGTGCTTGACACACAAGCGAAATCCTCCTCTAGTTTGGATGCCAGTACAATCATGTCATGTTCCCTCTATTTTTCTGAGTGCTCTGGAGGACTGCGTGAGTCCTTTTGACTGTATGGGCCCTTCCAAATGTCAGATCTTTGGTCCATGGCAGATCCTCCCTTTCTGTCTTTAGCCTTTTGCTCTGATACCATGTGAAATTTTCAATCTGAAAATTATTATTGCAGTAATTGATTTATTTCGCCTACTTATTTGATAAGTTATTTATAGATGCTTTAGTAAATTTTGAAATAAACACAGCCGTAGTACTTCGATCTAATCAACAGTAGAAGAATATAAATAACACATATAGCACAATAAAAAAAAAGCATATGAACACAACTATTTTTGGATAATTTTCCTTGGAAAAACCGATGTAGCAGATGAAGGTTTGTATTTATCTTCAATAGTGAAAATATCTTTTACAGAAGTCTTGGTGAGAAAAATAAAATAGCATACACCTGAAATGAATTTTCCAGACACCCTGGATAAATTTATGACACACGAGATGGCCTCTTAGCCACTCTGTGTCATTCTGCATAGCTTCTCTGTGTAGTCCAAGGAGGGACTGCATAACTCTGTGTGGAGGGCCTGATGCTGCTGCTCAACATTGCCTTCCCTTCACTCTTATGCCTTATCCTTATTCTTTGCGGATGATGTCTCTCTCCTTCTTCTGTCTCTGCAACCCCGCATCTACAAACTCATCCACTGAAATCGAATTCTCTTACTTCAGAATTAATTCCCTTCGGGTACTGAGAATGTTTACAACTTGATTTCCAAATGACCCTCAAGCCTCTTCTTATAGTCTTCGACTCACTGATGAATCAACGACCCAGATTATATCTTTAATCAATGGCTCAAATTAAAATATGACTTGATCTTCATTTTTTAGAATATTATCACTCTGCTTTATTAATACCTTTTAATTATTTAATTTCCCTAAGTTTAGACTTAGGGACCACATTAAAATAATTAATTATTTTAATAAAGCAAGATCTGAGTGGAATTTCCACAAACGATTTTTGGGTTCTTTAGATAGCTAATGTCCAAGCCTCTCCACAAAATTTGAGTCTTGGAACACTTCTTGATGCTATAAAATCAACAGGAAGTACTTCGTCATCATCATCACTGCTCGCAACACTTGCCCAACTCCTGGTGCTCACAATCGCAACAAACCTTGTACGGTGAACTATGCCCTTCTCGGAACTGTCGTTGTCAGTGGAAGCCTCATGCTTCTTTTTCTTCTCCTGTATCACTTTCCAATCTTGCCATGATTCATTATTGTCAGATGTGGAAGCACCCTTGCTCCCCACAGACCATGTGCTCTTCTTGGGCTGCAGAGTCTCCCCATGAATATGCAAGCTCCCTTTACAACTCGACTCCCTCTGAGCCTCTAGAACTTGGACCTTATTTGAAAAGTGTACCTTCTTCTCAGGAACCTGTACCTTCTCTTCTGAAGCCTGCACTTGCACTTGCACCTTCTCCTGCTTCTATGGAACATGTACCTACCCCTGCTTCTTCCCATTATCCTCAGGCTTTCTCGTCAACCTGTAGAGACCATTCTCCTTAACTCAAGCACAATCGCATTGGACTTAGAGCCTCTAGGCCCGAGTCTTACCTACCCATCCTGGAACAAGATCTCAAACCCCTTCCTCTCCATCATCAAGACAGAAAACACACTATATCTGAGTCTTGGTACAAAAAATACATCCTGGACCCGCATCATACGTCTTGTCTCCATCTTGAATGGCACCACACTCGATCCTCATATCTCCAACTGACTTTTATCACCGAATACCATGTGTAACTTCAAGTCCCATTCAACTAGAGTCTTAAAAACCTCCTTGACCTTGTCATGTGCTTCGTCGCACCACTGTCCACGTACCATCCATCCTCTTAGATATTACCATGTGGGAAATGAGAAATCATAGCAAAATCCTCATCTTCCAATCTGTTGGAGAGATGATCTATCTCTGCTAATGCAGAGATCTACTTTCCTTTCCTTTTCCCTTCTCGTCATCTCCTATTTTCAAAAGACACCTTGATGAAAAATGAACCATCTTGCCACAATTGAAACACTTGATTTTACTCATGTCCTTGTTCGGCTTACCCTTCATTCTTGCTGCAAGTGTCGTCTCTTCATATTCCTTTCTCGATGGCTGAATATCCTTGTATCAAAACTCTTCCTGAATGAAGTCGTCCCACAGTATATTCCAGTATGGTGACTTCTCCCTGGAAACGATCCTTTGATGAAGGGCTTCCATTTTTTTGTGAACCCTTTCATGGAAATCCTTACCATCTCTGCATCTGAAACTTTGACACTGACGATAGAAAGCTCATCTCAAACCTGAGACAACCTCATCAAATACAAAGTTGTTCCTTCACCCTTTATCATCTTGGTGGACTTCAACTTATCCTATAATACCAATACCCGATTCTTGTTCTTATTCTAGAGCAAATTATGAAGAGCCATCCATATATGATGTGCATTGTTCTTCCCAGAAAAATGAGGTATTAAGGAATCCCTCACACCATCAAGGATGATAAACCTCACTTTCATATCAAAATGTTCCCATATTTCCAGCTCCTTAGGGTCGGTTGGCTTCTTGATCTATTTCTTGGCAAACTCCTAGATCCTTTTGACCTGCAAAACTTGATCCTTTCCTTCCAAGGAGTATAGTTGGACAACCCTTCCAACCTGTCCTCATATCGGAGACCTGCCTGCAACCTCGACATTGTAGTGACTCCTTCACCCACAATGTGAACAACTCAATCTCACGATGTACTTCGATGCACAAAAACTATGATTTACTGATTTCCAAAATAGCTCAGACACCCTTTGATACCATGTTGAATTTCCACAACCTTGGGTCTAGGTTAGAGTCTTAAATCATTGATGCTACCAAACAAGAATCTCAACCATGAACTAATTTTCACAGCGGAAAATATAAAGCAGTAAATCAAATATGCACAATATACACAGTTTTAGACAAAATTGTACAATAATGTACAATCACCAATATTTGTTATATTAAACCAAATCTGAATAATAAAACAGTCTATGGTATACAACATACAATGACAAACATAATGTCGTATCTCGTCCTACCAGTCCTTCACTTCAATACTTATCACTAGTAGTGCCTTAGTCCATCAAGGCCACTACACATCAAGACTCTAGGAGGGCTGCCACCTAACACTGCTACACATCCATCTGTATAGTGTACATGGGTTGATCCAGTCTGCTCTCTAGGCTGGCCAATACCCTAGCTCCAATCTGCCAGGCCAACAACAATTTTTTTCCATCAAAATGTTGTTGTTCGACACCTATCTTCACCCAACCTTTAATTGCTCTTCGTCCTTCAAGATAGCTCATCTAGGGATACTTTGGGTAGCCAACATGTTTCTCTCCAACAGACCTATGGCACCCAATCCAATCACTGCTGAATCGACTCCTAAGATGACACTTCACCACCACGGAAGTTCTTCTACTTGGCATCAACATGCTGCTCCAAAAAATAATCCAATTTGGTCACACCTTGCCCAATAGACCTACACAAACATTGCTGTTACACCATGTTGCACTGCTGCACCTCTGGTTAGAGCATCAAATATAACCCTACTTTACGCAACCCAGTAAGCAACCCTTCAAATGCTGCGATCCTCCAAGGGTATGCCCTTCCACACCTACACTGCCCCTTTTTCTGCTTGTTCACCCTAAACACAACCCTTAAGGTGTCCCAACTGCAGGCTATGGCCTGCAGCCTAGCACAAAAAATATTGTAGGGTAAAATACCCCTAAAAAAATTAACCAACAACCTTCCAAACAAATATGTTTTGTGCCCAATCCTTGTGGCCTTCTCTACTCAGATCCCAACCCTTAAATCATATGAACAAACCTATAAATAGCCCTCAAACAGTCTGCTATAATCTTCACCAAACTTGGCCTCTGTTACAGACTTCCACACTGTCCTTCTAGCTTCTCCATGCTGTCCCTTAGGCTCCCTTGCTGCGACTAAGGCTCCTTCTATTTCAGAGGTATATTGCCCAAACTTGGATGCTCTAAATGACTCACATTCACCCTTTATTTGTAGACTATAAAGGGGCTCCGCGAATTATTGAAGAGACACATCTAATGGAATTATTTACACCAAGCCTACATGACTTCGCAACCATTAATTACCTTGTCAAATTAAAAAATTAATTTCTCTTTAACGACAACTTGGATTCAGACAATTCTCGATGTGTTGGAATCATATTGCCGAGCACTATCATCCTCATCCATCACATGTGTACCTCCATCATGGTTTTGGACCAAATCATGATGGGTGAAAAACTCCACATTTGGGTTCCAAGCCCACAAGCTTCCCTTTCTGTGCTTTTCCCTCCAAAACCTAAACCCTAGGGATTGGAGTACCTCCCAAGCTATAAAAATAAACATATGAGTGGTTAGTTTCCCCTTTAAGGAAACATTATCCTGAAAATAAATCTCACTCTAAAAAGCATGAAAAAATACAATCAGTCATGAAACAATCAACAAGAAAAGGGTTCTCACATCAAGACCCTGTATTCCATCTGAAAATGAGCATAATAAGTACAACGATCCCACATTGAAGTACTAAAAGAAAGCTTTCCTCAATAAGACATAATGAGAAAAGAGAAACTTGAGCTGCACCATGATGTCATAGCTGTTGAAAATAACATATGAAGGTTGGAAAACCCGTAAAAAGGTCCTCCAAAAGCCTTCAAAAACTGTTTCAACCCACCAATTGATCCTAGCACCCATAGAATCATAACTGCAAAAAGTCCCTTCAGAAGTGCTCCAGTCAGTAAAAAAGGCTTCCATTGGATCCAAAATGTACAAAAACCCATATCTGGAATCTTATAGAGTTACAAAAGGCCAAAAAATCATCAAGTTATGGCTCTCTCAAGTTTTTTCTGTTATCCGTCCTCCAAATTGGATTAATATGCTAACCGAGTGACAAAATCCAATCTTAAATCCACTCGAGAGGCGACAATTTCACCCGCATTTGGTGCAAATTTTTGGACAATTATTTTTTCCAATGACCCTTAGGCACAATATCAGGGCCACATGGGCGCCATAAGGCCGAGGGTTGGGCCAACGACCCACCCCTGCCATCCTAGGCATGAAATCCGTCGGCTTGTGGTCATGTATAGGGTAATGTGGCCAGGGGTTAGGGATAAATACCTACTCCCACCGCTAGAGCCCTCTCACCGGTCCAACTATGGTTGTATGGGCTTCCATATGCCCAGGGATAGGGCTATGACTCTACCCAACTCCCTTCTGGTTCGCGCCATGGTCCTGTGGGAATATCATGTGACAAGGGGTTGGGGCTGGTGTTGGGTGCTAAAAGGTGCCTTTTAAAACTCCTATTTATCCCACATTAATTATCAACCTGGGAAAGTCCTCTTATTTCAAAAGTGTACACAATATGTGCATGATATAATCCCAGAGATTAATGTTTCTTAAAATGTAGTATAGATCTTTCAAATACAAGAATAAACTAATGCTTTTAATAAATCCCACTTGAAACTAAAGGAAACTCAATGCTCTAAAACTAAATCATTCATTCAACAAAGTAATAGAAATTATCAGTCAAGGATACAGTAGCAATAACTCATTCCTCTTTTAACTGATGTAAACTAATCAAGCATAAATAAGATCCTCAATCTGAGAGCTTTGACAACAATAGCCAATGTTCTTTACAATTGTTGATCTCACACACAACACACTAAATAACCAATTGGAAATGGCAATGAATTAAATCAATAATGCTACTGCAACTGATGGAAATGAGATAATTATGCTAACTGTAAGAATGCTAAAAGGTAAAACTAAATGATTGCAGAAAGTAAATGAGAAGCAACGCTATATAATAGAAATAGACAACAACGCTTATGTGACTGCAATGAACAAAAAAACTAAGTTACTGAAATGAACAGTGAAGCTCTGTAATTAGAATGAGCAACACAACAATATACTTGCAGAAAGCAATGATCTTGTTATGAGGGAAAAGAACAACAACACAATTCAATTGTAGAAAGTAATCATTAAACAAACCACACTTGCAGAAATCAGAAATAAGGAAAACCACACTGTATGGTACAAGAACGGCAAGTAGATCCACCAGGATCCGGGCCCTTAGCCGTCGGTGAATACCGCCAGATTACTTCAGGAGATGCGAAGGAAAAACAACTATTTTTATATATTCATTATTGCATAATCGTTACAACAAGTTCGTGCTCTACTTCAACAGCGAGAGTCGATGATCAAAGTTACAATTTCAATAGTAATTCTCCCATTCCTCCTATCCTATCCTATATAACTCTAATCTAATAATCCATCTAATTCTCTCTCTAATCATCCATCATGAATCCCCATAATAACCCCCCTTCTCTAATCTCTGTTCTGATTTAAATACACATAGAGAAAAGAGAAGTGACAACCGATATGATTAAAAATGATTCCTATTGAAAAATTGGATTTCTCACAACCAATTGATCAGCAAGATCATATCTGAAATATCCTTCCATCAATCATTTAATAGGAATAGGTTGAATTTGGTATTGCAACTGGAAGAATTTGGAAAACGGCCACAACAGCGAATCTGGGAAAATCATCCTCAGAGAACCTTCCGTTTCTATCAATACAGGCTGAATTTGGGCAAAATATTCTTTGCAAAAGTTAATTCGGTCCGTTCTGGACAAAACCCATGTTTCGGATTTTCCAGATTCTTCTCCATTTTCCCAATACGTCCAATGAAAAACTATCACTACTTATTCCAACAAATTTCTGAGTTGGCATATTTAATGATGAGCTGGAGATCAACTCTGCAATCTGGAAAATATCTTGGAGGATAAAATGGTGAGTGATGTTACAAAAAATTTATTAATAAACCATAATTGGTAAAATCATGCATAATCATCGATTTATTAAAAATAAAGGAGAAGAAATAATATTTATCCATAAGAGCATAAATAATTATAAAATGGAATTATATGATAAATTATGATAAATGACATGATAAAGAAGAGTAGAAATGGATGAAATAAGTGTTAAAAAGTGATAATAATAATAACATATTAGTGGCCTAACAACTGGTCCCCAAGCTCTCTACCATCAACGCTTTCTGACGGTCTTGTGGGGTGAAATGAGACCAACGGATGGGGCTAGTCCCCAAGCCCTCTCCCCTCGGTGCTCGGAGGTCTTCGCCTGTGGTCTTGAGGGTGACATATGTGACCATGGGATGGGGCTTATGCCTAGGCCTCTACCCTCAGTGATCCATTTGACTATGCCAGGGTCATGTGTGGGGTAACACGACTATGGGATGAACCCAAAACCCCTCTTTTCCATTCACCAGGGTTTTGTGAGGTTGCAGGTTTTCAGGGGCTGGGGCTCACCACTCGACCCCTCCTCTCAACACACCTCTAATTAAAATTTAAATAGAAACCACACCCTTAGGGGTTAAGTAACATGGTGCATGGAAGTTGTTAAGGTTTTGGAGTTGTTTGAGGAAGGTCATGAGTTCGATCCCACCAGGCCTGTGGAGCCAATACAAATTTTTTATCCAAACATGAGATGCCACATGGTGGCCTCAAGTTAGGCCACGTGGCATCCTCCAATTGGACCACGAAAATCCAAAATCGACTAATGAGAATGCACCATCCTGCACTTGTACATGGCTACCACTTGGAAATCCATGATTGGACCCACACAAGCCCATTAGGCATGATGACATCAACATTACAGACTGCCTAGCCAGCAACCCAGTTAGGTCACCTATAAATTATTTGTTGTCGACCAAAAAATTCAGAGCATTATAATATTTTTTCATATGACATCAGATTGAGGTGATTCAAGTATCGTTGGAATCATAACGGCAGACACTACGAGTTGATGCCAGTTTCGAAAGATTCTGGGCATTTTCATTTTTGAGCTATATTTTAATCTCCGGATCCTCCCCACTAGGAACTTTCGGATTCCAAAAGTTAGCTTCTCCTAGTAAACAAAATGAGGAAAAACCTAAAAAAATTCCCAAACTCAATCCCTAATGCTTTGTTTTCAATTGGTGCCTTCAAGCTCCAATCAAGGTACTCCACCTATCCTCTGCGTGAATACCTTATCTTCCTGTCAAGAATTGAGCTACAATTCTTATCATCATGCAGGAACAAAAGAATTGATGGATGGAATCTGAATATTCTCTCCAAACCCATATTATCATGGCTCAAATAAATTCATCTTGAAGTTCCATTATTGAAGACAAACTTGAATTTCCCACTTGTAAATAAGAAGCAATCCATGCACTGATTCAAACTTTTCTTTACTATCCTCAAATTGTGCTTGTACACAAAAGTACTATGGTTGAAATGATTTAATGACACATTTGGCTTTGTGATTAGGAGTTCATAAATTTTTCTTAAAATTTAAAGTTACAGGATTGGGTTTAAACCCATATGGTTGAGTAGATCTCGTCTTCTTGATTTTGGCGCCATGAACGGTTTGAAAAATTGATGTCATATGAGGGATATTTGTGTTCTGATCGAATTCCCAAATAGGTAAAACTTGCGACAGGGTTAACAGGGATGCCTAGTCAGCAAGGTGGATTGCAAAGTCAGCAAAAGGAATATTATGAGGAATATTCCTTTCCTTAGAGCCAACCATAGGTTGACAAGTGTCATATTATTATTGGTCAATGGTTGTACGTTTTGGTTTTTGGGCCAATTGGAAGGTGCCACGAGGCTAGCCCTGAGTCTGTCACGTGGCCCTTGAATCACTATGTAAAATTTTAGGGAGAAGTCTGTAGGGTTCGACCCCAAGAACTTCAGAAGAGCATGCCCATGCCATACAGCCTGATCCACATGTGTTACTTAACAACTATATGTTGTGGCTTATTGATTAAGTTTAATGGGATCACATTTGGGGGTTGTGGACCACTGGCGGTCCCAACCCGCCAACGGTCCCGCATATGGTGTTCACATGTTATAACATAAACTGGCGCATAAACTATAACCTATGAAATTTAAACACTCTGCCAGTAGTTTGCGACTTGTCACATGGAAATGGTTAGTCTCTGCGCGGTCTCCTCTAACCATATCTTTTAACCTAGAGTTTAAAACCTTATCCTATGGTTTAAGCCCGAGTTCCGCTCCAACGGTTGTGGTTTGTAAGCCGTGGTTTTGGTTGGCGTGTGGCAACCCAACCACTAACCATTTATTTCCATGGTTAAATCCGGTGGGTTGTTTATCCAACACTCTAATTATGGCGGGAATCACTATTTTGACTCCAGTTAAGTGGAGTCCTCCACATTTAGTGGAGCTTTTCTAGGTGTAACTAGGCAAATGAGTAGGAGACTTAATTTTCGCCCATTCAAAGTGAATGAAGAGTCATTCTAGACTAATTGAAGCATTTTGGAGCCATTGGTGCAAAGAAAACAACCATTAGAGGTCTGTAACTACATGTATTTGCAAAATTTTGAGCATAATGAAAGATGTACATGCCATTGGCAGATGGATTAGTAGATGTAGCCCAGGAGGGGTGAACTGCTTCATCATGCCTGCTATGTAAATGTTATGTGGTGACTTATTTCTCTGTTTTACACTACTTTTCAGTGTGATTTGTGCTTATTTTATGCTTCTAATTCACTAAAATCATCTACAATTCATGGTTAAAATCCTCAATCCTTAAGCAAACTAATGAGACAAGTATGCACATGTTTATAAACTGAAAATACACTTAGCACAACAAAACTAATATAGTCCTTTTAGATCATACTAGTATCAGAGCTAGAGTTTATTCTCTGGTATTGTTTAGTGCAAAGAATTGTTTAACTGTTTGCAAATTTTTAGATGCTTACTAGGCTCAAGCACAAAAGAGGATAAGGAAAATTGGTGGGAGCAAAAGGGTCTCAAGAAGAGCCAAAGAAAAGGAGAGCAAGATTGCCACAATCTCCACCACCTAGTTCACCTCCTAAGGAAGAAGAAGCTACATTAAGCATGTCTCATAGAGAAGGAGAAATCCATGAAGAAGTTGATCCCAAAGAGGAAGAAAGAGTGTTCAGGAAAGCATTCCTTGACATTACTGAGATGGTTAGAATCATTTATCAAGAAAGGAATGAGAGATTGGAATGAGAAGGATCTAAACTTCACAAGGAAGAATAAGGTTCTTTAGGAGGTCACAATGATGAAGATAAGTGAAAGAAGGGAAATGGAGGAAATGGAGAGCCATCATCCTCACCCTCATCATCATCATCCTCTACTTCTTCTTCAGTACATCACCCACACAAGTCAAATAACACTGGTAAAATTCCATTTTTAAAACTTGATGTTAAGTTTGAATTGCCAATGTTTAATGGTGAAGTCAATGCAGAAAATATTGATAATTGGATTAGGCAATTGGAGGTCTATTTGAGAATCCAGAACCTTCAAGATGATGATACCAAAATCCAATTAGCTTCATTGAGAATGGAAGGTGCAACACTTGTTTGGTGGGAAGCCAAGACAAAGGAGGAGATCAAAAAACATGGTAAGATTATTCTATCATGGTTAGATTTCATTACTGCTATAAAACAATAGTTTTATCCATTAGCTCATATGCAGAAAGCCATAATGAACTGGAAAAACTTTAGGCAATTGAAGGGGAAAAATGTGCAAGAATACATCCAAGAATTTAGGAGAAGATATCTCTTATTAGGGGTAGATTTTAGAGCCAAAATACTTTTCTCAAGTACATAGGAGACTTACATAGCTACCTAAAACATACTATTCTCATGTTTAACACCACAAGTCTAGATGAAGTATGTGTTCAGGCCACACATCTAGAAGCTAGAGGGAAAAACATTTCTAAGGAGGGTAGAAAGAAAACTTTTAAGGGTAAAAACAAAGAAAATATCTCAAAAAATAAAAGAAAAAAGAATGCATCTGTTAATAAAGAGCGAGAAAAACTGGTTTGTAAAAATTGTTCAAAAGAAGTCCATGATGAAACTCATTGTTGGAAATTACGTCTTGAAATGATGCCAAAGAAATACAATAACAAAGGGAAACAGAAAACTGTAGCTACAACTCAACTTGATTTAGGAGATCATTCAGGTGATGAATCTAAGATTACAACCATGGGATTGAAGAACATGAAGGGAAAAGAAATTGAAACTAAACCCAGTACTAATACATCAAACTGTCACATACATGCTCCAAATGAAGAAGAAAGAATTGAACTGTTTCATGTGAGGGTCATATCTAAACACACCAAGATTGACACATTGTTCGACAGTGGGTCACAAGCAAACTTAATCTCTGAAGTCTTGGTCAAGAAACTTAACCTTGAGACCATACCACATCCAAAACCATATCCATTAGGTTGGATTTGTAAGGATGCAAATTTATAGGTTTCAAAGAAATGTATATTACGGTTTGCAATCATTGCAAATTTTGTTGACACGGTTGAGTTAGATGTGGTTCTGCTTGACATAATAGGTATTGTGTTGGGGAGTCCTTACTTGTATGACAAGAAAGAGATTTGGAATCGCCATGAGAAAAAATATCATTTATTCAGAGATGGCAAGGAGTACATTGTTAGAGCACATCGCAAGAAGACAAACATTGCTATGGTAAATGCTGGACAGGTAAAGAGGCTGGTAAATTCAAGTAAGAATTTTGTTCGTCTTATGATTAAGCCTAAAGATGGTGTTAATCATGAATCATTTGAGGGATGTGATCCTAAGTTTAAATCATATTTATATGATGTAGTTAATGTACATCATGAGATGTTTCAGAAGCCAACAGGATTGCCTCCAAAAAGAGAGATTCAACATGAAATTCAGTTGCAGCAAGATTGTACTCTTCCAAACATTGGTATGTATCACATGTCTATAATGGAGAATTCCGAAATAAAGAGGCAAATAAAAGAGATGTTGGACAAAGGAATCATAAGGCCAAGCACTTTTCCATGTGGTACACCCATATTCTTGATACCAAAGAAAGATGGGACTTTGCGCATGTGTGTAGAATTCCGAGATTTGAAGAAGATAACGGTAAAGAATCGTTACCCACTCCCAAGAATAGATGATTTGCTTGATCAGCTGAAAGAAGCAAAGTTTTTCACTAAGTTAGATTTACGAAGTGGATGTCATCAAGTAAGAATTGCAGAAAGTGATATATGGAAAACTGCAATCAAAATCAAACAAGGACTCTTTGAGTGGTTAGTTATGCCATTTGGTTTGTTTAATGCATCGAAAAATTTCATGCGTGTTGTGGATAGTGTTTTCCATCCATTCCTTGATTAATTTTTGATTGTGTACTTAGATGACATATTTATTTTCAGAAAAATAAAATAAGAACATGTCTTACATGTGAATAGAGTGCTTGATATTTGAAGAAAGAGAAATTGTTTCTTAAGATGTCAAAGTGTGAGTTTGGAAAAACTTCTTTGGTCTATTTGGGACATATTGTAGGAGGAGGAGAGTTGAGAATTAATCTTTCTAAAGTGTAATCCATTGTGAATTGTCCCACACTCAAGATAGTAACCGAGGTAAGAAGTTTCTTAGGTGCAGCTTAGTATTGGAGAAAGTTTATTTCTAACTTGCAGCTCCTATGCATGCAGTGACAAGTGTGAAGAAAGGATTCCAATGGGGATGAAAACAACAACAAGCTTTCGAAGCTTTAAAATACAAGATCAGTTCAGCTCTTGTCCTTGCATTACCAAATTTGAGATAGCCATTCGAAATTCAAACTGATGCTAGTGATTATGCCATGGGCGTAGTTCTTTTGCAGCATGGTAAGCCTATCGCTTTTCATTATGAAACATTTAATGGTGCTGTGACAAATTATCCTACATATGACAAAGAACTATATGCGTTGGTACAAAGTGTCAAGAAGTGGGAACACTAATTTATGGGTAAAGAGACTATTGTGCATACCGATCACCAACCATTATAGTACTTGCAGTCACAAACAAAATTGCAGCAATCAACACATTTCAGATGGATGGATTTCTTCAATAGTTTCACTTGGTTATAAGGTACAAGAAAGGTATTTTCAATAAAGTTTTTGATATGCTTTCAAGACCGATCATTAGTGCATATAATTTACTCAAAAATAATTCTATTGTACATGAGAGTTACATAGAACAATATGCACATGACATTGATTTTCAAGATGTGTATGCTAGTTTGAGTGAAGGGAATCAAGTTGAAGAAAAATATTATCACAAGCATAAAAATTTGCTGTTTCATTTTGGCAAGCTGTGTATAGCACAAGGAGAGAGGCTAAGTGTCATGAGAGAAGCTCCTTCATCTCTTAATGTTGGACACTTCGGGGTAGGAAAAACAGTGGCGCATCTACATAGGTATTCCTATTGGCCTCGCATGATAGATAGTGTGTCGTGTTTTATAAGAGGTTTTCCTATGTGTGCAACAAGTAAGCCTAGTAATAAGAAACTTGGGTTGTACACACCACTATCGGTACCATCAAGGCCATGGGAGAGTGTCTCCATGGATTTTGTTGGAGGTCTACCTATGTCAAGAAAACAACATGATTATATTTATGTAGTTGTGGCTAGATTCAATAAAATGTGTATACTTATGCCATGTAAGAAAACCATTACTGCTGAAAAAACTGCTGAAATTTATTTTCAACATGTTTGGGTTCATTTTGGATTGCCAACTTCTAATGATAGTGATAGGGATTCCAAGTTCATTGGGAATTTTTGGTCCAATATATGGAAGATGATGGACACAAAGTTGAAGAAGAGTACCGCTTTTCATCCGCAAACTGATGGAAAAACCAAGGTGGTGAATAGAACCGTTGTGCATATATTGAGAGGATATTGCAGCAAACATCCTAAGTTGTGGGATGAGAAATTTCATTACATTCAACATGCTTACAACCGGGAAAATCACTTGTCAACTCAAACATCACCTTTTGAAGTATGCTTTGGGTATTTTCCAAAATCACCATTAGACTTCATCTTTGGGAAGGATGTTGCAATTTATGGCCATAGTGATATTGACAAGGCTTGAAAGTTCATTGAGAAAATTCAGATTATACATCAAAAAGTTCAAGAACAGCTTGAGAAAAGTCAAATCCAATACAAAGAGAGGCATGAAAAACATAGAGTTGATCACAAATTTCAAGAGGGAGATGAGGTATGGTTGCACAAGAAAGGATGCAAGGGGAAGGTAAAAAGCTAAAACTCATTCACTATGGTCCATTCAAGATCATAAAGAAAGTTGATAATAATGCATTTCAACTTGATTCTCCTTCATATATGCAAATGTATTCAGTTGTTAATGTTGAAAGCTTATGTTTGTATGAGCCTCCTTTAATCGATGATCAAAGAAGTGATGTTCAACTACCTTCTATTGAATATTTCTCGCCAAATTTTTTGGATGAGATCAAAGAAGACACAATTCTTGACAGGAGGAGAAGAGCATCCAAGAGGAGGAGGCGAAATGGGTGGAGGTTAGAAAGGTGAGGGCGCTATACACTCATCTACTGAACATGTAATCAAGTCTTTTGGGTTTAAAAAGCTTCCCAATGGGGAGGAGTGATCAGGAGTTCGTAAATTTTGTTCAAAATTGAAAGTTACAGGATTGGGTTGAAACAAGGATAATTGCATAGATCTTGTCTTCCTGATTCTGGCATCGTGAATGGTTCGAAAAATTAATTTCGTATGAGGGAGATATCATGTTCTGATCGAATTCCCAAACAGGTAAAATTTGCGACAGGGTTGATTGGGATGCCTAGTCAACAAGTGAATTGCATATTTAGAGAAAGAAATATTCTAAGGAATATTCCTTTCCTCAGAGCCAACCATAGGTTTACAAGTGTCATATTATTATTGGTCAATGATTGTACATTTTGGTTTTTGGGTCAATTGGAAGGTGCCACGTGGCTAGCCCTGAGGTCATCACGTGGCCCTTAAATCACCGTGTAAAATTTTTGGGAGAGGTCCATAGGGTTCAACCTCATGACCTCCAGCAGAGCACGCCCACGCCATACCACCTAAGCCACATGTGTTACTTAAAAACTGTATGTCGCGGCTTATTGATAAAGTTTAATGGGATCACGTTTGGGGTTTGGGGACCACCGACGGTCCCAAATCGCCAACGGTCTCGCATATGGTGTTCACATGTTATAACATAAATCGGTGCATAAACTGTAACCTTCGACATTTAAACACTCTGCCAGCTATTTGCGACTTGTCACATGGAAACGGTTAGTCTTTGCGCGGTCTTCGCTAACCATATCTTTTAACCCGGAGTTTAAAACCTTATCCCGTGGTTTAAGCCCAAGTTTCATTCCAACGGTTGCGGTTTGTCAGCCATGGTTTGGGTTGGCATGTGGCCACCCAACCACTAACCATTTATTTCCATGGTTAAATTCGGTGGGTTGTTTAGCCAACACGCTAATTATGGCGGGAATCACTATTTTGACTCTAGTTAAGTGGAGTTCTCCACATTTAGTGGAGCTTTTCTAGGTGTAACTGGGAAAATGAGTAGGAGACTTAATTTTCGCCCAATCAGAGTGAATGAAGAGTCATTCTAGACTAATTGGAGCATTCTGGAGCCATTGGTGTAGAGAAAACAACCATTATAGGCCTGTAACTACATGTATTTGCAAAATTTTGAGCATAATGAAAGATGGACATGCCATTGGGAGCTTGACCAATAGATGTAGCCTAGGAGGGGTGAACTGCTTCATCATGACTGCTGTGTAAATGTTATGTGGTGACTTATTTCTCTATTTTATACTACTGTTCAGTGTTATTTGTGCTTATTTCATGTTTCTAATTCACTAAAATCATCTACAATTCATGGCTAAAATCCTAAATCCTTAAGCAAAATAATGAGACAAGTATGCACATGTTTATAAAATGAAAAGACACTTAGCACAAAAAACTAATACAGTCCTTTCAGATCATATTGGTATCAGAGCTAGAGTTTATTATTTGGTGTTTTTTAGTGCGAAGAATTTTTTAACTGTTTGCAATTTCTTAGATGCTTACTAGGCTCAAGCTCAAAAGAGGAGAAGGAAAATTGGTGGGAGCAGAAGGGTCTCAAGAAGAGCCAAAGAAAAGGAGAGAAAGATTGCCACAATCTCCACCACCTAGTTCACCTCCTAAAGAAGCAGAAGCTACATTAAGCATGTATCATAGAGAAGGAGAAATCCATGAAGAAGTTGACCCCAAAGAGGAAGAAAGAGTGTTCAGGAAAGCATTCCTTGACATGAATGATATGGTTAGAATCCTTTATCAAGAAAGAAATGAGAGACTAGAAGGAGAAGGATCCAAAATTCACAAGGAAGGACAAGGATCTTCAAGAGGTCACAATGATGAAGATAAGTCAAAGAAGGGAAATGGAGGAAATGGAGGCAATGGAGAGCCATCATCCTCACCCTCATCATCATCATCCTTTACTTCTTCTTCAGTACATCAGCCACACAAGTCAAAGAACACTGGTAAAATTAATTTTTTAAAACTTGATGTTAAGTTTGAATTGCCAATGTTTAAAGGTGAAGTCAATTCAGAAAAGTTTGATAATTGGATTAAGAAATTGGAGGTGTATTTGAGAATCCATAACCTTCAATATGATGATACCAAAATCCATTTAGCTTCATTGAGAATGGAAGGTGCAACACGTGTTTGGTGGGAAGCCAAGACAAAGGAGGAGATAAAAAAACATGGTAAGATTATTCTATCATGGTCATATTTCATTACTGCTATAAAACAATAGCTTTATCCATTATTTCATTTGCAGAAAGCCATAATGAACTGGCAAAAATTTAGGCAATTGAAGGGAAAAAATGTGTAAGAATACACCCAATAATTTAGGAGAAGAGCTCTCTTATTAGGGGTAGATTTGCAGAGCCAAGATACTTTGTTCAAGTACATAGGAGGCTTACATGGCTACCTAAAATATACTATTCTCATGTTTAACCTCACAAGTCTAGATGAAGTATGTGTTCAGGCCACACATCTAGAAGCTAGAGGGAAAAAAATTTATGAAGAGGGTAGAAAGAAACCTTTTAAGGATAAAAACAAAGAAAAGACCTCAAAAGGTAAAAGAGAAGACCTCAAAATTTAAAAGAAAAAATAATTAAAGAGCGAGAAAAATTGGTTTGTAAACATTGTTCAAAAGAAGGCCATGATGAAACTCATTGTTGGAAATTACATCCTGAAATTAGGCCAAAGAAATACAATAATAAAGGGAAACAAAAAATTGCAGCTACAACTCAACTTGATTTAGGAGATGATTCATGTGATGAATATAAGATTATAGCCATGGGATTGAAGAACATGAAGGGAAAAGAAATTGAAACTAAACCCAGTACTAGTACATCAAACTGTCACATACATGCTCCAAATGAAGAAGAAAGAATTGAACTGTTTCATGTGAGGGTCATATCCAAACATACCAAGAGTGACACATTGTTTGACAGTGGGTCACAAGAAAACTTAATCTCTGAAGACTTGGTTAAGAAACTTAACCTTGAGACCATACCACATCCAAAACCATATCCATTAGGTTGGATTTGTAAGGATGCAAATTTACAGGTTTCAAATAAATGTATATTGCAGTTTGCAATCACTGCAAATTTTGTTGACATAGTTGAATTAGATGTGGTTCCGCTTGACATAACAGGTATTGTGTTGGCGAGTCCTTACTTTTATGACATGAAAGCGATATTCCATCACCATGAGAACAAATTTCATTTATTCAAAGATGGCAAGGAGTACATTGTTAGAGCACATCGCAAGAAGACAAACATTGCTATGGTAATTGCTGGACATGGAAAGAGGCTGGTAAATTCAAGTAAGAATTTTGTTCTTCTTATGATTAAGCCTAAAGTTGATGTTAATCATGAATAATTTGAGGGATGCGATCCTAATTTGAAATCAAATTTATATGATGTATTTAATGCACAACATGAGACGTTTCAGGAGCCAACAGGATTGCCTCCAAAAGAGAGATTCAACATGAGATTCAGTTGCAGCAACATTTTCCTCTTCCAAACATTGACATGTATCGCATGTCGATAATAGAGAATGTTGAAATAAAGAGGAAAATCAAAGAGATTTTGGACAAAGGCATCATAAGGCCAAGCACCTCACCATGTGGTTCACCCATAGTCTTGATACCAAAGAAAGATGGGACTTGGCGCATGTGTGTAGACTTCAGAGCTTTGAACAAGATTACGGTAAAGAATTGATACCCACTCCCAAGGATATATGATTTGATTGATCAGCTGAAATAAGTAAACTTTTTCACTAAGTTAGATTTACAAAGTGGATATCATCAAGTAAGCACTGCAGAAAGTGACATATGGAAAACTGCATTCAAAACCAAACAAGGACTCTTTGAGTGGTTAGTTATGCCATTTGGTTTGTGTAATGCATCGGAAAATTTCATGTGTGTTATGGATAGTGTTTTGCATCCATTCCTTGATGACTTTGTGATTGTGTACTTAGATGACATATTGATTTTCAGAAAAACAAGAGAAGAACATGTCTTATATGTGAATAGAGTGCTTGATTTTTTGAAGAAAGATAAATTGTTTCTTAAGATGTCAAAGTGTGAGTTTGGAAAGACTTATTTGGTTTATTTGGGACACATTGTAGGAGGAGGAGAGTTGAGAATTGATTCTTCTAAAGTGGAAGCCATTGTGAATTGGCCCACACCCAAAACAGTAACCGAGGTAATAAGTTTCTTAGGTGCAGCTCAGTATTAGAGAAATTTTATTGCTAACTTTCCTACCATCGCAGCTCTTATGCATGCAGTGACAAGTGTGAAGAAAGCCTTCCAATGGGGAGGCAAACAACAACAAGCTTTCGAAGCTTTAAAAGAAAAGATCATTTCAGCTCCAGTCCTCGCATTACCAAATTTGAGACAACCATTCGAGATACAAATTGATGCTAGTGATTATGCCATGGGCTCAGTTCTTTTGTAGCATGGTAAGCCTATCACTTTTCATTCTGAAACATTTAATGGTGTTGTGACAAATTATCCTACATATGAAAAAGAACTATATGTGCTAGTACAATGTGTCAAGAAGTGGAAACACTACTTGATGGGTAAAGAGACTATAGTGCATACTGATCACCAACCATTACAGTACTTGCAGTCACAAACAAAATTGTAGCAATCAAGACATTTCAAGTGGATGGGATTTCTTCAACAGTTTCACTTGGTTATAAGGTATAAGAAAGGTATTTTCAATAAAATTGCTGACATGCTTTCAAGACCAGTCATTAGTGCATCTACTTTACTCAAAAATGATTCTATTGTACATGAGAGTTACATAGAACAATATGCACATGACATTGATTTTCAAGATGTGTATGCTAGTTTGAGTGAAGGGAATCAAGTTGAAGAAAAATATTATCACATGCATAAGAATTTGTTGTTTCATTTGGGCAATTTGTGTATACCACAAGGAGAGAGGCTAAGTGTCATGAGAGAAGCTCATTCATATCTTATTGCTGGAAACTTTGGGGTAAGCAAAACAGTGGCACATCTACAGAGGTATTGCTATTGGCCTCGCATAATAGATAGTGTGTCGCGTTTTATAAAGGTTGTTCTATGTGTGCAACAAGTAAGCCTAGTAATAGGAAGATTGGGTTGTACACGCCATTACTGGTACTATCAAGGCCATGGGAGAGTGTCTCCATGGATTTTGTTGGAGATCTACCTATGTCAAGAATATAACATGATTATATTTATGTAGTTATGGATATATTTAGTAAAATGTGCATACTTATGCCAAGTAAGAAAACCATTACTGCTGAACAAACTACTGAACTTTATTTTCAACATGTTTGGGTTCATTTTGGATTTCCAACTTATATTGTTAGTGACAGGGATTCTAAGTTCATTGGGAATTTTTGGTCAAATCTATGGAAGATGATGGACACAAAGTTGAAAAAAAGTACTACTTTCCATCCACCAACAGATCGAAAAACCGAGGTGGTGAACATAACCGTTGTGCATCTATTGAGACTATATTGGAGCAAACATCCTAAGTTGTGGGATGAGCAACTGCATTAAATTTAGCACGCTTACAACCAGGCAAAACACTCTTCAACTCAAACATCACCTTTTGAAGTATGCATTGGGTATTTGCCAAAATTGCCAATGGACTTCATTTTTGGGAAGGATGTTGCAATTGATGGCCATAGTGATATTAACAAGGCTCGAAATTTCATTGAGAAAATTTAGATTATACATCAACGAGTTCAAGAACAACTTGAGAAAAGTCAAAGAAAATACAAAGGGAGGCATGACAAACATAGAGTTGATCACAAGTTTCAAGAGGGAGATGAGGTATGGTTTCACATTAGCAAAGAAAGGATGCAAGGGGAAGGTAAAAATCTCAAACTCATTCGCTATGGTCCATTCATAATCATAAAGCAAGTTGTTAGTAATGCATTTCAACTTGACTTTCCTTCATATATGCAAATGTATTTAGTTGTTAGTATTGAAAACTTACTCCCATATGCGGGTGAGCCATAAGACTTATGCGGTGGCTGGCGTAAGGCGCTACACCTGGCCAGGCCATCTGCCCACCTCAGAGGACAATACCAAGGCTTTAAAGCCCCTCGGTGATCAACGTTCAACATTCAAAGCTCCAACTCTCCGCCATTGATCTGCAACTTGCTCAGCCCACATTCCAATGGAGCCGCGTCCCATATCCTTCACTGCTACTTATGCCCATCATTATTTGGCTTTGTCATTCACCTCTGCTCAGCTCTGAAACTCCACCTCGCCGCTCCATTTCTGTCTTAGGTTTGCCACTCAGTCGACTGAAGCTGTTATCCCTTCATCTAATCAGGGTGACGCTTGTCCCTCGCCCCTCCATTGCAATCTTCCCCTTGCCGTGGTAGACCTCACCCAGTGCTTGCCTCTCGCCTCTCCTCTGCATTCACCCTCCTTTTGGTCTGGCCATTGTGAGAATTCGTACTTGCCCTCCGGTTTGTTCCCCCAGTCTCCTCATTCCACCTCCATCCCCAGTGATGCAGGGGCATTAGACACTAGCCAGAATTGTAGGAGGTTTTTTCCACATGTTGTGGCTAGGAGGGTTCAAAATCATTGAATTGTAACAACTAGGTGTCAATACCTCAGCTAATTTTTTCATTTAGATTAGTTAGATTTAGTAGAAGTCGAATAGTTTAGCCCATCTGTCATGTTTCAGTTATTTGAGTAAATTGTAATTAGGCCTTTGATTTTCAAAACAGTCCTCACCAAGGAACCGAAGAGACACATTGTAATGTATATAAATTGTATTCCTCGGATGTATTGAAAAAAAGAGAGAGATTTCGGCAATAAAATCTGCGTGCTAGCGCTGCTTCCTATTGAATGAATTTCGCGCTTCCTGTTGATTATCAAACTGTCTTGAATTGGTATTTGTGAGGAAATTTGTTTAAATTTGAGGCGATTGAACTCTGTGCGTATATAATTTCTGAATGGAACTGTTGTACAGTCTCTGCATCCCTCTGTCTACTGTTTCTCCCAATTTGTTCGAACGAGTTCTGTTGAATTAAACCCCAACCGCAGACGAGGTCTGTGTAAAATCATGGTCGTTGAACTCTGGTGAATGGTAGTGGAAATCCCGCTTAATAAAGAGATAACTTTGTTTTATTTTTAATTGAATCCTGAACCGGGGCCAGACTTGAGTTAGTGAATACGGAGGATAGCGTAACCCGAATTAAACCGGGGTCAACCACTGTTCCGAAACCGCGGGTGGATTTGCAAAACCGGACTGCCATATTGCACCGCTTTTCCTGAGATAAGTGATATTTTCGAATTGGAAGCGATTCCATAGAACAGTTGACATGTGTCCCTGAGCAGCGTTGCAAAACCGCCCTTTCGCGTGCCATTGCGCGCTAATGTTCGACTAGGGAGGCCGCGCGATATCGCTGAATGCCGTCGATCTGGAGGGAAGCCATCGGACGGTGGTCGTATTCAGAAGATGCACGAAGGATAACCAAGGTACGGTGTGAGTATTTTATTGGGCCATTGATTATATATGTGGGCCCGAGGCCTAAGGTTGTTTGGTTAAGAAAGGCATCGAGAGATATAATTTAATTTCAAAGTTGTTGATTATGTTTATTTGTCAAATTTCTCGAATTTGACAAATAAAATTATGAGAAGTCGTGGAAGACCACATGGCGAGGAATTGAGTCAATTGAGGTGAAAATGCTGACAGAGCGACAATAGCAGACCAACTCTCCTTGGGGGTCCAAATTCAGTTTTGTTGTTGTCATTTGTGGTATCAGAGTGTTTTCAAGTTGTTTTTGCAGAGAATTAACATGGCAATCCGAGTTGGTAGAGGTGTTGGCAGAAGAAGAGGCGAACCCGTTGCCAATGCAGAAGTGTTGGGAATTTTGCAGAGGTTCGAGGCCAGAATGGATGCCATGGAGCGAAGATAGCCCAGAGATCCTGAAGACATCAGTGAACTTGAATTAGAAGAAGCTAAAGAAAATGCTGAGATTCCTCCTGACTTGAGGCTCCTCAGAACTGTTCTGGGGTCTGCAACTAAGCCCAGAATTGAAGTGTCGAGTTTTGCAGGGGGACTGAATCCAGAAGAGCTAGTAGACTCGATTAATGAAATGAACAAGTGCTTCGATTATGAAGAAATGAGCGAGGATTAAAAGGTCAAGTTTGCAGTAACAAAGTTGAAGGGACATGCTGCACTTTGGTGGGATGGAGTGCAGGCAGAAAGAAGGAGAGTTGGCAAGCAACCTATCAAGAGCTGGACCAGGATGGTGGCTAAGTTAAGAGGTAAATTCTTTCCTAGTGATTATCAGCTAACATTTTTTAGGCAAATGCAGAACCTGAGACAGAGGTTGCTGACAGTAAAAGAATACACAGAAGAATTCTATAGAGTAAGCATAAGAGCTGGGAAATTTCAAGACACACCAGAGAAGACTGCCAGATATGTGAATGGTCTCAAGCTTGAGATCCAAGATGATATTGGTCTTCTATCTCCTAAGACAGTTGAAGAGGCCTATCAGCTGGCCTTGAAAGCAGAAGAGAAACTCTTGAGGAAGCAGTCTGCCAAAAAGAGAGGTACTTTCCGTGGAAAGGGAAGTCAGGGTGGTAGAGGAAAGCCTACTACACCCAGGGATGGAGCTAACGGTAGCTCACCTCATAATGCATCTACAGAGGATGATGCAAGGGGCAGAAGGGGTTCTTATAGAGGAAAAGGAAGAGGAGGCAGAGACAGAGGCCGAGGTATAGAATTGAGGTGCTATAGATGTCAGGAAGTGGGACATAAGCACTATGAGTGTCCAGAGAATGTGGGTGCTGGTCCAAGAAATGTTGTTGTTTCCCAGGCTGGAGAAGAGGCAGAAATTGAAGAAGAAATCCTACCAGAGAGGGGAGAGTCCTTGGTGGTTAATAAGGTCCCGTTGAAGCAAGCTAAAGAGGTCACTGAGCCTGCACAAAGGAAGACTTTGTTTAGGAGCATATGCAAAGTCCAAGGGAAATGCTGCCAGCTAGTCATTGATAGTGGCAACACAGACAATCTGGTTTCCACTGAGGTAATAGAAAAGTTGAAGCTGAAGAAAAGGGAGCATCCAACTCCCTATAGGGTGTCCTGGTTGCATAAAGGGCACTGGGCTGATCAGAGGAACAAAGGTGAGATAGAGAGTCGCAATGGGCAAATACAAAAGATAAGGTCCTAGGTGATGTAATGCCCATGGATGTGTGTCATATACTGCTGGGTAGACCTTGGCAGTTTGACAGAGCAGCAGTGCATGATGGCAAGAAGAACACTTACAAGTTCTTCAAGGATGGGGTACATCATACATTGATACCCATGGAAGAAGGAGAGCCATCCAGGAGAGTGATTGATCCAAAGACCTTGTTGCCGAGCGGGAAGGAATATCTGTAGTAGATAGAAGAAGAAGAGGTAAGTCTTTCTTTAGTTTGCAAACCTAAGGTAGTTCTACTTCTACAAAGATTTCGATTTGCCAATAGAAATCCAAGAGATGTTAGACAAATATTGTGACATTTTGGATGATTTACTCATGATACCGCCCAGAAAGATCCAGCCATCGTATGCCATCAGATAGATTTTATCCCTGCTTCAAATCTGCCAAATAAGGCAGCCTACAGAATGACTCCCACATAAAATGAGGAAATCAGGAGACAAGTATAGGAATTGGTGGACAAGGGACTGATCAGAGAAAGTTTGAGTCCATGTGCAGTACCAGCAGTATTGAGCCCAAAGAAAGATGGAGGCTGGAGAATGTGTATTGATTCCAGAGAAATCAATAAGATAACAATCAGGTACAGATTCCCTTTTCCCAGAGTTGAGGATTTAATGGATTGTTTGAGTGGAGCTAAATATTTTTCAAAGATAGATTTAAAAAGTGGATATCATCAGATTAGAATAAGAGAGGGTGATGAGTGGAAAAATTCCTTTAAAACAAATTCAGGACTATATGAATGGATGGTAATGCCTTTTGGGTTGTCAAATGAACCTAGCACTTTTATGAGACTTATGAATGAAGTGTTGAAAGAATTCATTGGTAAATTTTTGATAGTGTATCTGAATGATATATTAGTTTTCAGCAAAACTAAAGAAGAACATTTAAGGCATCTTAATTATGTCTTAAAGAAGCTGCACCAAGAGAAATTGCTGATAAACTTAAAGAAATGCTCATTCATGAAGGAAGAGTTGGTGTATTTGGGTTTTTTGTTTCTGCAGAGGGATTGAAGATGGACCCAGAGAAGGTTAAGGCAATTGTGGAGTGGCCATCACCCATGAATGTCTTTGAGGTAAGAAGTTTCCATGGACTTGCCAGTTTTTATAGAAAGTTTATAAGAAACTTCAGTAAGATTAATGCACCCATCATTGAGACAATAAAGAAGAGAAAACAACCATTTAAGTGGACTGCTGAAGCGGAAAGAAACTTTAAACTTTTGAAGCAAATGATAACTGAAAAGCCTGTTTTGATTCTACCTGATTTTACTAAACCATTTCAAGTGAAGTGTGATGCCAGTGGGGAGGCCATTGGAGCTGTGTTGAGTCAGGATGATAGGCCTGTAGCCTATTTCAGTGAAAAACTAAATGACACCAGAAGGAAGTATTCCTCTTATGAGAAGGAATTCTATGCAGTTGTCCAAGCATTGAAAAAGTGGAGACATTATTTGATGTCCAAAGAATTTGTATTATATTCTGATAATCATGCTTTGCAGTATATTGTACAGCAGCCCAAGTTGAATCAGAAGCATGCCAAATGGGTTGAGTATCTCCAAGGTTTCAACTTTGTTTTAAAACATATAAGTGGACAAGCAAATAAAGTAGCTGATGCTTTGAGTAGGAGGCACATGCTTGTTCAAGAAACCAATTTTGAAGTTGTAGGATTTGATTTCCTCAAGGAATTGTATAAAACAGATTCAAATTTTAAGGAAGCATTTGAGGCATGTTGTAATCCTATTCTAACAGATAGAAGCCAATGGCTGGACGATTTCTTACAGGAGGACTTACTATTCAAAAGAAACCAACTGTGTGTACCAAAGTGTTCCATGAGGGAAAATTTGATCAAGGAGAAGCATAGTGGCGGACTTGCTGGACACTTTGGTACTGATAAAACTTATGAGCAGCTGAGTCACTTTTATTACTGGCCCAAGATGAGAATAGAAGTGGACAAGTTTGTGAAGAATTGCAAAATCTGTTAATATGCCAAAGGAAGGAGCCAGAATGCAGGATTGTACACTCCCTTGCCTATTCCAGACAGGCCTTGGGACATGGTGAGTATGGATTTTGTTCTAGGATTTCCCAAGACTTAGAGAGGGAATGATGCAGTCTTTGTTGTAATGGACAGATTCTCCAAATGGCACACTTTATTCCATGCTATAAAACTAGTGATGCCACCCATGTTGCTAACTTGTTTTTCAAGGAAGTGGTTAGGTTGCATGGGTTTCCCAAGAGTATTGTTTCAGACAGAGACACAAGATTTGTGGGCCATTTTTGGAGGACCATGTGGAAGAAACTTGGTACCAAAATAAGTTTCAGCTCAGCTTATCATCCTCAGACTGATGGAAAAACTGAGGTAGTGAATAGGAGTCTGGGAAATTTGTTGAGAAGTCTTACAGGAGAGAATCCCAAGCAGTGGGATCATATTTTACCCCAGGCAGAATATGCATATAATGACTCACCAAACAGGAGCATAGGGCAGAGCCCATTCCATATTATCTATGGAATGCACCTCAGGGGAGTATCAGAGTTAAGAAATATGGGAAGGGCAGAGATGAGAAGTGCTGATGGTGAAGAATTTTCTTCAGAGATCCAGGCCATACATGAACAAGTGAAACAACAATTACAAGGCATCAGCACCAAATACAAGGGCAGAGTAGACTTGAGCAGAAAAGAAGTTCATTTTGAAGTAGGAGATCTGGTTTTGGCACACTTGAGAAAGGAGAGATTCCCAAAGAAGCAGTATAATAAACTGAAGTTCAAAAAGATTGGGCCATGCAAGATACTTAGAAAGTTTTCTGCAAATGCTTATGAGATTGAATTGCCACCTGATGTTGGAATATCTCCCATTTTTAATGTTGCAGATTTGTACAAGTATGAAGATGATGGTGAAGAAGAAAGATTAGTAGGCAAGGAACAGATTGAGTGGGAAAAGCAGCTACCTCCAGCACAACCATTGCAACCAGAGAAGATATTGGATAAAATATTGTTCAGGAAGACCAGAGGAAAAGAGTAATTTCAGTACTTAATCAAATGGAAGGACAAGCCAGCGGAGGATGCCACTTGGATGACTGAAAGAATGTTGCAGAAGATAGGCAGATCAGTGGAAGAGCTCATGCACAGGAGTCCATGAAGAAAATTTCCCTCGGGAGTCTGATGCAGGGGCATTAGACACTAGCCAACAATGTAGGAGGTTTTGTCCACATGGTGTGGCTAGGAGGGTTCAAAATCATTGAATTGTAACAACTAGGTGTTAATACCTCAGCTGACTGTTTCATTTAGATCATTTAGAGTTAGTAGAAGTCGAATAGTTTAGCCCATCTGTCATGTTTCAGTTATTTGAGTAAATTGTAATTAGGCCTTTGATTTTCAAAACGGTCCTCACCGAGGAACCAAAGAGACACATTGTAATGTATATAAATTGTATTCCTCGGATGTATTGAAAAAAAGAGAGAGATTTCGGCAATAATATCTGTGTTATAAGCAGTTGCTTCCGGTTGAATGAATTTCAGTTCCTGTTGATTATCAAACTGTATTGAATTGGTATTTGTGAGGAAATTTTTTTAACTGTGAGGCAATTGAACTCTGTGCGTATATAATTTCTGAATGGAACTGTTGTACAGTCTCTGCATCCCTCTGTCTACTGTTTCTCCCAATTTGTTTGAACGATTTCTGTTGAATTAAACCCCAAACGCAGACGAGGTCTGTGTAAAATCATGGTCATTGAAATCTGGTGAATGATGGTGGAAATCCCGCTTAATAAAGAGATAACTTTGTTTAATTGTTAATTGAATCCTGAACCGGGGCCAAACCTGAGTTAGTGAATACGGAGGATAGTGTAACCCGACTTAAACCGGGGTCAACCACTGTTCCAAAACCGCGGGTGGATTTGTGAAACCGCACTGCCATATCGCACCGCTTTTCGTGAGATAAGTGGTATTTTTGAATTGGGAGCGATTCCATAGAACATTTGACACATGTTCCTGAGTAGCGTTGCAAAACCGCCCTTTCACATGCCATCGTGCGCTAATGTTTGACTAGGGAGGCCGCGCGATATCGCTGAACACCGTCGATCTGGAGGGAAGCCATCGGACGGTGGTCGTATTCGAAAGATGTACGAGGGATAACCAAGGTACGGTGTGAGTATTTGATTGGGCCATTGATTATATATGTGGGCCCGAGGCCTAAGGTTGTTTGGTTAAGAAAGGCGTCGGGAGATATAATTTAATTTCAAAGTTGTTGATTATGTTTATTTGTCAAATTTCTCGAATTTGACAAATAAAATTACGAGAAGTCGTGGAAGACCACATGGCGAGGAATTGAGTCAATTGAGGTGAAAATGCTAACAGAGTGACAATAGTAGACCAACTCTCCTTGGGGGTCCAAATTCAGTTTTTTTTCTGTCACCCAGCATGACGCGAAGGCATCGTATGAGGTGTAGGCATTGTGGTGGCAAAGGTGCAGGCTCTCGTCCACCCCTTTTGATCCACGAATATTGCAGTGCCATGCTTCCGGCTTCCAATGTTGCTCAATTCCACTTCGACAACGTTTTGGATAATCCTAGAATTACTGCCACTATCTCTGTTGTGTTTTACGAGGTGCAATGTGGCGACATTGCTTCAGGCTCTAGAAAACGTATGAGGAAATCCACCATCTCCATGGCACCTCCTCATGACTCCAGAAAATCTGCTGCCCTACCTGCCAAATCCAATTCACAATCCTCTAGCAGAAAGGGCAAAGGCAGTGGGAATTCTGTGCATTCAGGCAGGCAACTGACGAAGAGTAGCTCTACTTCCTCTCCTCAGAACACTGCTCAGTAATCCAAGGGAGACGAAGAATATTCTGATGAAGAGTACATATGTCCCATTGTGGAGGAGACTCCTCCTTCACACTGCGACATCTAGCCTGATGGGATTTTTAGGCTTTGATAGGTTTCCTTATCTTTTTTTGGTCTTTTCTACTGCTTGGCTGTACTTTTTGGAAAATATGGTTGTAATTGCTGTGGTTGTAAACACTGATTTTATGGTAAAATGTGTATACTTATGCCATGTAAGAAAACCCTTACTGCTGAAAAAGTGCTGAAATTTATTTTCAACATGTTTGGGTTCATTTTGGATTGCCAACTTCTATTGTTAGTGACAAGGATTCAGGGTTCATTGGGAATTTTTGGTCCAATATATGGAAGATGATGGACACAAATTTGAAGAAGAGTACTGCTTTTCATTCGCAAACTGATGGACAAACCAAGGTGGTGAACATAACCGTTGTGCATCTATTGATAGGATATTACATCAAACATCCTAAGTTGTGGGATGAGAAATTGTATTACATTCAACACGCTTACAATTGGGAAAAGCACTCTTCAACTCAAACATCACCTTTGGTAGTATGCTTTGGGTATTTGCAAAAATTTCCATTAGACCTCATCTTTGGGAAGGGTGTTGCAATTGATGGCCATAGTGATATTGACAAGGCTCAAAAGTTCATTGAGAAAATTCAGATTATACATCAATAAATTTAAAAGTAGCTTGAGAAATGTCAAATAAAATACAAAGAGAGGCATGAAAAACATAGATTTGATCACAAGTTTCAAGAGGGAGATGAGGTATGGTTGCACATTAGCAAAGAAAGGATGCAAGGGGAAGGTAAAAATCTCAAACTCATTCGCTATGGTCCATTCAAAATCATAAAGAAAGTTATTAGTAATGCATTTCAACTTGACTTGCCTTCATATATGCAAATATATTCAGTTGTTAATGTTGAAAACTTACTCCTGGATGCGGGTGAGCTATAAGACTTATGCGGTGGCTGGCGCAAGGCACTACACTTGGCCAGGCCACCTGCCCACCTCAGAGGATAGTACCAGGGCTTTAAAGCCCCTCGGTGATCAACGTTCAAAATTCAAAGTTCCAACTCTCTGCCATTACTGTGCAACTTGCTCGGCCCACATTCCAATGGAGATGCGTCTCATCTCCTTCACTGCTACTTATGCCCATCATTCTTTGGCTTTGTCTTTCACCTCTGCTCGGCTCTGGAACTCCACCTCGTCGCTCCATTTCTGTCTTAGGCTTGACACTCAGTCAACTGAAGCTTTTATCCCTTCGTCTGATCAGGGCAACGCTCGTCCCTCACCCCTCCATTGCAATCTTCCCCTTGCCGCGTCAAACCTCACCTAGTGCTCGCCTCTCAGCTCTCCTCTGCACTCGCCCTCATTCTGGTCTGGCCGTTGTGAGAATTCGTACTCGCCCTCCGATTTATTCCCCTAGTCTCCTCATTCCACCTCCATCCCCAGCATGACGCGAAGGCACTGTATGAGGTCTAGGCGTGGTGGTGGCAGAGGTGCAGGCTCTCGCCCACCCCCTTCCATCCATGAAGATTGCAGCACCATGCTTCCGGCCGCCAATGTTGCTCAATTCCACTTCGACAATGTTTTGGATAATCCCAGAATTACTGCCACTATATCTGTTGTGTTTTAGAAGGTGCAACGTGGCGACATTGCTTCAGGCTCTAGAAAGCGTATGAGAAAATCCACCATCTCCATGGTGCCTCCTTAGGACTCCAGAAAATCTGCTTCCCTACCCGCCAAATCCTGTTCGCAGTCCTCTAGCAGCAAGGGAAAAGGTAGTGGGAATTCTGCGCATTCGGGCAGGCAACTGACGAAGAGCAACTCTACTTCCTCTCCTGAGAACATTGCTCAGCAATCCAAGGGAGACAAAGAAGATTTTGATGAAGAGTACATATGTCCCATTGTGGAGGAGACTCCTCCTTCACACCGCGACATCTAGCCTGATGGGATTTTCAGGCTTTGACAGGTTTCCTTATCTTTTTTTGGTCTTTTCTATTGCTTGGCTGTACTTTTTGGACAATATGGTTGTAATTGCTGTGGTTGTAAACACTAATTTTCTGCATAACTCTAAGACTGCTGGTTTCCCATTCATGGGCAACATCAATTGGGCTGGTTTCCCCGTTAGGGGCGGTCTCTTTTTTGATTTTTTTGCTTAAGACTCGCTCCGGAATTGGATAACTATGCAGCTCCGAAGGTTAGTCCCGCTCTGTAAACTATGTTCCATATTAATAGATTAGTCCAACTTAGAAAAAAAAAATTTGTTGAAAAATTACGTTTTTATGAGCCACCTTTGATCGATGATCAAGGAAGTGATGTTCAACTACCTTATATTGAATATTTCTCGCTATAATTCCTGGATGAGCTCAAAGAAGACACAATTCTTGACAGGAGGACAATATCATCCAAGAGGGGAAGTGTTGACTACCTTCGAGTTGGGCTAAAAAGCACTATACCAAGCAAGGCGAAATGGATGGAGGTTAGAAAGGTGAGGGAGCTGTACCCTTATCTACTGAACATGTAATCAAGTATTTTGTGGTGCAAAAGCTTCCCGATTGGGAGGAGTGATCAGGAGTTCATAATTTTTCTCAAAATTGAAAATTACAGGATTGGGTTGAAACCAGGATGGTTGCATAGATCTTGTCTTCTTGATTCTAGTTCCACGAACGGTTCGAAAAATCGATGTCATATGAGGGAGATATCATGTTCTGATTGAATTCCCACACAAGTAAAATTTGCGACAGGGTTGACTGGGATGCCAAGTCAACAAAGTGGATTGCACAATCAGCAATTGGAATATTCTAAGGAATATTCCTTTCCTCAGAGCCAACCATAGGTTGACAAGTGTCATATTGTTATTGGTCAATGGTTGTACATTTTGGTTTTTGGGCCAATTGGAAGGTGCCACGTGGCTAGCCCCGAGGCCATCACGTGGCCCTTGAATCACTGTGTAAAATTTTGGGGAGAGGTCTGTAGGGTTCGACTTTGTGACCTCCGTCAGAGCATGCCCACGCCATATCGCCCAGGCCACATGTGTTACTTAAAAACTATATGTCGCGGCTTATTGCTAAATTTTAATGGGATCACGTTTGGGGGTTACTGCCAGCGGTCCCGCATATGGTGTTCACATGTTATAACATAAATTGGCACATAAACTGTAACCTCCGACATTTAAACACTTTGCCAACAGTTTGCAACTTGTCACATGGAAATGGTTAGTCTCCGTGCGGTCTCTGCTAACCATATCTTTTAACACGAAGTTTAAAACCTTATCCCGTGGTTTAAGCCCAAGTTCCACTCCAACGGTTGCAGTTTGTAAGCCGTGGTTTGGGTTGGCATGTGGCCACCCAACCACTAACCATTTCTTTCCAAGGTTAAATCCAACGGGTTGTTTAGCCATCATGCTAGTTATGGTGGGAATAACTATTTTGACTCCAGTTAAGTGGAGTCCTCCACATTTAGTGGAGCTTTTCTAGGTGTAACTGGGAAAATGAGTAGGAGACTCAATTTTTTCCCATTCAGAGTGAATGAAGAGTCATTATAGACTAATTGGAGCATTCTGGAGCCATTGGTGTAGATAAAAAAACCTTTAGAGGCCTATAACAACATGTATTTGCAAAATTTTGAGCATAATGAAAGATGGACATGCCATTGGGAACTGGACCAACAGATGTATCCCAGGAGGGGTGAAATGCTTCATCATGCCTGCTGTGTAAATGTTATGTGGTGACTTATTTCTCTGTTATACACCGATGTTCAGTGTTATTTGTACTTATTTCATTCTTCTAATTCACTATAATCATCTCCAATTCATGGTTAAAATCCTTAATCCTTAAGCAAACTAATGAGACAAGTATGCACATGTTTATAAACTAAAAAGACACTTAGCACAACAAAACTAGTATATTCCTTTCAGATTAGTCATTTCTTGTACAATCTTTATCAAATACTTCATTCAAAACAAGCTTCATATTGAACACTTGTATTGGTGAGTACATGACACAACTGTAGACAAACTAGATGAAAAACACTATTCATCCCAAAAGTCCTCAAACATTTGGACTCATAAACAAGCCAACATAATATGACATGTCAATGGAAAACATACTTGTTGCAAATAATGATTTTTCTTGTTTCACTTTACACAGTACCCAAAAAAATAGGTAATGACAATAATAAGAATTTTCAATTTTAAAAGCAACAAAATATACAAAGAATCTACCCAATATTTCCCTTTCCTAGGCTTATGGGTTCTCTTTCTGGATCTATTCTGCTTTGAAGGTTTCCTTAGGTGCTATGCCAGTATCATCTTTTCCACCTGTTTCTTTCTTGGTTTTCATAACCTATTTATCCTTCTTGGGATGAAGTTCTGGATAAAGTTCCCAACATCTTTCATTCCCATGCCCATGCATGTTACAATGGGTACAAAATTACTTTCTCTTCCCAATGACAAGGAAGTCTTCAAATATGAAGGAGGTTCTTCATGCTTGATTCCAATAATTTGGTCCATTATTTTGACCATCACATTGAATTTCTCACAATAATTCACACAATGGTCAATTGCATCAAAAAAAGTGCAAGGATACATGTCCCACAAATAATAAAAATTACCAACATTGGGAAAATTACCATGATATTCATACCTGTCCCCTGGGCTGTAACTTTGACGATGTGGAATGGACATTGACATGCAAAGTCCTTTGAAGCATTCATCTCTTTTAGGAGACAAATTGACATTACCATCACCATCGTGACATATCATCCTTTGATGATTTCTTTCCCTCAAACAATTTAGAGCATTCTCCAAACTCTCTATGAACATATCCCAATCCTTGATATCTTGGTCTCTCTTTCACCATGATAGGATTAGTGATTCTTTGGTCATTGATTCTGAGGCCTCCTCCTTCATAACCCATCCTAGCTAGAAAATTCATACCAATGCCTTTAGTATGTTGTTCAAACGCTGTAAAAGATGTGTTATTAACATAAAATGAAGGATTTGAACTAGAGATGTTGATTAACTCCTTGGATTTGCCACCCATCTTTTCTGCTTCTAATGTTGATGACGAATTTGAATATGAATCAAGCCACCCACTTTTACCAACAATCATATAATGGGAATCTTTGATATGCTAACAAAAATCACAAGCATAATTCTCCACGTAAGGTCCATAACCTGTGTTTGGACCATGCCCACAAATTGGCTTTAGTTTAGAGGTATTATTTGGTGTCACTGGAGTGGAACTCTCACCAAATTGTTCCTAAAGCACATGCTACAACTGATGGTGCATATGCCTCTTCTCCTCTTTAGAAATTTTAAGCATTCTTCTCAATTCGACATTCTCCATTCGAAGAGACAAGTTCATCTCCTCTAGCTCTTGGAGACTTTCCATCTTCTTGCCCATACCTGCAACTTGGTTAGTACCAAATCTGATACCAATTTATTTGGAATTGGAGAAGAACTTCTCATTCCTAAAAACTAACTACCCTCTTATGCTTTGAAAGTAAAAATGGGTGTTATGTAAACACAAGTTTTATGGTATCCTCCAAGATAATGAATTAGTTTTTATGTGAAATTTAAACAAGCAAAATATCATCATTTAACTCATAAATACAATCATGAAGAGAGACAACACAAAATTTGGTGATGGAGTTCACCCCTCCTAGGCTACATCTATGGGCTTGCTAAAAAAACATACCACTCCATATATTTCAGTGATAAAGAGTACATAAGTGTGCTGACAATATGAGTGGATAGTTTCCCCTTGAAGGAAACATTCTCCTGCAAAGAAATTTCACTCTAAAAAGCATGAAAACCTATAGCTATTCATAAAATAGTCATCAAGAAAAGGGCTCTCACATCAAGACCCTGTACTCCATCTGAAAATGAGCATACCAAGTACAAAAATTCCACATTGAAGTAGTAAAAGAAAGCTTTCCTCAAGAAGACATAATGATAAAATAGAAACATGAGATGCACCATGATGTCACAGTCGTTGCAAATAACATATGAAGGTTGGGAAACCCCTATAAGGTCCTCTCCATGCTCAAAAGCCTTCAAAAACGGTTTCAACCCACTGATTGATCCTAGCACCCATAGACTCAAACATGTAAAAAGTCCCTTCATAATTGCTCCAATCAGTAAATAGAGGCTTTGATTGGATCTAAAATTTACAAAAACCCTATCTGCAGTCTTCTTGTGCTCCAAAAGGCCAAAAATTCATCAAGTTATGCCTCTATCAAGTTTATGTTGTTATTCATCCTCAAAATTGGATGAATATGCTAACAGAGCGACAAATCCACCCTTAAATCTGCTCGAGAGGTTACAATTTTTCTCACATCCGGTGAAAATTATCGAACAATTAATTTTTCCAATGAAACTTAGGCATAATATCAGGGCCACATGGGCGTCATAAGGCTGAGCGCTGGACCAACGACCCACCCTGGCCAGCCTAGGCCATAAATACATCAGCTCGTGGCCTCGTATAGGGTGATGTGGCCAGGGGTCAGGGCTAACTACCCGCCCTCGCCACTAGAGTCCTCTCACGAGTCCACCTATGGTCTTATGGGCTCCCATATGCCCAGGGCCAGGGCTATGACTCCACTCAGCTCCCTTCCAGTTCGCACCATGGTCCCGTGGGCATATCCTGTGACAAGGGGCTGGTCCCCAAGCCCTCTACCCTCAGCACTCGCCGACAGTCCCGTGGGGTGCAATGCAACTAAGGGATGGGGCTGGTCCCCAAGCCCTCCCCCCTCTGTGGTAAGAGGTCTTCGCCTATGGTCTTGTGGGTGACATATGTGACCATGGGTTGGGGCTTATGCCTAGCCCTCTACCCTCAATGCTCTATTTTACTGTGCCAGGGTCATGTGTGGGGTAACATGACCAAGGACTGAACCCCAAACACCTATCTCTCATGCGGCAGGGTTCTGTGAGGTTGTAGGTAACTGGGGGTCGGGTCTCACCGCCCGACCCTCCTCCCAATGCGCCTCCAATTAAACTTTAAACAGAAGCGGTGCCCTTAGGGGTTAAGTAACATGGTGCGGGAAGTTTGTAAGGAAATTGATTTGTATGAGGCACACCACGAGTTCGATCCCACTAGGCCTGTGGAGCCAATAAATTTTTTTTATCTAACCACAAGGTGTCATGTGGCGGCCTCTATTTGGGCCATGTGGCATCCTCTAATTGGACCACGAAGACAAAAAAATTGACCAATGAGAATGCACCATTCTGCATCTATACGAGGCTACCACTTGGAAAGCCATGATTGGTCTTGTACACACCTAGTAGGCATGCTGACATCAATGGTACATACTTCCCAGTCAACAACCCAGTCAACCCACCTGCAAATATTTTGCTGTTGACCAAAAAATTCAGAACATCATAAAATTTTCACATGACATTGTATTGAGGTGATTCAAGTGTTTTCGGAATCATAACGATGAACAATATGACTTGATGTTAGTTTCGAAAGATTCTAGGAATTTTATTAGTTTTTGAGCTAAATTTTGATTTGTGGATCAAACATTGATGTGAATATTTTCCTTAACAAATTTGTGAAGCTTAAACCATGGTATGTCAGGCCTATTACTGTTTATGACACATTTTATTTTATACCATGTAGAATTCCAATTATATTATGAGTAATTTATAAATTTTGGCATAGAATATTGGTGTAATGATCCCCCTCCTTTAAGTGTTCATGATTTTTTATCTAAGATATTATGTGGTCGAGAAAAAGACCAATTATTTTATAAGAAAGAATTTATTGGTTGAATAAAATGAAAAGACTGTTCTCATTTTGCACTCTTGGATGCTAAGTATCCAATTGATCTGAATGATTCACAATTGTCGAATGTTACTTTGAAGTGGAGAACATATGAATATGCTACATACATTGTTGCTTCAGATTCAATGTTAACATCAAGAAATATTAATTTAATTAAAGTCAACATTTTTGTGACATCTTTTATGGAGAAGTTTAGGGAGAAAATATATAAATATATTAATCACTCGCATATAGCAAAATGGCGGGACTTACAGTTCAAACAATCACATGAAGGGAACAATATTATCAGTTGTTGATTTTGCCAAGAATTACGTGTTCACTCCACAAACGAAAATACAAAGTGAATATTATCATTCAGATCACATCTCTATACTCATGCAAATTTTGTATAGGCATGCTAAGCTTGGTATTGATGGTTTTGATAGTAATGAAAATAATTGTGAAGTGATTAAAGAATACCATTTATACATCAATGATGATCATAAACATGATACATTTTTTGTTCAACATTGTTTTAATATTATTTATAAGTAATTATTAGAATGATAGTTCACTTTTAAGTAACATTGAGTATGGTCAGATGGTTGTGTTGGTCAATTTAAATCATCATGATCATTCCTTTGGTTGTCTCGCCTTCATAAAAAAAATTGACATATCATACATGGAATTTATGGGGCATGGAAAAGGAGAGCATGATGGTGCTAGGTCGTGTGTAAAGCATGCACTTAGGAGGCATTAGTTGAATCGAGAGGCTTCTCAACTTGTAGATTGAAATCATGTTGTTAACTAGTGCAAACAAAATTTAAGCCATGTATCGAATCCATGGATGGATCATGTGCATAAGTAAGGTGATATGGATTATATCAATATATTATTTATCATCTATGTTGATGCATTCCGAGTGGTAAAGTGGAGGAATAAAATCATGGGAAATTTTTACCGATGGGATCTAGTTTGGAAAGACAAGGTCTGAAACCTTTCAGGAGGATTTTGAGGCTTCAAATGAATTTTTTGGGCTAAAAAATTGTTGCTTTTGTGTTGATCCCTTCCATGATATTTTACACATAGATATATTTCCAATGGTTTAAAAAGCACATCAATTGAAGTCTGTAGGCAAAAGTTATGCCACTTAGAAGTTGACCTTGTTTTCACCACCATGGTTCGAGAGGATGTCGCGTTAGCTCCCAATTATTCATGAAAAATGGGCTAGACACATGAATATGATGTAAAAGACTCTAGAAGACTATATATTATAACTCTAGTTAATAATTGAGGTAGTCAAACCTAACCACTAGTGGGCTATCGAGTTGTGTTATAACCGAGCCACTAGGAGGAAAAGGCATTCCGTTATTTTGAGTGCATTTGTTCCATAGCTAAAAAAAAATATCCAATAGGGATATAAGGTAGAGCACACAAAGAGTATTTGTGCACTATAGCAGCCCACGGGCCATAGGCCACACTTCTTTGTACTTGTAGCTATATTTCTAGATAGAGAAAGAGAGCGAAGCGACCTCATCTTCTAGTTGGTTTTTTTCTCCTGAAAGGGTTTCGCAAAGGAAATATTGTTATTTAAGTGTGTGTGATATTTTATTTTGTCATTCTATATTTTTTTCATAGCCTTGATTCGCATGCATGCACTATTAACAATAAATCTACAAATCAAGAAATTTAATTAAACCGTAATAGTGTAGAATCTTAGATTTTAAATATAATATTATCAAATCTATTGTGGTGAAATATCTAGTGAAATATCCATGATATTTTATAGATCGTATTGGTATCCAAGAATTTTTATTTTGGTATTTTGTGCATATTTTTAGGGATCTAGATCGACGGGGATGAAAATCGTAAAACCCTAATCATAACCGATGAATCTATGAATGTCCCTCGTGATCCTGGAGAGGTGAGGTCTTCATGGTAGGAGAAAAAAGTTGCAGATGTAAAATGTAAATCGAAATTTAAATATCATCATGGTGGCCCTAAACAAAAATCTTGGGATATTCAAAGAAGATGGGCGTTCAAATGTAGAGGACAAATAAGAAGGGGGATCAGGAGATCAGAAAGAAACGAAGAATCAACCGAATAAAGAACCCAGAAAAGATCAACCCAGTTCGAGTGTTGTGAATCGATCATAGTCCCTATTTAAAATGGAAGGAAAAGTTGATATCAATCCATACCACAAAAATATTGATGATCTAAAGCTAAATCACTAGTTGCAACAACTAAAAGTTTATTTCAATGTCCATCAAATTGAGGAAAGACATTAGATCTCATTTGCGCAGATAAAAATATAGGGCCGCACACTTGCTTAGTGGGAGAGCCATATGGAGACCCTTAGTTTGGAGGGAGATCCTCTAGTGACTAAGTGGGAGGAATTCAAAACCCTCATTAAGTCACAATTTTACCCTATTAGGTACGTAGAGGGTCATTGGATCTGCTGGCACTACTTTAGGCAAAAGACAAGCCAAAGCGTACAAGAGTAAAACACAAAATTCAGAAAGACGGCCATAATGTTAGGTATCTCCCCAAAGAAACCAGATGTACACTGCCATTTGTGTTAGCAATTGATGTTTTTAAATCCTAAATTAGTGGACAAGGCTTGTGCACAGGAACAATACCTAGAGAACATAGGCTTGAAAACAACTTAATCAAGTGGATCGAATTAGAAGGAGTAACATGACACTTCTAAGGAGGGAAAGAAGAAGAAAAAAGGGGGAAAAGATAGAAATACGACAACCACAAAAAAACAATGCAAATATCCTAGCAACCACTACAATATTGATGGACATACAAAAGAAAAGTGCTGGAAGTTGCATCCAAAGCTAAACCCGAAGAACAAAAAGAAAGATAGTAAGAAAAAGAATCTCATGGCCACTGATTCGAGAAACTAAGTTGAAAGAAATTCAAATGTGGATGAGAAGATCGTCTATATATAATTGCAGTAGTAGGTGAATCTGAGTATACTTGAACAACAAGATGAGAAAGAAATGACCAAACTCTTCCATATAAAGATACAAGTCAAGAAGACAAAGAGTGATGCTTTGTTTGATTCAAGATCGGAGGAAAATATCATTGCATCGGAGTTGGTTAAGAAGTTGGGGTTGGAAGTTCATGATCATCCAAACCCATATCCACTAGGATGGGTAAAGAAGGATGCAGAGCTAAAGGTAACAAAATAGTGAAAAATTAGATTTTCTATTAGTGTTGATTTTATTGATAAAGTAGAGCTAGTTGTGGTTCCCCTTGATGTATGTGGAGTCGTGTTTGGGAGCCCCTACATGTACATGCAAGATGAAATATTCACGTGGAGAGCTAACCAATATTAACTCGACAAGGATGAAAAATATTTCATCATCAATGTGCACAAATTCAAGTCGAAAATTTCGTTGGTAAGTGCCAACCAAGCCAAGAAATTGATCAATTCCAACAAGAAGTATGCTTTTTTTTATTTAAGACAAAGTCAGTCTGTAGAAGAGTTAGTAAGAGGAAATTCATCCCTAGAGGGGTGTACTAAGAAATAGAAAGATCACATATCCTATTGTCTATTTAGATGATATACTAGTATATAGTGATACCTAGAAAGATCACATATCATATTTTATGTAGGTGCTGGAGACATTAAAGAAGCACAACTGCTAGAAAATATCAAGAAGTGCAATCTTGCACAATAGTCTTTGGTGTATCTAGGGTATGTGATAGGTGATTGAGAGTTGAAGATAGATCATTCCAAGATGGAGGCTATCATGAAATAGTTGGTGGCTACTAATGTTTCTGAGGTCAAGAATTTCATTGGGGAACACAGTACATGAGGAAATTCATAACATCTTTTTTAGCAGTAGTAGCACCGCTCCACGCCATAACAACAAGTGGCAAGAGTTTCAAGTGGGGAAAGGGTCAGTAGAGGGTTTTAGAGGAGCTAAAGAAGATCAGTCAAGCACCAGTTTCGGCATTAGAAAACTTGCAGTGGCTCTTCGAAGTGGAGACAAATGCAAGTGAGTATGTTATGGGACGGGTCTTGATGTAGGGAGGAAGGAATGTATGCTACCATTCTAAAGTATTTCATGGGGAATATCTTAAATACCCTACCTAAAACAAGGAGCTCTTTTCCCTAGTGCAAGCTATGAAGAAGTAGAAGCACTATTTGATGGGAAAGTCGACAATGATCCACAAAAATCACCAGCCACTATAGTACTTGCAGGCCCATAGTAAGCTACAACAGTCCAGGTATTGCAAGTGGATGTGGTTTCTACAAAAAATTCATTTAGTAATCAAGTACAAGATGGGAAACACAAACAATTTGGATAACATGCTTTCAAGGCCACCCACATCAAATAACACAACTTTGGGAACTCGTATGCATATGGAGCCATTCACCCATGATGCATATGGAGAGGAATATTTAGAGGATGAGGAATTCAAGGTGTTTCAGTAGTTGCAGAGTTATAGTTATGCACACTATAGCGACAACACCATTGACTAAAATATCTAGGATGGGTTACTCTACATGTTGGATAAGGTATGCATTCCTAAAGGTGAGTGATTATAGTTGATCAGAGAGGCTCACACCTCCAAGGTTGCAGGGAACTTTGGTGTAGGGAAGACCATGGCCAACTTGTAAAGGTATGTGTATTTTCCCAAGATGCAAGAGTAGCTAGCTAGGTTCATAATAGGATGCATGATTTGTTGTACCAACAAGCCTAACAACAAGAAAATAGGTCTATATCATCCCTTACCTATACCCACTCATCCTTAGGAAATCATTTCCATGGAATTTATGGGAGGTTTACCAACAACCAGGAAGGGACATGACTACCTATTTGTGGTAGTTGATAGGTTCAACAAGATGTTAATTTTTATGCCCTATAAAAAGAGCATTAGTGGGTAAGAAGCAACACAATTGTTTTTTTGGACATGTTTAAGTGCATTTTGATATATCAAGGAGCATCGTTTCAATAAGGGACACAAGATTTCTCTGTGCATTCTCGATTACATTGTGGGATAAGATGGACACGAAGTTGAAGAGATATACAACATTCCATCCACGTACAAATGGGCAGATAGAAGTATCCAGCAGGACTTTGGTGCAACTTCTAAGGTGATACAATCAGAAACATCTGAATACCTGGGATGAAAATATGGTATATATACAAAATTCCTACAATAGGCAGTCCATACTTCTACAAGAAAGTCCCAATTTGAAACTTGTTTTGGATATTTGTCACCTTCACCTTTCAATATTGCATAGGGAAACAAGTAGGAGTGAGGGAAGATCTTATAGGAGATGCTTTGAGGTCTAAAAGAGTTATAGAGAAGATTAGGTAGATTCATCTACAGGTACAAGAGACACTGTAGAAGTGGAAGGAGAAATATAAGGCCAAACATGATCAACATATAACAAAGAAATAATTCAAGGTGGGAGACATAGTATGGCTACAATTCAACAAAGAGAGTTTTCAAGGGCCTGGTAAGAAAATGAAGGCTCTGAGGTATGGTCCCTTTGAGATACTATAAAAGTTGGGTGATAAGGCCTATCGTATCAAGTTACCACCATATATGCACATTAACTCAGTTGTGAATGTAGAGAATTTGAAAATCAATGAGCCTTCCATGCTAGACCAGGAAGAGGAATAGGATGTAAAGGATTTGGCACGAGATTCTCAGGAAGAGTTTACAAAATATACAATTTTGCAGAAGAAGTCCAAAAATACAATATAGGGGAAACATGACCTTTGGAATATTGGGTTGAAAGGAAAACTTCTAGGCAAAGCTAAATGATACACCAAATAGAAGGTGGGGGGAAATTTTCCTCACCTCATTTAATAAAATATTTTGGGGACCAAAGGCCTCCCAAAATTGTTAGGGGTGATCTAAATTCGATCATTATATTGTTAATCATCCATTTAAATGCATTCAGAGTGGAAAAATTGGAGGAATAAACTCACGATACTGTTTTTACAGTTGGGACCCAGTTTGGAAAAATGGGGTCTGAAACCTTCCAAGAGCGTTTCGAGGCATCAAACACCATTTTTTGGGGGTAAAAATTTTCTTCTTTAGCATTGCACCCTCATATTCTATTCTACATATATATATCTTTCTAACAACACAAGAAGCACGTCAATTAGAGTTCGTATGTGAAAGTTATACCACTCAAAAGTTAACCTTCTTGTTTTCACCAACATGGTTCGAGAGGATGCTGCATTAACCCACATTATTCATGAAAAATGGGCTAGACACCTGATTATGATGTTAAAGACTCTAGAATAATCTATATTGTAACTTTGGTTAAGAGTTGAGGTAGTCAAACCTAACCACTAGTGGGCTATCGGGTTGTTTTATATCTGGGCCACTAGGAGGAAAGGGAATTCCATTCTTTTGAGTGCATTTGTTCCATAGATGAGTAAAAGTAGCTAGGAGGGATAGTAGGTAGAGAACACAAAGAGGATTTTTGCACTATAGTAACCCATAAAATACATACCATATTTATTTGTACCTTTAGCCATATTTCCACACAGAGAAAGAGAGCGGAGTGACCTCACCTTCCAGCAGGGTTTTTCTCCCGAAGGGGTTTCCTAAAGCAAATCTTGTGTTTTATGTGTCTGTGAGATTTTATTTTTTCTGTTCTCTATTTTTTTCTATAATTTTATTCACATGCATGCACTATTAATAATAAATCTATAGATCCAAAAATTTAAATAAACTGTAATATTATAGAATCTCATAGTTTAAAAATAACATTATCATATCCGTTGTGATGAATTGTGATCCATATGGATATTGGTGGCCACCCACCTATTCCGCTTGGACCCCCATCATTGTTTCTTTTAGTTTTTCATTTTCCTTAACTATAGCACAATTTACTATTTTTGGCAATTTTTTGGGTCCTAAACTTCCAGAGCCATTTTGAGGCCCAGAATGGTGTTTTTTTAGAAAATGTGAAAACATTAGTCTTTGACTCATGTTTGCAGTCAAAATTTGTACTCCTCAGATCGATATTTCTAACGAGGTATTGTGCACGTCAAACGGAGTTCGTATGCCAAAGTTACGACCCCGAGAAGTTGATGTACCAATTTACCCCAACGGGGCCCACAGATTTGGCGATTCATCTCCTAGGGTTAGGTTTTTGGCTATTTAGGGTTTTCCATTGTTTCTCAATAATAAATAGGCCTTTGAGCCTTGTTGTAACAAAATTCATAGGCATGTGGCCGCCACATCTCTTCTTAGAGATAAGCTACCATTGCTCGAGCTAGTTTTTTTCCATTATGTCTGTAAGCATATTTTAGTTCTTTGATATTAATGAAATGAAGTATTATTTTTGTTGCATATCTATATTTATGGTTATATTTGTATTATGTTGTGTTCTTTTCTAACTTTAGATTAGTGGTATCAGAGCGGTCTTCTCTTTCTCTATTTTTCTTTGCATGTCCCCAATGAGGTCAGGGTATAAAGAGTTAGGGATCGAACGGGTTGAACCTTTGCAAGACCGACCTTTTAAACCCCAAAAACCTCCCATGGGGGAAGAAAAGAAAGACGAGGGAGCAGGAGATCCTTTCAAAATGTTGCTCGAAGAAGCCCTAGAGCGACAAAGGAACTCGATGGTGGACAACTTTTCCCAAATCCTTTGGCTGATGCAATTATCCAGTGGGCAGCTATGAGGACAAGTACATACAATGGGATCAATATGTGCATGAGATGACGAATTTATTCCACACCCTACACACAAAGTTGGGTATCAAAGGTTCAAAGAAACATCTGGTGCTCAAGTACCGTATTTTTTTGCACAAATACATTCATGAGGAAATGGAGTTCCTAAACATCTCCTCACTTGGTTCAGCATATCGATATGCTGCTAAGATTGAGCAAAAATTTAAACAAAAGAAGCAAGACTTTGGATTTGTGAATCTGAAGTAAGGGAAAGGTGCCCCCAAACCACATAATAAAGAACAAAGCCAAGGTAGGGTGACCCAGGACAACCTGCCAAATCCACAAGCAAAGAAAAACACCACGAAGACAAAGAAGGACACAGGAAAGTGGTGTGAGTTCCAGAAGAGCCCAACCACTCACAACACAAGTGAGTGTTGGGCCAAGCGGTCACTGGTGGCTGAGCTAAAGGCTTCTAAATCAGATGCATGCTTCCATTTTGAGTCAGAACTAGACAAGGAGAATGACAAAGGGAAGAAAATTATTAACGTGGATCCTAGTGCCACCGTTGCCACCACCAATATCCAGAAGGACGAGCTCGAAGATCCAGAGGAGTGGGCCACTCCCAAATGTGGATGAAGCATTCTCCGCTGCAGTTCATTTTCGACAATTGAAGCCAAAAGAACCTCATTTCAGCAGAGGTTGTGAAGCGACTGGGCTTACCTACCACAACACACCCACAGTCGTACACCATCGACTGGCTTCACCAAGGATGATATCTCCGCGTGAGCCAGGAGTGCCTCCTTCCCTACAACATCAAGCCCTTCACAGATGAGGTATTATGTGATGTGTCTTCTCTTAAAGTTTGTGATGTATTATTAGGCCAACCATACTTGTGGAAGCGACATGCTGTGTATGAGTCTAGGCCTCACACTGTTATTATTACTTTGGGAAATAATTTGTACAAGATACCATAGGTAGCACCGCCTACCACCATCTCTTTGATCACTGCGAAGAAATGTAGTAAGTTCATTTCCCAGACCTAGAAATTTGTTTTCCTTATGATTCGCCCTCAGTGCAAGAAGAATATTGTGGCCACGACCTCGAGATAAGGCTCCTCTGCACCATGGTAATAGATGGACAAGGTCGTGGAGGAGTACAGGGACATCTTCACCTGAACCATAGAGGTACCTCCACACTGTCAGGTCAAGCACCCCATTGATCTGACCCCAGGTGCGTCACTATCCAATGAAACGATTTATCGATGCTCTGTTCTAGATAAGAATGAAATCAAGAGTCAAATTCAGGAGTTGTTGCAGAAAGGGAACATTAGGCCAAGTTCTTCACCCTGTGGGGGCCCGAACTTGTTGGTACAGAAGAAGGATGAGACCTACAGACTCTGTATTGATTATCGGGCGTTGAAAAAGATCACTGTCCAGAATAGTTATCCAATTCCATGGATTGTTGACCTTTTGGACTAGTTGAAGGGGGCCAAATATTTCAGCAAGATCGAATTGAAGTCTAGGTATCACTAGGTACCAACCAAACCCTCCTATATGTGGAAGACTGCCTTCAAATTTAAGGAGGGAATTTTCGAATGGTTGGTCATGCCTTTTGGGTTGACGAATGCCCCCAAAGCCTTCATGAGGCTGATGGACGACAACTTGCGATCCTTCACCAGCTCATTCATGGTGGTGTATTTGGATGACATCCTGATCTTTAGCCAGAGTTAGGAAGAGCACTTCCGCCATATTTCTACAAGTCCTCCAAACACTGCGACAACACAAGTTGTTGGCCTATTTGGAGAAATGCACTTTCGGTATGACCTAGATTCAATATTTGGGATACATCATTGATGAGAAGGGCTTGCATGTGGAAACATCCAAGATACAAGTCATTCGGGATTGGCTGGCCCCAACAACTCTAACAGAGCTCCACATCTTTCCGGGTCTTGCCAATTTCTACCGCAGGTTCGTGTTGGGGTTCTCTCATATCACTTGGCCATTGAGTCAAGTCACCAAGGGCAGAGCGAAAGGAAAATTCTTTTGGTCTGAATCCCAACAAAAGGAATTTTCTAAGTTGAAGCATTTCCTCTGCTCTGCACTATTGCTTACATTACCAGACCTGCAACAACAATTTGAGATCGAGACAAATGCTTTTGACTATGCTATTGGTGTAGTTCTTACTCAACAGGGGCATCTAGTGAAATATCATAGTGATATAATTTCAGACATAGTCCAAAAGTATCCCACCTATGAAAAAGAGATGTATTCCATTGTGCATGCCTGCCGACAATGGAAGCATTACATTATGGGGAAGGAAATGATCATCCACATAGACCATAGACCACTGCAGTTCATACAGACACAAGGGAAGTTACAGAACAATCATCATCATAAATGGTCCACATACCCGCAACAGTCACACTTGAACAATAAGTACAATAAGGGAAAAAATAATAATATTGCAGACTGCCTCAACCGACTACCAGTCATGGCATTGACCACTTTGATCGACTCTTGTGGGCACGAGACTTCAAAGTGGCCGCATCTGTACAAGGGCGATCCAAAATTGGCAACACATACCAGACACTCCTAGAAGGTAAGCAAGTTCCAAATTTTCACCTTCGAGATACACTATTATTTCACCTAGGACACCTTTGTGTTCCTTCCACCGAGAGTTCCAAGATGATTTGGGAGACACACTACAATCGGGTTGCTGGACACTTCGAAGTAGAGAAAACACTAGTAGTGCTACAAAAGTATTTTTATTGGCCGTACCTTCAATAGGATGTTTGTAAGTACATCAGATCTTGCACTGCTTGCGCCATTTCCAAACTGAACTTCAAGAAGAAAGGCCTATATACTCCTAGTCGACCTTGGGAATCCATGTCCATGGATTACATGTCGGGCCTCCCTTTGACTAAGCATGGCGACGACTGCATTTTCGTGGTCGTCGAAAAATTCTCTAAGAGTATCACAACAGAAGCCACTACTAAGCTATTCTTTGAACGAGTGTGGGTACACTTTGGGATCCCGCAGTCCATTATCTCAGATCGGGAGAATATGTTCCTAAGTACATTTTGGTAAGTCTCTGGTCGATGCTGAATACCAAGCTCAGTACATCCACAACTTTCCACCCCCAAACTGATGGCCAAATAGATGTCATTAACAAGATGATCGTACACATTATACTCATGTAAAACTCGAAACATCCTCGCACATGGGACAAAATCCACCCCTGTGCCCAACACAACTATAATAGAGCTCTCCATAGCTCAACTGGCTACAACCCCTTTCAGGTGGGTTTAGGATTCTAGCCACTATGTGATGGAGGTGGATGTTGGTGGCCACCTGCCTATTCCACTTGGACCCCCACCAATGTATCTTTTAGTGTTTCAGTTTCCTTAATTGTAGCACAATTTACTATTTTTGGAAGTTTTTCGGGTCATGAACTTCTGGAGTTATTTTCAGGCCCTAAACGATTTTTTTTTTGGGAAAATAAAGGCAAACATTGATACTTGAATAATAATTTTCACTCAAAAGTTGTAGTCCTTGAATATATCTTTCTAATGAGGTATTGCGCACATCAAACGAAGATCGTATGCCAAAGTTATCACCCTAAGAAGTTGATGTACCAATTTACCCAAACGAGGCCCATAGTTTTGGCACTTCATCTCCTAGGGTTAGGTTTTTCCATTGTTTCTCAATAATAAATAGGCCTTCGAGCCTCATTTTAACACAGTTTAGAGGCATGTAGTCTCCACATCTCTTCTCAGAGATAAGCTAACATCGCCCGAGCTAGTTTATTTCCATTATGTTTGTAAGGTTATTTTAGTATTTGACCGCTCTGATATGGGCCATACACCATCACCAAGGTTGTAGGGAACAATTATTTGAGCTCAAAATTACAACGTTCCTTGGCCTCCACCCAATGTTCAATGTGGACTGCCTTTTTCCATACTTTCCACCATGACTAGACACATTCAACATTGTAGAACAAATCACACCAACAAAATTAAACCTAGACTGCATGGAACAAGCCACAACTTATTAGATCATGGACATGAAAATCAATAAAATTCATCAGCAGAAGATCCAATTGTATCGGGTTTCAAAGCTAGCTAACTCTTACAAGTGGCTCACCAAGCACCAACTTCAGCAGAAGTTTCCCCATCTCATGGAGGCACTCAACGTAATGGGGACCATTGATTCCTAAGGGGTGAGGACAGATACAGGTGGATATTACCTTCCTATTCCCCTTGGACCCCCATCATTGTTTCTTTTAGTTTTTCAGTAAATTCTTTAATTGTAGCACAATTTACTATTTTTGGCAGTTTTTCGGGTTCTAAACAGCCAGAGTCGTTTTGAGGCCCTAAACAACGTTTTTTTAGAAAACGGGATAATATGAGACACATGTTTGAAGTCAAAAGTTGTATTCCTCAGATAGATATTTCTAACAAGGTATTGTGCATGTCAAACAAAGATCGTATGCCAAAGTTACGACCTCGGGAAGTTGATGTACCAATTTACTCCAATATGGCCCATAAATTTGGTGATTCATGTCCTAGGGTTAGGTTTTTGGATGTTTAGGGTTTTCCATTGTTTCTCAATAATAAATAGGCCTTTGAGCCTCATTGTAACACAATTCAGAGGCATGTAGCCACCACATATCTTCTCAGAGATAAAATACCATCACTCGAGCTAGTTTATTTCCAATATGTATGTAAGCATATTTCAGTTCTTTGATTAATGAAATGAAGCGTCATTTCTGTTCCATCTCTATATTTACGGTTATATTTGAATTCTGTTGCATTCCTGTCTAATTTTGGATCAAAATTTTGAGTGGAATATCCACGACAATTTACGAATCACACACAGACACAGACACAGACACAAACACAAACACACACACAGACACACACACAGACATAGACACAAACACACGCACACAAACATAGACACAGACATAAACACACACACACACAGACACATAGACACAAACACACACACACATATATATTTCTAATATATGCACATGTGTTACATGTGTTTTTCTATCTAAATGATATATTTAAAAATCACTAAATTTGAATTACATGATTTTTTTTTGTCAAGAAAGTACTTTTGGAATATTGTGTTGGGTGATGTTAATAGATCGATGCAATATAATTGTCAAAAATTCCATGGAAAAAGAGGTTTGCACTCCATTAGAAGTAAGAAAATGATAAATATATTCTCATTTCAGAAATGAAAGTTCTCTTGCTTCTGTCTTGCATGTATTGATGATATGGACTCCACCATTAAGTGTGTAAACCATAATAACAAATATGTAAAACCATGGATGCACGAAGAACTAACACTAGTTTCTCCACTTCCAAAATTTATTGATGAGGATATGGTCAATGGAGTGGTTGTGATTGACAAGGATTCTAATCATCTTTCTGATATGGCTAGAGAAGGTGATGTATTTTTTATCATTACACTAAAAGATAATCCAGAGAAAGTTCATTATTATTTATTGTGATGCATTAAGTCGAAAATCACATTGTTACAAGAGTATAAAGATATTTCAAATTATACACATCCAGTTGGTTCAATGGTATTATTGGGAAATTGTTTTGAATAAGTAAAGAAATGTAAAGACCACATTATTTTTCAAGGCTACTAGCCATATGTTATATGTGTCCAATATAGTCATTTTTCATAGCAGGTCGATTATAGTTGAAAGAAGTGAAGAGTAGAAAAAATCTATGACAATGGAAATTATCAATAAAATGTCATGATACCATTTTTGAAAATTTTCCACTAACACATTTCATGTGAATGGAGCACAATAAATTATATTAAATGTAGTTATTTTTTTCCTAGATGTTTTGTTATGCTATATTTCTTGTTATGTTGTATATTTCTTATTATATTATATTATATTATATTTCTTGTTATGTTGTATATTTCTTATATTATTATATTATATTATAGGTTATTGTTATGCTATTTCTTATAGTATTGTTATGTTAAATTGTTATATGTTATTCATTTTCAACCCCAACGGACATTTGGACTTTACTTTTGTTTTGTGTGAGGTCCAACAACGAAGTAGAGTTTTGGGAATTCTGGAAAGCCTTGGAGCTAGCTAAGGAGCGGGATTTTAAAATTCTGAGGATTGTGGGAGATTCGCTATTGGTTATACATTAGGTCTCGAAAACCATTCTTAGTCCATGACAGGGTTCTCCCCGTATTATGCGGAGAATTTCCAATCTGGTGGATTATTTTGAGGATTTCCAACTAATCCACGTTCAAAGACAAAACAACTCATTGGAGTACACCCTAGAAAACCAAGGCACCGGCTTGGATCAAGGGGAGTTATTACTCTAGAATGACGAAAAGAATTGGGCACCTATCACATAACTCAAGTCATTTAATGTGAAATCTACGGAAATCAATCAAGGCGGATTCGCTGAGAAGAATAATAACTGGAACCAAAAGCATGAATCATCGAGAAGCAATCCCAAGAGGAATGGGCAGCTCCCAAGCCGTCCTTGGGGTATTGCATGCAAAGGCAAGCATACATATGGAGCGTTGATAAAGAAAGGTGACAGGGTTTAAAGGTGCACCGACTCTTGCAAGATTGATGTTTGCGGGAGAGGATGGTATCATACCCACTGTACAGTAATGCGAAGAAAAGTTCGAATCTAAGGAAACCTAATATGGCGACTCTCACCTCCATGGAATTAATGCTCATAGAGAGCGGAATGTACGCCAAAGAGAAAAGTAAGGTTATAAAGCCAGTTGGCCGAGCAGGAATATAATTGTCAGAATTATTTGATAGCAGGAGCCTCTAGCTGCGGAGGTGGGCATCATTATTTATGGCAAAAAATGAGGTTACATATATTGTTACATTTATAGGCAAAATATTCCTTAACTACATTATTTAGCTAAGCCATAAATAGTCCAACCTTGCCTATGACTAATGTAGTTAAGGAATCATATTTATAATCTAATTCTTATTTATCATTCGAACTTAATTCTAATTAATTAAAATGTTATTAATATTTCTCTTAAAAAAATTCAAATGGATTTAAGCATATTATAGTATGAACAAACGAAAAATAAGTCAAATTTGCGAATAATTTTCTGTTTGACTCCTTAATCATCATGTTCAATACAAAAATATCAATTTGATTAAAATATAGAACAACCCCTTAAACTTTCTTAAGAGCTGAGCTTATTTGTTGGAGTAGGAGAGTGATGTTCCATAGGATCAATGAATTTAATGGTTGATTGGTTAATGAACATATGCTCAGATACAAAACAAGAATACTTACTATTTTATAGCTAGCTTGCCATAGTCAATTTTATTCAATATGTCCAAAGAGAATGTCGCTGCATATAAAGAAACAATTCAAATTGTTAATTGCAAGATAGTAATTATGTTAAATTAACATAGATACAAAATTCTATTTGTTGAAAAATCCATTCCATAATAAAAGAAAAAATTCCTCCAAACATGTCCAATGCATCAATCAATTCATTACCACTAGAAAAACTAAATCTTGAATATAATACAATATTATTCAAAAAATAAACCATAAAAAAAGTTATTGCATATCCAAAGATAATTATATGTACTAAAAAATGTCCAACAATCCATTGTTTCAAAATTGATAGCACATGATACTCAACATATATATAATGGTACCTTGGGACAAAAACTAGAAAATAATGGCACCTCATATCCAACACACATCCTAATGGTATCTTGTACCCAGATTAATATATCCTAGCCAAGATACATAATGAATTAATCATAAAAGCATATGCCGCCTATGTGTTTCCTGCATACTGCGAACATAAAAAAACATTAGTTTTAGGTGCAAGAGACTATGTTGCCACTTGTATGCTACTTGCATATGAATATAAAAAAAACATATCAATTTTAGGCGCAATACATTGTGTTGTTTCTTGCATACGAATATAAAAAACCATAAAAGAATACGATGCTTGCATACAATATAAAAAATCATATTAGTACTGGTACAAGCTAGATAGTACAACAATATAAAAAATCATATTAGTACTATTACAAGCTAGATGGTGCAACAATAATAAGAAATAAAATATAATGTAAGGAGTGGGGATGGTGATATAATTCTGAATAGAACTTTATTTTTGGCTAGGAAATACATTCCATTGTAACCACCAAAGAAAACAATCACCATTGTTTGAAGCAAGTACTAGAATCACACTCTCGAGATTGGATACAAATGTGTTAAAACATATCCTCATATACAAAAAAATAACACATTCAAGCAAAGATATATGCAAATGAGTACAAGTAAATGCGAGCTCAAGACTTGAAAGAATACTGGTGAAATATTTGAAATCTAGTTAGATCAAATTTGCATTTACAAGTAAATTTCAGAAACTAGTCCTTGTACAATGACACTATCTTGAACCACTACTTTCATGAAGTCAATTTGTTGACTATTTTTTAACCCACTACTTTTATAAACCATATTATTAACTAGCATAAACAATCCCACACTAAAAGAAAAAATAACCAATAAATATTATTGATAACCACTAATAACCCCAACATGTCTACTCAAAGATTTAAAAGTATGCATAGTCAACAAAATGGACAATCCTTTTTCAAGGAAAAAAAAACACAAGTTTTTCATATCAATATGAAAACCAATACATGTTCAATGTTCACATAAGAAGAAAATAAACTCGTAGTCTAAATCATCATATCATAGGACATTTAAAGACTAGCTATAATAGAAAAAGAAACAACAAATACAAATCCTCATCTACAATTTCTGCTTCATGAACGATTGCAGCTTCACAAACAATTTCCTAGTACTAACATACATCTATATGTTTTAGAATATCATATTGTTTATAGCTGTCTTTGTCAACCCTTTTTAATGAAAAAGAAAATAAAGGACTAGCTACAGTAGAAAAAGGAATAACAGATACATATCCTCATCATCTGACATATTAAGTACTAGTTACAATAGAAAATGAAATAAATGAAATAGTAGATACAAATCCTCATTATATGTTTCCGCTTCATGAACAATTGTCGCTTCATGAAAAATTTCCTAGTGCTAACCTACATCTATATATTTTCGAACATCATATTGTTTATAGTTGTCTTTGTCAACCCATTTTAATCATACAAATAAATTAATAAAAAGTAATAACTCTATCCACATTGACAACAATTCTCCTTGCGAAGGAGTTTCAAAATAATTTTTCCCTGTAATCTTTTGAATGTTTTGTTTTGTTTTAATAATGTTAAATTTAACTTATTTTTAAAGATTTGATATTCTGTAATAATATATAAAGGCGTGATATAATTGAACTTGTATTTACAATTAATGTTTTTATAAAAACATTTGTTTTCTTTGTAAATATATATTTTACTTAGAATTAAAAAATATAATAGAGATCGTATAATCTTTTGAATGTTTTGTTTTGTTTTAATAATAGTAAATTTAACTTATTTTTAAAGATTTGATATTCTTTAATAATGTATAAAGACGTGATATAATTGAACTTGTATTTACAATTAATGTTTTTATAAAAGCATTTGTTTTCTTTGTAAATATATATTTTACTTAGAATTAAAAAATATAATAGAGATCGTATAACATCACCATTATAATTGTAAAGGATGGAGGAGTTAGCTTGCCAGCGTTTGATAAAAAAGTCATTGGATTTCCGAATACTAATCACAAAGGTTTTGAAGTGGGGAAGTAGGATTAAATCAATAATGAATTCTTTGTTAAGAAGCTAGCAAAGATCTTCATCATATATTTCTTCTTCATGATATCATAATATACTTTGACATAATAAAGATAAGTTACAACATAAAAATGGAATAGCAGATACATATTGCAGATACATATTTTCATCTAGCCACTAAAAATATGATATATAATGCTATATCAAAAAACATAAACATAAGGTGAATAATCTCCTCTTATTAATAGAGAAAATTTTAGACATTGGTTGATTGTAGTTGGTGAAATGAATTGATTATAGTTAATGATATGATTGAAAGTGTTTATAACTACTGTTCAAGAATGATGCTTGTTCATTACCAACAAGGATAGTTGTATTAAAGCCTAGCCCTAGAAGTGCTCAAAATGCTAGACTCACTTCACAACCAAGCTGCTCTTCTCAATCTCAAGATGCTTTTAAAAGTCTAGGTGAAGGTGAAAAAGCTAACACTCACAATGTTTTAGAGGAAGTGAGGGAAATAATTAAGATGGGACTCAAAGAGTCTAGGACTGTGTAAAATTTTCCTTCACTTCACGGGCTTTGTTTTGTGTCCTAACAAATGACGCAGGTCAGAGATCTCCAAAATTCATTGTCTCCAAATATTGGTGTCCCCATATGCCTGCAACAATATGTAAGATCTGCCTCAACACTTTTAGGCACCTAACCATCTTAAAATCCTCCTAAGTATGGTCTTCAAATTATAGGTGTTTGATATTTGTTTACCATATTAGATATAACTACGACACATCCACCTCTATCCACAATTAGAGAATCATGTCTCTACTCTACCTCTACCTCTCATCTAAGGAAAAATACACATATGCAATAATTATAAAAAATCACCATCGGTGACTAACTTACAAATTTGGAGACAATTTCCACACTTAGCGAGATGCCTAGTCTCCATATTTGTCGTAGTGGTCCCACCTCTTCTATTAGTAGTTTCAATACAAGTGTCACTATTACAGAGTGGGTGTGTCTCTGCTTCAGAAGTTCCTCTAAATCAAATTTGCTACAAAACATGTAAAAAAACAAAGTTAGATTGCAAGAACCTGTTGTGCTTTGCAAAAACCCCCATTTATTTTCACTAAATGGGGACCCTTTAAAAATAAATAGGAATTTTTTTTTTTTTTTTAAATCTTAGCCTAAGTCTAAAAAACTTTAGGAAATAAAGTTCTTTTCCTTTTCGCTTTCATTCCTTAGCGCGCATCGAAAATCACATAGCTTACAAAATTAACGACTTAAAATATATTAAGTTTTGCGACCTGCGATATGCACTAAAACTTTTCCGAAGTCATATAAAACTCCTGTTACGAAATATTTTAGCACCGTTATAAAATAAAATCGCATCGTGCCTTGTAAAACGATCAACTTATAACCAATCGGTAAAAGTTGCGATGAAACGGATCCGACAAATCAATAAAGTGACAAACATAAAACTTCAAGTGTTCGATAAAGCACATCGGCATGATTCCTTAAGCGCACCTCACATTTAGCAAAAAATAACTAAATGCAAGTTTCATTACCATATGGAAATTGCGATGTGCGATTTGCATAGATCACATTTAGCGAAATTTATGGGTAACATAACTAATGGAAATAATTTTAAGTTGCGATATGTGATAATCGATAGTTATTTCTCAAGTGTGCGAAATGATTCATATATAATCAACTGGATATAAGATCTAATGTCATAAATTGATCAATAGACATTTCACGTGAAGGTGTGTAAGAGATTTGATTGAAAGAATTATCAGTGATTAACAACATTTAATAGGAGTAAGGTTTGAAAGATTCATATCTACTTCGAGCATGTTTGAATGATTGAACGTTAGAGTTGTGATTATATCATTTTAATTCTATCCGTCTCTCCATTCTTTCCATTTCTAAAGTTTCCTCTGTTCGCTTGAATTCAGGAAACCACTTAACAAAGAAAGGATAACAACAATGAGCAAGAAAGGAAAGAAAATTTCCCAAGAATCATCTACTGAAGACTCAGACATGTCTCCCTTATTCTTAGATACCACCTGTAACAAGGATTGCGACAATTCCTCATGGGAGGCAATGTATCAACCCTTCGAGAGTGACAATCCAAGGGTGATAATCAAAGTTGCTATAGAAGACAGGTCGGTTTCTTCAAACCCGACCTATTTTGAGGTTGCATGCTCATTCATCCATTAGGTAGCATCGAGGCCAAAGATTCTCCCTTATACATATATGGTTAAGTGGGTAATTGACCACTTAAACATAGAAGATAGGAAATTTAAGGATTCAAAGGGCGAGAATATAAGTTCATTCAGGGCAGAAGATTTGAGGAAAATGTACCACTTACCCATCCCGCAACAGAACTATGACAAAGCTTTTGTTCAAAGCTTTAGAACAAAACATACAGACCTGATGAAAGCCATAAAATAATGGAATGATGACCAAGGTAAGCTTAAACGGGACAAACTCGGTATGTACCCAATAGCACAAATTCATTCCCCTTATTGCTATGTTGCCGACATGTTGTGTAGATTGTTTGCAAAGCCTGATACTACTAGGTTTTCTGTAGATTGGGTTCCATTAATTGACACAATCGTCAACTCTTTAATTTTGAATTGGGAAAATATCCTCTCTGATAATTTGGCTAGAAGTATCATGGATTATTGGATTAAAATAAGTGTTTATTCTAGGGAAATAACCCCCTTTTACATGAGTTCCTATGTCATGAATGCTATTTGCTTTTTTTCTAGTTTTCCTACCATGGGATGGAAGTGCATAGCCCAAGACCCTAATCCAATCCAAATTTATCACAAAGCCCTTTGGGAGTCAGATTTTCATCTACATTTTTATAAATTTTCCATAGAGTCATACTACCTAGATGCACCAGATTATATTCAATAAGAAAGCCCCTAGGATTTCCAAAGAGGCTAGTACAAACATTTTTCCCGTTCCTAGATGGTTTCCCGAAGAAAGTTTCACATATGTCAGATTTTTTGGGAGTTATGCTTCTTCCCATGTCCTGCCATATTATGTACCTAACAAGCTACTTGCTAGAGAGATTTCTTACCAACTTGTGGTAAATGGTATTTCTAAATAGCTTAAAGATGCTAAGAAGGCCATTTGGCCTAATTTCCCTTTTTAGTGCGGTACTTTTTCACATTTTGATATTAGTCACGCCTTTAAGGAAGTTTCAAATGTTAATTTGTTGAATTTGGCTGTAATGCCAAAGCGGCCATATGACCCCAATGATGTAATTAAAAATTACATCACAGAGCTCAAAGTCAAGCCTTTTGTGAAAGAAATAGATATATTTGATGATTTCTTTAAAGGTATTGAAATTTTTTTAGATGTACTAAAATTTGCATCCAGTTAGCTCAATCAAGATGACTTGGAAAATTCGGTGGGGGTGTTTCCACAAAATATATATTACACAACAATAATTAGGCAATTTCATTAAACAATTTAATAAAACAAGTTAAATAATGTGTTAGAATAAATTTTATTCTAATTAATTAAGAAAATAAAATGAAACTATATTAATTTAAAGGAAACACTAATATTACCTCTAGCATTTGGTGGCTCATCTTGTGCGAAGAGGATGTTGGTACACCCTCGCCAATCCAACCGCGCGTAAGGACATGGCACCATCATGAACATGTGATCATCCACACTAGCTAGAAGCTCTAGTGCATCACTAGAAATCCTGGCCAAATACTCGGACAAGCCCCTCTTAGGCATCATCTCGCCCCACATGTGCATCTGTACCTGTATCATTGTCTTACGAGGTTGACGCACAAAAGTAGGCCTCGTCTCTAGAAATATCTCAAAAAATAAACAAAACAACTATGAAGCAAAAGGGAAGGTCAACCTCTCACTTGCGTGAGAACAACATCTATCTAAGGCTATACAAAACTGTCGCAAAAAAATGGCAGACCATCTAACAAGTCATGGCCTCTGGAATAAAGAATCAACATAAAATAAAAGAGGGAAACTAATGCACTACCCGTCACTGGTATAATGTGCAATGGTGGTCAGTACCAGTGAGAGGCACCTAACCTCCTCTTGAACAAAAGAAGCAATCCGTAGCTGTCCACGAGACACCTGAAAATCTGCAGCAGAAAGTATATCATCCCTAATGTATCTTTGGGAGTACACCGACTGACTCCCTGCTACATAACTGACGGGGACATCAAGGAACTAGGGAAAATCATCCCCTCTCTTAGATAGGCCAGTAATAAAATAAATGTCCTCCTCAGTGGGCTGATACCACTAGTCAGGACCGACACGGAAAGCCTGTCGGTGGGCATCCCACGTGTAGATAAATTGTACTAATAACCCACTTTGCCCCTTCAAGAATGTAGTATCCTCGTATAACTTAAGGATGCCTACCTCCCTTAAGAGAAACTGGGTGGGTGGCGTAATAGGGCAAGGGTACACAATTATCTCCCTCTCCCTTACCTCCCATTGTTGTATCATGTTATAATTTTCATCCCTCTACTCTTGTTGTTGTCTTTTCTCTCTCTGTTGACGTTGCTGAATGATTCAAATATTAAATACATCAACCTCCCTCATACATAAAACCTATTTTTTTATTAAATGAAAAATGTATTTAAAAATATATAAATATAACTTTTATCGAAAAAAAATTCGGTGCGCCACAAAAAATAGTCACGCATTGCCAATGGTGCGTACATGTATATCACGCACTGTCCAAGGTGCACATTAAAAAACTTCATGCACCGTGAAAACAAAAAAATATTACTTAAATAAATATTATAGGCGATGCGTTGATAAAACATATCCACCCCGGGGCGTTTTTTATAGTGCAACACACTGCCATTTTTCAATATTTTACCATTGGCGATGCGATACCAAACACACACTGCCTCGGTGCAGTATGTTTGATCGATGCACCGCACATTTGGTGTGTTCCCGTAATATCGACGCACCAGGCCATTATATTTATTTTTATATAATTCCCGGTGCATCCTGGTAAACTAACGCACCGACGTAAATAAATTGTTAATTTAAAAAAAAAAATTCAGTGCGACCAGAAACCAACTCACGCCACAATATTTTATTGTTATTATGGTGCATTTTTTCTTAGTATCGCACCGGGATGTCACATTAACCGCCCGATGCAGTTTCCATTAACACCTTTCATGACGCGACCTATAAATTTATAGGGAGCATCGGGAACAATGCAAGCCGAACGACTCGAACTTATTACGCAGGAATTGTTTTTTCAAAAAAATAGTGAATTCTAACTCAATTTTAAAAATTAATCTGCCAAAAGCTTAAGTTGATGAGAAAAAAGTACATTACCTGCACATATGTGTGTCGAGGAGGAATATTTGCAACAGAATACTAAAAGCCAAATTTTCCCACTGTTTTACAAAATTCGAAGTCCACACACTGAGCAATGGATGGAAGCAATGCGGGCAATGGGAGCATCGATGGCAGGGCGCCTTAGAGAAGGAAAATTAACACCAGTGCTTGAGAGCTCTAGAGTACTGTAACAATTAAAAATGGTTTTTTATGACTGGTAATTATTTTTTTTAAATTAACCCTTTCTCAGTGCGCTAGATTATGAGATGCACGAGGTGATTGTATCAATGGCGCACCACACTACTTTATGGTGCGTTGGATTACTAAAATGCACCAGGCTAGTTTGTATGTAGCGCACAATGCTTCCTTTGAATAAAAACCCTATGCCAGTGTGTCGTTGTACATAAACCACACTGGGCCATCGTCGTTAGTAAATAGCACCAAAATGCTGAAAATGCACCGGGCTGGCAATATACGACCAACATCGGGTGTGTTATATAAAAAGCACCATATATTTTCATTAAATAAACACCCTATGCCGAGGCTTCGTATCACTATAAACACACCAGGGCATCATTGTTAGAGTATATCACCGTAATGGTTATATATTGAGTGTCTCGGTGTGCCATTTGATAGTACGCACTGGTGTGCTTTATATAAAACGAACCAGTGCATTGTATGTACGAAATGCACCGTTGTTTTTGTAGTACTTAAGAATAAATCTGCAATTCTTCTTGAGCCTCTACTGTGCACTCATGGGTCACATATATATCAAGCGCACTAGTGCGTGTTAGTATTATAAACACACCGCAAAAACATCCACTCGCCAACCTCCTCCAGTGACCTATGCTACAAATGAATATCTGGTCTTTTCCTTGTAGTGATGGTTTCTTGAGCATTCCTTCTTGCATAATGGTGTTCATGAAAATTATATATCATTGGTGATGCTGCTGAAGGCACATATGAAGTTTTGGATGTATTGCTTTAGTTGCACTTAGTGAATTTGATCCTGCATGATACACTTGATGAAGAAGATGTGCATGCTATGGTTAATGATTTGCTCACTACTTGTTGACATTTATGTGCTACTGTCATTACATCTTATGTGATGCACAAGTTGCATATGGTGAAGCTATGGATGATAGCTACATGTTGCTTGAGATAGATTATTGCTATGATGTTGTTGGTCATATTTGTGATGAAAGAAGATTCTGTTTGTTTGCACACCATGTGATGATGCATGTATAATATGATACATATGATATGTCACTTGAGGATTGTGGCTCTTCATATGCAGAGCATGTTGATCTTGATGATATGAGATTAAGGTGATGGGTTACTAACAAAGCCTGATTGAATAATATTATGCTTGGTTGATGATGATAAGTTCATATTGCTATCTCTATGTCATAGGTTATGAATGATGGGTGATTATCTGAGTTTCAGTTGTTATGGTATGATTATTATACTTGATACTCTTGATGAAGTATATTCTATGGCCATTATTGATGTTGAAGGTTTTCCTTTCCTTTAATGGATGCATGGAGATAATATGCTGAAATTGTGGTTTAAGAGTTTGACATTGTTTCCTGTATATTGTTTCCTATTGAGGCTACATCTTACTTCATGATGGCAATGAATATGTTCACATTACAGGTTCCTATATGGTGTATGATTTTTTCTGATGACAGTCATGGTCTTGCTACCTCACTATTGAGGTCTTTGATTTTGGTTATAAATGCCATAGATATCTCTTGATGTAAAGGTCATGTAAAAACCCACGATGTGAGAATTGTAATATTCAATCATGTCTAGACTATTGGGGTCAAGTGATTTATGTATGTAATCCCATTACTTTGGGCATTTGATGTAATGGTGAGTTAAATATGTAACCCCACTATGTTGGGTGATTAATGTAAGCTTGAGTCCTTGGTGTTAGGAAAGGTCATATTTGGTTGATTCATAGAGACATGTACTTCATTGAATATATTATAGAAGATTCAACATTTTCTCAAGGGGAGCATGGTCAGTATACAATATTCAAATTCAACAAACCAACCATATAATGATCCTCTCTACACAAGGGAAGATAAGTCTTCATTCAACATTGGTCAACCCTTTTCCCTTGATGTCAAAGGGGGAGAGAAGCTTGGTGTTTGGAGAGAAGTCTTGGAAGAGAAGCTTGGTGTTTAGCTTGATGTGTTTACAAGTATTTATAGGTGGTGGTGACCAAACACCAAAGAGGTTTCCATCAAGTCCAAATGAGAGATTTTTGGCATTATGGCTAATGTGTTGTCCTTGATGGAAACCTACTTGATAAACATGTCAACATGATGGTTATGCAAATGCTGCAGGTGACACAAAAAATAAATTTTAGTTCAGAGACAAATGGATGGTAAATATAAAGTGTGAGAAAGTAAACGCGGGTCATGCAAAGAAATATTGTGTACATACACGGGTATGATGAAGAGAACTAGCGTACAAAATCTTCACCATGGTATTATGAATACCAAGGGTCTTTACCATGGTATAAGCCCATAGTATTTGGAGCGACAATGAATATTTGATCCTGTCAAAGAATACTTACAACATAACCAAGGTATTTACCTAAGGTATTGACTAAGGAAAATAATGTATAAAGAGATGGAGATCAAGGTTCTGGGTGTGCAAGTGATGGATTGATTATGCATTTTTGATCTGAACGAGGGTGTACTAAAGAAAAAGGAGAAGACACAGATCTGAAATATCCGAAGTATGGTGACATATGTACTTATTGAAAATGTCTAACAATGATAGATCTATGGTTTTGATGATGCTGTGATATGAATAAAGTAAGTAATTATGATAATAAGGGTTATGAAGTGTGAAAAATATGTTTATGGCTAAAGTATTTAGATATGTACGTAGGTATGTCTCAAGTTAGTCACGTACATGCAAATATCTTCTTTTGGGTAGTCGCGTACATGATATGCAAAGTGTTTTCAGTATGTTCAAAATTTGTACGATGCTATTATGCATGGATGTTGCGTACATACACAGATGTGCTTTGTAAAAGTTGTGTATACATGTTAGGGTTTTGTAATATTGGTTGTTAATGATGTTTGATCAGTTCTATTATGTTTGTTGCTATCTGTCGATGACGTCTCTCTCATAATAATTTGTGTTTGAAAGTATTGATTGGGTTGATTTGGTTAGATATGATGCTACTATGTGGTGATATGTATTTGGTTAAGTAATGGATTCAGTATGTGATTCAGTGATTGGTTTAATGTGATAGTAATTCAGATTCAGGTGTCGGTGATTTCAGATTTGTACGCAAGTCTTATTTAGCAAAAGTGCGTACCATACGTGGGTATGCCGCACAAAAATAGCATATACCTTTTGACATATGTTTGATCAGGGTTTGCAGTAACAAAATTTGGTTTATGTGATGAGAAATATATGGTCTAGTATACCTATGAGTGGTTGTGCAGTAATATGATTTGATATGATTTGGTTTGATCTAGTTGGATTGATTGTTATTCAGTGATTGATTTGATGATTGGGTGATTTGATTCAGTGATTGGTTTCATAACTCTTATTAGATATTAGGCTTAAATGATGGAAGTGGCTCCAGTATGAAAATATGATGAAAAGTGGCATACACGTTCGATGTTTTGAGTCAGGTGGATCCAGTATGAAATATTATTAAACATGGTCCATAAAGGTGCTAAGGGTTTAAGCCTTTAGTGAGGAAGTCGAAGCTTCCTTCCAATAGTAGCCAGTCAATATTTTCAGGGGGTAGGAGCTTCCTTTGAGTGGGTGTCGGTAAACGAGAACAGGGGGTTGGAGATCCATTCCAGCGGGTTATGGAAAACAAGATAAGGTTGTAGCCTTCTACAGGTGGGTTCCTGCATAATGGTATGTGTCTGCGCCAGTACAATATTGTAAGATATTTTCCTTTATAATAAATGAAGAAGACAAAGACGATGACAACAATGGTTTTCTCCCACATTGGGTTTCCACCTAAAAATCCCGGTGTCCTCATGTGTTGCTGTGTTACTTATTCTATTCTTACAACTCATGGTTAATGTTTAATTGAAGACTAATGAAGTATCGATACACTGGTTCAAGTTGAATAGTAATGAAATAAATGATCAATTATTTATCTGGCACAATTTTCTTTGATCATAGTCACGTACATACGCTATTTTCCTGAATGACAATAGCGTACATAAATTTGAATAAGAAATTGAAAGGTTGAAGTGAGTTTAAAATATTGATTCACACCCTGCTCCCCCCTCTCAGTATTTTACCCAACACCCATTGAGGGTGATTTCACGTAATATAATTCAATAGAAACTCCCATTCTTCTAGATAGAAAAAAATGATCCTCTTGTACAAATACACCCTCCCTCAGGAGCGGCTAACTCCTTGCTCCCTACTCTCTTGACTTGTCGCTAGAGAAGTGCCCGTGTAAGTAACACTTATTCTAACTCGATAATGCTTCGATTATCGTATTAGGATTCATTAGTAGTGCCAAAATTAGGTTCGTAGCGAACGAACTACAACTAGTGCTTTTAAGGTTTTCACGGGAAAATGAAGAAATGGCTACCAATGCCACACTCTTTCCAATTTATACCTTTCAACCTTTTGACCAAGAGTTTTAAATAGAATCTAAACTCTCAACCGAGAGTTTGTGCCTGAGAAATTTTTTTCAACCAAAATTTCATCCGAGAGAATAAATTAGAATCTAAGATTCTCAGTTGAGAGTCATAGTTAGAATATAAACTTTCAGCCTAGAGTTTGTGTCTGAGTTTTTTTTTCCAAAACTCTTGGCCAAAAACTTGTTAAACTCTAGTATGAGAAAATATTTTGACTTTTTTCTCGGCCTAGAGTTTTCCGAACAATATGTAAATTCTCTCCACATACCAAAATGTGTTTCCCAATTTCACAATTTCACCCACCAACCTAGATCCATCCTATCTTCATATCTACTAAGTGTCGCGAGGGATCAAATCTCTTTTCACTTTAAAATATATTTGCACCTTAAGAGATTTGATCCCTCTTGGCACTGGGTAGATCCAAAATTGAGATGGATCTAGGATGGTTTAGTTATTAATTATAATTATAATTATTAATTCAATTTTTATATTTATATAATTTTATTTTTTCAAAATATTTTATAATAATTATAATTATTAATTAATTATTTTTATGTAATTTGATGAGTCAAAATGTTTAACAGAACTAGACATTAGAACATTTATTACATATTGAGTTAAAGAACACCTATCAACAAAATAATATAGTGATCGAATAAAAATATAATTTAATTATTAAAATTTTGTAACAAAAGTTTATTTATTTGTTTTTTAATTAAATATTTTAATTAATCTTTTCATAATTTAAATTAATTTTGAAATAATAAAATTTTCAAAACACTCTTCCAATTCTATATTAAAATTTTCATCATATATTAAATTATATCAAAATATAATTTTCATCCTATATTAAATCTATATCAAATTATACTTATAATTGATAAATCAATCTTTTTATTGTAAAATTAACTTATTCTATATTGTAGAAATTATATACAAGATGTATGTATATATCCAGATTCTCCTGATCTAACAATATTTATCTTCTTGCTAAATACAGAATCCTTCCACTGTTAATATTTTGCAGAAATTAAAAGAAATTGCAAACACATGAAGCAATAAAAACAATCGCACATAACACAGTTGTTTAATGGGAAAGCCTGAAGCTGAAAACCCCAACTATCATATATTATGTATCATGGAGATCGTGTAACAATCTCATATAAAGCTTAGTACATCAAGCTCTCAGTACAATCAATCGTCACACACTAGTAAAAATTAATCTGCAAATCCATGCACCGATTTCTTGCCACCTGCTAGCCTGCCTCCACTACGCAATCCCTGCTGAAGAATAGCTCAGAATGAATTCGAATTACCCTTGCCTTGACTATGCAATCCTCATTGGAAACTCCAATGTGTGTGTGGTGCAATCAATGCATCACTATAGTCACAACAGGTAGTCCATCTTGCCCTTTCACCTATCTCTCCACTGGGTCTCCACTAGAACTGACATGCACTGTAGTTAACTGCTGTATTGTTCAATTTATTAATGAGTTATTATTTGTGAATTAATTAACTAATTAATTCACTCCACTCTCACTAGTGTATCATTCAGTTAGACTAAATACAACTAGCTCAACTGAGTTTGACTCCATTAATTGAGTTAAACTGAATAACAAATCCATGAAATGCTCTTCCAACTCTGTCATAACTTTTCCACTTCAGTTCTAACTTAGTCCTCCATGCATGAACCACCAGTAAACCCTAGGAATTGCGTAATTCCTTCAGCCCACTAATTTTCCAAATCTGTACACTGAAATTAAGTGCTCCAAGAGAATAAGTTGATGTTTATTGTTGGATTATTATTAAGAGCTAATAATAATCGACACTCCTATTTTTAGATCGACGATATATAAATAGACTTCGCCCAATATTCTAAAAATAGAATTTCATCTATTTTTCCAACTTTACCAACCATCCACAAATAACATCCTGCAACTTCTGAAATATGATCACCATGTCTAAAAATAGACATAGGCTAGAAATAGACTTGCACCTAAAAATAGCCTGTGGGCCCACTTAGTGAAGGCAACTAATTTTCACTAAGCTCATCATCTTGTTGAATCTCATCACTCCCTCTCAAAAATATAGGGATTATCCTTCACCCTGATCCTGCCTCTATGGTATTTGAATTTTCTCCTGGTGAGCGCCTTCGTTAGAATATATGCATCCTGATCTTCCGTAGGAATGTACTGAAGCAACATGATATTTCGCTGGACACAATATCTGATATGATGATACCGGATATCAATATGTTTAGATCTATCATGAAACATAGGATTAATCAAGAGTTTAATGCAACTATGATTATCACAATGTGTCACTGTAGGATCTAAATGTGAACCGAACAAACCAACCAGGATCTTCCTCATCCAGATAGCCTCACATGCAGCTTGAATTGCTGCCATGTATTCTTCTCCCGCTGAAATGAGTGCCACGGATTTTTTTTTCCTGCTGTACCAAGAAACTGCCGTAGATCTGATACTGAAAATCCCTCCTGATGTGCTCTTTCTATCTGTTGGGCTGCCTGCCCAATCTACATCCATGAAACCATGCAACTTCACCTCATCCGTTTGTTTGTACCATAATCCACACTCATATGTGCCCTTGAGATACCTCAGGACATGCTTTCCTGCCTTCCAAAAGAGCTTGGTAGGCTTAACCATCGCTTGTGAAAGCTAGTTCACCGCATAGCATATGTCTGGTCTTGTATTAACTAAATACATGAGCGAACCCACCAACTGTTGATAAACAGTGGCATCCACTACCTTTGCTGATGTAGCATCCTCTTTCCTACAATTTCCTGGAAGAGGAGTGTCCATAGGCTTGCAGCCTTGCATGTGAAACTTCTCTAGTATCTCCTAGGCATACTTGCTTTGAGACACAAACAATTAAACTTCCCGCTGCCATATTTCCAATCCAAGGAAATAATGAAGGAGGCCCAAATCCTCCATCTCAATCTCCTTTGCAATATCTGCCTTGCATGAATGTATCAACTGCTCATCACCTGTTAGTATTAAATGATCAACATAAAGAAAAATGATTAAAAGCTTACCCTCCACCACAATTTGGTACAAGTTTTCATCTGCCTCACTCTTGGTGAAGACGAGTCCAGTGAAATAACTGTCGATCCGTGTGTACCAAGCACGAGGTGCTTGCTTCAACCCATACAACCCTTTTTTGAGCCTGCACACATGCAACTCGCTGTTGTAGATCTCAAATCCTTCAGGATGCTCAATGTATACCTCTTCCTCAATGATCCCATTAAGGAATGCAATATTCACATCCATCTGATGAATGTGCCAACCCATCTGCGCTGAGAGAGCAAGGATGGTTCTTATGGAGGAATACCGTGCGACAGGTGCAAAGGTTTCTTCATAATCAATCCCCTCGATCTGTGAGAAGCCCCGAGAAACAATTCTTACCTTATACTTCTCGATGCTCCAATCAACAACTTGCTTTATCTTGTAGATCCATCTTGATCCTACAACTGATTTACCCACTGGCCTTGGAACAATCTCCCAAGCATTGTTTCTGACAATGGAGTCATGCTCCTCCACCATGGCATCTACCCATGTGGTCTCTTGCACTTTTTCTTCAAAAGAAGATGGCTCTGTCACGATACACTTTCTCATTGGAGCCATGTATCCATTAAATTGGTCAGGTAACTATCTCTATCTGCGCTGTGATGTAGGGACTCCTACATTCTGTGCCACATCAAGCTTCAGTCTCTCAGCTTCTGTGGTACGCTTTCTGCCTTGTCTGATGTTTGGTTTTACATGAGTGGACTCCTCCACTCCATGAATCTCCTCCTATGGTTGATCCACATCTAAAGGCTCATATTTCGGAACAAGAAGTTTCTCCTCCACATGCAAGTGTAGCTCCCTCTCAATGAAAACTTTATGGCTTTCACCTCATTGAATTTTATATCCCGTCGCACCACAGTCATCCGTTTGTCTGGAAAATGCACACAATAATTATGGGGTGTTTTTATGTACCCCTCAAATATCCCAACTTCTGCAGTCGACCCAGCTTCTTCCTGGCGTCCTTTGTCACATGAATGTAAACATATGAGCCAAAAATATTCAAATGAGAAATATCAAGCTTCTTACCAGTAAAAGCTTCTTTAGGTGTACTCATGCCAAGTACTCTATGAGGACAATGGTTTTGCACATAAACCGCAGTGTTGCATGCTTCCCACAAGTGCATCGATAGGCCCTGGTCATGTAGCATCGCTCGTGCAGCACCCACGATTGTTCTGTTATTCCTTTCAACGACCCCATTATACTGTGGGTTATGAGGAGTTATGAGTTCTCTTCGAATTCATTCTTTGCTACAAAAGTCTTTGAATTCTCCCGAGATGTATTCACCACCATTATCGCTCCGTAGAGCTTTCACTTGCTTCCCCGACTCCTTCTCCACCAATGGTTTAAACTCTTAGAACTTTGAGAATGTTTCTCTCTTCTTATGCATGAAGAAGATCCAACATCTACGAGAATAGTCATAAACAAATATAACATAATACCTGTGTTTTGCTGTTGAAGCAACCGAGAAAGGTCCACACACGTCTGTGTGAATTATCTCAAGGATCACCGAAGCACGATTCTCCTTCTCATGAAAGGTGGTATTCACAGACTTACCCATAGTACATCCCTTGCATTGATCTGACTGCACAAGATTACCCTTGGGAAGTCCAGTAGAAATCTGCTGCAAAATATTCAAAGTGCCATGGTGAAGATGGCCCAATCTCCTATGCCATAATTCGCCCTCATCCCGGCTCACCACTTCTTCTACTTTTCCCACCATTGCAGCGCATCCATCTACCTCCAGCTTGTAGAGATTCTTAACTCAAATCCCTATCCTCTTGGTTTGACCCGTTGTTTTATGTCGCAGGAAAGATTTTCCATGACTAAAAATAACGTCATAACCTTTGTCTTCCAACATTGTGACCGAGACCAAGTTCTTTTTCAAACCTGGAACATGCATAACATCTTTCAACAAGAATGGATTACCAGACTCCCTCTCAAAGGCAATTGTCCCAATGCTGGTCACACTATATCGACCATCGTCGCCCACCTCTATATGCATTTGAAGGTCCTTCTCCTCCAAGTCACTAAACAACTCCTTGTCTCTCATCATATGGAAAGACGCACCACTATCAAGATACCACACCGATCCCATATAGCTTGAAACCAAGCATGCGATAAAAGAGAAATCAAGTTCAAATTGCGAGGCTAAGGACTCTCCAACTACAGCTCCAATAGCCTTCTTGTTCTTCTTCTTTTGTGGGCAGTTAGTGGCGAAATGCCCATGTTCGTGACAGTGAAAACACTTCACCTTGGACAAATCCTGCTTCTTGCCTTTAGCTTCAGATTTTGAAGGAAATTTCTTCCCCTTCCCTTTCCTTTCTTTGGCAGCCAAAGCGCAATTCTCTTCATCATCATTCTTCGATGAAGAGCCATCCCTGGTACCTCGCCTTATCTGCTCCTGCACAAGATCTGACCAAAGTCTCTCCCATCCCGGCAGTTTCCCCCGTCCATTGACAGAGTCTTCGTAGCTTTGCCAACTCTTCGAAAGCCGAAGGAGAGCCAAGCTCACCAAGTCTTCATCATCAACAGTAATCCCCACATTTCCCAGTTCATCCCTACAGTGGAAAAACTTCATGAGATATTTTGGAATACTGTCGCCCTTCTCCATTTTTATTTTTATGAGCTTATCTTTTAGCGCCAGCTTCCTCTGGTCGTTGCTGCTTTAGAAAAAATCTGTCAAAGCCTTCCACATTAAAAATGGAGTGGCTTTCCCGTGAAGGCTGGAAAAAATATGGTCCTTCACACCTTCCAACATAATTCTTCTTGTCTTTGCTATCTTCTTTTGCCATGCGTCAAGTAATGCAACATCACTAGATACTGGCTTAGGAACATTGCTATCGATGAACTCCTTCAGTCCATTATCCTCTAGCACCGCCTCCATCCTATCCTTCCAGGCTATGTAATTTGAGATACCATCAAGGGCATACTCCAATCACAACCCATTGAAAGACATTTCAATGTATACTCAACTGTCGCACCAAGAATTTTATGAAGCAAATTTGAATTGTCTACTAGCACAAACTCAACAATTCTTCACAATTGCAATCTTCAAGAATTAACACTGCTCTGATACCATGTAGAAATTATATAAAAGATGCATGTATATATCCAGATTCTCCTGATCTAACAATATTTATCTTCTTGCTAAATACAGAATCCTTCCACTTTTAATATTTTGCGGAAATTAAAATCAATTGCAAACACATGAAGTAATAAAAAAAATCGCACATAACACAGTTGTTTAACGGGAAAGCCTGAAGCTAAAAAACCCAACTATCATATATTATGTATCATGTAGATCATGTAACAATCTCATACAAAGCTTATTACATCAAGCTCTCAGTACAATCAATCGTCACATACTAATCATAAGAAATCTGCAAATCCATGCACCGATTTCTTGCCATCTGCTAGCCTGCCTCCACTGCGCAATCCCTGCTAAATAATAGCTCAGAATGAATTCGAATTACCCTTGCCTTGACTGTGCAATCCTCATTGGAAACTCCAATGTGTGTGTTGTGCAATAAATGCATTACTATAGTCACAACAGATAGTCCATCTTGCCCTTTCACCTATCTCTCCACTGGAACTGACATGCACTATAGTTAACTGCTGTATTGTTCAGTTGATTAATGAGTTATTATTTGTGAATTAATTAACTATTTAATTCACTCCACTCTCACTAGTGTATCATTCAGTTAGACTAGATACAACTAGCTCAATTGAGTTTAACTCCATTAAGTGAGTTAAACTGAATAATAACTCCATGAACTACTCTTCCAACTTTTTCATAACTTTGCCACTTCAATTCTAACTAAGTCCTCCATGCATGAACCACCAATAAACCCTATGAATTTCGTAATTCCTTCAGCCCACTGATTTTCCAAATATGTACACTGAAATTAAGTGCTCCAAGAGAATAAATTGATGTTTATCGTCAGATTATTATTAAGAGCTAATAATAATTGACACTTCTATTTTTAGATCGATGATCTATAAATAGACTTCGCCCAATATTCTAAAAATAGAATTTCATCTATTTTTCCAACTTGACCAACCATCCACAAATAGCATCCTACAACTTCTGAAATATGATCACCATGTCTAAAAGTAGACATAGTCTAAAAATAGACTTGCACCTAAAAATAGCCTGTGGGCCCACTTCGTGAAGGTGACTCATTTTCACTAAGCTCATCATCTTGTTGAATCTCAACATATATATCAAATCAAAACAAACTTCTTTTTATATAAAATGAAATTGTTATTAAAATCCTTTTGTTATAATATTATCCTACTCCATATGTCAATTTCTAAAACTTTGTTCTGAATGATATCTCCGTACAAAATCAACATTTCTTATGTATTGTTAGTGTTCTTAATTTAATGTCACAAAAATAAAAATTTCCTCATTGCTTCTTTGGTGAATGCTGGACCACAAGGATCTTTAGCAATGTAATACAATATGGATGTAATGCATCTTATTTCTCCTAAGTTCATGCCATGCGAGTTGATTTATCCCAACTCAACTTTGTGTTATTGTAGATCACATACCCACTTTAATATTGAGATTTCTTCTTGATTCATGCTAAGTAAGCTTTTATCCCAATTTTGTATCATATACCTATGATAATATAGACATAAAAACATAAAAATATTTATGTCACAATAATTTCAAGATGCATAAATGTTAAGTGTTAAATAAATATTATTCGTAACCATCTTCTTTTTAGTAAATAAAATAGGGTAAAAGGAATCTTAAAATTTGGCTTCCTATTATACTTGCATGGGATCAAAGTTTTGACGCATAGTTCCTCTAGTGGCTCCTAAGAGTTTTGATGGTTTTAAATTAGCCTAGAACTACAATTTTTAATCTTATTCAACTTATTAGTAATGAATCTTTCAAAAATATGATAAGTCTAATCATATTATGAAATCTTACAAATAAATTTGGGTCTTATTAAAAAAAAGGTCTCTTTTACAATGAGTGACTATTAACTAATTATTTAATGGGACACATACTTTGATAATTTATCTAAGTAATGGTTTTAGAGTAGGACCTATTTATGATGGACCAAACTGACCTCATACGAAGCAATTTATGGTCAAATCCCCCCTCCATGTTATCCTATGTACCAAGCATGTCCAAGGTCCGTGCAATAAAAACTAGCTCCTAAGTTCTATGGGTCCTATTAGATCATACAATGCATTGGTTAGGTTGCCTATAAACTGGCTCTTCCAAGCTACTCCAAGATTCTTCCAATCTTTCATGTGTCTTGTTTGAATAAGGTTGTGGGATCAAATAGCAAAGTTTGTAGCAAACCTACTAGAACTTAATGAAGAAGGTTCCATTTGGTTCCAGCCAAAAGTAGTATTGGATACCAGAGAGTGCTAATTGTGTTGGTGCATTATCAAGGAACTACTAGACCAATGGAAATATATTCAGCTAGAAGATGCCACATATAAAACAAAAAACCATTCTCCAACAATTTCCTCACCTTCACCTTTGAGGACAAGATTGCTTACAAAGGGGGAGGGAATGTTAAGGTCCTACTGAGACCCCCTTAGATACATTATTAATATATGTGGCCCATTAAATAGATAGTTAATAGTTGTTCATTATAAAAATGCCTCTCTTTGTTAATAAGGTCCAAATTAGTTAGTAAGCTCTCATTGTAAGTGGGCCCATAGGTAGTTAATACTCTCTCTCTCTCTCTATACACACACACACACACACATATTGGAAGGTTATATAATGTTTTGTAACAATCGTTATTGTATTTAGAGCATTACTCTTCACGGATCCCCCTTGAGGAGGAAAGTGAACACACATTTCTATTTTCTATTATCAAAGAGATCTTTCTTGGGGTTTATCTCTCATTTTTCTTGTGTTCTTTCATTTTGCAACATATTTCATGTGAATTACACTAATAATTCCATGTCATCACCCATGCAGTCCATGTCACCATGAATGGAATCCATGGAGATCATAAGGAATAGCCTTTACTGAGACAATTGTGTTGTATCCTTTTCTACAAAATGGCCTTGAGAGGCCATTTGGGCATGTATATCTTGGCTCTTCTAATGCTTTTCAACTTTTTGTATTCTTTGAATATATGGTAGTCCTAAAAGTTATCATGGTGGGAATGAAGCCTACTATTTGGTGGACTGGTAGACACTTTATGCTACATTGTATATGTTCCCAATGCTTAAATTATCATGCTATTAATCATGCCTTATAACTTGGGTGTGACATTTTTTGTTGTTATTGGAGGCTCTGTAATATGTTTCTATTTATTTCATAGACATCATGGCAGGAAAGAAGAATATGAGATGGATACTCAATGTTGACACTAAATGCATTGTGTTGTAATATATAATCCTACTTGTCTCAGATGTGATCATATTTATATTTTTAAGGATTATTTTTAATAGTTGGGTATAGTTCATCTCTACAAAAATAGGCATTTCCTAGTCTCTGGGAGGCTGTTAGACCTAGCTAGATTTGAGAGATTCTCTTCAACTAGTAGCTTCCTAAATTGTTGTGTGGTTGAGATAATTTCTTAATTGGTTATTCATGTGTCCAAGATAGTGTTTTTATATTGACACAACATAGTGCATTTATATGTGTATCATTAAATTGTTTAATCAAACACTCAATAAATTGTGTAATAACATCTACTCTCTAAGTTTTTTAATGATTGTGTCAAAGCGGGACTAGGATTGACTCCCTCATAGGATGCCCCTGTTTATGATCCATAGACATAAAAATAAGAAGTACACACATTGTGCAATGATATGAGTGTAGAGAACAACTCCAATACATATAATATTAGGAAATAATCCTCCAAATATCCAAATATATTCATACATCCCAAATCACATGTCTCCATAATGAATACGTGATCTATATATACCTATCCACACATTGTACATATGTTACCTTCATTATTAAGATGAAATTATTACATATGCATTTATATTACATGGAAATTTAACCCCATATATTCCCCTTTGAATCATTTTATATACATTTAATCCAATATAGCCTCCCCTTTGAGTCATAATAGAGCAACCTCCTTCAAAAATGTAACATGCTTCCTTACCACCCGTAACCCATACTAAGAGTAAATGAGAGAAGTTAATATCATCGACCTGTCCTCTAATATCTTGTTATAAAAATGAGCTCTAAAATTTTCAACATTCTTCAAACTCTTCCAACCCAAAAAACATGAACTTCTCCATTGCGTTTGTCTCGTCAATACCTTTACGAGGATATAAATTTCACCTCAGTATAAATCCCAAATGAGAAGACAAGACCATTTAAAGATCTAGAAAATGAACTCTTACCATATCACCAGAGGTTTCCATGTGGCATTTAACGTCATGTTATATCATTTTACCATCGGGTCCATGTCATATCCCCTATTCCCGATTCCCACCATGGCTGTGCCACATGACTATAAGAAATCCCGAATTTTACGATCAATAACCCCCATGCAGTGGGGTGAATGGACGACCCACATCCAAATGAGGCCCGCAATGCCACGTAACCTTGGGACTTAACAACCCGGGTCTTTCTTCCTGTGCTCCTTATAAAACCTTTCAGGTGATGTCACGACCTAAAATCGTCGGGCTGATGTCACAGTGACATTCCCCACCTCGACCCTTTTTCCCAGGAATTTTGCACCATGCACCATGTCACTTTGGAAATCTTTGTGGTGACATCAGTACCGAGGTGACATCATATGCCACCGTGGCCTATCCCCACTAGGTCTTTCACCCCCTTGCAAACATAATTTCTCATTATAAAATTCATTTGGAATTTTTAAAAGCCTTCGCTGGCCCCGAGGCCTAAACGACACAGTTGTCATTTATCGGACTCCACTTTTGTCTCGACTCCGTCTCCCTGGAAAAAAACACGCTATGCGCACAATGGAAAAATCCCCGTGGTTCCAAAACCCTCAAGTCCATCCATCCAATGACTCTTATGGCTCATAGCACCAACATCGTGGATTAAACGAGAGATATCTGACAGGGTTACACCCAACTCTTGGCACGTTTAATATGAAGATGTGTGTCTATATATAATAGGATGCCTTCGACACTTAGTTGATATCGCCATCCCTCTTAAGTTTATTAAGGCCTCGTGAAGATGTGTGTCTATATATATAATAGGATGCCTTCGACACTTAGTTGATATCGCCATCCCTCTTAAGTTTATTAAGGCCTCGTCGTGACCCTTCCATTGTTATATACATCCATATGGGCCTATGACATATCGTTGACAAGGATGCCCTCGTGGGCCTACATTTTATATGAAGTGTTATCTCTCGTGAGCTGTGAGAGCATTTGACTCGACTCGCACTTTAACACACACACATACACACACATATATATAAAACGCCACTTCTCCTCGCTTTGCATTACACACGATATCTATCTCTCTTAATAATTATACACAGGGGTATGATATTCAATTCATTTTAATGCAAGAATATAGTTACCAATAAAGATTTTTCCATCTCTTTTATACTCGATCCACTTAGGATGATTTGGGCCCAACCATTTTAAATTTAAGCTTATATTCATATAGAGATTCACATGTTTTTTTATATTTAAGCAATTAAACTAAATTCAAGCTCAGAAATAACACACGGGAATTAACCCATTCCCGAGGGATTTAAAAGGAACCCATATTCCTTATTTTTACACAAAATCACATTAGCATCAACATTTCAAAAATACATCAAACACACACACTTATCAATATTAACATGCATAATAATTAACATTCCATATTTATGTAGAAACATCGCTCCTCAACATTGACATAACCATTTTTAATTAACACAATAAACATATGCATTATATTCAGATGTATATGAGCTAAAATGAATACTTATCTTATAAAAGAAGTTTGGAAACTGAGATTGAGATTCTAACTCTCCACCCAACCTTAGATTGTCTTCCACTTCAATCTTTCTTACAATAAATCACCCCAATCCAAATTTAGGAGCTTGAGGAGGAGTGATTAAGTAACAAAACCAATACTACTAGCCAAAATAGGGTTCCCTGAGGCTATACCACCTCCACCCACCAACAAATCAAGATGTCAAATAAAATGACTAGGAATCATTTCCCTCAGGTGTCCTCAACAAATTCCGGTTGTTACACCATAGGATCCTTTTAATTATTCAGTAGTAACACCCATAACACATGCAAATTCAGAGATTCATAACTTAGTTGTAGGAAGAGATATTATGTTAACATGGGAAGGATCATCAATTGGATAAGCTATTTTAGGAGCATAGAGATCACTTCTCAAGGAGTTTCATTAGTGAGAGCAAGCACTAGTTTGACCAGTATTGGTGGTTCATCAGCCCCACAAACATCGAAGTGCCTATGTCCTGGGCAATAGGTTCAACAATCCACAAGATTCCTAGCGGGTTCATCAGTCCTCAGCTAAGTCGCTCACATTGGGTTTATCATTATAAAGGAAAGCCACTACTCTGTCATGCTCCACCAACAAGATTTGTTTGGGTTCATCTACTGGCTATCATCAGAGAAAACTATTCCTCCCCTTTTCCTACCATTATAAGCTCTTTTTTTTTCCTCGAATCATGATCCTTGAATGCCATTTCTCCTGCTTGATCCTTCCTCCCATGAGGGATGGATTCCCCATACCACTTGCGTGTTCTTGTTTTTTGGTCATTTTTACGTCCAAAACACTAGTCCACTTTGTTGGTGCCACTTCGTGGCTTGTCCTCAGTCTCCTCCTTCCATCGTCTTCCATTATGGTCATTGTAACTAAAGAATGGTGCTTCCTTGTTGTGTGTTTTCCCAGGCCAATTAATCCTTCCAGTGCGATCTATTCATCTTCTTAATTTAGCCTTATTTTTACTTGTAAACCTTCCAAGGAAGCGTGACTCTCATCCTTCCTCTTCAACAAAATTCAATGGTGTGGTCAACCCATTTAAGGCACATCAATCAACCTCCATGATTGAAATTAAACAACAAATCTTCCTTCTATTCCAATAAATCTCCCTCCCAAAGCTTTGAAATCTGCATTCCCAATCTTAGGCATTTAATTACAACAAAATGATTTAAATATTTATATTAGGGGATTATCCAGGGGCTATCACAAACCCAACCCCCTTGTAGTAACATCATCCTCGTTTTTCTATATCCGAACACAAAACAAAAACATGCTTTAACCAAGTATAAAACATTGGAGCTCTATATACAAACATATATACAATCATTTAAAAATTAATTTAAATTTGCTTTAACTAACAAATAAAATTGGATGTGCTTCTTGCATCCGATCAACCATTTCCCAAGTGTCGTCCTTAGGCCCAAAGTGCCTCCATTGCACTTTGAATTTCTCGATTACTCGATTCTAGAGTGTGAGATAGATTCGATCCAGGATGCATAGGGGTTTCAGATGGAACTCTCCCTCTGATTCTACCTATAACACCGACCAATTAATCACATGATTAAAATCTTGTATATAATTTTTGAGCAAAGAAACATGAAAAAATTATGAGCTTTTATTGCTGGTGGTTAGTCCAGCTTATATGCCACTAGTCCTATCCTCTCAAGTATTTGGAATGGCCCACAAAAGCGTGGTGCTATCTTCGCACATGACCCAATATTCGAAGAGCTCCTCTTAGGTATAACTTGCACGTAAAAATGCCCCCCAAATTGTAGCTCCTCTTACACTCTATGTTGATCCCCATAACTCTTTTGCCTATCTTGGGTGACCTTTAAATTATCCCTGATTGTTACGATTTCATACTCCATTTCTCTGAGCATATCAAGACCAATGAGGACCCTATTCACTGGGTCACTCTAGCTGATAGAGAATTGAGGGTAAAAATGCAAAGTTGGCTTACACTTCTATGAGAATCGAGGGCGGAAATTGTTTTTTCTCAATAATTTGGCCGAACTTTTATAAAATTTCGGCAGAACTATTCGAGAGTTTGGTCGAACTTTCAAAATTAGTTCGGACGAACTCATTTTGCCATTTACATTGACTGCGTACTAACGACGTGGGCAAGCAAAGGAAAGTGAAAAACGAAGTTGTTTATGTTTTTATGACGTTGAAAAATGAAAAATGATGGTGCTTTTAGGCCTCAACCTTCCCTTTCTCATGAAACTTTGATTTTCTTATGTTTTTATTGGCAACATTTTTTCGACAAAGGATTTGTTTCATCATTTTGGGAATGGATCCATCCAATTTCAAATTGATTCCATTTGTAAGAAGAATTTCTAATACAGTTCAGGGATTCAAATATTCCAATTAGGTTTGGAACCTTCCCTAGGTGATTACAGGATCTATGGCCTAATCTGATCCTTATAATATACAGAGAACTTATAATATACACAAAACCTAGTGAATAAAATAGATATTAGCAAGGGTCTCATGCACTGTGTAGTTTGAACTATCACGTGCATGTCTGAGAGTCTGTGACATGCTAGAATTGAATCTATGTCAAAAATTTTCACATTATAATTCTTGACTTATATAAGTTTTATGTTTCATTCTTTGTTGAATTGTGTGATGTGCCACTTTGGCTTGGAGGGTTCACGCCTTGCGGCCCTTTGGAGGTTGTAGGTTTGTTTAGCATGGATGTTGTGAGCCCTTACTATTTGTATAGCATGGCTATTGTGGGCCCTAAGAATTGGTTCTGCATTTGAATTTGTTTTGCATTATAATTTTTGTTCATACATTAGAATTAGGTGAGCTACATCCATTTCCCTTAGAAATGGCTAACTAGTGCTGTCATTTCTTCCACTGAAAAACAGACTTTTGCAAGCAGAGAAAAATTATCTTCATGTCAAATACAAATTGAGAAATTACTATTTAGATATCTATTTTCATTTCTTCCACTGAAATTTTCCATGGCTAGTTGCACCTCCATATGGTTCCTTTTCATTACCTATTGAATACTTTGCCTTATAATATGTACCTGTTCTCTCTTCCACATACCATCAGTCCACCTCCATCTGAGTAGATTTTTCTTGAGTTAACTTATTTCAATTAAAAAATACCAACAACCTGTTCATTGGCCTTTTCTTTATTATTATTATTATTTTTTAATTTAGATTTATTATTATTATTACTATTATTATTTTTAATTTAATATTAGTCCACTTAAAAGTTGTAGTGCAATGGAAGAGACATACTATACAACCTTCCTAAATTGAAGGTCTCACTCTTTCATCATTTGTTGCTTGTCTAGCCTTTTATTGTTTCCTAACAATTGTTTTTGTTTTGATAATAGTTATAGATTTTTGTTAGGAAACAATATTTATAAATTCTTTTTGAAAAATGTATTAATAATGAAGGCTGAACCTAGCTACATTCTTCAACATCTAAGAGACACAATTGTATTGTAATATTTTCCCTTCTTTCTAAATTAGTCCAACCTTCTAGAAAAATCCCTTTTAATGAAGCAAATATATCCATAGTGATCCACTGATATTTGTTCACCAACAATTATTCCATTTTGGACTTATATGATTACAACATACGAATCATTTCGATATATCTCCCATTTTAATGGGGTCTATCACATTTCGAGAAAAAATCATTAGCCATAAATGTTTACCATGGAAACCAAAAGTAATTTGATACAAAACATAGGTTTTAACCTTATATAGTTAATTGTTTCAAATAGATTCTTAATAAAATGAAAAATATTCAATATAAAACACATGCATTAACATATAATTGTGATATTTTCCCTTCTTTCCAACTTAGTCCATCCTTCTAGAAAAATCCCTTTTAATGAAGCAGATATATCCATAGTGATCCACTGATATTTTTTTACCAACAACTATTCCATTTTGGACTTATATATCTCAAAACTATGCTCATTGAATTTATGCATCTATATCTTTAAACTACTAAAGTATTTTATTACACCATAGAAATCATTTCGATATATCTCCCATTTTAATGGGATCTATCACATTTCCAGAAAAAACACATTAGCCATAAAAGTTTCCCATCGAAACCAAACGTAATTTGATACAAAACATAGGTTTTAACCTTATATAGTTAATTGTTTCAAATAGATTCTTAATAAAATGAAAAATATTCAATGTAAAACACATGCATTAGCATATAATTGTGATATTTTCTCTTCTTTCCAACTTAGTCCATCCTTCTAGAAAAATCCCTTTTAATGAAGCAGATATATCCATAGTGATCCAATGATATTTTTTCACCAATTACTATTCCATTTTGGACTTATATATCTCAAAACTATGCTCATTGAATTTATGCATCTATATCTTTAAACTACTCAACTATTTTATTACACCATAGGAATCATTTCGATATATCTCCCATTTTAATGGGGTCTATCACATTTCGAGAAAAACACATTAGCCATAAAAGTTTCCCATTTAAACAAAAAGTAATTTGATACAAAACATAGGTTTTAACCTTATATAGTTAATTGTTTCAAATAGATTCTTAATAAAATGAAAACTATTCAATGTAAAACACATGCATTAACATATAATTGTGATATTTTCCCTTCTTTCCAATTTAGTCCATCCTTCTAGAAAAATCCATTTTAATGAAGGAGATATATCCATAGTGATCCACTGATATTTGTTCACCAACAACTATTCCATTTTGGACTTTTATATCTCAAAACTATGCTCATTAAATTTATGCATCTATATCTTTAAACTACTCAACTATTTTATTACACCATAGGAATCATTTCAATATATCTCCCATTTTAATGGGGTCTATCACATTTCGAGAAAAACACATTAGCCATAAAAGTTTATCATTGAAACCAAAAGTAATTTGATCCAAAGTATAGGTTTTAACTTTATATAGTTAATTATTTCAAATAGATTCTTAATAAAATGAAATTTATTCAATGTAAAACACATGCATTAACATATAATTGTGATATTTTCCCTTCTTTCCAACTTAGTCCATCATTCTAGAAAAATCCCTTTTACTGAAGCAGATATATCCATAGTGATCCACTAATATTTTTTCACCAACAACTATTCCATTTTGGACTTATATATCTCAAAACTATGCTCATTGAATTTATGCATCTATATCTTTAAACTACTCAACTATTTTATTACACCATATGAATCATTTCGATATATCTCCCATTTTAATGGGGTTTATCACATTTCGAGAAAAACACATTAGCCATAAAAGTTTCCCATTGAAACACAAAGTAATTTGATACAAAACATAGGTTTTAACCTTATATAGTTAATTTTTTCAAATAGATTCTTAATAAAATGAAAAATATTCAATGTAAATCACATGCACATTAACATATAATTGTGATATTTTCTCTTCTTTCCAACTTAGCCCATCCTTCTAGAAAAATCTCTTTTAATGAAGCAAATATATCCATAGTGATCCACTGATATGTTCACCAACAACTATTCCATTTTGGACTTATATATTTCAAAACTATGCCCATTTAATTTATGCATCTATATCTTTAAACTACTCAACTATTTTATTACACCATAGGAATCATTTCGATATATCTCCCATTTTAATGGGGTCTATCACATTTTGAGAAAAACACATTAGCCATAAAATTTTCCCATTGAAACCAAAAGTGATTTGATACAAAACATAGATTTTAACCTTATATAGTTAATTGTTTCAAATAGATTCTTAATAAAATGAAAAATATTCAATGTAAAACACATGCATTAACATATAATTGTGATATTTTCCCTTCTTTCCAACTCAGTCCATCCTTCTAGAAAAATCCCTTTTAATGAAGCAGATATATCCATAGTGATACACTGATATTTTTTCACCAACAACTATTCCATTTTGGACTTATATATCTCAAAACTATGCTCATTGAATTTATGCATCTATATATTTAAACTACTCAACTATTTTATTACACCATAGGAATCATTTATGTATATCTCTCATTTTAATGGGGTCTATTAAATTTCGAGAAAAACACATTAGCCATAAAATTTTCCCTTTGAAACCAAAATTAATTTGATACAAAACATAGGTTTTAACCTTATATAGTTAATTGTTTCAAATAGATTCTTAATAAAATGAAAAATATTCAATGTAAATGATTAGGAGATCATGTCCAAGTGGAAAACAATGCTAAAAAATGGAAAAGATCAGAAATGGTTGTATTTTGAACGACCAGAAAGGCCTCGTTGCTGCGATTCTGGCACCACGAACAATACTCAAATCCGCTGTTGTATGTGAAAGTTATGAAGGTTTGAAGTATCCAATAAACTCCAAAAATCAGTTGACCAAAGTTGACTTTGAAATTAAAAAAAAAAAATATTCCCCATAATATTCCACAGGGACAAATTGTTGGAGGACAAGTGGCATTATGTCATTTGAAGTTGGTTTGACTATTTGTTATTTTGGCCAATCATCGGGTGCCACGTGGTAAGCTTGGAGGCCGCCACGTGGCCCCAGGCTGAGGAGTTTTGGCGTTACAAAAAAGTTATTGTGATTTTGTAGGAGTCGAACCCGGGCCTCATGCCCGCAAGCGCATATGCCCAACCGGCCGATCTACGTTGTGTTTCTTAATATATATAGAACGCGCCTTCGTTTTAAGGTTTTCAAAGGTTTTCAACAGAGGAAAAAGGGGCTAGCCCAGTCTTCACGTGACTAGCTGCTGGGAACCTAGGGCTCATGAGACTGCAGAGGTAAACGGAAATGGTTACCGCTAACCATTAAACTTTATGTGTCCACTCTCCAACCTTTAATGCGGCGGGTTTCGTTAGCAGTTTTTCCAGCGGTTCAAACGAAATCACATGTGACCAGTGCAGACTTAAAATTTAATGCCACTCTAAACAGTCCTGCCAATTATGGCACCGGTTCCACCATTTATGTAAAATTTCCAATTTTGGAGTGCTAACTGGAGTTCCTCCAGTTTTGGAGGAGGATTTTGGGGGACATTGGGCAAAAATTTGTTTTTGCCATAACTTTATCAATTTTTGACCAAATGAGATGAAATTTTAGTCAATTTTGGGTTTCTTTAGCATTCTGGAGTGTTTGGGATAGGTTTCAGAGTGAACAGAGGTGTTATTTAGCCATATTTTCTTCAGGGAAGAGGAAAGAGCCACGAGGGACATTAGGTAGATGGAGCTGTACTGGGTTGTACTTCACTATTTGAGGTGAAACAAAAGCCATTTTTAGCTTATTTCTGCCTTCTAAAGTCAAATTCAAAGATTTTTTACCTGTTTAGGCATATATTTCATTGTAGAACCATTTTGAGCAACTTAATAGATCAAGGACATGCCCATTGGGAGCCTTGGAACCGACAGATGTAGCCCAGGAGGGGTGAACTGCCTCATCAGTTTGCTGTGTTATGCTATGGTCAATTTCTCTTGCTGTCTATGATATAATATGTTAAACAGTAAACTTAATTAACATTTCCTCACACAAAAACTCAGAAACAATTACCAAATTTTTTTTTTTTAACCTGCAATACATGGAGAATACTTTGCACACTTAATTAAATGGAAATGGATAATTTGCACAACATTTACAAATAGTTTCATTTTCAGATCAGTTGGTATCAGAGCTCAGGATTTGAGCATTAGGAGCTAGAGTTTTACTCTGCATTTGTTCTTGTGCAAAGATATAGTTGATTGTTTGCAAGTTTTGATGCTTACTAGGCTTAAACTCAAGAGAGGTGAAGGACACTTGGTTAGTGCACAAAGTAATCCTTAACCGAGAAGGGCTAGAGAGCCACCTCCAAGAGCCATTGAAGAAGCCTCAAGCATGTCTTCAAGAGAAGGAGAAGCTCCTGAAGACATTGATCCCAAAGAAGAGGAATGGGTGTTTCGAAAGGCTTTCTTGGACATGAAGGAGATGGTGAGGATACTATACCAAGAAAGGAATGATAGGCTTGTTGGAGAAGGGTTTAGACACCAGAAAGAAGGAGAGGGTTCTTTAGGAGGAAAGAAAAGTGATGACAAGTCAAATAAAGGAGATGGAGGTAATGGTGATCCACCATCCCCATCTTCATCCTCTTCCTCTACATTGTCATCCTCTACTTCGGTGAATCAATCTCACATGTCTAAAACCACTGGTTAAAGTCCATTTTTAAATCTTGATGTTAAATTTCAGTTGCCTATGTTTAATGGTGAGGTCAATGTAGAGAAACTTGAAAATTGGATAAGATAGTTGGAAGTTTATCTGAGGATACAAAACCTTCATGAAGACGACACCAAGATTCAGTTAGCATCTTTGAGAATGGAGGGAGAAGCATGGTATGGTGGGAAGCCAAGACCAAGGATGAAATTAAAAAACATGGTAAGATCACTTTATCATGGGCTGAATTTATTTATGCAATTAAGCAAAAAATTTATCCATTAGCTCATTTACAAAAGGCTATCATGAATTGGCAAATTTTTAGACAACTTAAGGAAAAAGTTTTCAAGATTACACCCAAGAGTTTAGAGGAAGGGATTTATTACTTGGAATTGATTTGCATAGTCAAGATACTTTGCTGAAATATATAGTTGGTTTACACAATTATCTTATACATACTATCCTTATGTTCAATCCTACTAGTCTATACGAGTTTGATGTCCAAGCCACGCATTTAGAGGCTAGAGGTAAACAATATTTTGATGGGAATGTGGATAATGAATTTAAAGGAAAAGGAAGAAAAAGGACTCTAGGAAAGAAAAAGGAAAGTTATTTTGTAAAAACTGTTCCAAAACAAGCCATGATAAAGACCATTGCTGGAAACTTCATCCGGAGCTGAAACCAGAAAAAATTAAAATCAAAGATAAGGCCAAAGAAAAGGGAAAAACGGTTGCAATTGCTGAACAACACTTAGGGTCTGAATTAGGTGATGAAACTAAAAGCATAGCCATGGTACTAAAGAACATAAAGGGGAAAGAGATTGTAAAGGAAACAAATCCCAGTTCTAGCACTTTAAACTGTCACATAGAAACTCCAAACAAAGAGAGGAGGATAGAGCTATTTCATGTGAGGATAATCTCAAAACACACAAAGATAGACACACTATTTGACAGTGGGTTAGAAGCGAATCTCATCTCAGAAGACTTAGTCAAGAAGATGAAACTTGAGACCATTCATCATCCAAAGAAATATCCATTTGGATGGATTTGCAAGGATGCTAATTTACAAGTCTCAAGAAAGTGCATGTTGCGCTTCGCCATAATAGCTCATTATGTTGATTTGGTTGAACTAGATGTTGTGCTGCTTGAAATTACAGGTGTGGTGTTGGGTAGTCCATATTTAACGATCTTCCATCACCATGAGAACAAGTATCATTTGTTCAAGGATGGCAAGGATTTTATTGTGAGAGCACATCAGAAGAAGCTAGAATCTTCTTTAGTGAATGCAGGGCAATTGAAAAGGCTTGTCAATGCAAGTCAAAATTTGACTTTGTTGATGGTTAAGCAAAATGATTTTGTACATAATCATTTTCATGTTATTGCTGATATAAATGATGATATGTTTAAGTCTGAAAGCAGGTCGTCTTTGGAAGATGACAAGATGTTGCAGAATGTGCCTTTGGTGTCAATCGATGTAGAGAACAAAGTGTCGGTGCAAAGTGGTGCAAGAATCCAAGAAATGGAAAAGCATGAAAGAAAAGAGGACACAAAGTTCAGCAAGGGTCAATGCTGGTTTAAAAATGGCAGGTTGGTATGGCGAGAAAACTTGGTTGGGAATCGACACAAGTACATGGCTCATTCGGCAAAAATTCCCGATGAGGACAGTTGGAAAGGTGAATTTTATTTTTAAGTTTCCTTGGAAGGTAGACCATTGTAGGAAAAATATGTTTTCTGCAAATTATAGTTGCTATTCTGCAAATTTCAAAAATTTGCATCATGAATCAGTCAAGGTTAGCAACAGTCGGTCAGCAGATTCAAGGAAGAAATTATCTTTTTATGAGAAGCTCAATTTGATGAAGTCAGGAAGATTTCAGTGGTTCAAGGTTGGAAGAGTGGAGAATCAGTCTCCTCATCTTCAATTTCTATAATTCAGAGAGCTTTTGGGGTCCAAAATCTTCCCATTGGGGAGGTGTGATCAGGAGATCATGTCCAAGTGGAAAAAAATGCTCAAAATGGAAATGCTCAGAAATGGTTGCAGTCCGAATGAACGGAAAGGCCTCTTCACTGCAATTCTGGCACCATGAACGAGACTCAAACCCGATGTCGTATGTGAAATTTATGAAGGTTTTAAGTCTCTAGTAAACTCCAAAGATCAGTGGCCCAAAGTTGACATTTTGACTTTGAAAAAATTAAAAAAAAATAATATTCCAAGGAATATTCCAAGAATATTTCTCGAAATGTTCCCTGGAATATTCCACAGGGATGAATGGTTGGAGGACAAGTGGCATTATGTCATTCGAAGTTGGTTTGACTATTTGTTATTTTGGCCAATCAACGGGTGCCACCTGGCAAGCCTGGAGGCGGCCACGTGGCCCCAGGCTGAGGAGTTTTGGCATTAAAAAAAGTTATTTTGACTTTGTAGGAGTCGAACCCGGGCCTCATGCCTGCAAGCACATATGCCCGACCGACCGGTCTACATTGTGTTTCTTAATATATATAGAACGCGCCTTCATTTTAAGGTTTGCAAAGGTTTTCAACGGAGGAAAAAGGGACTAGCCCTGAAGGGCTAGCTTGGTATTCACGCGACCAATCATTAGGAACCCAGGTCTCATGAGACTACACCGGTAAACGAAAACGGTTACTGCTAACCGTTAACCTTTATGTGTCCACTCTCCAACCTTTCGTGCGGCGGGTTTCATTAGCAGTTTTTCCGGCGGTTCAAACGAACCATATGTGACTAGTGCAGACTTAAAATTTTATGCCACTCTAAAAATTCCCATCAATTATGGTGCTGGTTCCGCCATTTACAGAAAATTTCCAATTTTGGAGCGCTAACTGGAGTTCCTCCAGTTCTGGAGGAGGATTTTGGGGGACATTGGGCAAAAATTTGTTTTTGCCATAACGTTCTCAATTTTCGACCAAATGAGATGAAATTTTAGTCAATTTTGGGTTTCATCACCATTCTAGAGTGTTTGGGATAGATTTCAGAGTGAACAGAGGTTTTCTTCATCCATTTGTGCTTCAGGGAAGATGAAAGATCCACTAGGGCCATTAGGGAGATGGAGCTGTATTGGGTTGTACTTCACTGTTTGAGGTGAAACAAAAGCCATTTTTAGCTTATTTCTGTCTTCTGAAGTCAAATTCACAGTGTTTTTTTCTTTTTTAGGCATATATTTCACTATATAACCATTTTTAACAACTTAATAGAGCAAGGACATGCCCATTGGGAGCCTTGGACCCGACAGATGTAGCCCAGGAGGGGTGAACTGCCTCATCAGTTTGTTGTGTTATGCTATGGTGAATTTATCTTGCTGTGTATTTATGATATAATATGTTAAACAATAAAATTAATTAACATTTCCTCACACAAAAAATTAGAAACAATTACAAAAAACATTTTGTTTAACCTGCAAGACATGGAGAATACTTTGCACACTTAATTAAATGGAAATGGATACTTTGCACAAAATTTACAAATAGTTCCATTTTCAGATCAGTAAAACACATGCATTAACATATCATTGTGATATTTTCCCTTCTTTCCAACTTAGTGCATCCTTCTAGAAAAATCCCTTTTAATGAAGCAGATATATCCATAGTGGTCCACTAATATTTGTTCACCAACAACTATTCCATTTTGGACTTATATATCTCAAAACTATGCTCATTGAATTTATGCATCTATATCTTTAAACTACTCAACTATTTTATTACACCATAGGAATCATTTCAATATATCTCCCATTTTAATGTGGTCTATCACATTTCGAGAAAAAAACATTAGCCATAAAAGTTTCCCATTGAAACCAAAAATAATTTGATACAAAACATAAGTTTTAACCTTATATAGTTCATTGTTTCAAATAGATTCTTAATAAAATGAAAATTATTCAATGTACAACATGCATTAGCATATAATTGTGATATTTTCCCTTCTTTCCAACTTAGTCCATCCTTCTAGAAAAAAATGCCTTTTAATGAAATAAAATATATCCATAGGGATCACTTGATATTTGTTCCTTGACAACTATTCCATTTTTGGACTTATATATCTCAAAACTATGCTCATTGGTTATGCATCTATATCTTTAAACTACTTAACTATTTTATTACACCATAGGAATCATTTCGATATATCTCCCATTTTAATGGGGTCTACAACATTTTGAGAAAAACACATTAACCATAAAAGTTTACCATTGAAACCAAAAGTAATTTGATACAAAACATAGGTTTTAACCTTATATAGTTAATTTTTTCAAATAGATTCTTAATAAAATTAAAATTATTCAATGTAAAACACATGCATTAACATATAATTTACTCGAGAAACCCAAAACGAGAAGATCATTTTTTTTATTAGTATATTAATTTTTAGATCATCAGACACACACACACATGTGCTTCCATGCTGCTTTATTCTTTTAAAATGTTAAAAGTGGAGTGTTTTATGATGTAATGGATATAAATAATCTAGATTGACATGGCTACAATGATATGATGATAGTGTAGGTTGATGTTGAAGTTGTAAAATTCTTTTACATATCAATTATTATAAATTATTAAACAATTTGATAAGTGTTAACTCATACTTATTATTAAGGACATAACTAATTTTTTATGAGTGTAGGTTGATGTTGAAGTTGTAAAATTCTTGTACATATCAAGGATGAATGATAGTACAAGCCAAAAATGACATTATTATAAATTATTGAACAATTTGATAAGTGCTAAATCATACTTCTTATTAAGGACATAACTATTTTGTCATAACGAAACTCTGATATATAAGCACAGTCTTCAATTCCATTGTTTTATAGGAAAAGTACTATCGTCACATTAAAGCATTTTATAAGGTTACTCTAAAACTAAAGGCTTTCTCCCATTAATTAAAGACAAACTTTAAATCCTAAAAACTGAACCTAAAATGGCTAAACTTCCATAGGATTTTAGTCTGTCTGTTGAGTGTTAACTTCTAAAAGGTTCTATAGGAAGAGTCTGTAAAGGGCCAGGTAGTGTTAACTTCTATAAGTTCTAAAGGCAGAGTCTGTAAAGGGCCAGGTAGCCTCTGGATCTCATCTTTTCTAAAAGGTGACATATCCAGTAAATGCCCCTACAGTCAATCTCTAGAATAGATCTAAATAAAGGTTCTTCATTTTAATATCCATAAACCACAACCACTTTAAGGCAAATTGTGTACATGTGTCATTTCTCCTATACATGTGTCATTTCTCCCATAAATTCTTAGGCAAAGTTTTTAAAGCATCTGTCATGTTGTGTTTCTCTCATTAACTTTAAAGCATGTTTTTAATAAGTGCATAAAATAATTTTGCAAACCATGTAAATGTCATTTCTCCCACAAACTAAAGGCTTTCTCTCATTAATTCAAGGCAAACTTTAAGGCCTAAAAATTGAACCTAAAGTGGTTGAACTCTCATAGGATTTTGAACTTCCATAGGATTTTAGTCTGTCTGTTGAGTGTTAACTTCTACAAGTTATAAACACAGAATCTGTAAAGGGCTAGGTAGCCTTTGGATCTCATCTTTTCTCAAATGTGACATATCCAGTAAATGCCCCTACAGTCAATCTCTGGAACAGAAATATAATTTCTTCATTTTAATATCCATAAACCACTACCACTCTAAGGAAAACCTTGTACATGTGTCATTTCTCCCTTCTCCCATAAAATTATAGGCAAAATTTAAGGCATGTGTCATTTCTATTTTCATTTCTCCCACAAACTCATAAAGGTGTGACTTTTGACATAACTAGTTGTTTTAGTAAGTGCATAAAATAATTTTGCAAACCATGTAAATGTCATTTCTCCCACAAACTAAAGGCTTCCTCCCATTAATTCAAGGCAAATTTTAGGGCCTAAAAATTGAACCTAAAGTGGCTGAACTCTCATAGGATAGTATCCCCCAAACTCAAGGCTTTCCCCCATTAATTCAAGGCAAACTTTAAGGCCTAAAAACTGAACGTTGTTTTAGTAAGTGCATAAAATAATTTTGAAAACCATGTAAATGTCATTTCTCCCACAAACTAAAGTGTTCTTCCCATTAATTCAAGGCAAATTTTAAGGCCTAAAAACTAAACCTAAAGTGGTTGAACTCTCATAGGATAGTGTCCCCAAATTCAAGGCTTTCCCCCATTAATTCAAGGCAAACTTTAAGGCCTAAAAACTGAACCTAAAGTGGCTGAACTTCCATAGGATTTTAGTTTTTTGGTCGAGTCTTAACTTCTACAAGTTCTAAAATCTCGATCTCATCCTTTCTTAAGGCATGTTATTGAACTAGATGTGATTTATGCCATAAATTTTAAGGCAAACTTTCATGCAAACCATGCATGAACCATGTATATGTGTCATAAATCTCCCTTAAACTCTAGGCAATGCAATCTTTAACGCATCTCATTTCTAGATGTGAATTCTACCATAAAATTTAAGTCAAAATTTAAGGTAAACCATGCACATGTCATTTATCTCATGTACATGTGTCATTTCTCCTATGAATTTGCAATAAATGTTAATTTATATATTTTATCGAATTTGTTTTTTTCAGGGATAAAAAAAAACCCACTAAATATGGTTGAAAAATGGAAATTATGCATAGATTTTCCTTGCTATCCCAATCCATGGAAAGTAGTGATTACATATGTGCTTTGCAATATTGCGACTAGCAAGGTCCTTCAAAGGAAAATGAATATACCGGGAAGAACAACAAACATCAAAGCATATTATATTGCATTGATAGAAGGCCTGGGAACAACTAGGGAGTATGGATCAAATGGAATTGTAGTTTTCAACAATTCCGAATTTGTGTGCAACTAGATGAAAGGTGTGTACCAAGTTAAGAAGGAGAGGCTAAAACAACTGCATGAAATATCAAACAATATTGCTAGCCAATTTCAATTTTTTAGTATAAGACATTGTACAAATGTTAATAAGATGTCTGTTGATCTATTGCGTGGGGCAATGCCAATTCATGATTCATCTATGAAATATGAATTAGAATTATATGGGGCAATGTCAATGCAAGATTCATCTCTCAAATATGAATTAGTTTTGAGACACTTTTTTTCAAAAATTCAAGATTCTTCTCTCAAAGATGAATTAGTGTTGAGACGCTCTCCTTCAAAATTTATTGATGGAAATTGTAACATATCTTGGATATGTGTGTGTTTTGTACTTATAAATGCATCTTTTTTAATGACCATGTGTTTTTTTCAATTATATACCAAGTGTGCTCCCACCACACCATGTAAAGTGCAACTTGGTGAACTTCACATTTGCAACAAGTGGTGAACTTCACATTTTTATAAAATTAAAATGCGGGGACTTCAACAAATTTTTGTTTAAATGGAGTTTCACGCTTCTTTTTTAATGACCATGTGTTTTTTTCAATTTTATACCAAGTTTGCTCCCACCATGTAAAACACAATTTGGTGAACTTAACATTTTTATAACTTTTTTTTTGCTTAAATTGAGTTTCACACATCAATTAGTGCTTTGAAAGTTGTGTTTTACATAATTTATGTACACTAAATTACATTAATTTTTTGAAATTTATTTTGAATTTATTTTAAATAGTAATTTAAAAAAATAATTGTAAATGTCCACTGTAGATATATATATCATGGAGGATGAACGACGAAGATCAACAGAATCCCATATCTCTACGAGAGAGGGGGATCAGGGATCGAGGGATGTTCATGGTATTTAAATATAATCTTAAATCTCCATACATATACATACATGTGTGTACATATGGAATTGATTTTTTATCAATTTTGTGAGTTAAATTAGTTGTTAATAAGTTTCATTTTTTATTTTTTAGGAGCCAAAAGGAGAAGTGTGTCTACTCCATCAATGGATCATGTCCATGGTTCACGCAATCGTGGTATGGTTCACGCGATTTAATCAATGAATATGTACATGTATTTATATATATGAATGTATTTTTGAACTGATTATAAATTCATATTTGTTTATGAAGCTTCTCTCTTGTATCGTGAGGTTGGTGGTGGTTCAAATTCCCATAGAGGTCCATCAATAAGTGTTGGCGGATTGCGTGAAGGTGGTGATATGTATTCCCCCAGAGGCCAATCAACGGATGGTCGTGTTGGTTCTCAACCAATCTGTGGTCGTGTTGGTTCTCAGCAGAGTCGTTCTAGTTCTCAACAGTCTCAGGGTGGGCAAGATGCTAGCCAACCACATCGAAGTGGCCATCAATTTGAATATTTTTTTCATTCAATTTGTACAAATTTGTTTACATGTGTTTTTTTAATATACAAAATTTTATATATTGATGTAGAGGCTAAAAATGCTACTCCAAATGTTGCTCAAAAAAGACGTAGGGCAGAGCGCTTCATTCAAGAAGAAGGTTGTCCACCAACCACGACTTATCCGATTGACATTTCCGATATACCTTGGGAAACAAACATGCAGCAATGCACCTTAGAAAGGTGTTAACATCTTCATGCAAAATTGAAGAGAGATCTCGTGGCTTTGACTCTACCTGCTGAGAGTCGACAAAGCTTGGAAATAGTTACACACTCTTTAGGCAAACTAGTAGATGTGTACCAAAAGCTTGGGCCAACCACTGATACTTTTCTAGAAGTCATGAGAAAAAGAAAGGAAATAGTGATGGGTCCCGATAAATAGGAGGTTGTTGAACAAAGAGTTACAACAATAATGGCCAAGTCTATGTTTAATTTCAAAGAAGGGCTGAAAAGAAAGATGTTGAAGGTGCAATATTTCAACCACCCTCATATAGCTCACTATTTGTATGATAGACACCTTGCGGCCTATGGACGACTCCCATTGAACGATGAGGTTCCACTTTATTTTGCAAAATTATTTTATGTAGAATTATTTTTGCAAATGAAACCCAATTACAATGGCCTTCCCTCTAAATTTTTTGGTCCTCAGAAAGGTCGATTGTGTGACCATGGGGGTGCTAGACGTGATGTTGAGTTGCCTCGCCCTGAGCCACCATTGGTTAGTCGACCTTTTCATGTCGAAAATTTGCGATCAGAGATGGAAGCCACTTCTCAAATTAGTCAAGAAGCAAGGGATGCCATCATTGACAATTTTCACAGTGGATTGGGTGGAGTCGATGTTTGTCTGAATTGACAAAGAGCACGTGAGAATGCACATGCTAATTTTGTGTATTATATGGATGAAGAGATTGACAACATGAATGTTGAAGATCTAAAAAAAAATGAAAAGTATTGTCGCAATGGTTGGAAGGAACTAATTGTTCATGAGGAAGAGGGCATGGGAACAATATGTGTTAATGGTTAGGGTTCAATTATTTTAACACATGTACAATTTGTAATAAATACATATATACTTACATTTTTTTGTATACATTAATCTAGCAAAAATGTATTATTAACTGTGAACACCATTTGCAGTTGTCACGCTTGATGAATGAAGAAAATGTTAATATCACATTCGGAGCCTCTGGTTCAAACAATCAAGATGGGTCTCACCATCAATCATACAATCAAGATGGTTCTCACCATCAAGATATGTTGGCAAATGTTAGTGTTTTTTAAGTGAACATGATGATGTACAATTATTTTTTATCTATTATTATATATATCAAAACATGATGAGATATTTTTAAAATAAATAATTGTGCACACATGTACATGTACATATATATAATAAAATGTTTTAACAGATTCTGATTCCATCCGATGTTTTTGGGATGGTGGTACCTTCTTCTTCCTTGGGAGATGTACCTTCTACTTCCTTAGGAGATGTGCCAAATCCACAATCACAAGTATGGACAATTTTTCACTTTTAAAATTTATGTTTTTAAGTTATATATTCCACCTCAAAAAGTTCCATTAAAAAATGAGATATATCTATATCTTGAGTTATTTAAATTTTTTGAATTTTAGGTTTTTGGAGATTTTCTTTCTGAACCACTCTTAGGAGATGTGCCAAATCCACCAGCACAAGTATTCAATTTTTCACTTAAATATATATATGTTTTTAAGTTATAAGTTATAAATTGAAGTTTAAAAGTTTTATTATAAATTGAGATCTAGAGATTTTGAGTTATTTTAATTTTTTTGAATTTTAGGTTTTTGGAGATTTTCTTTTGGAGCCTCTCTTAGGAGATGTGCCAAATCCACTAGCAGAAGTATTCAATTTTTCACTTAAATATATGTTTTTAAGTTATAATTTATAAATTGAAGTTTAAAAGTTTTATTATAAATTGAGATCTTGATCTTGAGTTATTTTATACTTTTAAATTTTTTGAATTTTAGGTTTCTATAGAGGATTTCTTTTCTCCACGGACTCTAGCAATGGAGATAGGAACATCCACACCATTTCAACCATTTGAACAAGTTGTCTAACTTTTTTTTTAATATTATTGAAAATAAGTTTATATATGCATTTTCATTTGAAAATTTTTAATATATATATAACTGTACATGTATATTGTACAGTTTACTATTCAAGATGTTCTTGTGGGGGAAGTTGTAGTGGATGAGTAACAAATGGACAGGGAACCTCGTATTTCATGATTTTTTTTACATTTTGTTTTTTACATGAAGTTCTATATATTCTCACTCAATTTTAAAACATCAAATTTTAATTTTGTATACATTGTGTACAGGTTCCCCATGCTTCACAAGATAGCTTGAGGATTGTGACTTTGCTGGGAGAGACACTACATCCATCTGTATTTGATGGATGATGCACATGCACATGTGCAACATTATATTTTCAATAGATTTAGTCTTAAATTTACTTTTTTATATATAGTCTTATCTAGATGCAGTCATATATAACTTGATACTTGATACTTGTGAGATCTACAAATTTTGGACATATTTTATGTGAACTACATTTGGTACATGTGAATGTGATATATAATGTTTTTAAAACTTAAGTTTTGGATGGTTGAACTACATTTAGAATGTGAAGTAATGTTACAGTGTTATATATAATTTGTTTTGTTTTTAAAACTCAAGTTTTGGATGGTTGAACTACATTTGGCATGTGATGTGAAGTAATGTTGTGTTAAATAATTTGTTTTGTTTTTAAAGTGTTATGGTTGAACTACATTTTGCATGTGAAGTAATGTTACTTGATACTTGATACTTGTGATCTATAATGTTTTGTTTTTAAAACTCAAGTTTTGATACTTGTGATCTATAATGTTTTGTTTTTAAAACTCAAGTTTTGGATGGTTGAACTACATTTGGCATGTGAAGTAATGTTGTGTTATAATTTGTTTTGTTTTTAAAATTTAAGTTTTGGATGGTCAAGAACTACATTTGGCATGTGAAGTAATGTTGTGATCTATATTAATGCTTTTCTTTTGAAAAACTCAAGTTTTGGATGGTTGAACTACATTTGGCATGTGAAGTAATGTTGTGTTATAATTTGTTTTGTTTTTAAAACTTAAGTTTTGGATGGTTGAACTACATTTGGCATTTGAAGTAATGTTGTGATCTATATTAATGTTTTTCTTTTGAACTACATTTGGTATGTAAAGTAATGTTGTTTTATAATTTGTTTTGTTTTTAAAACTTAAGTTTTGGATGGTTGAACTACATTTAGCATGTGAAGTAATGTTGTGATCTATATTAATGTTTTACTTTTGAACTACATTTGGCATGTGAAGTAATGTTGTGTTATAATTTGTTTTGTTTTTAAAACTTAAGTTTTGGATGGTTGAACTACATTTGGCATGTGAAGTAATGTTGTGATCTATAATGTTTTGTTAAATTAAAACTTAAGTTTTGGATGGTTGATCTACATTTGGCATGTGATATAATGTTAAATGTTTTTATTGGATAGTTGAACTACAATTGGCATGGCATGTGAAGTAATGTTGTGATATAATCAAAAAGTTTTTAAAACTCAAGTTTTGGATGGTTGAACTACATTTGGCATGTGATTATGATATTATGTTTTGTTTTTAAAATTCAAGTTGTCGTTTTTCAAACAAAAAAAAAATCACATGAATATATGTACATGTAGAAATGATTTTACACGTGTTTGAATATATATGTTAAAACAATTGAAGTACAATATATATATATATATATATATATATATAAACAATCATAAGATTCTAGGTCTTGTTAGATGTGTCAAACAATCATAAAATTTTAAAAATGCATTCTATAATGTATATATATCCAGTACGTGCAACATTTTTCATCAATGCATGTATAGAAAAGCTACTTTTAGTTAATTCCATTCTAGAACATATATATCTAGTACGTGCAACATTTTTCATCAATGCACATAGAAAATCTACTTGAATAGTTAATTGCATTATAGAACATATATATTCAGTATGTGAAACATTTTTCATCAATGCACATTGTAAAACTACTTGAACAGTTAATTGCATTCTAGAACATATATATATCCAATACGTGCAACATTTTTCATCAATGCACATAGAAAATCTATTTTCAGTTAATTGCCTAGAACATGTATATATCTAGTACGTGCAACATTTTTCATCAATGCACATAGAAAAACTACTTTAAGTTAATTGCATTCTAGAACATATATATCCAGTACTTGCAACATTTTTCATTAATGCACATAGAAAAGCTACTTTCATTTTTAATTGCATTCTAAAACACACACACACACACACACACACACACACACACATATATATATATTTGGTACTTGCAACATTTTTCATCAATGCACATAGAAAAGCTACTTTCAGTGAATTTCATTCTAGAACATATATATATCCAATACATGCAACATTTTTCATCAATGCATGTATAGAAAAGCTAATTTCAGTTGATACTAGTGTGCATGTACCAAAACAATGTACATGTGCAAACACTTGCACAGATAACATAACAAGGCAGCTCAGTTTTTAGTTGAGTTCTGGAAGTTCTAAAACATGAATCCAAAGAGAAGAAATTGTTGGGCAGTTCAATCAAAAAAATTCCAATGGAATGCCATCTTCAATGATCTGTTCATGATCAGATTTTGAAATTTTCCATTTCTTAATTTTTCTTTTTTTCTTTGATTGAACCTCAATCAACTTTATGCATGCTGCACACACCAAGTGACTATATTGACAATTTATGACATCAGGTTCATAGTCTTGAAAGTAAACACAATCCCCACTTTGATTAGTTTTTATGAAAAAATAACCTTTCAATATAATATATCCTCTTTCATATGGAAACCCATGATCATTATAGTTTTCTAATAATTTCATTTTTCGTTCAGTGCAACGCATCAAATAATACTTCACATTTTCATCGTTGTCAATAGGTGCAATTACAGCAAAAACATCTCCTGCACAATAAAACAAACTTAACAAACTTATGTATTTAAATTTATTTCTAGATCTCTATCATTTGAAAGCAATTCAAATGTTACCTTCTATAACAAGATCAGAAACTCAATCACCATTAGATGAGATTGTAGTCTCCTATGATTGCATTTCTTCAAACATTGCAACATGCATTTCCCCCTTTGTATTTAGCTCTGTATGTTTCCAATATTTTACATACATTTTGTTTTCACAAACGCCATTGGATTCTGTGTTGTCTATGCAAACATGAAAAAAAAAGAATATTTTCTTTTATCCAATGCAAACACATTTGTGGACAACTTTGTTTTAATTGAATGCAATTTTCGAGTCCCTTTTATTGTTTCAACGTCACTTCCAACTGATATATCTACATCTTCGATCCCAATATGCCAAAAAAACCTATATATGGAAAATTCAAAGAAGAATGTAAATATGATATCAAAATACCATCAAATATAATCATTTTGATAAATGTACATTGTTTAAAATTAGATATCCAATAAAAATTAAATTTAATGTACCTTCACACTTCCCTTGATCAGTTAGTTAAATGGCTTAGAGCAGCGATGCACCATTGAACAACTTCTTTAGCGTCCACAAGTCAGTTTGCAGAGGGGTTTATTTGATATCTTCGAAGTGCTTGTTTTATGAATGCCCCTGCATAAAAAACACACTCAACGAAACACTAAGTTGACATATCAAATATGTACAAAAAAATTCCACAAAATAAGTAATAGAAAACTAATAAAATTTCTGACAACTTTTATTTTTAATGCAGAAAGAAATTCTAAACAGAAAAATTGTTTTGGCTTGCAGAAAGTTGAAGAACAGAAAAAAATGAAATTTTTTTCTCAAAAAAGGGTAAAAATTGTATCCCAACTTCACATTTTCACCCTTAAACCTTCTCCCATATAGAACCTTGAATGGACTCATGTTCAAGGAATGTTGATAGCATGTTGGACAAGGTACCCCTAGATTGAAGTTTTTGTAAAAGAATTTGCATTTTGAGGAGCGGAGTGTGCTGCACGCGTATATGTTAGAGTCTTAGGGGCTTAGGGGCGGGTCAAATCAAATTATTTTGTGAAGGGATGGAAATGTTTTGAATGCTTAGAGCTCTGCCCATGGTTTTTAGACCATGGTATTGTAAAAGAAAAGACTGTAAAAGGATTCTAGGGATATCTCTATCAATAATCATGACATACTACATATGGATCTAAAGATATATTGAATTGAGTCTGTATTTTGTGTTTTGTGTGAAAGGGAAGGCTCCTGTAGCTAAGTGTGCGGATACCTTAGAAATTTTGCAGCTGAGTGCGTAGACCCCTGCAATTGTGTGTGTAGGGCAGAAAGTGTTGTATTGAGAAGATTGAAGTAATAAAAGAATACTTTGAAGACAGATCTGTGTTCTTACTTATATTTTTTCTTTATCTGTTTGATTTTATCGTTGCTACGTTAGGTTTTTTATCTATATTGTCATCGCGAAGTTAGGGTTATGGTTTCTTATGATGATTGATGCATGCTAAAGTAGAAACACGCAGTGCGCAAGCTAGTTATATAGAAGTATTGAATAATGAATGCATAGTTAGCATATTGATCCTATGAAGGTCTGATATGTATTAAAGAGATGATAAGCTCAAAAGCCACACTCCATAGTCCCTCTAGATGCAAAAACCTAGTTCTAGCATCCCCTAATATTTCCTCGGGTGATACTTCAATCTGTGAAGTAGATCGTTGCTGAAAGGGTCAATAATAGTGGACTTTTTTGGTTTGCGCAACCATATCTGTGTAGAAATTAGTATACACTAAGCATGCATACATCTAGATTCCCCTTATCTCACAATATTTAACTTCTTGCAAAATACAGAATCATTCCACTATTAATCTTTTGCGGAAAATTAATTGCACACACATGTGAAGCATAAAATAAAAACAATCGCACATAACACAGTTGTTTAACGGGAAAGCCTGAAGCTGAAAACCTAAACTATCATATATTATGTATCATGAAGATCATGTAACAATCTCATACAAAGCTTAGTACATCAAGCTCTTAGTACAATCAATCGTCACACACTAATCAGGAAAAATCTGCAAATCCATGCACCGATCTTTGCCCTCCTGCTAGCCTGCCTCCACTGTGCAATCCCTGCTGAAGAATAACTCAGAATGAATTCAAATTACACTTTCCTTGATTGCACAATCCTCATAAAATCCAATGTGTGTGTGATGCAATCAATGCATCACTATAGTCACAACAGATAGTCCATCTTGCCCTTTCACCTATCTCTCCACTGGGTCTCCACTGGAACTGCCATGCACTATAGTTAACTGCTGTATTGTTCAGTTGATTAATGAGTTATTATTTGTGAATTAATTAAATAATTAATTCACTTCACTCTCACTAGTGTATCATTCAGTTAGACTAGATACAACTAGCTCAACTGAGTCTAACTGAATACAAATCCATGAACTACTCTTCCAACTTTGTCATAACTTTGCCACTTCAGTTCTAACTAAGTCCTCCATGCATGAACCACCAGTTGCCCTTGGGAATTGTGTAATTCCCTCAGGCTACTGATTTTCCAAATCCATGCACTGAAATTAAGTGCTCCAAGAGAATAAGTTGTTGTTTATTGTCGGATTATTATTAAGAGCTAATAATAATTGACACTTCTATTTTTAGATCGACGATCTATAAATAGATTTCACCTAATATTATAAAAATATAATTTCATCTATTTTTCAAACTTGTTCAACCATCCACAAATAGCATCCTGCAACTTCTAAAATATGATCACCATGTCTAAAAATAGACATAGTCTAAAAATAGACTTGCGCCAAAAATAGCCTACTGGCCCACTTAGTGAAGGCGACTCTTTTCACTAAGCTCATCATCTTGTTGAATCTCAACACTCCCTCTCAACAAGATATGGATTATCCTTCACCCTGATCCTGCCTCTATGGTATTCAAATTTTCTCCTGGTGAGCGCCTTCGTCAGAATATCTGCATCCTGATCCTCCGTAGGAATGTACTGAAGCGACATGATCTTCCGCTGCACACAATCTCTGATACGATGATATCGAATATCAATATGTTTAGATTTATCATGAAACATAGGATTAACCGAGATTTTAATGCAACTTTGATTATCACAATGTATCACTGTAGGATCTAAATGTGAACCGAAAAAACCGACCAGGATCTTCCTCATCCAGATAACCTCACATGCAGCTTGACTTGCTGCCATGTATTCTGCTTCTACTGAACTGAGTGCCATAGATATTTGTTTCCTAATGTACCAAGAAACTGATGTAGATCTGATACTGAAAATCCCTCCTGATGTGCTCTTTCTTTCCATTGGGCTGACTGACAATCTGCATCCATGAATCCATGCAATTTCACCTCATCTGTCTGTCTATACCATAAACCATACTTAGATGTGCCCCTGAGATATCTTAGGAAATGCTTGCCTGCCTTCCAAAAGAGCTTGGTAGGTTTAACCATCGCTTGTGAAAGTTGGTTCACCGCATAGCATATGTCCGGTCTTGTATTAACTAAATACATGAGCGAACCCACCAATTTTCGATAAAAAATAGCATCCACTACCTTTGCCGATGTAGCATCCTCTTTCCTCCAATTTCCTGGAAGAGGAGTGTCGATAGGCTTGCAGCCTTGCATGTGAAACTTCTCCAGTATCTCCTGGGCATACTTTCCTTGAGACACAAACAGTTCACCTTCTCGCTGCCATATTTACAATCCAAGGAAATAATGAAGGAGGCCCAAATCCTTCATCTCAAACTCCTTTGCAAGATCTGCCTTGCATGAGTGTATAAAAAACTCATCACCCGTTAGTATTAAATCATAAACATAAAGAAAAATGATTAAAAGCTTACCCTCCACCACAATCTGGTACAGGTTTGCATCCGCCTCACTCTTGGTGAAGCCAAGTCTAGTGAAATCGCTGTCGATGTGAGTGTACCAAGCACGTGGTGCTTGTTTTAGCCCATACAACGCTATTTTGAGCCTGCACACATGCGACTAACTGCTGAATATCTCAAATCCTTCAGGTTGCTCAATGTACACCTCTTCCTCAATGATCCCATTAAGGAACACAGTCTTCACATCCATCTGATGAATGTGCGAACCCATCTGCGCTGAGAGAGAAAGGATGGTCCGTATGGAAGAATACCATGCGACAGGTGCAAAGGTTTCTTCATAGTCAATCCCCTCGATCTGTAAGAAGCCTCGAGAAACAAACTTGCCTTATACTTCTCGACGCTCCCATCAAAAACTTTCTTTACCTTGTAGATACATCTTGATCCTACAACTGATTTTCCCGCCGGTCTTGGAACAATCTCCCAAGCACTGTTTCTAAAAATGGAGTCATACTCCTCCACCATGGAATCTACCCATGTGGGCTCCTGCATTGCTTCTTCGAAAGAAGATGGCTTTGTCACGACACACTTGCTCATAAGAGCCATGTATCTAGTATAACGGTCAGGTGACTATCTCTGTCTGTGCTGTGATGTAGGGACTCCTACATTCTGTGCCGCATCAACCTTCAGTCTCTCAGCTTTTGTGGTATGCTTTCTACCTTGTCTGATGTTTTTTTCTGCATGAGTGGACTCCTCCACTCCATGAATCTCCTCCTGTGGCTGATCCACATCTAGAGGCTCATCTTTGGGAACAAGAAGTTCCTCCTCCGAATGCAAGTGTAGCTCCCTCTCAAGCGACAAATTCATGGCTTTCACCTCATTGAATTTTATATCCCATCGCATCACAGTCATCCGACTATCTAGAAAATACACACGATAATTATGGGGTGTTTCTATGTACCCCACAAATATCCCAACTTCTGCAGTCGGCTTCAGCTTCTTCCTGGTATCCTTTGTCACATGAATGTAAACATATGAGCCAAAAATATTCAAATGAGAAATATCAGGCTTCTTACTAGTAAAAGCTTCTTCAAGTGTACTCATGCCATGTACTCTATAAGGACAACGGTTTTGCACATAAACCGCAGTGTTGCATGCTTCTGCCCACAAGTGCATCGGTAGGCCCTGGTCATGCAACATCGCTCGTGCAACACCCACGATCGTTCTGTTCTTCCTTTTAGTGACCCCATTCTGCTGTGGGTTATGAGGCGTTATGAGTTCTCTTCGAATTCCTTCTTTGCTACAAAAGTCTTTGAATTTTCCCGAGATGTATTCACCACCATTATCGCTCCGTAGAGATTTCACTTGCTTCCCCGACTCCTTCTCCACCAATGCTTTGAACTCACAGAAATTTGAGAACATTTCACTCTTCTTCTACATGAATAAGATCCAGCATCTATGAGAATAGTCATAAAAAAATATAACATAATACCTGTGTTTTTTTGTTGAAGAACCGAGAAAGGTCCACACACGTCTGTGTGAATTCTCTCAAGGATCACCGAAGCATGGTTCTCCTTTTCATGAAAGGTGGTCTTCACAAACCTACCCATAATACATCCCTTGTAATGATCTGAATGTGCAAGAGTACCCTTGGGAAGTCCAGTAGAAATCTATTGCAAAATCTTCAAAGCACCATGGTGAAGATGGCCCAATCTCCTGTGCCATAATTCGCCCTCATCTCGGCTCACCACTTCTTCTACTTTGCCCACCATTACAACGCAACCATCTACCTCCAGCTTGTATAGATTCTTAATTTGAACCCCTATATTCTTGGTTTGACCCATTGTTTTATGTCGAAGTAAAGCTTTTCCCTCACTGAAAACAACATCATATCCTTTGTCTTCCAACATTGCGACTGAGACCAAGTTATTCTTCATACCTGGAACATGCATAACATCCTTCAACAAGAATGGATTACCAGACTCCCTCTCAAAGGTAATGGTGCCAATTCCAGTCGCACTATACCAACCATCGCTGCCCATCTCTATATGCATCTGGAGGTCCTTCTCCTCCAAGTCACTGAACAACTCCTTGTCTCCCGTCATATGGAAAGATGCACCACTATCAAGATACCACACCGATCCCATTACGATTGAAACCAAGCATGCAACCAAAGAGAAATCAAGTTCAAATTGCGAGGCTAAGGCTTCTCCAGCTATAGATCCAGCAGCCTTCTTGTTCTTCTTCTTCTGTGGGCAGTTAGTGGCGAAATGCCCGTGTTCGTGACAATGAAAACACTTCACTTTGGGCAAATCCTGCTTCTTGTCTTTAGCATCAGATTTTGAAGGAAATTTGTTCTCCTTCCCTTTCCTTTATTTGGAAGCCAAAGCATAATTCTCTTCATCTTCATTCTTCAATGAGGAGCCATCCCTGGTACCCCGCCTTATCTCCTCCTGCACAAGATCTGACCAAAGTCGCTCCGATCCCGGTAGTTTCTCCCGTCCATTGACAGAGTCTTCGTAGCTATGCAAACTCTTCGAAAGCCCAAGGAGAGCCAATCTCACCAAGTCTTCATCATCAACAGTAACCCCCACACTTCCTAGTTCATCCTTGCAGTGGAAAAACTTCGTGAAGTATTTTGAAATACTATCGCCCTTCTCCATTTTTCTGAGCTTGTCTTTAAGCGCCAACTTCCTATGGTCACTTCTGCTTTGGAAAAAATCTGTCAAGGCCTTCCACATTAAGAATGGAGTGGCTTTCCTATGAAGGTTGGACACAATATGGTCCTTCACACCTTCCAACATAATTCTTCTTGTCTTTGCTGTCTTCTTTTGCCATGCGTCAAGTAATGCAGCATCGCTATATCCCGACTTAGGAACATCGCTATCGATGAACTCCTTCAGTCCATTATCCTCCAGCACCGCATCCATCTTGTCCTTCCTGGCTATGTAATTTGAGCTCCCATCAAGGGCATACTCCAATCACAACCCATTGAAGGAAATTTCAATGTATACTCAACTTCTGCACCAAGAATCTTCTGTAGCAAATTCAAATTGTCCACCATCACAAACTCACCAATTCTTCACAATTGCAATCTTCAAGAATTAACAATGCTCTGATACCATGTAGAAATTAGTATACACTAAGCATGCATAAATCTAGATTCCCCTGATCTCATAATATTTAACTTCCTGCAAAATACAGAATCATTCCACTATTAATCTTTTGCGAAAAATTAATTGCACATGTTAGCACCTGATCTGGACCCCAGGCTGAAAAGGGAAAAATAGGGTAACAACTTAACCACGCTCAACCTTGTAGCTAGCCCTACAAGGTCAGGAGAGGGCTCTCTCCGTAAAATGGATATTCAACAAAGTACAATAATGATATGATATTATGCTAGGTAAAATGATGGGAAAAAGGTTTTAATAAAATGAATGAATTTTCAGGGATGTGTGGGATATAAAAGGGACAGTTGAAACTGGGGAATTAAATCAGGATACAGGGTATTTCATGGGGCAAGATAGGTAGGAAATTTTAGCAATTAAGTTTAAATAAGGATGGGATGGAAGGACTGGTGAGGAGCTGAAAAGGGCACAATAAATGGATCCTTTTCAAACAGAAGAAAAACACAGAGTATGAATGATTTCCCAAGGCAGAGCATATAAAATGGATTCTACCTTTCTATCCTGAAAGCATTCAAAAGGAAATGTTTATGGATGAGAGGTGAAACATAACAATTTACATATGAAACAAAGGAGAGAAACAAATGCTAAATCTAATACCACATGGATCCCACAAATCAGAGCTGCATCACTTTATTAATTCCCTGTCAAACTAGATCCACAGAAAAAGGGAGCTATTTTGACAGCTCAAGAACTGAAATCTGAATATGGCAAAGAGAAACAACAATTTGCCTCTGAAAATAAGGAACAATAAGACCTTTGACTACTTGAAAATTCATTGTTATACATGGATGAAAGAAAATAGGTAATCCGGAAACAGATTTCCTACTTTGCTGCTGCTGTAACAATCTCTGTTTTATATAAGCTTTCTCGGCCTTTGACTGTCGCTTTGCTTTCTCAAGAAAACTAACTTTTAAATAATACACCTTTGAAATAACATAAAAATAAAATTATGCTTTAGTGAAGGGAGAAAACCGATTTTGAATGGGAAAAGGGAAGGGAAAGGAAGCGGGACCCGCATCGCAATCGGAATCGGAAGAGCTTGGGAAAGGGGATATAACATATAATAAAACATTTGAAATATGCTTATGTGACGGTGCCATCACAATCGGCGATCAGATAAATGGGAAAATATATATGGAACAAAACCCAAAAGCTCCGATGCGATTGACAGAATGGGAATAGGAATAAAGATTAAGTCAAAGGGATAATGGGTGGAAAATGGATATAAAAGGTTTCGACACCTTTACAAAGGAGTGAAATGATTTATATTGAAAGAGCGGAGGGCTGGCAAGGTGGGACCCGAGAGTAATTCGGGATCAGAATCGGGAGAGGGAGCGAGATATAACATATTTCAACACCTCCGATGCGATGGGGACGTGGCTTTATAAACGGATTAAAAATAAAATTTATGTTTTACAAAGGGAGGAAAATTTTTATTATGAACAGGCGGGGGAATGATATGGTGGGACCGGGGTCAATAGGCATCGGGAGGTTGGGGCGGGTGCATTACACAAAAAAATTTAGCCGATGCGATTGGGGGGAGGCAATGGGGAAAACCTTTGTATAAATTAAATATAACAAAATTCAATTTTACAAAGGGGAAGGGCCTTTTTATAATGAACGGGCGGAAGACTTAAGTGGTGGGACCCATAGATCCATCGGCATCGGAGATCGGAGGGGGCGGAGGGGCTGTTTTATATACAGTCGCTGATTGCAATGATCCGATCGGCTGTGGGTCGTTGGATCAGATGATGAGATCAACAGCGGAGGGATGGTCGGAGGATGTTAATCGGGGGGGAGTCTTTGGAGGCGCCGATCAAGTCTGGGCCATCCGATCAGATGGGTAGATCGACGACCAAAATGTAATCGGGTGGAGTTTCATTGGGGTTATATAATCAGGAGTTGCTCAGCACAATCACATCAGAGGTTTGGGCGAAGGGCCAATTGGGGACAATTGAAATGTTGCGATTGCGATGGAAGGGAAAGGGACTTAAGGTGGTGGGGTTTTATAATATAAAACTTTGTTATAAAGTTTTATCATAAAGTTTCATGGTATGGTGGGGAAGTGGTTAATACATCGCATATGTGTTAAAGAGATTAAATAATGCGATTATGTAATTGGAGGGGGGGAAAAAGAGATTTATTAAAGAAAATATAAAACTTTAATAAAATAAAATTTGGGGAAAGGTGGGAAAAGGGATTATTTAAGGGTATAGGGGACTTTTTACTTCACTTAGGCATAAATTTCAATCCAGGACTCAGTTTTAAGAGTGTAATATACCGTTGGAAAGCTCTTTCCGGGCTCTTTCTGTTGGATCTACTTGGAACATGATTTGACGTTGAAAATTTTGTGGAAAACTCCTCTGAAAGCAGGGTGATGACTTTGTGGAGATGGCAGCTTCTAAAATTTGACTTATTACATATGATGACATGAAATTACATAATGAATTATAATAAAGGAAAAATATCATGTTTTCACCTCAAAACATGGTTTTGAGGTGAAAAATACATCAAGTTGAATAAAATATTTATTTGATCTTCCCAGGTGTTGTGACTTTGAGTTTATTGACTTCCTCATGACCTTGCTGATATTTATGACACTTGACTCATCAATTTGACCATGGTGAGATCCTAGGACCTAATGAGACCCATCCTATGAACTATTGACATGACTCACAAAGTGAAAGTAACTCATGACTAAAGACCATAGAAAGGAGAATCAACAAGTTTCACATGAGGGAAAACTGATAAAAAATTACTACCATCAATGAATCCATGACCTAGCGCAATGGTGAAATTTATTGGTATGGGACTCCTAATATGCAAATGCGAAAGAGAAATTTTGATCACTGATGGAAGTATGACTAAAATGACACTAACATTGGCTCCAATGGGGATGGTAGCTCCTTGGAGGTGCCAAGAACACCGTAGACCAAGTAGCCTTATCCATTGGGCATGGAGTCAAAACACTAAAAACTGACACAATGCAGACTGACTCTGACTCAAGACTAAGACTGAAAACTGAAATAAAACCAAACCATACACATATCATTTAAGTTTTATAGCCTTCACCTCGGGCCCCAAACTTCAATGACTGTGTACTTGAACTCTGATCAAAATAACATGGTATATAAAATGGTGATGACATAGATTCTGATCCATTGTCTTCAACGATGGCAGTGCTTCAAAAGCCTACCATTCACTGCTCCTCCAGGGAAATATTGGCCATCCATCTCTGAAAGAAAGAAGGCATTTTGTCCCCTGTATGCTGAAATCTTGTATGGTCCTTTCCACAGGTTGTAAAACTTACCATGCTTCCCTTTGTCCTCATTCCTTGCATCCCATTTTAACACCACATCATCCAGATGAAAATTATCTGCTTTTGTCTTTCTATCATAGATCTTTTTAATCTTCTCCTGCAACTGAACAATGTTCTGTGACACTTCCTCTCTTGTTTGCTGAAGGTGGATCATATGATTGATCCTTTGCTGATTGTCATCGTCCTCGCTTCCAACTTCTTGCAATAATATCATAACTGGAACTGGAAGAGATGTGGGGAAAACAACATTAGTACCATAAACCAATTCAAAAGGTGAAATACCTATTGATTTCTTACTGCTGACTCTGTCTGCCCACAGAGCGTTGATAAGCTTGCGGTGCCAGTTTATTTTGTTTGCCTCCAACATTTTCTTGATTATATTTATCACCGATTTGTTGAATGACTCATCCAGGCCGTTGCCTTATGGATAGTACGCTATTGAATGGCCCAGCACGATATTTTATTTCTCACAGAAATCGACCATCTTCTTGGATCTGAACGCTGCTGTGTTGTCTGTTATAATTTTATAAGGGCAGCCAAAACTAGATAAAATATTCGATTATAGGAATTGAATAATTATCGTGTCTGTAGATTTCCTAGTTGGGATGGCCTCGATCCATTTAGTAAAGTAATCCATCCTTATTAGGATCCATCGATGCTGCGCTAATGAAGCGAGATGGATTTATCCTATGAAATTGAGTCCCCACTGCTGAAAGGGAGCTTTTACTGAAACTAGTTTCAAAGGAAGAGGCAGCAATTTCTTCTTCCCTTGGAAAATTTGGCATTCATGACAATTCATCACTATTTTATATAAATCATAAAATAACGTGGGCCAATAATATCCTGCTCTTAATACCTTGTTAGTTGTAGTCTTCCAAAACAAATGACCGCCACAATCGCCTTTGTGGAAATCATGCATCACCTTCTGAGCTTCTTCTTCAACCAAACAATTGAGCAGAACACCTCTTGGATCTTTCCAATATAGAGCATTGTTTAAAATGCAGTATTTTGCAGATTTAAGTTTCAGAGATCTACCTTTACTCTTAGACATGCGTGAAGGTGGTGAAAGATGCTTAAGGACATAAACGGTATCTGAATACCAAGGGGATTGTAGAAAAATGTCTGAAATCAGAACGAGAAAACCTTCATCTTCATCTTTTGACATTGCTGTAATGAGGTTTATATCCAGGGCACGCAGATTTGATTGGGCCATCAATTTTGCCAAGCCTTGACCTTTGATCAACTTCATGGGTTTGATCTCCAGATCGTACTCCAACATAGCTGCTATCCATTTACCTCTTCGACCTTCTGGATCAGTTTGCATCAACACATCCTTCACTGCTGCGTTAGGGACATATGTTATAGTATGTGAATGCAGAATGTAGACCCTAAAATCATTCAATTCATTTATAAGATCCAATGCTTGCTTTTCAACAATATTATACCTTAAAATAGCATCTCTAATAGTCCTACTGAAAAACGCAATTGGCTTTTCAACTTGATCTCTCTTTTGTATTAAAACAACAACCATAGTATGCTCTGATGCAAACAAAAATATGATAAAATCTTGAGTATAGTCGGGACTAATCAAGACTGGGGCATTGGACAAAGCAAACTTTACCAGATTGAATGACTTGATAGCTTCTTCACTCCACTTGACAGTGCTATCTTTCTTCAACATGTTAGTCATTTCTCTTAGATGTTCAACCAGGTTAGGTATAGATCTGCACAAGAAATTCATCTTACCATTAAAATCTTGAATCTCCTTCTTGTTTCGTGGAAGGTCTATGTGCTAAATTTCTTCCACTCTATATGGATCAATGCAGATACCATCTTTAGAGATGATATGCCCCAGCAACTTGCCTTCATCCATGGCAAAGAGACTCTTCTTTGGATTAAGAGAAATCCCTAACTTTCTGCATCGCTGAAAAACGACTCTCAAATGGTGAAAATGCTCATCATCTGAACTTGAAAACACTGTCAAATAATCCAAATAAACAACAAGAAATTGGCAAAAGCAATTTCCATTGCTCGCTAGAAAGTGGCTCCAGCATTCTTCAGTCTGAATGGAATTTTAGCATACTGGAAGGTTCCCCAGGGTGTTGTGAAGGCAGTTTTGTCTTGGTCTTTCTCATGCACCAAGATCTGGTTGTAGCTTGAGTAGCCATCAAGTAGTGACATCCTAGATGCTCCAACTACTCTCTGCAGAATATGGTCTATATTCGGAAGTGGATAATTATCCTTTAAGGATGCCTTATTCAAATTCCGAAAATCTATGCACAATCTTATCTCTCCTGTCTTCTTACGCACCTAGAACAAATTTGAAATCCAGTCAAAAAATATAATAGGAACAATGATATCTGATTTGTACAACCTGTTTACCCCTTTTTCAATGGATGGCAGCAACTTTGGATTTATTCTTCTCAGCTTCTGTCTCAATGACTTCTAATCCGGCTTGATAGGAATAGTATGATGGATTATGTTCTTATCATACACTTTCAAATCTGAATAATCCCATGCAAGCACATCAGAAAATTCAGAAAGAAACTTAACATACTTATCCTTTACCTCACGAGACAATGCCTTTGAAAATTTCACAAACTTGGGTTTGTCAGGTGTTCCAAGATTCACATCTTCAACTCCTTTCTCGGTGGGCACCAAGCTTGGTTTTTTTGCAACATCATCCTGATAAAAAAGTTCCTCTAAAGGTATAAGACCTCTAGGAATTATATTATCTTTCAGCTGCAATATGTCCATCTGATTTGCTTCCAATTCTTGATCATCAACCTCATACTCACCTTCTATTGGAGTATCTTTGAACTTTCCATCACCCTGCAAAAAAGCATTAATCTCATGGTCATCCCAAAACACTTGCCAATATCTTAAATTGTCAGGAACAATAGGCCTATGTTTGACATAGATCTCAAACTTGTTGCTGGAGTTCATCGGGATCTTCAAGTTGCTGGTAGTAGTGGCAAGGGAATCAACAATAATGTTCTGCATCCTGGGTATTGCTGTCAAAGTGTATTCTGGGAATGTCTTCAAGATAACCAGGACTGCATTCCTGTATGCCCTCAATCGGGGATGCTTTTCTTGGTACTCTCCTTTCACCTGTTTGATTATTAAATCGGAGTTCCCATACACATAAATCCTCTTTGCATTCAAATTCTTCAAAATTTTGAGACCTGCAATCAAAGCTTCATACTCCGCTTCATTGTTAGAGCAGTTAAAAGCCAACTTATAAGCACATACTATAACATTGTTGGGAACCTTTTCAGGCTGGAAAACAGGGCTCCTAATCCATATTCCAATACCAACTCCATCCTTACCAACAACTCCATCAAAATCCATGCTCCACAGGCCTTCTTCTTCTTCTTGCAGATACTGAAATTCTGTTTCTTTCTCCTCTTTACCTTGGCTAATTTCTGGCTGTTCGCTGTCCTTTGGCTGCTGACAGGCAGGAGGCTCAGAAGTGTTTGCTGCTTTATCTTTTTCCTGTTTGAGGACTTCTCTAAAGTTCTCTAAAATCTCATGTATCTCATCTACTTGTACCAACTGAACATTCTCATCATTTAAACCACCATCTGAATACAAGATGAAGGACTCTAAATCTGTGTGGACAACATTAATGGGATGATTTACTGGCTTGTCTTTGCTGGTAATCATATATTTCATTTTCTTCTCCCTATATAGTTTTCTCAATTGGCCAAAAGCGGGAATGGTGGCATAAGGGAAGTCAAGCTGCATGGTTCCTTTAAGTTTTGCACCCCAAGACCTAGATAGGAGCATTCCAAACCATGGTGGGACATCGGCAACCACTATGTCCATCAAGACATTTTTGGCTGGGATTTGATCTAAAGACACTACCAAATATTTAATAAGACTAATACAATGGACCCTACCTGAGTCAAAAGAATACAAATCATGATATTTACGAGTAATATCAAGTCCTAACTTCTCCATGATGGCCTTGGGCATCAAATTATTTGAGGCTCCGGAGTCCAACATAGCATTATGCAAGATGAACTCATGTAATGTAAGACTTAGGTAAAAAGGAGGGACTTCACTTTCTTCATATTCTTCTGTGCCTGGACCAAAGATGAGTTCAGGATAGTCATCCTCTACATTCACCATATCAGAAACAGAGTCTATTTGCAAAATTCTAGATACCTGAATTTTGTAAGCACTATTCTTCAATAACTCAGTCAAGGGAATAGATACTTTCAGTTTAGAAATTTCATTCTCCAAATTAAAGGAAGGGACTTTCTCTACCTCTTTAACTGGAGAATCTCTCTTCTCTGTTTGCTCCTTTGCTGCGCTCTGCTGGTTCTTTTCAATTGCAATGTTATTTGATGAAGGTGCTTTACTGGAGGAAGGGTCAGCTGGCTCTTTTACTTTCTTCTATGCATCGTTCTTCATTTGGAGCTCTTTTCTCTTTTTAATGGGACTGATCGTAACATCTCTATTCCTCAAAGAATATTGATTTTGTTGGGCCGATAAGCATTCATGTACCTTATCTGGTAGTCATCAGACTCTTCTTCCAACACTACATCATTATCCAAAATGAAATTTTCGTCCCTTTGAATATCTGGAGTCGCCACTATGTATTCTTCATCTTTAGTGAGAAATATGGGTGCACCATCAGCTGTGAAAAAGTGATTGGATTCAATCAGAGGATCATCATCCTCATCTGTCTCTTTTCCTAGCACGTAATTCTGCTGCAATGGGGTCCTGATTTGTTGTTGTGGTGGCGCTGCTTGGTCTTGCGTTCTCTGTTCTCTCTGCTTAATCCTGAATTGAGGCTGCTGCCCTCTGAAATTCGGATTCCTGATTTGAGGCTTAGGTCTATCTGAAATGGTTAATCGATCAACCATCTTCTCCACTGTCCAAATCAGATTGTCCATTTTGCTGTCTGAAGGGGAGGCTTCCTCTTTCACCGTGATTCTCTTTTCTGCTCTGGTTCGAGCTCTTTTAGCTGGCAGATTCGCTTCTACACTTACCGTTATCTTCTGCATGTCTTCAAGGGTAGTGGGATCTCTCTCCCGCAGTTGATATGCCGTATTGGCATCGAAAAATTATGGAAATTTCAGCAAGGCTAATCCCATAGGAGGTTTCAGGTTAGCTGGAATAGCATTATATACAACATTAAATCTCAAACAATAGTCCTGTATAGTTTCACCCACATTTCTCTTAATATTCTCATACTCAGACAAAATTTGTAGTGGGTTTTTCTTTACCTCCCACCAGTCTAAAAAATGTGTGTGTAACTCCTGTAAAGTGTGAATAGAGCCTGCTGGTAAGGCTCCGAATCACTTTCTGACTTCACCTCTGAAGCTTTGAACAAACAACTTGGTAGTTACATTCTCTACTTCTACCTCATGTAGATCAAAAAAGTCATTCATCTTATCAATATGCTGCTGGGCTGTGATGCTTTGAGTGGCATCAAAGATGGGAATTTTACTCTGATAATAAGTAGGCATATCATTGAGAACCTGAGGTAAAACCAGGGGTGTGTACCAGGCAGCCATGACTCTAGGAGTATTTACAACAGTATTTGTGTTACTGGGATTTAAAGGAGGTGTTGATGGAGGAGATGACAACTGGGAATTGACTGATGGGAATGCTGATGAATTAGGAGGAGGGAATGCTATTTCTGATGACTTTGAAGGCTCAGGGATATTAGTTACAGTGATAGATGACTGAGGGGAATTCATAATATAATCATCAATTGAGGAATTTTCTCTTTGAACCTCAATATCTACAAGGAATTATGGATATAAAACAGTGTCCTCAAGTGCAGTTTCAGACTTATTTCTAAATAAAGAAAGCTCAAAACTCTCATCAAAGGAAATATATTCTACAAAAAACTACTCACTGGGCCAAGTATGGGATCTAAAGATAGGTTTGGGACTTAATGATCCTTCTTGTCTTCTAACAATTCTTGGGATAAGATTTGGATTTTCAAACACAGGGGGAGGATTTTGATCTGGATTAGCCCTTGTGTATCTTCTTGAATCCAATGTGTGTAAATTTCTACTGTACAAAAATTCTGTTTCAGCCTAATAGACTCTGAAAATCATTTACAAGAAAACATTTACTGGGGTGGTCTGACTTTATACTCTGATAACATAAATATATGACTGTGGAATAAGTGGCTGTAGTTATATTCTTTTCTAATAGCGCTTTAATAATGTTTGACTTCTCAAAAAAATGTTAAAAGTTAATGCGGTATAAGGGATCACATTAAACACTTAAGTGAACTTTACTCTGGTCATAATATCAGATTATAACAATGGCTTGATCCTTTTTCAAAACACCAACCTTCGAACTTTATACCATGAAATGCTATTATGCTACCAGCGTGACATACATTTGATTCAACTGGGGCCCACGCATTCGTATTTCACCTTTTAATGAATTAAATAAGCATATAATAATGTAAAACCGCAGGATCATACCTTGATTATCGCTTGTGCTCTTTAGCGCATGATTGCCGTCAGATCTAAGGCTCTTCAGATCGGATGGTCCTCGTGAATATCGTGTTTTTTTCACGGCAGAGGTTTAACGCATGAAAGTTGCACGATATGGGCGGTATTGGGGTGATGACGTGCCTAAATATTACTAGATCACGTAACTTTGAAGTGGTTTTGCTCTTGGCCAAAAGCGGCGCGATGAAGGCTGTATTGGTTTCCGAAACCCGCTGGTGGTAATTGAACTACACTTAATTGTGGTTTGGCGCTTAACCCACACGTTAACTTCAGCGACTGGGTTCCACTTAATATTAACTCTGCCGGTAAAGAATAAAGCTCTTTACTTTAATAACAGATATTTGTAAAGAATCGTCGCTTTTTCTGTATAAACAAGGTTTTAACCTTAAACAAAGGTTTCGATATTCTTCTTCACACAGGGTCTAGCTATGATTTGTTCTTCAAACAAAATAAACACAAGAAATGAGCGCCGAGAATATAAGCTTGCAGATAGTCAGATCGGCTTCCCCAGTATGGTCACCAGAGATGTTAGCACCTGATCTGGACCCCAGGCTAAAAAGGGCAGAACATGGTAACAACTAAACCACGCTCAGCCTTGTATCTAGCCCTACAAGGTCAGGAGAGGGCTCTCTCCGTAAAATGGATATACAACAACATACAATAATGATATGATATTAGGCTAGGTAAAATGATGGGTAAAAGGTTTTAATAAAATGAATGAATTTTCAGGGATGTGTGGGATATAAAAGGGACAGTTGAAACTGGGGAATTAAATCAGGATACAGGGTATTTCATGGGGCAAGATAGGCAGGAAATTTTAGAAATTAAGTTTAAATAAGGATGGGATGGAAGGAATGGTGAGGATCTGAAAAGGGCACAATAAATGGATCCTTTTCAAACGGAAGAAAAACATAGAGTATGAATGATTTTCCAAGGCAAAGAATATAAAATGGATTCTACCTTTCTATCTTGAGAGCATTCAAAAGGAAATGTTTACGGATGAGAGGTGAAACATAACAATTTACATATGAAACAAAGGAGAGAAACAAATGCTAAATCTCATACCACATGGATCCCACAAATCAGAGCTGCATCACTTTATTAATTCCCTGTAAAACTGTACAATGGAGCATAGAGTGTTTTTTTCCACACTATTCCCCTACTGCTGAGTTACAGACTGCTTTACAAATGATTTACAATTACATTAAATAGATCAGATTTGTGGGAACATAGATCCATAGAAAAAGGAAGCTGTTTTGACAGCTCAAGAACTGAAATCTGAATATGGCAAAGAGAACCAACAATTTTCCTCTGAAAATAAGGAACAATAAGGCCTTTGACTACTTGAAAATTCACTGTTATACATGGATGAAAGAAAATAGTTAATCTGGAAACATATTTCCTACTTTGCTGCTGCTGTAACAATCTCTGTTTTAAATAAGCTTTCTCGGCCTTTGACCGTCACTTTGCTTTCTCAAGAAAACTGAATTTTAAATAATATGCCTTTGAAATAAAATAAAAATGAAATTATGCTTTAGTGAAGGGAGAAAACCGATTTTGAATGGGAAAAGGGAAGGGAAAGGAAGCAAGACCCGCATCGCAATAGGAATCAGAAGAGCTTGGGAAAGGGGATATAACATATAATAAAACATTTGAAATATGCTTATGTGACTGTGCCATCGTAATCGGCAATCAGATAAATGGGAAAATATATATGGAACAAAACCCAAAAGCTCCGATGCGATTGGAAGAATGGGAATAGGAATAAAGATTAAGTCAAAGGGATAATGGGGTGGAAAATGGATATAAAAGGTTTCGACACCTTTACAAAGGAGTGAAATGATTTATATTGAAAGAGCGGAGGGCTGGCAAGGTGGGACCCGGGAGTAAATTGGGATTGGAATCGGGAGAGGGAGCGAGGTATAACATATTTCAACACCTCCGATGCGATGGGAAGCGGCTTTGTAAAATGGATTAAAAATAAAGTTATGTTTTACAAAGGGAGGAAACCTTTTATTATGAATAGGCAGGGGAATGATATGGTGGGACCAGGGTCAATCGGCATCAGGAGGTCACAGCGGGCGCATTACACAACACAATTTTGCCGATGCGATTGGGGGGAGGAAATGGGGAAAACCTTTGTATAAATGAAATATAACAAAATTCAATTTTACAAAGGGGAAAGGCATTTTTATAATGAACGGGCGAAAGACTTAAGTGGTGGGACCCGTAGATCCATCGACATCGGAGATCGAAGGGGGCGGAGGGATGGTCAGAGGATGTTAATCGGGGGGAGTCTTTGGAGGCACCGATCGAGGCTGGGGTCCGATGGGGGATGGGAAGATCGATGGCCAGTAAAGGTATCCGGCAGTTTCGTCATAAGAGTATCTGAGCGTCGAACACACCGCAGACGAGGTTTCTGCCAAGGGCTAATCGGGGCCAGCAATTTGAAACATTGTATTGCGTATGGAAGGGAATGGGACTTAAGGTGGTGTTTATGATATAGAACTTTTTTTAAAATTTTATTATAAATTTCTATGGTATGGAGGGGAAGTGGTTAATACATCGCATATTTGTTTAAGAGATTAAATAACGTGATTATGTAATCTGAGGGGGGGGGGGGGAAGGGATTTATTAAAGAAAATATAAAACTTTAATAAAATAAAATTTGGGGAAAGGTGGGAAAAGGGATTATTTAAGGGTATAAGGGACTTTTTACTTCACTTAGGCATAAATTTCAATCCAGAAGTCAGTTTTGAGAGTGTAGTATACTGTTGGAAAGCTCTTTCCGGGCTCTTTTTGCTGAATCTACTTGGGACATGATTTCATGCTGAACATGCTGCGGAAAAAGAAAAACTCTCAAAGTGGTGGTGATGACTTTGGGGAGATGGCAGTTTAAATGTAGACTATTACATATGATGACATGAAATTACATAATGAATGATAATTAAAAGAAAAGTATCATGTTTTCACCTCAAAACATGGTTTTGAGGTGAAAATTACATCAAAATGAATAAAAAATTTCTTTGATCTTCCCAGGTGCTGTGACTTTGAGTTTATTGACTTCCTCATGACCTTGCCGATATTTATTGACACTTGACTCATTAATTTGACCATGGTGAGATCCTAGAACCTAATGAGACCCATCCTATGACCTACTGACATGACTCACAAAGTGAAAGTAACTCATGACTAAAGACCATAGAGAGGAGAATCAGCAAGTTTCACATGAGGGAAAACTGATGAAAAATCACTACCATCAATGGATCCATGACCTAGTGGAATGGTGAAAATTTATGGTATGGGACTCCTAATATGCAAATGCAAAAGAGCAATTTTGATCACTGATATACAGACTAAACTGACACTAACAAGACACACATGTGAAGTATAAAATAAAACAATCACAGAGCATCTTTAATAATTGTTAACGGGAAAGCCTGAAGCTGAAAACCCCAACTATCATATATTATGTATCATGGAGATCATGTAACAATCTCATACAAAGCTTAGTACATCAAGCTCTTAGTACAATCAATCGTCACACACCAACATAGAAGAAATCTGCAAATCCATGCACCAATTTCTGTCCTCCTGCTAGCCTGCCTCCACTGCGCAATCCCTGTTGAAGAATAGCTCCGAATGAATTCGAATTACCCTTGCCTTGAATGCACAATCCTCATTGGAAACTCCAATGTGTGTGTGGTGCAATCAATGCATCACTATAGTCAAAACAAATAGTCCATCTTGCCCTTTCACCTATCTCTCCACTGGGTCTCCACTGAAACCGCCATGCATTGTAGCAACGCTGATGTCATTGATTAATGAGTTATTTGTAATTAATTAAATAAATTAATTAGCTTCACCTCACTAGTGTATCACGTAGTTAGACTAGATACAACTAGCTCAACTAGTCTAACCGCAGTTAAAACTCTAACACAATTCTGTTGAATCACTTTCTTCCAACTTCCGCTTTCATAACTTTTCCAATTCCGGCTTCAATCGAGTCTTCTGATGCGTATTTAACCATCAGCTGTCTCTTGGGAATTGTGTAATTCCCTCAGGCCACTGATTTTCCGAATTTGTGCACTGAAATTAAGTGCTCCAAGAGAATAAGTTGCTTTTATTGTCGAATTATTATTAAGAGCTAATAATAATCGACACTTCTATTTTTCGATCGATGATCTATAAATAAACTTCGCCCAATATTCTAAAAGTAGAATTTCATCTATTTTTCAAACTTGATCAACCATCCAAAAATAGCATCCTGCAAATTTTGAAATATGATCACCATGTCTAAAAACAGACATAGTCTAAAAATAGACTTGCGCCAAAAATAGCCTGCATGCCCACTTAGTGAAGGCGACTCTTTTCACTTAATTCGTTGCTGAAAGGGCCAATAATAGTGGATTTTTTTGGTTTGCACAACCATATATGAACCTTGATATAGCCCCCATTAAGCGAAAAAATGGTTCTTTTGCCTGGACTGAGATTTTATTGATGGATATGTGGATGTGGCATCCAACTAGAAAAGAGATTCAAGACTGGGTAGATTTGAAAGAACATGACTTTCCAGTAAAAGTAAACTAGAATATATGCCTATGAACTGAGAAGTGGTTGCAGAAATATATTTTCACAGATCAACATGAGATATTTTCCTCATCATTCGCTAAAGAGCTGCATGAGTGGTTATCAAGTTTAGATGAGCGAAAAACTTGTTTCAAGAACGATAACCCTACTACGTGGACTTCAAAGCTCATTAAGCAATTGAAGGGGAATGATAAAAATATTTCAAGGGATATTGATTATTGGATCGATAATATTCTTGGAAGCTTTATTAATGAGTTCATGATCGATACATCTGTATCTTACAACGAAACTGAGCGCATATTTTTCAAAGGCCCGCGAGGTAAGTACTTAAACTCATAAAAGCTTTGGATTAAGATGTTGTTATGTGAGAAGGGCATACTGCGAATGCAATCAAATTGATGTTCAGTGAAATATAAAAAATATCTACCCAAACTGGTAAAATATTCAAGTTATATAGGGATAACTACGTTAATATGGGGTACAATCCATTTTTGGGTCTGAAAGCGAAGAAGGAGAAAGTAGCCTTTCAACCCCTAGAAGTGTGCCACAGTTAGAATTTGGAGATCTTCAGGGCACCTCTCGAATTCCCCAACCCGCCACTCCCATCACAACCCATCCCCATACTGTTGCTACACCTCCACCTCCACCTCCCCCATTTAACATGGCTTAGACTGTGAAGAAGCATATTTTTAAGGGATTAGATGATCCCGAGAAATTTTGGTTTGTTGTAGAAGCAGTGTGGAGATCGCTAAACATCATTGATGAGAATATGAAGAAAGCGCATTTGGTCACAACACTGTAGGAAAAATAATTGCCTTAGGATATGAAGTACTTTGTGACGAACCAGAATGCCACATTGGATCAAAAAAAGGCTTCACTGAATGCTGAATTAAGAAGCCGAAATTGCAGTCACAATGTTTTACAAAGATAAAATAGATCAAGAAATTAGCCACTGAAACTGTGTGGGAAGTATATCAAATATTCAAAATGCTGCTGAGTCAAATCAAAATTGAGACCCCTAATGAGCAGCACAAGGAATGGTTTATCGCTGCGCTTTTACGACATATTAGATTACCATTGCTGCAACAGAACATCCCAACCCAAGCTGAAGCATTGGAGGTTGCGATGAAACTAGAAGCTTCACCAGTAGCAGATACCAGTATAGGGGTTCAATAGATCCAGACCCAGTTGGCGATCTTACATATAGAACTCAAGGACTCGAAGAAGGGAAAAGAGGTTCGGTTTGACATGCATTCATAAGTTTGGTGCATAAAATGAAAATGGGATAGCAACCAGGATGAAGTTTCATGTTTTAGAGAAATACTTGAACTGCACCTGTCATGAACCCAGAATCATATAACTGAAATTGCAGCCCATAATAGCAGGCACTGCATTGTAATGAAGTCATTTACCGTTAAGCATATCCATTCACCAAAGAAATTATTTTGTAAATATGTAGGCTTTGTGGTATATGATGAAAATAATTGTAGAAGCTATGATTCAATGATGCAACAGACTCCCGAGGCATACAAAATGTAGGTCGCAGGTTGCGAATATCAGGGTTTTCCAATAGTGCACAGAGGTTTCCAAGGCCGAGGGCGTGCCCGAGGAGGAGGTATTGGATGAGGTCGCAGGAAAATTATATGTTATAATTATGGTCAACCTAGACATTTCTCTAGGTATTGTCAGAATCCTGTTGCAATCTCTTGTAAATATTGTAGAGCATTTGATCATGACATATAGGATTGTCCTGTATTATTGTCTAAATGCAGGAAAACCAAAATCAACAACCTGCCCAAAGCCCGTAGATGATGAGAGATGAACCATGCGATGAGGATATAAGTGTCAACATAGTAATAAGAAGCAGTTTAAGTACCCAAGAAGGAAAATCTGAAGGAAAGAAGCCTATGGACATTACATGTGTTAGTAGGGATGGAGAAAAGAATGTTTGGTTAGATGTACAACACGAAAAGGAAACCTTCATGGAGGAGAAGAAGTGTTTTATGGATCTTGGAGCTTCGACATCAAAGACACAAAAAAATATAATCTCGAAGAAGAATAAACCTAAGGAGGTTATCACAAAAAATAAATTTGATCCATCCATTCTGAAGTAATTTTTGTATACATGTATGAAATTGTTAAGGGATCAAAAAGCTGTGGAAGGATTGTAGGAGCTGATTGGAAACTATGCTGGCAAAGAAGAACCAAAACCTGAACATCACATAGTGAATAAGGTATACATAAATAACAAGAGAACTGGCAGAGAAATGCGGTTAACTATGTAGATAAGAAATTATGAAATGGACCAAGTAATTCTTGATTTAGGACCAGATGAAAATGTTTTGCCAAAACAGACATGGGAATGAATGGGGTGACCAAAGCTACAATGGTCACTGATTTAGCTAAGAATGGCCAATACGCATAAAATTATTCCTATGGGTTGATTGCATGGTGTTGTGGTAGACATTGATGGTGCAAGTGTGTTATCAGAATTCAAAGTCATTGAGATTGTTGATGATAGAAATCTGTATCCTGCTTTGCTTGGATTCGATTCGGCTTATGATATGGATTCCATAATCAATCTGAAAAACAGAAAGATGGTATTCGAGAAGAATGGCACAAGGGTCATTTTTCCTTTGGACCCATATGAAGGAGTGTGATATACAAAACTAGTTCCGAATGAATATGGTGATGCTGATAATGACACTATCTATAAGATAACTGCGCAGGATGAAGATTGGATCAATACATCCAATGATGGAAGGATAAGTTGGTAGTGTGATAACTCATGTGTTTCAGACAAGGATAAGCTGGTAGTGTGATAACTCATGTGTTTCAGACTCTGGTGAAGAATTTGAGAATTGGAAGAATCGATTGCATGAAGTTTCTACTAAGCGGTTTAATAGAATTACTAATCGCTTCACTGTGTTGCATTAGAGGTACGTGAATTTCCATATTATGATGGAACTGGGGACATTAATTTATTTCTTGATGAATTTGAAAATAATGCACGAAGAGCAGCAATATGAAGCTTGGAATTAGATTTCAGGTCCACACCAGCCAGATGGTGGGGGAAGCGCAAGGAAAACATAGGAGATTGGAAGGACTATCATAGATTGATGAAGGTCAGGGTTGGTTATGCAAACACCGGGCCCTATGAAAAATACAATGGTAGGTGTTATCACAAAATCTAACCCTGATAGGCTGATCATCAAGTAGACTCTGATTAAATCTTTCAAACCAATATTTTGGCTGAGGCTTAGCCTGCTCAACCTGAGAGGGCTCTCTCAATAGGTTTAAGATTTTTGATTAATGATTAGATGGCTAACTCTAGGATTAAAAGGATAAAAATGTATAACTATTTGAATCAAATATTAGCAAACACTCATTGGGCCATGGAGTCAAGATAGTCTTCAACAAAACATCATAATCTTTCAAACATGGAAGTCAAGGCACTTGGAGTCTAGTTTATGAGAAAAACAGTAAAAAATTGATAAAACACAGTCTATTTGCATGTGAAGGAAGTTAGAGCATTGTCAAATGAATTCTAAGTAACCCATACAAATACCACTGCAAGTAGGTAATTGAAAAATCCATAGAAAAATGGTACACTTAAACTCCTTGTGAATATTGAGTAGTCAAACAAATCTCTGTATTAAGTTTATAAAAACACAGTGACATACAGTAACACAATTTCCTTGCTAATGAAAAATGCCAACCTTAATAAATTCGACCTCATGCTTCATATAGAGCATTTACAATCTTGGATTCCATGATCCATCATTAGGAGAATTTGAATTTCCATTCTTGACACCTATTCTATTCATAAAACAAACTATTAATTACAAACTGACAACTAAACTGTATTTTAAGAGTCCTAATACAAATAGGAGTGAAACTCCTAAAAATGTTTGAAACAACCTTATCTAAACATTTAATTCTTTCTTGACAGCTACAAATCCATGTTTTCGAACTTTTGATGATGCTTCCAGCCTTGTTGTAAACCTGCTGTTTCATGACCTAACTGTCCTAAAAACCAGGAGACAGAGTTCCTGCTTTTTAGCCCTTAACCTCCATGTTGATCTTCGAGAAACTTTGTTAACATTGATGACTGTTTTATATGTGTCACATGTGTTAAAAATTTCCTTGAAAATTTTAGATTTCCACCTGTGCAAAGAAAAATCTCCGAAATAGTGTAAAAGGGTATGAATATGTCTGCGCTACGAAAGTAGCCTCTTTTCGTAGCAGTTTGTAGGTATTTGAAAAAAATTTCCTTTAATCCCTTTTTTGTCTTGTTTTACAATTGGAGCCTTTACCTGTAGTCTTCATGGTTACATTAGCAACATTAAAACTCAAGACCCATAAACCCTATCTCCAAAATTCACATGTAAAGGTGAAAAAAGTCATCTTTAGCAGTTTCGTAGTGCACTACGAAACTGCTGTGTAAGCTTATTTTAAAACAGACTTTTAGAAATTTTTAATTTGAGGATATTTAAAGCTTCTCCGGGATTGATATTAACATAAAAAAGCAAAACAACTTAACTTTAAAGGTGTTTTTCCTCAAAATGGTCTTCTTCTTAATGACAAACTGATTTAAGATTTATCATTTACTGCCCTGTTTCATTACCCTGTTTCACTGTTGCTGTAGTTTCTCTTGATATTTTGTCAACTGAATTTCTAGGTCTGCAACCTGTCTCCTTAGCTTTCTTTTGGTGGCTCTCAACTGAGTATTCATTACTCTCAGAAATCTAGCTTCTTTTATTGCTGGTATAGTCCAAGTGAAATATTGTGTTTCACTGCTAATGATTTCAGGTTTAGCAACCTTTTCAACCTCCTAGAGGGCTTTCATCCTCTTGAAATTTGTCTTTTCAACAACATGCTTTCTTGCTCTCTTCCTTAGCCTGGAAATTTCAATATTGGCTGATTTCAACCTTTCCTCTATCTCTACATTACTGATTTTTTCTATTTGAGTGGGGAATACTCTGTTTTTTACCTTTTCTGGTATAGGTGATGAAAGGTTTATAATTTATTCATGAACAGTGGAAGATTCCTCTGTTTTCTCCAACTCAACGTGCTCTTGCGTCTTTTTGGACTGTCTGGTTACATGATTCCTTGCCTTGAATACAAATGCTGCAACTTCATCATTGAATACTAGTTTCTTGGATGACTTCATCTTTTTCTGCTTTCATTCAACAGTTTTTATGAAATCAACTTGAACCAAAAGGGACTCTTCTATATAATTGTTGTAAGATATCATGCAAGTTTCCCTTTAAGCCTGGAGTATCACTTGCTCCTGAAATCACTGCTTTACCCTTTTCTTTTTGAATTTGACTCCTAGTCAATCTATGTTGAATCTGTTTATTATCTGACTGTTCCTGTGTAATCTCTTTAACTTAAGCTATCCTTTGTTTTGCAGGTTGAGGAGTTTCAACAATAACCACTGATGCTTCTCCTACTAGATCTTTCACTTGTTTCCTGGGTTTTAACTTAACAAACCTTTTTGACCTTGTCACTACAGGCTTGCTAGATTCTGTAGGTGGAGTTTCTTTTCCTTTAGGATTACTTCCTGTATTTTGTGCTTCCACTCCAAAACCACATAAAAACAAAAATGATGACCATTCTCTGTTGATCTTTCGGAGTTCATGTAAGACCATCAACTTGATTAAACCATTGTGGAATAAAGAGGTTTCACACCCTTTAGACTTCATCTGAACTTTGTTTTCCATCTTAGCTATACTTTCATACAGAAAAAATGGAAAATCTAAATATATCATGCCAGTAAAGTGAAACAAAAATTTAAAATGATATGAATATACTTCATGATACCATCCCTCATAGGTAAAATACCTTTGGATGTTGTATAGAAAATTCACATATAAATCTTTGATGCAGCTCCTGGGAATTGCTTTGTTTAAATCCATTTCTGCAAACTCTGGCTTTAGAAATACTTTGCATGCCTCCATGTCAAATCTGAAACCTTTGAACCATCTCTCTTGCCCCCTAGGAATCTCTGTTACTAAGGCAATAATCTCAGGAGTAACTAACAAGTTTAAGATTACATTTTTTGTGTTTGAGCCAGCAAAATTTAAAGCAAACTCCTTTGTCACCTAACTGTGTCCTCCCTATAACTTTTCACAAAATTTCAAACACCCTGCCTTCTTGAAAGCCTCCAATACTGATTTGTCTTTAGCTAGGGTTCCTATGCTTTCAGGCTCTGTCCTTAAACAATGTCCTGACCTGTGATTTTTCTTCTCCTTAGTCATTTTTGTCTTTGAATTACTGAAAGTTTCCTGTGAACTCTGATTATCAGCATCGCTTGAATTCAAAACAGTTAGCCTTGCTTGATAATGGATAATAGAAGCTTTAGTATGAGATTACCACAAGATTTATTCTTGAAAACAGTCTGTTGGAGTGTTTTGCATGCAAAATGGAATAAGAAACCAACCAGCCCTTTCAAATTTGAACTTAGATTTCATAAATGAAACCACTACGAATGCAATGATGATTTTGAATGGCTGTTTGTCTTGGAAATGACCTCTAGCTGACACCTAATGATGAAAAACTAACAGAATTTGAATGATTTGCTGATTTGACATGACCCTCTATGAATCCGTGCTTTCATAGCGTGCTTAGTGTATTTTTGGAGAAATGTGCTACGAAAGTAGCAGTGCTTTCGTAGCGCAAACTAGATTTTTTCCATTGACTGCGCTACGAAAGTGTGGTTTCGTGGCTAATTTCAGAAAAAAATTTCAAACGGTTAAAATATGACTTCTAAACATAATATGGGACTTTTAAACCATGGAATGAGGTTGTAAAACTTTGTTTGGAAATGAAAATGACACTTTTGAGACTCTAACCCTATCACTTACCACTTAAAACATGAAATTACTCAACACCTATCTAAGATCATGACTAGGAACAAGGTAAACTGTCAAAGTTTATTTTTTTTTTTTTTATGGTGATAACAGTAGGGATGATCCTCACGAACACTTGTATCGTTGGACTAAGGCTTGGGGTGAAGAACCTAAAAACCGAATGGGTGCATATATTTTTCCACACTTTGGATGTGATACCTCACAATTGGTAGCTAGAAACTGAGCTACGCCATGACATTGCATACTGGGACGAGTTGACTGAAGGATTTTATTAATATTTAGCTTCGAAGATGGGTGGGATTGTATTGATGATGCTCTTCATGACGTCAGGGCTTGTATTTTTCATATTCCTAATGAGCCTTCAACCTGGGAGTAGCATGCCTGGGCTGCGCTGTTGGAACTTGCCTTAGAATGTTATAAGATCACTGCGGAAGAAGATGAGGAGGATCCGTGTAATGCCAATATTTCCAAATCTGAAGGACAACATGATGTTTCATGTATTTAAGTGGAGATACCTAATAAGTGCAGCCTTTAAAGACTCAACAAGTAGACATTGTTTAAGAAGCAGATCCCAAGTTCGCAAATATTAGAGATTGCTAGGACGATGATGTAATAAGTAAGGTTGCAGAGTTATACATGAATACGATGAGATTTTTTCGACAAAATTCTCTAAATTAAAAGGCATAGTAGGAGATTTGGGAGTTATGCACATTACTTTGAAGCCAGATGCGAAGTCGGTGAAACAACACCCATATCGGCTGAACCCAAAATACAAAGAGAAAGTGAGGGAGGAACTAGAGAAAATGATCAATGCTGGAATTATTGAATTAGTAGAGGAATTTGAGTGGGTTAGCCCTATGGTAGTCTAGGAGAAAAATACCAGGGGATAAATAAGGATTTGCATCGATCTAAGAAATATACCAATGCATGTGTGCATGATCAATTTATGGCACCATTCACTGATAATTTTTTGGAGAATGTTGGAGGGAAGGAAGCCTACTCCTTTATAGATGGGTTCTCAAGATACCATCAAATTAGGATCATGCTAGAAGATAGGAGCAAGACCACCTTCCTAACTGAATGGGGCTCATTTCAGTATACTGTCATGTCATTTGGATTGAAGAATGTGGCATAAATATTTTACAGAGTCATGGTCATCGCATTTAAATAATATATCCACAAATTCCTAGAGGTGTATTTTGATGACTAGACCATCTTCGGTTTGTTAAAGAAGCATGTTTCTAGCCTTCACTTGATGCTGGATACCTACAGGAAGTATCAAATCTCCTTGAACTTGAAGAAATGTATTTTTTGTGTGCCATATGGTATATTATTGGGGTATATTGTTTGCAAACAAGGCTTGATGGTAGACCCTGCGAAGATTGCTGTCATAATTAATTTGGAGCCACCAAAGAATGTGAAGGTGCTACGTACGATGCTCGAACATATGGGTTATTATAGAAATTTCATAAAGGCCTATGTGAAGATCATTGCACCAATGGAAAAGCTCTTAAAAAAGGATGCTTCATTTTGTTGGGATGACAATTGCTAAAAGAGCCTCGACGTGTTGAAGGAAAAAAATGGTAACTATGCCAATTCTAGTTTTTCCAGACTGGAAGAAGGAGTTCCATGTACATGTCGATGCGTCTTGCATAGCTTTGGGAGTTGTGTTTGTGTAGTTTGGAGAATGGGATCTTGATCACCCTGTAGCATTTGCGAGAGGGAAATTATCTAATGTGGAAAGGAATTATTCCACAACAGAGTGTGAAAGTTTGGCTATGGTCTATGCACTACAGAAATTCAGACATTACTTATTAGGAGCACACTTCAAAATGTTCACCGATTACTGTGCATTGAAATACTTGGTGAATAAGCCTGTGTTGGGGGGGAATATTTGCAAATGTCTATGACTATCCTACGAATATGATTTTGAAGTGATAGTCCAGCCAGAAAATTTGAATGTAGGACCGAATCATTTGTTGAGGACCGATATAGGTAAAGAGAAAACAAATATTGAGGAATGGTTTCCCGATGCGTAGTTATTCATGATTTGGGTTGAAGATGAGAATTTTGTAGATATCATTTGGTTTCTCACTATGGGATTTGTACTTGCGGAGTATACTACACAACAGAAGAAAGAGTTGGTAGTTAAGGAAACCTATTTTTCTTTTATTGCAAGAGACTTATACAAGATGGGGGCTAATGAGATACTGCGACAATATGTCATTGAGCATGAGAGACAAAAAATTTTGGTTGAAGTACATGACGGAGTCACTGGAGGGAATTACATGGGGAAATCCATTGCACAAAATATTTTGAGGGCCAGACTACGGTGGCAAATGGTGCAAAATGATTCGAAGGAGTATTGTAGTGCTTGCGATGTCTATTAAAGGACAGAGAAACCATCGCGAAGGGCTGAAATGGAACTACATCCTCAACTCACTTTGTAGGCACTTGAAAAATGGGCGATCAAATTTGTAGGACCCATTGATCCACCAGGGAAGAAAACAGGTGTACGGTACATCATTACTGTGATAGATTACCTCAAAATATGGGATGTGGCACAACCGGTGAAGAATTGCAGCACATACATGATTGCGAAGTTTTCTTTTTAAATATTTTGTCAAGGTTTGGTTGCTCGAAGATCTTGATGAGTGGTCGAGGTACACATTTCTTGGAAAATACTATTGAAGCATTGACCGTGGAGTTCCAAATGAATCACCAGAAGAGTACGCCATATCACCCATAGGTAAATGGAACGGTTGAAGATTTTAAAAAAAATTCGGAGAACGTTCTGACTAAGGTGTGAAATGTCAACAGGGATGACTTGGATTTGTGACTTCCTGTAGTATTATGGGCCTACATGACTACTTGCAATATGGACATGAAGTAGTGATGCCAATGGAGTAAATCATGCCTAGTCTCAGAATCATAACATTTACTAATAGAGTGGACAATGATATTATGAAGCAGAGATTGGAGCAACTAATTGTGCTGGAGGAAGATCAATTCATTGCTAGATTTCACCAATAGGTGCTGAAGGAAAGAGAAAAAGCCTCGCATGACCTACATATTAAGAAGAAGACTTTCAAGCATGGTGGCTTAGTTATTTTATATGACAGTAAATTCAGAAAGTTCCTTGGTAAGCTGCAAATGTACTGGTTGGGTCCATACATTGTCCAAAATATCTTGGAGGGGGGCGTAGTTCAGCTCGAGAAGCTGAATGGTGAGTTGTTCCCTGGACGCATCAATGGTAGCAGGCTAAAGTTATATAGGGATGACTCTGCCCTTGAGGCTTCACATTGAATATATGATTGGAGAAGAGTCTTAATGATCCACGGAGTTGAAAGAGAGCACGGGTCTATCAACTAATATACCAAAGGAAGGCTTCGTCGAAGCAGAGATATTGTGCGAGATGCAGGACTATGGCGCAACTGGAGGGAACTGCACTAAAGGAAGCAAGATTGCGCTGCAGTGGAGGGTCTGACATATTTAATCTAGAATATGATTGTTGGAGATGGAACAATTGATTTGAAAAGGACTTTGTTATTAAGAGGAGTGGGAGGGATGTATTTAATTAGCGTATTTGGGAAAATCTGCTACCAAATCCACATTTATGAGGCACATTCTGAAGGAGATCATGGAGTTTGAATTTCAAATTTGCTATAAATTGGGCATACTGCTCCACATTCAGACACTTTGCGCTCTAAGAATAACACTTGTGATTTTTTTCTTGAGATATCCGAGCAATTCGCTGCATGTCAAATTATAGTTTTGAAGCACTTAATGAGGCATTGACCAAGGCAGGGCTGGGAAACACAATGAATGCTACGCCACTAGCCAATGTAATAGGCCAAGGTCACCCAGGAAACAAACTGTTGCAGAAGAAGCATAGTCTAAGAAGCTGAAGAAGCCGGTGCTTCAAACGTCGCCCACGAAGAAAATTTTGAAAGAGCAGTGGACCAAGGGAACACAGGATAGGTAGAAGTAGTCGGTAGAGGTTGAATATTCTGAAGAAGAAGTTATTCCCAAAGGTTTTGAATACATTGATGTAGACTATGCGGAAATTGTCTCCAGGTTTCCACCTTATCTACCGCCAAGGAAGCTGACAGCTGCGAAGCCCATGAAGGACCCAGACATAGTTAAATATAATATATGTACGCCCTTGCATCCTGAAGAAGTATTGGTTGAGGGGGATTTGTTGGCAAAAGTGCCACACCTTCGTATGGAAGACTGAGATTTCAATGATCACAGAAAATATCCTTAGTTCAAGCCGCGCAAGTAACTACACTCGGTTTATTATGAATATGCTATAATGACAAGAGTAGAGCCACTTAGGTGGGCGTCAGGACTCCAACATGCAGGGATGATGAACATGTTATATGTTATGCACTTTGGGTGCAGTAAAATCAACACAATCTATGTGTGTCAGCTATTGACCCTAGTCCACGATGATAATCTATGGCTAGGGGAAAGTCTTCCCATTGATGCGATATTGATCGAGAGGATCACTATGCTTCCTTGTCGGGGATTGGACCCCATCGATGCGTTTGTGGGCAAAGATCAATATAAGAAGTTGGCTAACAAGATGAAGCAAGATTATGGCCTCATAAAGGGAACACGGGGATATGATATTACCTCCATTAAGGAATTTATGCAAGGCAGGGTATTTATGCAAGTTCAGCTAGGCAGGGTATTTATGCAAGGAATTTTTCGCTGACTGCAGAGAAGCCTAGGAGGAGGGTAAACAATTCCACTACACATGGATATTTATCTTAATTGCGCTAATGGTTTGGAAAGTTCCTGATGAATCACAGTTCCCCATTGTGGACCCAGACATCTGCGAGGATGTGAGGTATGCCTCGTTGTGGCATACAAAGGAGCCAATCCAGGCGATGGAGAGTAAATTATTTTGGGTAGGGTTTGAGATGAGTCTACGCACAATGATCAGCTAGAAGCCAAGGCTACTGCCAAGTATTTTTAAAGAATTTTTCCAGGTTGCTGATTTTAAGGTGGATTTTCATCATGTGCACATCCACGTGAAGAAGGAATTCATAGAGTTATTGTACAAGCTTTCGTACTTGGTGACCAAGGATGATGTTGTGCACATTTTAAGCGAGTGGCCAATTGATTGGCTAAATCCATCCACAAAAGGGATGGAGACATAGCAGGAAGGCACTGGTGGCGTGAAGACCACTACCTTAGGTAGACAGACTGGAAAGAAAGACACAAGGAAGCAACCCAAGAAAGTCACATTCACGACCAATAAGGAGGTTGAAAAAGAAGCAGAGCCAGAGACTGAGAAATATGCTTAGGAGACGGGAGGAGGCGATGACATATTTTTTGATCCCGCAGACCCCACCTCCCCTTACATTATCAAGAGGATATAGAAAATCCATGGCAAAGGTGCACGGAAAAAGATGAAGTCAGAAAAATATGTCGGCCCAGAGTCATTGGTCCTCAATGAGGGGGACTTCGACAAGATTGGTGACACTATTCGAAAAGTCACCAAGCATTTTTGGGGAAATAATCAGGACCAATACAATGGTGTATTGGCAAAGGTCCTCAAGGCCCTCAAGGAATTGAAGGTAGAGACGAACGCAGTACAAGAGAGCATGGATCAGGCGAGTGGGTTTAAAGTGAGCACGACTCAATCAAGTGGGGAACCAACAAGTGTGAGTACAATAGGTGAGGAGTTAGAAATTACCACTGATATTCAAGCTCTGTAGATCCCTGTAGGAACCCTAAATTTTGACATTGCCGAGGATCAAGTGCATGCATGACACTCGTAAAATACTAGATTGAGCCTCGGTGCGCTCCCTTTAAAAGCATTGCATGAATTTCACAAGGGTGTCACTAATGAATTTCAGATCCGCAAGTAGCACACATTGTTGGTTATCTAGGACATCAAGAAGGAGAGGAAGTAAATAGTGGAGGAAAAGTAGCAGGTCGTGCAGGAGTGAGATGAAGAAGTTGTGCAGGGATAGAAGTTGGAGGAAGCCATCACCAAATTTTGTAACGAACTGCCTAATCTGTAGATTGAAGCCGAGGTAGCACTAGAGGAAAAAGTTGAAAAGCTTGTAATGATGGAAAAATACTCCAATATTGAAGTCGACAAGGTGTGACTTGAGCTACATATGAAGATAGTTGAGCTACAATTGCAATTATAGACTGCTACTCTACTAGAAGTCTGGGAGTAGTGCATAACTGATATTAGGGTTGCCACTGTTAATATTGAATCCACAATCCAAGATTGCAGCCAACTATTTGAAGACATTATGGAAGTATGGGCCTCATTTTAGGAGGACTCATGTGAAGAATATTGAAGTAGAAATATGCAAAAAATAGAACAATTTAATCACATCAAGGTGAAAACGCAGACCTTAGCACCAGCTTAGCGGTATGCCCATCTCCAAGAGGGAAATTTTATGCAAGGATAGATCGATGAGCTGTGCGGAAAGGAATAGATTATCGCCACCAGAACGCAACCTTGGGAAGCAGAAGCTAGTTATTTATTGCAAAATATGGAGAAAAAGCTGAAAGCGATGTGCCAGACACATCAGGAAGTTGCTAAGAAGATAGCAGGGCCAGCCACAGAGCAACTGCTGACCAAAGTACGTGAAGCTAAGAGGCAGTGAACCGAGACAATCCAGCCACTAAATTTTTCATTGAGCATCATCGAAGTAAAGAGTGAGGGTGCACCAGTTGAGTGACTTGGGACGAGTCACATCTTTGTGTTGGGGGCCCGTTGGACATGGTACCCATAGATCGAAGTTTTTGTAAAAGAGTCTGCGTTTTGAGGTGTGGAGCGCACTGCGTGAAGATATGTTAGAGTGTTTGGGGCTTTGGGGTGGGTAAAATCCCCTTATTTTGTAAAGGATGGGAATGTTTTGAATACTTAGAACTCCACCCATGGTTTTCGTACCATGGCATTGTAAAAGAAAAGACTATGTAAGGAGTCTAGGGATATCTCTTGGATATCAATAATCATGATAGAATACATATGGATGTAAATCTATATTGAATTGAGTTTGTATTATATGTTTTGTGCGAAAGGGAAGGCTCTTGCAGCTGAGTGTGTGGAGACCTTAGAAAGTCTACAATTGTGTGCGCGTAGGGAAAAAAGTGTTGTATTGAGAAGATTTGAAATAGTAAAATAAGACTTTGAAGACAAATATTTGTTCTTACTTATATGTTTTCTTTATCTATTTGATGTTATCTATGCCAAGTTAATTTTTTTTTCTATATTTTTATTGTGAAGTTAGGGTTATGGTTTATTATGATGATTAATGCATGTTAAAGTAGAAACGTGCAGTGCGTAAGCTAGTTAGATAGAAGTATTGAACATCGATTACGTAGTTAGAATATTGATCCTACAAAGCTATGATAAGTATTAAAGACAAGATAAGCCCTAAATCCACACTACATAGTTCCTTTGGATATAGAAACCTAGTTCTAGGATCCCCTAATATTGCCCCGGGTGAGACTTCGGTCCGCGCAGCAGATTGTTACCAAAAGGGTCCTTAATAGTGGGTTTTGTTGGTTTGAAGAACCATACATGAACCTGGGTCTAGGCCCCATCAAGCCAAAAATGGTTCCGTTGCAGACCTGGATTTGATTGAGGGATATGTGGATGTGGCATCCAACCAGAAAAGAGATTCAAGACTGGGTAGATTTGAAAGAACACGAATTTACAATACAAAAATATAAGAATTCACGCTTGTCAAATAAGAAGTGGTTGCAAGAATATATTTTCATAGATTAGCATGAGATATTTTTCTCATCATTCGCCAAAGAGCTGCACGAGTGGTTATCAAGAATAGCTGAGCAAAAGACCTATTTTAAGAACGATAACCCTATTGCGTGGACTCCAGAGCTCATCAAGAAATTGAAGGAGATGATAACCAGATTTTAAGGGCTGTTGCTTATTGGATCAATAGTATTCTTGGAGGCTTTATTACTGAGTTCACGATCGATACATCTGTATCTTTCAACGAAGTCGAGCTTAGATTTTTCAAAGGTCAGTTAGGTAAGTACTTAAACTCATTAAAGTTTTGGATTAAGATGTTGTTATGTGAAAAGGGTGTATTGTGAATGAAATTAGATTGATGTTCAGAGGAAGAAAAACTGGATCTACATGAATTGGTAAAATATTCAGGGTATATCCGGATAACTATGTTGAGACAGGCTACAATCCGTTGTTTGGGTTTGAGAGCGAAGAAGGATAAAGTAACCTTTCAACCCCTAGAAGTGCATCTCAGTTAGATTTTGGAGATCTTCAGGGCACCTCTGGGATTCCCCAAATCGCCACTCCCATCACAAACCATCCCCATACTGTTTCTCCACCTCCACCTCCTTCGTTTAACATGGATTAGGCTGCAAAGATGCCTGTTTTTAAGGGAACATATAATCCCAATAAATTTTGGTTTGTTGTAGAAGCAATGTGGAGATCGCAAAAAATCACTGATGAGACTATGGAGAAAAAGCAGTTAGTCACAACATTGTAGGACAGAGCATTGTCTTGGTATATGAAGTACCATGTGACAAACGAGAATGCCACATTAGATCAGACAAAGGCTACACTGAATGTTGAATTTAAGAAGCCGAAGTCGCATTCACAATGTATGATGGGGATAAAAGAGATCAAGAAATTAGTCACTGAAACTGTGTGGGAAGTACATCAAAGATTCAAAAAGTTGTTGAGTCAAATCAACTTCAAAACCCTTGATGAGAAACACAAGGAATGGTTTATCACTGCATTGTTACCACATCTTATATTACCATTGTCGCAGTAGAATATCGCAACCCAAGTTGAAGCATTGGAGATTGCGATGAAACTATAATATTTGCAAGTAGTGGATACCAGTATATGGGTTCAACATATCTAGATCAAGTCGGTGAGCTTACATATGGAAATCCAGGACTTGAAGAAGGGAAAAGAGGTTTGGTCTGACATGCATTCAAAATTCTAGTGCATAAATTTCAAAATGGAGGGCCACTATAAGGATCAGTGTCATGTTTTTAGAGAATACTTGGGCACTAGGATGCCAAGTTTGATGAAGCCTAGACCAAGTGTTGGACCGAGTATGGGACCAACTGTCTAGTGTATCCTATGGTAGGTTGCAGGCCAACATCCCACAAAATACTATCGTTTGCTGCTGAAGTATATCCAGTCACCAAAGAAATTATTCTGTGAATTTTGTAGCTCGGTGGGAAATGAGGAAAAGAACTGTCAAAGCTATGATTTGATGATGCAGTAGACTCTCGGGGCATACAAAATGCAAGTTGAAGGTCGCAAATATCAGGGTTCACCAATAGTGAGTGAAGGTTTAAAAGGTTGAGGGCGTGTCCAAGAAGAAGGCGTCGGACGAGGTTGCAGACAAATTATATGTTATAATTATGGTAAGCTTGGACCTTTCGCTAGGGATTGTCATAATCATGTTGCAATATCTTATAATTATTGTAGAGCATTCGATCATGAGATAGAAGATTGTCTTGTATTATTGGCTAAAATGCAGGAAAAGTGAAATAAAAAACCTACCCAGAACCTGCAGATGATGAGAGATGAACCACACGATGAGGATATAAGTGTCAACATAATAACGAGAAGTGGTGTAAGTACCGGAGAAGAAAAATCTAAAGGAAAGAAGCCTATGGAGGATACATGGGTCAGGAGGGCTGGAGAAAAGAATGTTGGGTGTGAAATGGAAACCTTCATGGAAGCGAAGAAGGGATTTATGGGTCATGGAGCTTCAACATCAAAGACGTAGATACATCTAATCCCATGGAAGAATAAAACCAAGGAGGTTACTGCAACAAAATAATTTGATCCATCCATTCTGAATTCATTTTTGCAGACACGTATGATGTTGTTAAGGGATCAAAAATCTGTGGAAGGATTATAGGAGCTGATTGACAATTGCGCAGGCAAAAAATAACCAAAACTTGAAAATTGCGCAGTGAATAAGGTATACAAAAATAAGAAGAGATCTGACAGAGAAATGCGGTTAATTGCAGAGATAGGATATTATGAAATGGACCAAGTAATTCTTGATCTAGGATCTGATGCAAATGTTTTTCCAGAATAGACATGGGAACAAATGGGGAAACCAAAGCTGAAGTGGTCACCGATTCAGCTAAGAATGGCCAATCAGTAGAAAATTATTCCTATGTGTTGATTGCATGGCGTTGTGGTAGACATTGATGGTGCAAGTGTGTAATCAGATTTTGAAGTCATTTAGATTGTTGATGATAGAAATATGTATCCTGCTTTGCTTGGATTCAATTTGGATTATGATATGTATGCCATAATCAATATGAAAAATAGAAAGATGGTATTTGAGAAGAATGGAACAAGGGTCGTTGTTCCTTTGGACCCCTCTGAAGGAGCGTGATATACAAAACTAGTTCAGAATGAATATGGTGATGTTGATATCAACACCATATATAATATAGCAATGGAGGAGGAAAGATTGGATCAATCCTACCACTAATGGAAGGATAACCTGGGAGTGTGATAGCTCATGTGTTTTAGACTCTGACGAAGAATTTGAGAATTGGAAGAGCCGATTGCATGAAGTTTCAACTAAGTGGTGTCATAGAATTACTAAATCACTTCACCGTGTCGCATCAGAGGTATGCGAATGTCCATATTATTATGGAACTGGGGACGTTAATTTATTTCTTGATGAATTTGAAAAGAAGGTGCTAGAAGAGAAACCATATGAAGCTTTGGACTTCGCTTTGAGGTCCACACTAGCCAGATGGTGGGGGACGCAAATGGAAATCATAGGAGGTTGGAAGGATTATCACAGATTGATGAAGGGCAAGTTTGGTTATGAAAACACCAGGATCACTAAAAAAAAATGGTAGGGATGATCCTCGCAAACACTTGTATGCTTGGACTAAGGATTGGGGCGAAGAACCTCAACCTGAATTAGTATCTGGAAACTAAGATATGCCATGGCACTGCAGATTGGGATGAGTTTACTGAAGGATTTCTATTAACATTTAACTTCGAATATGGGTGGGATTGTATTGATGACAATATTTAGGATTTTAGAGTTGGTATTTTTTGGATTTGCAATGAGCCTTCAACCTGGGAGCAACCTTCCTAGGCTGTGCAGTTGGAACTTGCCTTAGAATGTTATAAGATTGCGGAAGAAGATGAGGAGGATCTGCGCAATGTCAATATTCCTGAATCTGAAGGACAATGTGAGGTTGCAGGTCTTGAAGAAGAGATACTTGATATAGCGCAACCTGTAAAGACTCAGTAAGTAAACACTAGCTCAGAAGCGGAGCCCAAGTTCACAAAGATTGGAGATTACGTAAGTAAGGTTGCAAATTTATTACCTGAATACCAAGATATATTTTTGATGAAGTTATCTAAATTAAAAGGAATAGTAGGAGATTGGGAGTTATGCGATGTTAATGTTTGTTAGTCACTAGTGATCAAATGTGCTCTTTAAAGGTTTGTTTACAGGGTCCTAGGTCAAATTTTACAGTTTCAAATAAGTTTTCAAATAAAATTTGATCATTGGTGGTTGTCTAGGTCATGCTACTCCCCCCACTTGCTCATGGTGATCATTTCTCATCATTATCATGTCATCATTCAAGTGTCTTGGGTTATGAAACAATTAACATGTCATCATTTAGGTCATGGTCTAGGTTTCCACTTAACTTGTCATTATAATGACAATCATAAGAAGAAAAAAGAATCATGCTCATCACTTGAGTCATCATTAAAGGGAGTTAGTAGCTTAGGTACAAAAATAATAAAGGTAAAGGTAATTTATCCATGCAAAAAGATCATGTTGTAGTCACATCAAATCATTTCCCAAAAAAGACGATATGATGTCATGCCATAATAACTAGAAAAAATCAATTTTTGAACCACTAAATCACCATCCAATCATTCCAATTGCTCATTTCACCTTCCTTTAGCATATATCCAACATCAAGCTTCATCTTAGTACTCAGAAACTGTAGGTTTTAAACCTAAACAGAAATTACCTACACACGAATCTTATAACAGAAAATAAACAATAGCGAGATCATAAAACATAAAACAGATAAACACAAAGATTTTCCCCTGGATCCCAAATCGGGACAACCAGCTTGATTTTTCATTATATTCCTTTTAGTGTTACAACATATATATATACATGCCGAAGCATACATAAACCCTAATCCATAAATCAAACTCCCGGATTAGGAAATATAAATCGAGGTTCCCTTGACCGGATCTACAAAATACCAGGCCCAAAACCATCGTACCTCAAAACCATGCAAAACCATGCACAAAACCATGGACGCAGACTACCTGCACTGGAAATTAAGGACCAAATTCTCGCCGGGTGCTGCCTCGACCTCGATAAAATGCCCCCCCGTGGGACCCCGTTGCGCCTAGCCGCAGCGGGGCTATCGCCTCCCTCTACTCCCCCGCGCACTTAGTCGTGGAAAGAATATAACACATACTCAACATTCTCCCACTTGTTGTTTTCTTTCCACAGGGGGTCACAAGAGAGCTTAGTCATTGGCCCAATTCTTCAACACCCATTGTTTCTCTACAGCAAGAGAACTTCTGAGTGCTCACAGACTTTGTTAATGCATCTGCAACATTCTTCAAAGTGTCCACCTTTACCAGCAACACCCTTTTAGCCTCAACCATATCTCTAATAAAGTGATATTGAACATCAATGTGCTTTGTCTTTGAATGATAAGCAGGGTTCTTAGCCAAGAAAATTGCACTTTGGCTATCACAGTCTATCCTTATAGCTTGTTGTACCAAACCCATACTTGAACACAATCTCTGCAACCAAACTGCTTCCTTGCTTGCATGAGTGGCTGCTATGTATTCTGCCTCTGTAGTTGAAAGAGCCACTACAGACTGTCTTTTACTCATCCAACTGACTGCGCCTCCAAATAGGCTAAACATATACCCACTTGTAGATCTTCTTTGGTCCAGATCTCCAGCCCAGTCTGCATCAACAAAACCACGAATGTCCAACATTCTTTCCAATCCTGGTCTTCCCTGGTAGCACAAGCCATAATCACTAGTGCCACGTAAATATCTAAAAACCCGCTTCACTATTGTCCGATGCTCCTTCCCTGGGTTTGACATAAACCTGCTCAATACTCCCACTGCATGTGCAATGTCTGGTCTAGTACAGACCATTGCATACATTAGGCTACCGAATGCACTTGCACATGGAACACGGGACATATACTCCTCTTCTTCTTGTGTCTTGGGACACTGTTCAACAGACAACTTTACACCTACATGAATAGGAACATTCACCAGTTTACTATCCTGCATATTGAACCTCTGCAATATAGTCTCGACATACTTCCTCTGGTTTAACCAAAGCTTCCTCTTTGCCCGATCTCTCTTAATTTCCATGCCCAAAATACAGTTTGCAGCACCTAGATCCTTCATGTCGAATTTGAAGAACAGTTGGGTCTTCAAATCTTGGATAATTTATTTGTCATTTCCAATCAACCACATATCATCCACATACAAGACCAAATAAATAACACGGTCACCAATTAATTTAAAATAAACACAGTGATCCTCCTTGCTTCTGGTGAAGCCAAGTCCCCGTATATAGGTATCAAATTTCTGATACCACATCCTTGGTGACCGTTTTAACCCATACAGAGACTTCTTCAACCTGCATACTAGTTCTTTCTTACCCTTCACCATAAAGCCTTCAGGTTGCTTCATGTAGATCTCCTCTTCTAGATCCCCGTGAAGAAATTCCGTCTTCACATCCATCTGTTCTATCTCAAAATCAAATGCAGCAGCAACAGATAAAAGTAATCTAATAGAAGTAACTTTGGCAACAGGAGAAAAAATATCACCAAAATCAATTCCCGGCACCTGGGAATAACCTTTCACTACCAACCGAGATTTGTATTTCTCCACCTTGCCTTCTACATTCATCTTCTTCTTAAACACCCATTTGCTCCTAATGGGCTTCCTTCCAGCCGGCAACTCCACCAGATCCCATGCATCGTTTTTGTGCAAGGATGCCATTTCATCAACCATGGCCTCCTTCCAGAGTTTTCCATCCTCTGAATCTACTGCCTCCCTCACAGTTTTGGGTTCATCATTAGTTATAGTTAAGGCAAAACCTGAACAGAAAGCAGATGGACTATACCTTTCTGGTTGCCTTCTTTCCCGAACTGATCTTCTCAAAGCTGGAGTTTGTGGCTCTTCATCTTCTGAGTCTTCTTCTGTTGTAGAGTCTGATTCATCCTCCTTTAGCTCAAACTCTATATTCTCAGGTTCCTTTGGTAGAATTTCATGTTTAACAACATCTTTCACTTCTCTAAACACCACATCTCGACTGTACACAACCTTCCTTGTTTCTGGGTTCCAAAGCTTGTAACCCTTTAAACCATCCTTATACCCAATAAAGATGCACCTTTCAGATTTATTATCCAACTTGGTCCTTTTTTCCTTTGGAACATGTACATATGCATCACATCCAAATACCCTTAGATGTGAAAGAGAGGGTTTCTTACCAGTCCATACCTCATGTGGGGTCTTATCCTCCAACGCTGATGAAGGTGATCTGTTAACTAAGTAACATGCAGTCTCCACTGCCTCTGCCCAGAATTCTTGTCCTAACCCGGTACCACTGAGCATGCTTCTTGCCTTTCCCATCAGTGTTCTGTTCATTCTTTCTGCAACTCCATTTTGCTGAGGTGTGTATGGAGTAGTCTTCTGTCGTGCTATACCACACTTCTTACAGAACTCTTCAAATTCCTTCTTGCAGAACTCCCCACCATTATCTGTCCTCAACGCTTTTATCTTCTTCTCTGTCTGGTTTTCCACCAGAGCCTTAAATTCTTTAAATTTGTCAAAGACTTCAGATTTCTTCCTCAAGAAATATATCCATGTATTCCTTGAGAAGTCATCTATGAATGAAACATAGTACATGGACTTTCCCAGTGATGGAACTGACACAGGTCCAAACACATCACTGTGCACAAGTTCTAATATCTTGTTCGCCCTCTTAGCACTAGAAGGAAAAATCACCCGATTCTGCTTCGCATATTCACAATGTTCACAGAAATCGAAATCCAGAGATATAATTTAGACATAAATTATACCATATAATTACCACCAAGTATTCGATGTCCCTTCTCTCAAATATGTCCAAGCCTTTGATGCCATAGCAGCATGGTCTTTTCTCCCCGTGACAAACTAGGAATTTCATTCCACTTCTCTGTGAAACTCACACAACCCGTTACACCCATCAACACAAGGTTACCTTGTAGCTTGGTGTGGGCGTATTTCCGTCCGAACTCCCCAGACACACAGAGTCTCCCAACCATCTCATCTTTCTCAAACACTATTTTTACACCTGCATCATCCATCTTGCTTACAGAAATCAGATTTCTGGCCAATGCAGGAATATGCAGAACACCAGGAAGTGTTCTAATCCTTCCACCTTGCAGCTTCAGCTTGACCTTTCCACATCCGACGATTCTGGCCTTCCTATCATCCCCTAGGAAGACATCACCACCATCATATTTCTCATACTCGCAGAACCACTCCCTATGGGGAGTGAAGTGAAAGGATGCACCTGAGTCAATCAACCATGACTCAAGATCTACATGTGTATTTGAAGAAGAAGCCAAATACACATCCCCACCTTCATCCGAGGTGGTTTTTGCCTCTGCAAAAGGAGCTTCATCAGATCCCTTTCCTTTCTCAGGAGCTTTAGATCTGCATTCCTTTTTGTAGTGCCCTTCCTTTCCGCATTTCCAGCACACCTTTATAAACTTTCCAGGAGATTTAGATCTCCCTCTAGATTTAGATCTCCCACTCGAAACCTTATTCTTGTTTCTGTTCTGGGACCTTCCTCGTACAGATAAGGCATCTCCATTCTGACCCTCCATATTTCTCCGTCTCATTTCCTCCGACAACAAGGCTGAGACAATGTCATCAAAATTCAAGGTAGTTGTATTGCTACCTATTGCAATAACCAGACTGTCCCACAAGTCTGGTAGAGAACACAAAAAAATGATGCACTTATCTATCCGAGAGATTTACATCAATGTATTTATTTGTACCGACTTCACTAGCGTATTGAAGGCATTCGATGCTCATTCTCGAGTCTCCATCCTTCATCCTCGTGTTATAAACAACTTTTTCCGCAGAACAACTTATTCACCAGACTTAGATTGGTACAAAAGTCCCGTCTTACTAAGGTCTTCGCCGTAGCTTTCCATACATTCAACAACATCAACTGAGACACACACAAATCCATAGCGTTTTGCCTTCCATCCATTTTCCGCCTTCATCTCACATTCCGTTGTTTAAATGATTCACTGCGATCCACTAATATTTATCCACTAGCAGGTCCTCCATCTTGAGCTTCCACAACTCAAAACTCTGACCATTAAATTTCTCGATCTCTATCTTTCCGCCGCTCGCCATATTCTTTCACCGCAAGAATCGATCCCATAGATCTCCCATTGAACAGGGTCTACCACAGGCCTGAGCAAAAAACCCTTAGTAGCAAAGGCGTCCCCTTGAAGCCGAAACTTCTTTGATACCAAATGTAGGTTTTAACCCTGAATAGAAATTATCTACACATGAATCTTATAATAGAAAATAAACAATAGCGAGAGCATAAAACATAAAACAGATAAACACAGAGATTTTCCCCTGGATCCCAAATCGGGACGACCAGCTTGATTTTTCATTATATTCCTTTTAGTGTTACAACATATATATATACATGCCGAAGCATACATAAACCCCAATCCATAAACCCTGGATTAGAACATAACCGTAGTTCCCTTGACCGGATCTACAAAAATACCAGGGGCCGAAAGCCATCGTACCCCAAAACCATGTGCAAAACCATGCACAAAACCATGGACGTGGACTACCCACCAGAAATTAAGGACCAAAAATTTTCGCCGGGGTGCTGCCCCGGACCCCGATAGGGGGGGCTACTGCCCCCCTGTGACCCCCCCGTTGCACCCAGTGGAAAGGGGGGGCTATTTCCCCCCCTCTTACCCCCCCGCGCGTGCTTAGTTGTGGAAAGAATATAACACATACCCACCAGAAACTTCACTATTCCATCTTTAAGCCCAAATTTTCTCCCACGTTGTCTTTCTGACTCAGGACATTGTGCTTCTAGCCCCCAGTTGCATTTTTTGAAATTGGAGGGAAAAAGAAGCATCAAAATGGATTCTTTCAGCATTTTATAGGTTTTACTATCTCCTTGGCAAGTAATTGGACATTTTTTACCTCTCTTGTGCATCATTTTCCTTGAAAAACACAATGAAAATCCATCTCCTAGGGTTTCGCTGTGCTTTTGGTTTCTTTGAGTTTTTTCTAAATTGCAGTGGTATAAAAACTAGGTTTCCTACTATGTTACCCTATCTAATTCCTCACATATCTCCCCCAAACATCTCTCATACTCCTTCCCCTCATTTCCTTCACTTGCCCTGCAAACCCTCCCCTACGTTTTAATTTTGGCTAGGACTGTGTTTTCCACATTTTCCCACTTTTCCCTTATTATTTTCAGAAAATTTCACATCCCTACACTGCTTGACACTCATTCCCATCTCCCAAAATTTTCTCAAGAATTATCTAAGTCCCTAACCCCTCCATTCCCTTCCCTCAATTCAGTAGTTCCTTTTGCCCCTGTTTTCCCTATCATACCCTTGTAGAAATTTATTAATACTGATGTATTACCGGATTCTCCTGATCTAAAAATATTTATCTTCTTGCTAAATACAGAATCCTTCCACTGTTAAACTTGTGGAAATTTAAAACTCAATTGCAAACACATGTGAATAAATTCAATCGCACATAACACAGTTGTTTAACGGGAAAGCTTAAAGCTAAAAACCCCAACTATCATATATTATGTATATCAATGGAATAAAGTAATAATCTCATACAAAGCTTAGTACATCAAGTTCCCAGTACAATCAACAATCATTACACGTTGTCATGCAGAAATTTTCATATCTATGCACCAATTTCTTGCCTCCCGACAACCTGTCTCCACTGCACAATCCCTGCTAAAGAAGACCTCTGAATGAATTCGAATTGGCCTTGGCTTGACTGCAAAATCCTCATTGGCATCTCTAATGTGTGTCAGATGCATTGAATGCATCACTATAGTCACAATGGATAGTCCATCTCACCCTTTCACCTATATCTCCACTGGGTCTCCACTGGAACTGACATGCACTGTAGTTAACTGCTGTTTTTGTTCAGTTGTTAGTGAGTTATTAGCTGTGAATTAATTAACTAATTAATTCACTTAACTCTCACTAGTGTATCTTTCAGTTAGACTAGATACAACTAGCTCAACTGAGTTTAACTCACTTAATTGAGTTAAACTAAATAACAACTCCATAAATTACTCTTTCAACTCTGTCATAACTTTTCCACTTCAGTTCTAACTAAATCCTCCACACATGAGCCACCAATAAACCTTAGGAATTGCGTAATTCCTTCATCCCACTGATTTACAAAATATGTTCACTGAAATAAAGTGCTCCAAGAGAATAAGTTGATGTTTATTGTCGGATTATTATTAAGAGATAATAATAATCGACATGCATCTATTTTTATATAGACGATCTATAAATAGACTTCACCCAATATTCTAAAAATATAATTTCATCTATTTTCTACATTTGACCAACCATCTACAAATAGCATCCTGCAACTTATAGAATATGCTCACCATGTCAAAAAAATAGACATACACGTAAAAATAGCCTGCGCGCCCCACTTAGTGAAGGTGCTTACTTTTCACTAAGCTCATCATCTTGTTGAATCTCAACACTTCCTCTCAACAAGATAGGGATTATCCTTCACCCCGATCCTGCCTCTATGGTATTTGAATTTGCTCCTGCCGAGCGTCTTCGTTAGAATGTCTGCATCCTAATCTTCGATAGGAATGTACTGAAGCAACATGATCTTCCGCTGCACACAATCTTTGATATGATGATACCGGATATCAATATGTTTAGATCTATCATGAAACACAAGGTTAATCGAGAGTCTAATGCAACTCTGATTATCACAATGTATCATTGTAGGATCTAAATGTGAACCAAACAAACTGACTAGGATCTTCCTCATCCAGATAGCTTCTCATGCAGCTTGACTTGCTGCCATGTATTCTGCTTTCGCTGAAATGAGTGCCACGAATATTTGTTTCCTGCAATACCAAGAAACTGCTGTAGATCTGATACTAAAAACCCCTCCTGATGTGCTCTTTCTATCCATTAGGCTGCCTGCCCAATCTGCATCCGTGAAGCCATGTGAAACTTACCAAGTATCTCCTGAGCATACTTGCCTTAAGACACAAACGGTTCACCTTCTTGCTGCTATATTTCCAATCCAAGGAAATAATGAAGGAGGCCCAAATCCTTCATCTCAAACTCCTTTGCAAGGTTTTCCTTGCATGAGTGTATCAACTACTCATCACCCGTTAGTATTAAATCATCAACATAAAGAACAATGATTAAAAGCTTACCCTCCACCACAATTTGGTACAGGTTTTCATCCGCCTCACTCTTGGTGAAGCCAAGTCCAGTGAAATGGTTGTCGATCCGTGTGTACCAAGCACGTGGTGCTTGCTTCAGCCCATACAAAGCTCTTTTGAGTCTGCACACATGCGACTCACTACTGATGATCTAAAATCCTTCAGGCTGCTCAATGTACACCTCTTCCTCAATGATCCCATTAAGGAACGCAGTCTTCACATCCATCTAATGAATGTGCCAACCCATCTACGCTGAGAGAGCAAGGATGGTCCTTATGGAATAATACCATGCAATAGGTGCAAAGGTTTCTTCATAATCAATCCCCTCAATCTGTGAGAAGCCTCTGGTAACAAATATTGCCTTATAATTCTCGACGCTCCCATCAGTAGCTTGCTTTACCTTGTAGATCCATTTCGAATCTATAATTGATTTACCCACCGGCCTTGGAACAATCTCCCAAGCACTATTTTTGACAATGAAGTCATACTCCTCCACCATATCATCTACCCATGTGGGCTCTTCCGCTGCATCTTCAAAATAATATGGCTCTGTCACGATACACTTGCTCATAAGAGCCATGTATCTAGTAAATCGGTCAGGTGACTGTTTATGTCTGCGTTGTGATGTAGGGAATCCTACATTCTCTGCTGCATCAAGCTTCAGTCTCTCAGCTTCTATGGTACACTTTCTACCTATTCTGATGTTTTGTTTTGCATGAGTGGATTGCTCCACTCCATGAATCTCCTCTTGTGGCTAATCCACATCTAGAGGCTCACCTTTGGGAACAAGAAGTTCCTCCTTTGCATGCAAGTATAGCTCCCTCTCAAGCAACAACTTCATGGCTTTCACCTCATTGAATTCTATATCCCGTCGCACCACAATCATCCAACTATTTGGAAAATACACACGATAATTATGAGGTGTTTCTGTGTACCCCACAGATTTCCAAACTTCTGCAGTCGGCTTTAGCTTGTTCCTGGCATCCTTTGTCACATGAATGTAAACAGATGAGCCAAAAATATTCAAATGACAAATATCAGGCTTCTTACCAGTAAAAGCTTCTTCAGCTGTACTCATGCCAAGTACTCTATGAGGACAACGATTTTTCACATAAACTGTAGTGTTGCATGCTTCTGCCCACAAGTGCATCAGTAGGCCCTGGTCATGTAGAATAGCTTGTGCATCACCCACGATCATTCTGTTCTTCCTTTCTGTGACCTCATTATGCTGTGGGTTATGAGGCGCTATGAGTTATCTTCAAATTCCTTCTTTGCTGCAGAAGTCTTTGAATTCGTTCGAGATATATTCACCACCATTATCGCTCCGTAGAGCCTTCACTTGCTTCCCCGACTCCTTCTCCACAAATGCTTTAAACTCACAGGACTTTGAGAATGTTTCTCTCTTCTTCTGCATGAATAAGATCCAGCATCTAGAACAGTCATCAAACAATATAACATAATACCTGTGTTTTTCTGTTGAAGCAACCGAGAAAGGTCCACACAAGTTTGTGTGAATTCTCTCTAGGATCACCGAAGCATGGTTCTGCTTCTCATGAAAGGTGGTCTTCACAAACTTACCCTTAGTACATCCCTTGCATTGATTTGACTGAACAAGAGTACCCTTGGGAATTCTAGTAGAAATCTATTGCAAAATATTCAAGGCGCCATGGTGAAGATGGCCCAATCTCCTTTGCCATAATTCGCCCTCATCCCGGCTCACCGCTTCTTCTGCTTTGCCCATCATTTCAGTGTAGCCATCTACCTCCAGCTTGTAGATATTCTTAACTCGAATCCCTATCCTCTTGGTTTGACCCATTTTTTTATGTCGCAGGAAAGCTTTTCCCTCGCTGAAAACAACGTCATAACCTCTGTCTTCCAACATTGTGACCGAGACCAAGCTCTTCTTCAGACCTGGGACATGCATAACATATTTCAACAAAAATGGTTTACCTGACTCCCTCTCAAAGGTAATGGTTCCAATTCCGATCGCACTATATCTGCCATCGTCGCCCATCTCTATATGCATTTGGAGATCCTTCTCCTCCAAGTCACTAAACAACTCCTCGTCTCCCGTCATATGGAAAGACGCACCACTATCAAGATACCACACTGATCCCATTGCACTTGAAACCAAGCATGCGATCAAAGAGAAATAAATTTCAAATTGTGAGGCTAAGGTCTCACCCATTGCAACTCCAAAAACCTTCTTGTTCTTCCTTTTCTGTGGGTAGTTAGTGGTGAGATGCCCATGTTAATGACTGTGAAAACACTTCACTTTGGAAAAATCTAGCTTCTTGCCTTTAGCCTCGGATTTTGGATGGGATTTATTCCCATTTCCTATCCTTGCTTTGGCAGCCAAAGCACATTTCTCTTCATCATCATTCTTCGATGAAGAGCCATCCCTAGTACTTCGCCTTATCTCCTCCTGCACAAGATTCGTCCAAAGTCGCTCCCAACCCGACAGTTTCTCCCATCCATTGACAGAGTCTTCGTAGCTATTCCAACTGTTCGGAAGCCTAAGGAGAACCAAGCTCACCAATTCATCATCATCAAATATAATCCCCACACTTCCCAGTTCATCCCTACAGTGGAAAAACTTCGTGAGATATTTTAGAATATTGTCGCCCTTCTCCATTTTTATTTTTCTGAGCTTATCTTTCAGCGCCAACTTCCTCTGGTTGCTGATGCTTTGGAAAAGATCTGTCAAAGCCTTCCACATTGCAAATGGAGTGGCTTTCCCATGAAGGCTTGAAAAAATATGGTCCTTCACACCTTCCAACACAATTCTTCTTGTCTTTACTACCTTCTTTTGCCATGCGTCAAGTCCTGCAGCATCGCTAGAAGCAGGCTTAGGAACATCGCTATCAATGACCTCCTTCAGTCCATTATATTCAAGCACTACCTCCATCATATCCTTCCAGACTATTTAATTCGAGCTACCCTCAAGGGCATACTCCAATCACAACCCATTGAAAGACATTTCAATGAATATTCAACTGTCTCACCAAGAAATTTTTTCAGCAAATTCGAATTGTCCACCAGCACAAAACTTAGTACTTATTCACAATTGCAATCTCTAGTAATCAATATTGCTTTGATACCATGTAGACATTTATTAATACTGATGTATTACCAGATTCTCCTGATCTAAAAATATTTATCTTCTTGCCAAATACAGAATCCTTCCACTGTTAAACTTACGGAAATTTAAAACTCAATTGCAAACACGTGAATAAATTCAATCGCACATAACACAGTTGTTTAACGAGAAAGATTAAAGCTAAAAACCCCAACTATCATATATTATGTATATCAATGGAATCATGTAATAATCTCACACAAATCTTAGTTCATCGAGCTCTCAATACAATCAACAATCATTACACACTATCATGTAGAAATTTGCATATCTATGCACCAATTTCTTGCCTCTTGATAGCCTGCCTGCACTGTGCAATCCCTGCTGAAGAAGACCTCTGAATGAATTCGAATTTGCCTTGCCTTGACTGCGCAATCCTCATTGGCATCTCCAATGTGTGTCGGATGCATTAAATTCATCACTATAGTCACAACAGATAGTCCATCTCACCCTTTCACCTATCTCTCCACTGGGTCTCCACTAGCATTAGGGGAATTTTGAGGTCTAAAATGGGCCTCCTAAGAAAAATGTACAGCCAAAATAAAATTTATAAGAACCAATAGGATTCAAGATGATGATGTCAACCATGGGGGGTGATTCACCATTTTTTAAGTAAAATAGTAAAAAGATTAAAAAATAATAAAATAATAAAACTACTTTTTCAAATCATATTTTCAACTTATCTCCCAAAGTTTTTACTCAAATTTCGAGCAAGAGTGCTCGTTGGATGCAAAATTTAATTCTTCATCCAAGGATAACCCATGTTGCATACTTTCGATGAACCCTACTACACGAAAAATGAGGAATACATGAAAAAACGTGATTGCAATTACGTTTTTCATGCATTTCTCATTTTTCGTGTAGAAAATTCGATTGAAAGTATGCAACATGAGTACTCCTTGGATGAGAAATTAAATTTTGCATCCAACAAGTACTCCCGGTCGAAATTTGAGTAAAAAGTGTGGGAGATAAGTTGAAAATACGAGTTGAAAAAGTAGTTTTTTTTTTTTCCCCTCTAAAATTTGATGATGTAATCAAATATTATTTGATTATTTCCACTATTATTTTATAATTTCCTTAGGAGGCCCATTTTAGACCTCAAAATTCCCCTAATGAACTGACATGCACTGTAGTTAACTGCTGTTTCTGTTCAGTTGTTAGTGAGTTATTATTTGTGAATTAATTAACTAATTAATTCAGTTAACTCTCACTAGTGTACCTTTCAGTTAGACTATATACAACTAGCTCAACTGAGTTTAACTCACTTTACTGAGTTAAACTAAATAACAACTCCATAAACTACTCTTCCAAATTTTTCATAACTTTTCCACTTCAGTTCTAACTGAGTCCTCCATGCATGAGCCACTAATAAACCCTAGGAATTGGGTAATTTGTTCAGCCCACTGATTTTCCAAATCTGTTCACTGAAATAAGGTGCTCTAAGAGAATAAGTTGATGTTTATTGTTGGATTATTATTAAGAGCTAATAATAATCGACATGCATCTATTTTTAGATCGATGATCTATAAATAGACTTCGCCTAATATTCTAAAAATAGAATTTCATCTATTTTCCACATTTTACCAACCATCTACAAATAGCATCCTGCAACTTATAGAATATTCTCACCATGTCTAAAAATAGACATACACCTAAAAATAGCCTATAGGCCCTACTTAGTGAAGGTGCTTACTTTTCACTAAGCTCATCATCTTGTTGAATCTCAACAACCCTACCCTTCCTTCCACCTAGCTAGGGTTTTACCATGGAGAGTGAAACCGTGGATAATGAGAAGAAAAATTACAACAAAGGTGGAAAATTTTCCAGGTTTGAGCCATCTAAGACCCAAGAAATAATGGCCTCGCCTTTCATCGAGAAATTCTTTGTAGATGTTGGTTGCCTTAGTTTTTGTGAAAGGATTCAAGAGGCAAGTTGTCATTCCAAATTAACAAGTCTCTTTGCCACCAGTTTTAGGAGGGATAAGGCCATCATAGTAGGAGTTGACTTCACCATTTTAGCAGATTCCATAGCATCATCCACAGGTATCCATAACCATGGAGAAATCTAGTTTAAAGGGATGGATTTAGACATTGAGAATTACAAGGTTTTCCTACAACCTTACTACAAAAATGATCCTACACACATTTTTCCCTTCAAAAAATTTCTTTACAGGTATGCTCCTCTAATGGAGATGATCATGAGGTAATTTACCTCTGAAGTGAGGTTTTCAATACTATATCAGTACAACATCAAGCTACTGATGCATTTCGCAGCAATCAAGCCTCTCAATCTACCTCACTACTTATGTAGAAGTCTTGTCAAGAGAATAGATAAGGTACAAAGTAAAGGGAAAGATCACAAAGTAAACCTATTTCACCATGGCTTGGTCAAAGTCATTGTTTTGCATCAACTTTCACAAATAAACCTACCTTGGGAGTCATTCATGCAACCGACTTCTCTTTTTACTGCTACTAGTCAACCTAACAGTCAAAGTACTCCATTGGCACCACCAAAGCCACAAGAGGTTGGCTCTGCAAGAAAAAGAAAAAAGGTGGCAAATAAAACTAAGGCAGAGATCAAACAGACCCATAAGAAGGGGAAAAGACTGATTTTTCCCCTTGATATCTCTTAAGAGGTGTCTACACCTAAAACTCTAACTAGGTCACAAACTAGACAAATGCCTAAGCAAACTACAATTGAGCATGTTCAAGAAGAAAAGGAGAAGTCACTTAGGCATGTACTTGAATCACCCTTGCAGCAAAATGAGGATGAGAAAACACCCCTTGAGGATGACATGGAGTACCTAGAAGAGCATCAAAAAAATAAGTCAGCAAAGCAAATATACCAAGAGCAAGAAGCATAAATAAGAGATCTTTAGGTCAATATTTCAAAGGAAAATTTCATGATTGCATTTTTGCAGTAGGATAACAGGAAGCTTAAGGTAAACCAAAATTTTTCAAGAAAAACTAGGGATTATTTGGTGGCAGAGGATGATAAAGTTAAGATATTGATTGATGTTTATTAGCTTGAGGACAAAGATGTGCAGATGAAGCCAAGGAGGCCAAGGACAAGAGGAATAACAAGGCAGAAAGAGAAGGGAAGTGAGCCATCTTCTCCCTTAGGTCAAGAATATTTTGATGACATGATTGCAACTGAGATTGAAAAAGACAAGGAGTTTTGGCCTGAAAAGGTTAATCAACACCTGAATATTCTCTTGAAGAAGGTGAATAGAAACACCAAGCTACAGAGACACATGGAAAGGTGCTACTTCACCAGGAACCATATTTGTAGGATTAGGGTTGTTGGTTGTGGAGCCTGATTTTCGTCCTGATTCAGAGATCCTCGTTTTCAACCAGATGTATACCCCAGGAAAACTGTACACCCTTGCAGTGGGGGGGATTTGTACCCCCACGGGGTCCAGGGGGGCTGACCCACCGGCTGGGGGGTCTGAGGGCCAGCGGTCCCCTGGCGAGGTTTTCGGGGGTAGCACCCCCGAAGCTAAAAACAAATGTAAAATTGCCTTGTAAAAGTATAGAAATTTCTAGTCAATCTGGGCTGTTCATTAGGCGGATGATCTGATGATAGAAGTTATGTTTAGTATAGGGTTTTTTTCCCTAGAAGGCAACCCATCACTTTGTATGAGGGCGTTGTATTGCGGCTGTGTATTGTATGTGTATTCTCAGAGTGAGAAACAGATAGGGAGACTGTGAGAGAGAACAAAGGATATTACAACGGATCTGCTGTAGGTTGTGTCTCTTCATTTTGCTGGATAATAGAAAGGAAGGACTGGATGTTCGGGGTGGATGTAGCCCAAATTGGGTGAACCAAGTGTATATATGTCTCTCTGGTTTTATGTGTTTTCCGTGCTTGTGTTTTCCGCATATTTTTTGTGTTTCATTTCTCTGTAATATATAATTTTCTAACAACTGGTATTAGAGCCGAAGGTCTATTTGGCTGATAAACTCGTAGGAAATAAGGGTTCCTGGTTTGAGTGGGAGCAATGGCGGAAGATAAGTTTAGGGTCGAGAAATTTAACGGACAAAAATTCCCGTTGTGGAAGATGCAGATGGAAGATTATCTGTATCAGAAATATTTGTACCTACCATTGAGTGGAAAACAAAGAAGCTGAGGGCTATGATAGACGCAGAATGGGAGATTCTTGATAGAAAGGCACTCGGAACGGTACGATTGTGCCTCACGGCGTCGGTAGCCTTCAATATTTCAAAGGAAACAACAATAGAGGGTTTGATTAAGGTATTGGCGAAACTATATGAAAAACCCTCGGCCTCAAAAAAGGTATTTCTCATGAAACATTTATTTAATATGAAGATGTCAGAAGGTGGATCTGTTGCATACCATTTAAATGATTTTAATACAATTACCAGTCAGTTAAGTTCTGTAGGGGTAAAATTTGATGATGAAGTTAGGGCTCTTTATTTCTGTGCTCATTGCCAGAAATCTTGAATGGTTTATTTATGGCCATTAGTAACTCTGTCTCTGGATCTAGTACTTCAATTTTTCATGATGTTGTCGGTGTTATCCTTAGCGAGGAAATGCGACAAAAAAGCTACGGTGAGACATCGGGTAATGCTTTGAGTGCAGAGTCTAGGGGAAGAAGAATGGAAAGGGGAAAGAGCTCAGGATATCACAGTAAATCAAGGAAAGGAAGATCCAAGTCCAGATTGGGAATAATTTTCTGGAAATTCAGAAAAAAAGGAGACCTAAAGAAATACTGTAGATCTCAGAGGGGAAAAGAAGGAGATGCACAACAAGAAAAAAATCATGAAGCAAATGTGATAGGTGATGTGTTACAAGATTCTTTGATTCTTTCTTTCGAAAATGTTACTGATTCTTGGGTGGTAGATTCAGGGGCCTCATTCCATGCCACACTTGATAAGAAATATTTTCATGACTATGTTCAAGGAGATTTTGGAAAAGTTCGTTTGGGTGATGATAAACCCTGTAAAATTGTTGGAATGGGTAAGGTTCTTGTAAAACAACAGAATGGAAACCAATGGCTATTAAAGGAGGTAAGGCATGTTCCAGATCTGAAGAAAAATCTGATTTCAACAAGGGAGTTAGGCAGTGAAGGTTGTGTGACAACTTTCACAGATAAAACTTGGAAGGTCACCAAAGGAGCCTTGGTAATAGAAAAAGGTGAAAAGGTTGGTACATTGTATTTATGAAATGGTATTTCTAACTCTGTTAATGCTTTAACTTCCAAAGGAGCAGATGCAACATTATGGCATCATAGGCTCGGACACATGAGTGAGAAGGGAATGAAGATTCTTCACTCAAGAAATTTGTTGCCAGGTTTGAAGAATGTTGATTTGAATTTCTGTGAAAATTGCATTTATGGAAAACAAAAGAGAGTCAGATTTCTCAGAGTTGGGAAAGAAAAGAAGAGCGAAAAATTGGAGCTTGTGCATACAGATGTATGGGGACCTGCTCAGGTATCATCTCTCGGTGGCTCTCGTTAGTATGTTACTTTTATTGATGATGCAACTAGAAAAACATGGATTTATTGTATTCAGAATAAATCTGATGTATTTGATACTTTCAAGAAATGGAAAGCTTTGGTTGAGATTGAGACAGAAAAGAAGTTGAAGTGTCTCAGATCAGACAATGGAGGTGAGTATTGCAGCAAAGAGTTTGATAGGTACTGTTCAGAGCATGGAATTCGTAGAGAGAAGACAGTTCCAAGAACACCACAAGAAAATGGTGTGTCAGAAAGGATGAACATAACAATCATGGAGCGTGCAAGGTGCATGAGATTGCATGCAGGATTGCCTTTACAATTTTGGGCAGATGCTGTAGATACTGCTGTTTATCTAATAAACAGAGGGCCTTCAAGTTCCTTGGATGGTGGTATTCCAGAGGAAGCATGGACATGTAAAAAGGTAAACTAATCTTTTTTAAAGCCTTTTGGCTATGAGGCATTTGTCCATATTAATAAATAAAATAGAACAAAGCTTGAGGCAAAATCAAAGAAATGTACCTTTATTGGATATGGTGTTAATGATTTTGGTTATCACTTATATGATTTTGAAAATCACAAAATAATTAGGAGCAGAGATGTAATATTCAATGAAAAGGTCTTGTATAAGAATCAGTTGCAAGAAAAGAAATAAGAAAAGGAAAACAAAGAATACATAGTTCTTGATGAGATCACAGAAAAATTAAAGGTGCCTGAAAATAATAACAATCAATAGACACAACAACAACAACCACCACAACAGAAATAGGCACCTCAAAGACCTGAAAGTGGTGTTATAAGATCTACTTGGATAAGTAGACCCCCTGAATGATACTCTCCATTATATTATTTATTGTTGACTGATTCTGGTGAACCTGAATGTTATGAAGAAGCAATGTAGGTTGAAACCAGGAAGAAGTGGGAGCTAGCCATGGAAGAAGAGATGGACTCCCTAATGCATAACCAGACTTGGGACTTAGTCAGGTTTCCTGGAGGTAAAACTACACTGCAGAATAAATGGGTTTACAGGCTGAAGGAAGAAGATGGAGGAAAACAAAGGTACAAAGTTAGACTTGTGGTGAAGGGGTTTGCAAAAAAGAAAGGTAATGATTTTGATGAAATATTTTCTCCTGTTGTTAAGATGAATTTAGTCAGAACTATTTTAAGTCTTGTAGCAACAGAAGATTTACATCCTGAACAGTTAGATTTAAAGACAACATTTCTCCATGGAGATTTGGAGGAAGAGATATATATGGAGCAACCAGAAGGATATGAGGTCAAAGGGAAAGAAAAATTAGTGTGCAGGTTAAAGAAGAGCTTGTACGACTTAAAACATGCTCCAAGGCAGTGGTATCTAAAATTTGACAAGTTTATGTTTGAACAAGGTTATACTAGATGCCACTCTGATCATTGTGTTTATCTCAAAAAGAAAAATGATGGCAACTATATTATATTGTTATTGTATGTAGATGAAATTTTGTTGCAGGGTCTAACATGCATGAAATAAATGTGCTCAAAATAAAATTGGAAAATTCATTTGCAATGAAGGATTTGGGAGCTGCAAAACAAATCCTTGGTATGAGAATAACTAGAGATATGAAAAATCGCAAATTAACACTGTCTCAGAATGAGTACATACAAAAGGTGTTGAAAATATTTAATATGAAGAATGCAAAACCAGTTAGTACACCTTTTGCTAGACATTTCAAACTTAGTAAGGAGATGTGCCCCAAGACCCAAGAAGAAATGGACTATATGTCTAAATTTCCATATGCATCAGCAGTTGGAAGCTTAATGTATGCAATGGTTTGCACAAGGCCTGATCTTGCACATGCAGTGGGAGTTGTAAGCAGGTACATGAAAAATCCAGGAAATGAACATTGGATGGCAGTAAAATGGATTCTCAGATATTTGAGAGGTACCACAAATTAAGCATTGTGCTTTGGTGGTTCAAACATTGCTCTACAGGGATATGTTGATGCAGATATGGAAGGTGACAGAGGTAACAGAAGGAGCACTATAGGATATGTATTTACTTTAGGTGGAACAACTGTCAGTTGGGTTTCAAAAATCCAAAGTGTTGTTGCACTTTCAACAACAGAAGCAGAGTATGTTGCTGTTATAGAGGCTAGTAAAGAAATGATTTGGTTATAAAGTTTTATGGATGAATTAGGTAAGAAGCGTGATATGGGCACGTTATATAGTGATAACCAAAGCGCCATTCATCTTGCAAAGAACTCAACATTTCATTCTACGACTAAACACATACATCTCAAGTACCATTTCATACGGTTAGTATTTGAAGATGGACAGTTGAAGATGGAAAATATACACACTAGCCAGAATCCTGAAGATATGCTAACAAAAGTTGTAATCAGGGAGAAACGAAGAATATTCTCAGTTTCAATTGTTCTTCAAGGATGACGATAAAGATGAGAAACAACTAGGTCCAAAGAGGAGTCATTGTCCAGCAAATGAAGCAGTGGTGGAGTTGCTACAATCAGTCTCCAAGTGGGAGATTGTTGGGTGTGGAGCCTGATTTTCTTCCTGATTCAGAGATCCTTGTTTTCAACCAGATGTATACCCCAGGAAAAATGTACAGCCCTACAGTAGGGGGAACTTTTCCCTACCGCGGGGTCTGGGGGGGCTGACCCCGCAACTAGGGGGCCAGCGGTCCCCTGGCGGGGGTTTGGGGGGCAGCGCCCCTGAAGCTAAAAACAAATGTAAAGTTTCCTTGTAAAAGTATAATAATTTCTAGTCAATATGGGTTGTTCATTAGGCGGATGATATGATGATAGAAGTTATGTTTAGTTTAGGGTTTTTTGCCCTAGAAGGAAACCCCTTGCTTTGTATGAGGGTATTGTATTGCGGCTATGTATTTTATGTGTATTCTCAGAGTGAGAAACAGATAGGGAGACTGTGAGAGAGAATATAGGATATTACAACGGATCTGCTTTAGGTTGTGTCTCTTCATTTTGCTGGATAATAGAAAGGAAGGACTGGGTGTTCGGGGTGGACGTAGCCCAAAATAGGTGAACCACATATATCTGTGTCTCTCTGGTTTTATGTGTTTTTCTGTGCTTGTGTTTTCCACATATTTTATGTGTTGCATTTCTCTGTAATATATAATTTTATAACAAGGGTTAGGAATTTGAAGAAAAACTAAAGAAAACCCTAATTAAGATAAAGAAGAAAAACAAACTTAACCTTCTTGTTGATGCATAATTTATTTCATAATCCATCAGTTAGAATGAAAAAGAAATGATTTGGAAACAAATTTTTGAAAATTTGGGCAAAATTTTATTTTTTTTGGATTTTGGCAAATTTTGAAATTTAATGATGCACAAAAGCGCAACGAGCTCACCCTACGCTTCTTCTTAGAGGCTCTAAATGAGGTCACACCTACATGGGTGGATAGATATTGATGAGTAAATATCAAATATGTACCCCCTTTTCCATGTCATATCACCATTTGGGAGAAATAGTAAAAAAGAGGTTAAAAAACATGTTTCTTCCACCTTTTCAGACCACTCACTGCACTTCTAGAGTAGTTTTGGGAAATTGAGATTTTGGGTGCCATGGAGGATGATTTTGTAGGTTTAAGGGTTTAGGAGGCTAGTAGACATCCAGGGCTATCTTCGACATCTTTAAGTTCAACAAAATCATCAAGGGAAGCCCCTCAAAATTTCCTTCCAAGAAGCATGTTGTGCTTCTATTAGACACATTGTGCTTATGAGAAAGCACGCTGCGCTTCTAACATCAATGTAATTTTTTAAGTTTTTTTAGCCAATGTCGAGTTTTCATGGTGTAATTTGTCCTTTTATCTTTGACATGATGTAATTAATTGTAATAGAGCTTGTGAAAGACAATTTGATGTAAATTTGATGGTCATTAATGCTTGTAAAGTCAGTCAAAGGCTAAATGGAGATTTAATTCCTAACCTCCGTAGTTTTAGGTTTGGCTAGAAATATTACTGTGATCAATTCCTATCTTGATGGGTTTGAACCCCGAGAGAGGGGAATGTGGCTTTTGGTCTATATGTATCTGGTTTCAAGTTAGATTCAAGGTTGGACATCAACTAATCAAATGCTTGGAGCTTGTGTACAATATATTTTTGCATAAATACAAGATAGTTGCAACTATTATTATGGGATTCACGTGGTATTCCCTCAGTAGTCATTTTTTTCTTCTGTTTCATCATTCTATTGAGTGTTTATTTTTCCTTAATCCATTATCATGCTTCCAATGATTGTCTCATGAGGTATTAAAAATAATTCATAATTTCTATGCTCTTTTTTATGAGGTTTTCACTTTTATGTCTCTTTTCTTCTGATAAATGAACTCATAACCCTATGCTAATTTTGATCTCTCTCTCTATTTCTACCCTATACCAAAATGAAAACTCAAAAGTGTTACTGAACATACCTACCTTGCCCCATTATATCCACAGAACTAAACCATTTGAAACTGTTGGAGCGGGGTCCCCTGAGGCACAAGTTTGATGTAATTTTGTATAAGCTTATATGTGCGCCCTATGTGATGGAGTCAAGGGGATTTGGGGTGGGTCAAAGTCCCTAATTTTGATGTAAATAGGTTTAAGGGTAAACCGTGGGCCTCAAACCATGGTTTGAGACCATAGTATCTGCACTAAGAGAATATAAATAGATAGATAGATCGAGTCTAAGGAATTTAAGTATAAGTAAGTTGATGATATGATATTGTGAACTGTCAGCGTGTATAATACATCGTAAGGGCTTGTCTGGGTTGGGTTAAAGGCTCCTGCTAGATGTGTGCGCAGAGACCTAGTCCTAGCTGTGTGTGGACTCTGCTAGATATGTGCATAGAAGGGTTTTGTAAGGGAATATTGATGTATTGAAGGTCTGATGTATTCAACAGATATGAAGCTAATAAAAAGGAGAAAGTTTGGCGAACTTTTTATGTTATTTACCTGAGTTATTTGATGTTTATGTTCTATTGAGATCACATTGTTTTCTGTCTTGTTTATTGGTTATTGTGCAAAGGATATCTTATATGATTATGTATGCTTACTGATGGATGATAGATCTATTTAAGAAATTTCATGGTTTAAGGTCTGGATCTGGTTCTGTTACATTATCTGCACTAAGGTGAAAAACAACTCTATTTTATTCTGTTAAATATTGTGCACTCTCTCTGATTCTACTTTATATTGTTGCACGCATCTGTGTATGATTGATGTAAGTTTTCATTCGGTTTTTCGAGGACCACTTCAATATTTTCTCCCTCAGGGTGTGAAAACTTGGTTCCAACACCCCCCCATACTACTTCGAGTGAGACTTTGATCTACGCAAGCAGGTCATTTCCGAAAGGGCCAGTAGTTGGAGGGTTTGTTGGTTTATCCATAAACTATGAACCTAGGTTACGACCCTTCAATCCAACAAATGGTTCCATTCCCGGGACCAAGATCATCATTTTGAGGGAGATTTGATGTTGTGACATCCTTCACGCAACGAATTACAATATTGGCTGGATAGAAAGATACTTGAATTCACACTCCAAGAGAATAGAAGTACTAAGTTGTTTGACGAAAAGTGGGTACAAAAATTTATTTATATATAAGTGCATGAAATATTCTTTTGTTCCTTTGTGCACGAGCTACAAGAGTGGTTATCGTGCTTAGCTGAATTTTATCACTGCATAAAAGACGACGCAGTCACTGAGTGGAATCATAAATTGATCCAACAAGTAGAGACGTTTGACAATAAGATCACCCGCGGGGTAGATCATTGGATCGATCACCTCTTGGGAGGATTTGTGACTAAATTTTCTATTGATCAATTTGTGTCATATTCTGAAGTAGAAAGGAGGTTTTTAAAAGGACCTAGAGGTAAGTTCCCGCGCTCATTGAAATTTTTGTTGAAAATGCTATTATGTTAACGGGGTTGTCTATGCAAACATACTACTTGAATGCATCAAAGAGGTCCAACTACGTGCAGCAGTAAAGTTTACTGCGAAGATTTTTTATTGATAGCCCTCTGAAGCCTAGATATGATAGTGAAGGTGAACAAAAAGTTAGTAGCTCTAGTGATTTTGAAGAAGAAGGTTCATCAAATTATAAACCCTTGAATATTTTCCCTAATCCATCCAATCCACTTTTAGTTTGTGAATGAGGCCGTATGGCAGACTCAACAGATTAAGAATATTGATGTTAGGAAGGCACAACTGGCTACTGCTTTCCAAGATCGCACATTATATTGGTACATTAGGTATGCTTAAGAAAACCATAATGCCACCTTGAATGAAATAAAATATGCCCTAAAAGAACATTTTAAGAAGCCTAAGTCATATGTGCATCTGGTGACAGAAATGAAAGATATTCGTTAGGAGGCTAATGAATCTATATGGAAGGCCGATCAGAGGTTGAAGTGCACCATCAAAGATGGTGGATTTGTTATTGATGATACTCAACATAAGGAATGGTTCATTTCTATTTTTCTTCCGTATCTGCGCCAAACCCTAGGTCAGCAAAATATTGCCACACAGGCTGAGGTTGTGGAGGTTGCAATGAAATTGGAGGCTACCCCAACAACTATTACGCTGGGAACTCAACAAATACAAAGTCAGTTGGAATCCATGCATCTAGAAATTCAAATCTTGCACAAATAAAAGGGAAAATAAGTCTGTGTAGAGGTTTGGTGTATAGAATGTAAAGCTTTTGGGCACCATAAAGATCAATGTCCTATTTTTAACAGTTATCTGAATACTGGAGGTCCTATTCCATTGAAAAATCCTATATGGTGTATGATTGGCCATCTCGCTGGATTACATGACACGAATTACTGTTTAAGGATAAAAAAGTGTCAACCTGACTTAAAGAAGTTGTTTTTCAAATTCTGTTCGTCATTAGGGCACGACGAGAAACATTGTCGCACTTTTGATATGATGTTAGATAAGGCTCAAATATATAGAATTCGGGCTGAGCCTACATCACCAGCATCCCCTTCTGGGCATGGAGGATTTCCAGGAAGAGGAAGAGGCCGAGGAGGTGGATCAATTGTTTGAGGAAGATAAAAAGTCATTTGCTATAATTGTGGTGATGCTGGTCATTATGCGTGTGGTTTTCTGAATCTAGCAGGATAGTCCTACAGGTATTGTAGACAATTTGATCATGTTATAGAAGATAGTCCTGTCTTGATTGTTAAAATGCAGGAAAAGAAGATGCAGACCCCAACACAAAATCTTCATATGGTTCATGCTAAAACCCGCGAAGAAGATCCCAGTGTGAATGTGGTTACTAGGAGTGGTGTAGCCACCAATGAAGATAAATGAAATCAACTGGCCACTAATGTATGGATTTGTAAATCATCTAAAAATAAATAAGGCTTTAAGCTTCAACGCACAAAAGAGAACTTTATTGAAGCATATAAATAATTTGCATAAGGAAGTGCATCAACATCCGGAAGAAAGACGAAGGAAGAAGGAGGAGACGAGGAGATCAAGCCATTTATACAAGCATGTATTAAGATCCTGTGCAATCAAAAGGCAATAGAGAATCTCCAGGATCTAATAGATAATTGCGCAGAAAAAGGCCAACCACTGGTAGAACAATGCACAGTCACCAAAATATACAAGAATAAGAAGATAATGAGTTGGGAGATGTGTATGACCACGCAGATTGGTGCTTACGAGATAGAACAGGTTATTTTAGATCTGGGATCAGATGCTAATGTTATACCTAAGAAAACATGGTAGTGCATTGGAGAGCCAAAGCTGGAATGGTCTACTATCCAACTGCGCATGGCCAATCAGCAAAAGATCATTCCTTTAGGGAGATTTTCACAAGTTGTGGTCAGTATAGAGGGTGTTAAGGTGATGACATACTTTGAGTTCATACAAATTATAGATGATACTGATACTTATCCTACACTTCTAGGATTGGATTGGGCTATTGACATGGATGGTGTTATAAATCTGAAGAAAAGGAGGATGGAATTTTAAAACAATGGAAACAAGGTAATCATTCCTCTAGATCCTACAGAAGGAAAAAAATATATTGAGCTAATCCATGCTGAGGATGATACCGATCAAATATATAGGTTGACTTTGTGGGAGGAAGACTGGATTAATCCAACGACTTATGGGAATCTTATGTGGGAGAAGGATAGCTGATCCAAGAGGCTCTATACACCCTTAGGAGACCAAGAGGGCTCATAAATGGTCAAAATTCAAAGTCGTCGAATTTCTCTCAAACCAGATTCAGATTGAAGTACACATTGTCTTGATTCCAATGATGTGAATGGAGCTCCAATCTGAGCATGTATGGAGAATTTAGAGCGAGTCAAATTTTTGGTCAAAGTTGGGTAGTGGTCCAGGTTTAAGTCCAACAAATTCATCGTCAACTGACAAGAAACCTAACACCCAAAAAAGGGATAAATCGTGGCCTCTTTAAAAAGCCTAATAACCCTTCTTTTTGTTAAAATAAAAAAAAGAGTAGTTTGTTATAAAAAACAAAAAAAAATATAAAAATGGGGGGTGGCGTGCCACCACCCTCGCCACCCCATGTCATGTCACAATATTTAACTATTGGGGGGTGGGCTGTCAACCCCGCCACCCCTGGAACCCACACTTCCATATTATAAATTGGGTGGCGGGTCATGACCCTCGCCACACCCCACCCAAGTCCCATGTAAAACGTAATATGCATAATATGGTGGCGGGTGGGCCACTGTAGGTGAACCCTCCCCCACCCAACACAATGTGTCAACATATGTCGAGACCAGTGGGGCTCGAACCTGCTTGGCCTATGTGGCCAACCCCCACCAGGCAGTCTCAAAAACATCAAATTTTTATGTTCCATGTTTTAAAACACACCCAACAAAAAATAGGAGAGGCGTGATTTGATCACCCGACCTCTCCTCAACGAATTTTGGTTTTTAACCAGTACACCATAACCATTTATGTGGTAACTTCTGCCACCAAAAAATATAAAGACCTGAAAATTCATTTTCACAGCAAGATGAAGGTGGAACAACAGAGACAAACTAGTGGAACAACATGGGGAACCATGTGTGGGCATGTTTTTTGAGGCAAAGAATATTTTGCAGAGATTATTCCTTGATGCCTAAAAGATTCCATGGGGAGGTAAATTTTCATTTTGTAAGAATGATATGAAGTTTACAATATTTTTAACCAGAATTTCGTAGGGAATGCGAAGGTAAAGTCAGAATGGCCTTTTGAGTAGTAGATTTGCAGATTCCCAACATAACAGAATCTTAGGGAATCTTGAGGGCATCAAGAAGATTCCTTGAGGCCCAAAACTTATCGGAGTCCATTTTCGATAAAATTTATGTCGATTTTACACCTCTCAATGATAAGAATCGAATGGAGATGTCCGTTTTAGCAGCAAAGCTTCCCATTTTTTGGCCTTTTTACAGATTGGAGTGACAGTGTCAGATTCTCAAGTGTGGAAATTCGATCCTATGCCCCTCGACGAAACGAATTCGATGGTGTAGCCATATTCAGTAGCTGAGCATTCACTTATTCATAAAATTTCAGGGGTTGAGGTATATGTAGTTTGATCATGTGCCTCTATTTTCTGTGATATGTATTATGTGGTCTAGATTCTTGCTTGATGCATGTTGTGGGATATTTGTTTTTGCTTCATGTGAGATTATGTCATGCTGATAGGATTAGGTCCATTATGAGTGAGAATTTCTGTAGTGGAACGTCTCATGAGAGACAAACCACTCATGTTGAAGGCACATATCCTTGTATGATAGAGAATATCATCCATGTACATCTTACCATTTCCGGCACTATATGAAGTGGCCTACCCAATTTTGACACCGGGCCTGGAGATGTAGCCCACACTGGGCGAACTCCGTTTTCAACGTCTTGTGTTCTTATGTTATTGATTGTTGTCTTGTTTCCTCTTGCTTCAAGCATATATATGTGTTCTTTTATTGCTATTTTTAGTGCAATTATAACCACATCAAAGAAGTAAAATATCGTGGGTAAATATGGTAGTTTATGGACTCAGATCAAGTTGTATTAGAGTGGTCTTCTTGCTGATGTGAATTGCGAGCATGAACAATGATTGAAAGTGCAATAATAGAAGATCACAAAGACATGTACGAGGCCATGCTCAGGATGTCCAAAATGGTGGGCATGATGTATGAAGCTCATGAAATATGGGAGAAAGAAGAAGCAGAAAGCGATGATTCATCCACATCTTCCAGTGAATATTCATTGCCCTAATCGTCTTCTCATCATTCAAATGAGGAGATAAACCATAGCCTTCAAGAATATAACACTGAATTTAAAGTGCTTCTAAGAGAGGAGAAAGAGGGTAAGAAGAGAGTGCAACTTCATTTTCAAGCTGTAGAGGCAACCTTGGAAGAACTGAAGCGCAATGACCAAATCCTTCAAGAAAATGATGTTGAATTAAGGAAGCTTATACAAGAAGAGAAAGAGGATAAGCAGAGACTGTAGCTTTAGCTACGAGCTGAAGAAGAGGCCTTGGACGAGTTGAAGCACAAGAAAGGCTTGAAGAATCCATCATCACCTATATCTGAATTGACATATGAGGTAACCAATGTTGATTTTTCTTCAGTTTCATCTTCACATGCTATCATTTCTGTGGGAAATGTGGAGATACCCATTACAATAACTTCCATGAGACTCCTCACCAAGATGGGATACAAAGGAGGAGGAATTGAAATTAATGGCCAAGGCATGATTCAACCATTAGAGGTCATGCAAAGACCTCGATTAGCAGGTTTTGGATACACAGAGGGACAATGCTTGAAGGTTTCAGAAGCTTCCAATGCATGGTTGAAACCATTGGGAAAGAGAATGATGGGAACACTTCACCATCATCCTATGATAGGGCACATGGTAGTGAAAGATTTGAGACAAGCTCTTGTCATCATGATTGCACTGGAGACAAACAAGAAAGGTCTAAAAAATCTCTGTATTCTAATGTTCGTTTTGATTATAAGCATGTCGCTAAGAATGAACATAAATCATTGCATCAGAAAATATGTAGTTTTTGTGGATTACATAATCATGTATTTGCTGAGTGTTGGAAAACAATGACAACACGAAAGTGGATGAGGCGTGAAAGGCCTTCTCCATCGTAGGAAAGAAGAAGGTAAAGCAAGTATAGAAGAAGAAGACTCATTGCAGTCATTGCAACATAAGTGGCCATCAAAGAGCCATGTGTTGGAGGCTCCATCCAGAGCAGCACCTTAAGGACAAAACATCAATGCAGGAACCAGTTGAAACAATTGTTCGACAAGAAAATGTGCCACAAAGAGAAGACCCATGCACTTTGATAAGTGAGAGATGGTTTTTCTTGGTTTGGTAGTGTGTTTGGCCTTATTTTTTAAATCATATGTTGCAATTTAAAATGTAAAAGTGATGATGTGTTTTCCATCACTTATGAAGCAACAATGATGTTTTTTCCTTGTATTGATAGCAGGGGTATTGACTCATTTTTATGTAAAATTGACCACAAATTATGGTTATAAACGCATGGCAAGTGTGGGGAATGATTGGTTCATAGATTGGTCACTTAGTTAAGCATGTAATATGCAAAATATTGTAATACAGGTTTGTAGAGGACGTAGGTGTCAGCTCATAGCTTATGGCTATGAAAGACAAGGTGAAGGAGAATGAAGGGTGACCTTTCAGGACACTTGTGGTGCAGAAAAGGTGCAAAGAATTTGTATATTTTTGTCATGCTTTTGGTAGACCAAAAGCTCCTAAGTGGGGAGGATTGATCTAGGAGGCTCTAGACACCCTCAGGAGACCAAGAGGGCTCATAGATTGTCAAAATTCAAAGTCATCGAATTACTCTCGAACCATGTTCAAATTGAAGTAATCGTCGTCCTGACTCCAACAATGCGAACATATCTCCAATCAGAGCCCGTATGGAGAAGTTAGAGAGAGTCCAATTTTTGGTCAAAGTTGGGCAGTGGGCCAGGTTTAAGTGTCCCAATTATTTACCGTTAATCGATAGGAAACCTAGCACCTGAAAATGGGAAAAATCATGGCCTCTTTAAAAATCTTAATAACCCTTATTTTCGTTAAAATAAAACAACGAACAATTTTTTTATAAAAAATATATATATATATATAAACAGGGGGGTGGCGGGCCACTACCCCCGCCATCCCACGACATGTCACATTATTTAATTGTTGGGGGGCAGGCTGTCAACCCCGCCACCTTGGGAACCCACACTTCCATATTATAAATTGGGTGGCGGGTTGTGAACCCCACCATACCCCACGAAAGTCCCATGTAAAATGTCATATGCATAATATGGTGGCGGGTGGGTCGCCGTCGGTGGACGCGCCCCCAACCAACACAATGTATCAACATATGTCGAGACTAGCGGGGCTCGAATTACCCGGACCACGTGGCCTGCACCCACCGAGCGGTCTCACAACCAACAAACGGTTATGTGCCATGTTTTAAAACGTGGCCAACCAAAAATTGTTATGTGCTGTGTTTCAAAGCACGCCCAACCAAAAATAGGAGAGGCGAGGTTTGATCACCCGACCTCACCCCAATGAATTTCAGTTTTTAACCAATAGACCATAACCACTTATGTGGTAAAGTCCCCCACCAAAACATAAAAAGACTCGAAAATTCATTTGCATAGCAAGAGGAAGGCGGACTTGTGGAGATGGAATAGTGGAACAAAAAGGGGAACCATGTGCGGGCACGCTTTTCAAGGAAGAGAATATTTTGCAGAGATTATTCCTTGATGCTTGAAAGATTCCATGGGGAGGTAATTTTTCATTTTCTCAGAATGATATGAAGTTTATAGTCATTTTAACTAGAATTTCACAAGGAAGGGGATGGTAAAGTCAAAATGGCCTTTTGAGTAACATATTTGAAGATTTCTGGCAGAACAAAATCTAAGGGAATCTTGAGGCCATGAAGAATATTCCTTGAGGCCTAGAACTTGATAGAGTCCATTTTTGATAAAATTTATGTCGATTTTACACCTCCTAGCTATAGGAATCTGATGGTGATGTCCATTTTAGCAAAAGAGCTTCCCATTTTTCAGCCTTTTTCCAAATTGGAGTGACGATGTCATATTCTCAAGTGTGGACAATCGATCATATGCCCCTCCATGCCATGAATTCGATGGTTCATCCAGATTCAATAGCTGAGCATCTGCTTCTTCAACCAAATTTAGGGGTTGAGGTATCTGCAGTTTGATCATGTGCGTCTTTTGTTGTGAGATGTATTATGTGGTCTAGATCCTTGCTTGATGCATGTTGCGGGATCTTTGTTTTTGCTTCATGTGAGATTATTTCATGCTTATAGGAGGTCCATTGTGAGTGAGAGTTACTCACTACAAGAAAAAAGGAGATTGGTGAGGGTCATGCTTATGACAGAACTTTAAGGTCCGTCACCAATGTCACATATGGTGAGGGTACTTAAAAAAGCGTCACTATAAGTGTATATAGTGATGGTCCTTTAAGGTCCGTCACCAAAGCCATTTTCAATGAATCTTTTGGTGAGGGTCGTTAAAGGCCCATCAATAATTCTCTCTTTGGTGACACTTCTAGTGACGAACTTTTAATGACCCTTATAGATGCTCCTTTTGTTACTTTTGGTGACGGTCAAAAATGTCCGTCATCATTGATCATTCCAATGAGTTTTTGATGACGTTATGTGCTTGTTAATATATTTTTTGTCAGAAGATAATGATTTAATACCATTATTGTGTAGTATTTTTTTATAATATGTCCAAGGCCATAGTGCTTAGAGTCAGTCAATTTTTTAAGAAGTAATTAGTGTGTATCATTTCCCTCAAGTAATGACTAGTCGAATAGAGTTTTCCTATGAGTCAACACATGATTCATATCTATTAAGTTTATTATATAGAAAATTACCTTTTGATAAAGTCCCACTAGTATGTGTAGGAAATATATTATTTAATACAAAATCAAGCTCTGTCAATTCTATTAATGAGAAAGACCTAACACTCCTCAACAATCTGGGCACACCTTAAATTAATGCTTTGGCACACACTAAAATTTATTAGCACCTTGCATGCCTTCGAACATATTTGTACCTAGAACATATTTTCATGACACTGACGCCAAAGCACATGGTGGCATGTGCTAGCACAACATAGAACTCCCCTAGCATGTGTTGGCATGCATGTAGTCCCTAACATGCCCTAGAACACCTTGGTTGAATGCATTGACATACATTAGCAGTTGGAACACGTCAATGCCAATTGACATGTATTGGGACCTATTATTAGTGTGGCTAGCATGCCCCTTTTGAAAAAGATAAAATATTGACTTATTAACCCTCTTATTGGTTCTTCCTTTTGTTTCCTTGAAACTTATTGACACATATTGACATACCCTGGCACCCTGCACATCCTTAGCACCTACCATGTATTGGAATATCTTGGAACTTTTTGGCACACATAATTAGCACACCATGGAACTCCTAACACACTTTGAGACTTCTTGACATGCCTTGATATTACCTAGCATGCCTTATCAATACTTAGCATACCTTATCACTCCCTCCTTGGCATGGCAACTAGCACTCATTAACACTAGTCCCTAGCACACGTTCCTCATATTCATTAACTTCCATGAATTTTGACCTAGTGCTCCCTTAATGTTTTTTCATAGTACTCCTTAACACTCCTCAACATGCATTAGCACTATCTAGCACACCTTAGCACTCTTCAACATGCACTTCCACTTCATAGCATTCATAACACTCCGTGACACATATTGGCACTTGGCACATATTGGCGTTTGGAAAGTCTTAGCATGTATGGAATAAGTTGACATGCCTTGGTATGATTTGGCATGATTTGGCATGATTTAATATTAAATTTATTTGAGATCAACAGTTGGAAAGTAGATGAGAAGCAAAAAAGTAAGACTTGGCATATAGAATGCACTAAGACTTTTCACTTGGCACCTATTGGTGCCTAGTGTTGCTGTACCTAGCATGCCCCTCCTAGAAAAGTTAAATTGATGACTTATTAACCCTATTATGTGTTCATTTCCTTGTATTTTAACTTGTTTCTCCCTTTTGTTGCCTTGACAGTCCCTGGCACGCATTGAAACACCCTTGCACATCTTGCATGCCTTATCACTTGCCACATATTAGCATGTTTTACATGCCTTCACACTATCTGACACATCTTATAATTCCCTAGCACGCCTTGGCACTCATGTCCTCACAGCTATCCTTTACACTTTTTTACGACTTTGGAACCCAATCAATTCCTTGGCTACTACAGTTCATGTGACAATATTGGCTTGCTTCAACTGCAACAAATTGACCAATTTCACCTACTACAAGTAGATTATGCCTTGTTCACCTAAGAACTACCTATAACTCATCTTATTCCACTCATGTCCAAGCTCAACTTGTCCCACTTAACTATTTACCAAGACAAGGATCACATGATCTAGCCATGGCCATAAAACAACTAAGCAACATAGCTTACATATGAAATATTTCACATGTATGTTCAGTTCATATAAAAAGTAGAACATTAACTGAGAGTTTGCAAGAACCACAAGATGCACAAGGCACACAAGATATAAGCTGACACAAGTTGAGTGCCCCAAAACTTATACAAAACCATGTACAATATAAAATTATCTAGAATAGTTTAAAACATGAGCATGTAGCCAAAGTGTGCCACATCTCATATAAAAAGATAGCTAAAGGCAAAAAAAATGTCGTGCCTAGCACAAAGTGATCTCCCTTTTTCTAAAACTGCTATGTCAAGCCTCGTATAACAATCGTAGTTTTTCCTCTTGTAAATCCTATTATGAACTTCTCCTAATACACTTTAACCTTAGCACACTTGAATTCATTGACACTCCCTGACACACACTCTTATTCGTTCCTTTACATGCATTTTGACCTAGTTATCCCTTAATATGCCCCGACACTCCCTAACACTCTTCAACATGCATTGGCATTGTCCGACATGTGTTAGCATGCCTTTTCATTCCTAATGTGCATGCGCTGACCCTCCCTAGCTATCATTCCCTCACAACTACCCTTACTTAATTTTCAACTTGGGAACCCAACCAAGCCCTCGCTTGACTAAAAGAGCTTGACCAAGTTACGGTTACTACAACTAGACTATGTTGTTGAATTATGTAGCTTGGGAGGTACTTCACAAGCCTAGTGATATGGGTTTGTGTGATTTTGGTTACAAAAGGATTTGTGGGCAAAGAAGCCAAGAAAAAGGATTTTGGACCCAAGATGGGGTTTAACATCTAAAAGAAAATTAATATTTCCTGAGGTCTAAGTGGATAAAACCCGTAAGTTCTAGAGGGTTCCTAAGAGGTCTAGGAAAAAATATTTAAGTAGGCCTTAGGATGAAGGAAAGAACATCAAGTGAGAATGAGCTCATTTGATCAAGGGGGTGAAGAGAGATTTAGTCTTAAAGTAGGTCGAGTAACTAGGGTTGCTAAAGGGAGGCCATGATCATCCTCTAAGAGCAAGATCATCATGTGAGGGTTCACAAGAATTTTTCATACCTTAATGGTCAGTTCGAGCTAGGAAGTAGGATGGCATATTGTTGGTTCTCTTATGGCAGATCGAGCTTAAAAGAGGTTTCTCATGAGAATCTAGGCATGTGATTTCAATGGTGTCTTTGTGTGAAGGCCACATCAAATTTTGAAATGTTGAAATTTGCAAAAAGAAACATTGAAATTGGAAACTAGAAAGGACAAAAAAAAAATGCACCCACACTAGTGAGGAATTTTGATGCACCAAGATTGAGGAATGTGGGGTGTCTAATTTATTTTTCCCTTAAATAAATTGGACAATAAATTTTAATTTCATCTCATAACAACTTTTGTCAGTTAACTAAGTCATGATGATTGAGTTAGATCAAGAAATTTGTGTTGAGGGTCTAAGATGAGGCATGTAGAAGGATTAATATAATATTTTTGGGTCCAGTTGCAGTTCATGCATTAGTGGGGTGCAGGTGTGAATTAGTTAACTCAATTAAATGAGTTAAAATTAGTTTAAATAGTTCTAACTAAGTGATGAGCTAATGAGAGGTCGACCAGTGAATTAAATTTAATTTAATTCATAAGGAACGATCAATCAGATAACTGATAATTCACTGTTGATAGTTGCATGCATATCATTTTTGAGGAAGATCCAGTTGAGACAGAGGTTAAAGGGAACATAACTTTCAATTGTATTTATACAAAATTTCCCATGTGAAATTATAAATTCATTGGGATGCCATGATGGATTGAAAAATCAAGGAATATTGATTTTTCTAATTAATAGGGAGCCAATTCCCTACGAATTTCCTGATCAAGGCAGGTTGAAGGAAGGCTGAGAATTGGCTAAGTATTAGACCGAGTTTACCTAGATCAGCGGGAGACAATTAGCAAAGTGCTCGAGAATCTCATGAGAGATTAAGCATTGTATTGTTTCAAGATTCCTTGACTTAATACACAATAGAGATAGAGAAATTTTGAGCAGTTGCTTTCCCCAGATACATCTTGTGTTGTGTGATTGATAATTTGTTTCTCTTACTTATACGTGATTGTGTGGTCGTGTTTCATTTCTAAAAATTGTTGGAAGTGGTGTGGATCATTTGCAATATCCTTTTATTTTAATTTAAAAAAATACAAAAAAATAGAAAACCACTAAAAATATATGTTAGAGTATCACAATTCATATACTCTAGCATAAAAATAGTTCTACTCGTTATATTAAAGTTAAAAGTTTAAATACTTTTAGGATTTATGAAAGCGAGTCCCAGTTCAAAGTTTAAATATTGATCACTTTATCGAGTAGGATTCGATGATTTATTAAGTACTGAGCAAAGGGCTCAACCCACGGGCACTTTTAGCGTGTGGGTTAACATGGAGGGTGCCTCCGTAGTTGACTGTGTTGACTGCGGGAGTAACCCAGATGAATGGTTGAGATTGACTGCAGGGGCATAAGCCAAATAAATCCTCCGTACCTCAAGGACCCTCGTAGTGACATTTTCTACCAAGTTGGTTACAGTTGTCATTCACGTCAGGGTTTCTTAACGGTCTGTTGGCACGTCTTATCAACATTTAAGTTCAAAGACACACCACCTATTTAAGGGAAATTCTCATTCTTTCTAAAATTATCATTGGTTAGTTGGTGTTTGAAGTTTTTCTGTGTTGCGTCTTTTTCAGTTTTCTGTCACCCTCTCAATAATTGGTCACCCTGTAAGTTGTCTACCATCCCAAAGTTAAACTATGGCTAAACGCTCATCCCTGTCAGGTTCTACTAGTCACATCCCTCTCATGGATACCGAGAGGGATATCTAGGATACAGATTGTTCCCTTGACCACATTTATTTTTAACAACAAGTCCTTCTAAACGAAAAGAATTCTCCAATTTACATCGCCATGGAAAAAACTTGTGTGTTGTCTGCATGTGTCCCGAAAACTCATCCTTTTCCTGAATTTATCTACTGGCTAGTGTCTGTTATGTACCTTGGGAAATGTTTTGTAATGAATTGTCAAGGGGAAAACATTCTGCAAGTGTTAGTTCAGTTAATTCGCCAAGCACTATGTTACCCTGAGTCGGAGTCATGTGTCAAATTATCTAATGATTCCTTGATAGCATATTATGACAGTCTTGCATGTCAAGAATTTAATCAATTCATTCATTTTCTGAAGCCAAATACACAGTAGTTTGTACCTGACAGTAAAGAGTTCCCTATGGAATTTTTTGATATTGAAGTCAAACCGGTGCTGAGTTGCATTGCAAATATTTTGGGAAAAGACGACGACAGTACAGTGGACAAGTCAATTTTGGGGATGTTCGCCATGATGATGAAGCCAAGATTGGTGCTGGATATTCCATCCTATTGGAAAGAAGCTGTTAAATCTTAGCTCATGAGCTTATCATTAATGGGTTCATTCAGGTTTCCCTCACTTATTGTTTACTTATTCTTATATCAAAATGTAGAAGAATTCATGCATCTGGGGTTAAACATTATGGATATGAATAAGAGGAGACAATCAGTAATATTTTGGACATATATAGTGAGAAAATAACAGAATGAGGGTGGTTTGTTTGATTTTTCTGGTCAGTTTATGCCTTCTGCATATAAAGTTTTGAATGGAAGTTCTCCTCCCCCTTTTTTGCCCAAAGCTCAAGAGTTATTGCATTTGGGGGAAAGTTGTAAATTTGGTGATTGTTTTTTTTTTGAAGATTATTCTAAAATTAGACTTTATGGAGCTAGTGTAGAACCTTATAGGCTTCCTGTGTTTGTGCCTATGAGATTATTTTCTCTGGAGGTTATTAAGAAAAGTCTAAATGTTGACCAAATTCACTTTGTGCCTATGAAGAAAGGTCATATGTTCAAATTGCCAATGACTGTGGGTCCCTTTATAGTTAATATGAGACATTCATTTGATGAAGTCACTCAGATGTTAGATGGAATGCACTTACTGTTAGGAGAGAAGTGGGCTTCAGACACTCACAACATCATTTCTAGTAGAAGAATTGATAATGGATATTCAGCCTTCATTCATGAGAGCATACCAGATCTAGAAAAAAAGGCAAGTAAAGGTGTTGTGAGTTCAGTAAGTTCAAATTTTTAGACTCCTGTTATATCAGAAAAATAAAATAAAAGAGTTAAAGAGGCAGTTGTTGATTCAAAGGACGAGGAACAGAGAGATGAGAAGAGAACAAAGTTCAATGCAGAGCCATCAGATATTCAACCTATTTTTTCATTACAATTGGGAGATGAAAAAAATGTACCTCCTTCACCCAAGAAGCATGAGAGCACTCAGTATCAAGTGCCTCTAATTAAACAAATGTTTGCCCAGATTGCAGAGAGAAATCAAAAGATGAAGGCATGTATGGAAGCTCAAGCTGAGTACTAGATAGCTCCAGACCAAACAAGACTTCTAACTGGAATGGATCTTGAAAAACATCAATTCAAAATTTCCCTTTCACATCCTTTTGATATGTCAATTGGTTCTTATAAAAATTTCAATACTGTAAACTTGAATGTAGTTGTGAAGAAAATCCCATTGCTATATAATGTGAATCTACACATGAAAACAGGTCAGCTGATTGTAAATGACCTAACAAAAACTATTGCAGTGGCAATGAAGGCAGAGAATATGCTTGAAAAAGTGATAAAGCAGTTGAAGTTAGAAAAATCCAATTCTAGGGCTTTGACAATCTAGAACGAAGAGCTCAATAAGATCATAGTAAAGATTGGAGTAGATCCCAATGATAGGTCAGCTGTGCAGAAGCTTCTGAAAAGTGTTGAATTAGAAATATCTGTGCTAAAGAAAAAATTGAAATTTCCTACAGGAGAACATTCCATGGCAGCAGAGATTGTAGAGGTGGAAAATGAGAAAGCAAAACTTCTTCATCAGCTCATGCAAAAGGAATAAGAAGTCACTAAATTAAAGAAAACTGCACTGTCATTGCAAAACCATATCAAATCTCATAATTGCACTTTTTTTTTCCAACAGGGAGTGAAGATCCATCAGCACAGATTTCTCAGTTAACCACTGAATTGCAGATGGAAGAGAGAGATAAGAAAAGGGCACAAGATGATTTAGAAACAACAACAAATATTATAAAGGCCACTGAAGGAGAAGTCAATAAATATAAAATAGACTACCAAACTGCTGAGGCTAAGATTAAAAATATCAAAGAAAAATTGAAGGGAAATATATCCTTAATACAGGCTAAGGATATCATCTGGAATGATATTATTGAAGAAATGAAAACAATCTGGGATTTTTTGACTGTTCTTGCAGAAGAAAAAAACATTATCAGGGAATTTAAAGAGCAAGTCATGATAGAAAAACAAAAGAAAATCAATAGGGCTATTTGGGCAAGGAAGTTCATTAATTTCATTGATTCTAAAATAGATCAGGAACTGGAAGAAAATGAAATTACAGATAGAATTCTATATGCAGTAGAAATTAACAAAATTATTGTAAAAAATGATTGTAGGAAGTTTTCAGAAAAGAAGCTGATTGAGTTAAAGGAAGCAATGAGTCAATTTGATAAATTATTTGATAAAATAGCAAGAGCAGGTTTGCTATCATGTTGGGATCTTGGAGGTGGTCTTATGTCATGGAATTCTTATGAGCCCATGCTAGTTTTGGAAAAAAGTAAGGTAGACAACACTCATGATAAAACTCAAGTTCTTAGAGGAGCAACAGTGCTCAATTTCCTTCAGAGACATTTTCAACTATCGTGGTTAGTGAAAAATCTATTTTTGGAAAGACATATTTCAACAGAATCACTGCTTTCAGATTGGAGTTTCACAGGCTGGTTCATTCACCAAAGACAAACATCGAAATATGGAAGAAGTGCAGAGCCTGGATTATAGATTTACCAAAGGATCCCTCAACTACAAATAAGGATAAATCAACCAGTCAAGGAAATGTAGCAGCATCATCATCAATCCATATTCAGCATATAGATTAGGATTTTAATTTCATTTTATTTCCTCTTTTAAAAAAAGAATGTAATTGTAATAAGACAATTTTGAAGACAATAAATAGATAGTTTACGACATCCTAAGTAGTTAAAGTAGTTAAGATCAGTCACAACAGTTATAAACTGCTTTATATTTTATTTAATGAGATAGAGAAGAAAGAGAAAGGTTCCGAGTTTTGGACCTTCAGACTACAATTTTTGTACTCAAATTTCAAAAGATTAATAAATGAAAAGAAAGTTTCCGGCATTTGTTGATGTTGGTGTGTCTTCTAGTTTACATCGTGTACTTTTAATCTTTGACTAAAATGAAGTAATGAAGCTGCAGGTCACTTTTTACTTGTGTAAATAAGAGTTAAAATCATCAATAGGCGCTCCATTTTAATTGTTTCCTTTCTTATAATTCTTCTAGACTTTGAGGTGATATATTCTGCACATCATCATATCAGTTTGGGCTTCTTTCTTACATGTTCTTCTAATAATTCCATTCGATATTAGCAGATAGTAGCATTGTGGGACATTAATTATGTTTGATCTTTGAGGTTTTAATGATTAATATTTGAGGGTGATTAAACAAATACCAATATTTCTGTGACATAACAATATAAATGTACTAAGCACGAATTCCTTATCACAGCTAAGGGATTGTCTCTTAAGGTACAACATTTTTTGGTGCTGTTTCTAGGGATGAAGAAGTGAAGTTATTTCCATGGGTTTTGTTCATATTTACTCTGGTTGTTCAGAGAAGAGGAAATACTAAAGCTGTGTTTCATTTCATAATTGGTTCCTAGAATATTAAAGTTGTGTTTCATTTAGGAAATTGCTTCCTAGATTTACTGGTGAAGATGAAATAACTGCAGAACAACACTTGCATTTGTTTTTCACCTTTGCTGAAAATTTAAATGTTGAACATCTTGATGTAGTAATGAGATTTTTTGTACAATATCTAAATGGAGAGGCAAGAAAATGGTTTAAAGGATTACCAAATGGCTCAATTAATAATTGGGACGAATTAGAAAGACAATTCATCCAAAGATGGGGTGAAAAGAGAGATCATGGTTATTCATTGATAGAGTTTAATGCTATTAAGAAAAAATCTAATGAAAGCATGAATGATTTCATTAAAAGATTTAACAAATTGTATAATGGTTTTCCTGTAGGAATGAAACCCCCTCCTATTGGAGTAAGAGTTGTTTTTGCTGGGGCATTTGTATCATATTTTAGTTTCACTTTGAGAGAGAGATGGTCTACTACTCTCGAACAAATACAAAATGATGCTTTGGAGATTGAAGCAAATATGACTGCTACTGGAAAAACACAAGAAAAACAATCAGTTCAAGATAAAGGTAAAGCCAAGAAAGAGTCATCACAGGATCAAAGGATTGATGACACGACTAAGGTCATCAAAAATTTTTCAATCAAATTAGTGAAGATGGAATTGGATTATAAGAAACCTGCATAGAAAAACAGAGGGGTTTTTAATCCCCAATTCAGAAATCAACCCTTACAGATTTTGCAGAGGGAAAGAAGAGATCAGGACCAAGTTCAAGCACCCTTATATATAAAAGCAACACCTTCACAGTCTACTAATGATGATCAAAAAGAGGTTGAAGATCAAATTTCTGCTGTTTATATGGATGATGATGAAGAAGAAGAGAAACGTGAAGAAAAATGTACAGAGGTTGATGTAACATTTGACCAGTTAGAAATGGATGATTATTGTAAGCAATTCACTGATTTTATGCAAGCAGAATTGCATAAGAAGTATGACTTGAGATCAAAAAAGAGATTAAGAACTCAGGATGATGAGGAAAAAGAACCAGGGCCAATTCCTTCTCCAATGGTGACTCCACAACCAAAGAAATTAGTAAAACAATTAGACAAGGGAAAACAACCCATGAATCTAGTAAAAGAAAATGAGAAGCAAAAAACTGAGGCTTCCCAAAATAAGTTTAATGATTCTAATATTTTGGAGAAGATTTTTACTGTACCTGAGAAACCTGCTAATCCTAACAAAAATCAAGAAGAACCTGAGAAGACTGTTAAAAAAATCAAAATTTCAGTTTGTCCAAAGAGTTAGAAAAAGTTAAAATTCAAGTACCCTTGCTTGAGTTAGGTAAAACACCTGGATATAAGAAGGAAATTGCAGAGTTTATTAATCTCTCTCAATCTGATGATGTTGGTGATATTGTGAATTTTCAAGAAGAAAAACCAATGGTTACCTTTGGTCCACATGTTGAATAATTAGATTCCTCTGTTCCTCCTTTTTATATATCAATGCATCTACATGATTTCATTCTGCATAATTGTATGTTAGATTCTGGTGAATCACATAATTTGATGCCATTGTCTATGATGAAAGAGTTAAATTTACAAATCACTAAGCCCTATAGAGACCTTTATTCATTTGATTCAAAAAGGGTGAAGTGTGTTGGGCTTATCAAAGACATGGTGGTATCCCTTGCTCAAATTCCAGCCAAGAGTATTATGATGGATGTAGTAGTTGTAGATATTCCAGCTAGATTTTGTATGTTGTTGTCCAGATCTTGGGGAGAAAATCTTGGAGGTGTCTTAAAATTGGACTTCACTTATGCAATCATTCTAGTCTTCAATGGGGAAGAGAGAAGGTTATACAGAGAAACCAGATTTTTTAAGACTACCACAAAGAAGGATGCAAGAAATTCCCCAATCTATGGCCAAGAGAAGGAGGATCTCTCTTGTTTTATGCTGCATGAAGATGCAGAATTTGCTGAAGATTCACAGAAGCATATCTCTTCAGAAAGTGTACATAAAGAGTTGAATTCAAACAAAATTTGGAAGTGTTATTTTGATGGTGCCTACTCAAAGGATGGAACAAGAGCTGGGTATTTATTCATATCTCCATAAGGTAATATTTTACCTTTTTCTTTTAAGCTTGAATTTGAATCAACCAATAATGTAGCTGAGTATGAAGCATTTATTTTGAGTCTTCAAACTGCTAAAAAAATGGGAATTCAATGTATTTCCATTTTTTGTGATTCCGAGTTAATTATAAGACATATTAAGAATTCATGTCAAACCAAACATCCTAGATTGAGGTCTTATAGAAATGAAGTGTGGGACCTTATTGAAAATTATTTTGAAGCTTTGAATATTTAGTTTATTCCAAGAGAAGAAAATAGAATGGCAGATTCACTGGCAGTTGCAACTAGTACATTTAAGCCACCAATTAATCCAAGACTGAGATATGAGATTGAGTTGAGACATAGGTCTTCAATTCTTGATAATGTAAAGGGAAGGTTTTTGAGGATGATGAGCAGATCAATCATTTCCTAAAAATTATTAGAAATTTTGAAGACGGTGAAATAGATCAAGAACGTGAACAAGATGATCAGAATGATGTACTCAAAAACCTGAAGCAGTCAATAGGTGATCAGAAGATAATTCAGTTGAAGGATAATACATTGCCCAAAGGTTTTGTTCCTCTTGAAATATTTTGTGATGCTAATGATGTAGCAGTGATCTAGAAGAAAGTATCTTAGGAGGGAGAAATGGAGGACTGTAATTTAGGAACTTAGCAGGATCCTAAAATGGTTAAGTTGTTTAAAGGAGTTCATAAGGATTATAAAGAAAGGTATGTTGATATTTTCAAGAAGTATATGGATGTGTTTGCATGGTCATATGAATATTTAAAGACATATGATTTAGATATTATTCAGCATAAAATACCACTCAACGATGGGGTTAAGCCTCATAGGTAGAAGTTCAGGCAAATTAATCCATTGTTACTAGCCCCAATTGAGAAAGAAGTGAAAAAGTTGTTGCAAGAAAAAATTACAGTCCCACTTAGATATTCAAATCGGGTTTCTAATTTGGTTCCTGTCAGAAAGAAGAATGGAGAGATAAGTTTATGTGTGGATTTTAGGAACTTGAACAGAGATTATCTGAAGGATAATTATCCTTTGCCAAAGATGGATTATGTTCTACAAAAAGTGATTGGAGCTCATAGGTTATCCATGGTTGGTGGTTTCTCTAGGTACAATCAAGTAGCAGTTGAAAAGGAAGATCAGAAGAAAACAACTTTTACCACACATTGGGGAACATTCATGTATGCTAGAATGCCATTTGGTCTCATGAATGCAGGAGCTACTTTCCAGAGGGCAATGGATATAGCATTTTTGGGTGACAAATTTGTAGTCATATATTTGGATGATGTGACTATTTTTTTAGGTTCTGATGATGAACACTTGGAGCATCTACAGAAGGCTTTCCTAAAATGCAGGAAGTTTGGGTTATCATTGAATCCTAAGAAATATTTGTTTGCTTTGGAGGAATGTTGTGAAACTAGATCCAAAAATAGAAGAAAAGAGATATCAATGCCTTATAAATAAGCCACTTCGAGGGGGAAATCTCCAATACATTACATGAATGAACAATTATTGGATGAAACAAATTACAAAACCTCCTTTCTATATATAGGAGGCCATGGGGCCACAATGTAATCCTAGTGGGGCCACAATGTAATCCTAGCCGACCTAACAATAATAATTTAAAATCACAATAATAACAATATGGGGGTTACAGGGGTACAATAATAACAATAAGGGGGTTACACTAACAACAATAAGGGACTATACTAATAATATAGGGACCTAACATGCCCCTTTCCTTCAAAAAAGTGTTGTCCTCAATGCTTGAGTAACTCTGGGTGCTTCTGTATAAAATTCTCATCCTCCCATGTAGAATCTTCAGTGGGTAAGTTCTTCCACTTGATGAGATACTCTAAAATGAATCGATTTCATAACTATCGAGTTCTTATTTCCATGACCGCTTTAGGTTCCAATATGATTTTCCCTTCCTCATCAAGTTCTGGCAATATTGTTTGAACTGGAAGATTTTCACCTATAACCTTCTTTAAGCATGAAACATGGAAGAAGCAGGAAGCTCCAATTTGTATGCCATAGTACCAATCTTTTGCAACACCTTGTAAGGACCATAGTACTTTGGCGATAATTTATTATCCTTCTTAGCTTGCTTGAGGGACATTTGTTTGTATGGTTGTAGCCATAAAAATACACAGTCTCCTACATCAAAACTTCTCTCGCTACGATGTTTATCTCCCTGTTGTTTCATTCGATTTTGTGCCAAACTTAGGTTATCCTTTAAGAGTTGGAGAACTTCTTGTTGAAACTTGATGTGATCTTCCACTGCTTGAACCTTTGAATTTTCTCTTAAAGATGATTTGATGGATGGTGGATGATATCCATAAAGTGCCATAAATGGGGTCATTTTTGCTACCATATGGAAGGAAGTGTTATACCACCATTCAGCAAGAGGTAACCACTTGACCCATTGTGTTTGTTTATTAGATACAAAAAAACGAAGATATTCTTCCAAACATTTATTTACTATCTCAGTTTGACCATTAGATTGAGGATGATAAGATGAGCTATGAGCTAATTGAGTACCCAAACAAGAAAATAAATTTGTCCATTGATAAAATGGATCAACAACTACATCTTCAGGTTCCATGCAGATTTCATTCAATCTCCATAAATATAGCCTTAGCTATGCTGCTAAAGTGGATGAATAATGAAAAGTATTATATGAGTCCATCACTCACATGATAAACATACTGCTGGACTTCAGTCTTCTCTGATAAATCCATTACAAATATCACCAATTAGGCAGAATGAACAAGGTTAGAGACTCAGGATATAATTATTTCCAACTATTATACGGAAAACCATACATTCTACCACAAAATTTTGAATATCTGATTTAAGGACATCCCAAAAAATTCTTTCTTCACCATGTGGTAATTTTTAAAAAATCCTGAGTGTCCTCCTAAAGGAGAAGTGTGCAATTCCAAAAGAATATTTTGGTTTACTTTGGAATTCTTGCAAATATATAAGAAATCTTTGTGCCATAAAGAATCATTTTTCCAACTAAATGTATCAGGTGTACTATGATCTTGCTACAAATTTTGAATTAGTTTCCACACTTCTTTGTCCCTCTTCCATTCATCTCGTGCTTCAGTTATCCAATTTGGTTGGATAATAGAAATAGCACAAAGCAATGCTTCCACCACTTCCTCCTTTCTTGAGAGTGCATCTGCAACAACATTTAGCTTCCCTTTTTTGTAGATGATTTCAAAGTCATAACCCAACATCTTTGTGACCCATTTTTGCTGCTCTTCCGAAGATAGTCTTTGTTCCAAAAATTGTTTAAGACTACCATGATCAGTTTTTACCTTGAAGTGTCTTCCCATTAGGTAAGTTTTCCATTTCTTTAGTGCATGCAATATTGCTAACATTTCCTTCTCATAAATAGGTTTCTGTAAATACTTTCCTTTGATTGGACGACTTTCAAAAGAAATGGGTCTTCCTTCCTGCATTAAAACAACACCAATTCCATTTCCTGAGGCATCGCATTCCACAATAACGATTTTTGTGAAGTCCGGCGTAGCTAAGACAGGCGCTAGGAACATTGCCTCTTTAAGATGTTCAAAAGCATTAGTTGCTTGAGGAGTCCATGAAAATGCACATTTCTTCAATAATGTTGTTAGAGGTGCTGCTATTCTCCCATAATTCTTAACAAGCTTGCGATAATATCTTGTTAACCTGAGAAATCCTTGCAATTGCTTTATGGTTGTGGGGACTTTCCATTCCTTAATGGCTTTAATTTTGCTAGGGTCTACCTTAACAACCTCATGAGATATAATATGACCCATATATTCCACCTCTTGTAGTCCAAAGAAACATTTGGATGTTTTTGCATATAATTGTTTCTCCTGCAATAGTTTGAGCACCCTGTCAACATGTTGAACATGATCCTTCCAAGACCTGCTGTAGATTAGTATATCATCAAAAAATACTAGCATAAATTTTCTAAGGAAGGGTTTGAAAATGGAATTCATCAACCCTTGAAATGTAGAAGGTGCATTGGTAAGGCCAAAAGGCATGACCAAAAATTCATAATGACCCTCATGAGTTTGAAATCTTGTTTTTGGAATATCTTCAGTCTTCATTCTAATTTGATGATATCCTGAACGAAGATCCAACTTGGTAAAATAAATTGCTCCATGTAATTCATCCAATAATTCATCAATCACAGGAATGGGAAATTTATCTTTAATGGTGAGTTTATTGAGCTCTCTATAATCCGGACACATTCGCCATGATCCATCCTTCTTGTGTACCAATACTACAGGAGCAGAGAAAGAACTTTGACTAGGTTGAATTATACCCGCCTCTAACATTTCTGCAATCATACGTTCAATTTCGCTCTTTTGGACATAAGCATATCTATAAGGCCTGATGTTTGGAGGAACACTTCCTGGAATCAAATGAATAGCATGATCATGATCACGAATAGGTGGGAGTCCTTTGGGAGTTTCAAACACCTTGGAATGATTGTCCAAAACTTGTTGGAGATCTGCAGAAATAGATGATTTTGATGTTGGAACTTCTAGTGAGCATAATTGTGCAATTACGCCTCGTTGTTCTTTCTTTAGAAGCTTTGTCATGACATTAGAGCTTATTATCTTTCCCGGCTTCCCTACAATACCCCGTAATTCGACTTCCTTTCCTTCTGAAAATTTTTTCAAGAAAAGTTCTTGAAAATTAAAAGCTACCGTCCCCAAAGATTGTAACCATTGTACTCCTAGTACAACATCAACACCTCCCATAGGAATGGAAAGTTTTGGACTATTCAATACATATTCCCCCATGGTTAGCTTGATATTATGGCATTTTCCAGAGAAATTTATAGTTCCTCCATTTGCAACCATCACTTGACATTCTGGTGCTGGGTATAGGAAACAATTCAATTCCTTGGCTACCTTACAATGAATAAAATTATAGGTACTACCTGAATCAATCAACACTATTACCTTTTTCTTCTTGATATGTCCTTCTATCTTGAGAGTTTGAGGAGTGGTAATTCCTGCCAATTCATTACACGATATGGTCGGACTCATTTCTTCCTCTTCTAGGGCTGGTTCCTGGTGCATATCCTCTTCTTTTGAATATTCTTGTTCATTTTATTCTTCCTCTTCACAATCTATGTAAAATAATTTCTTCTTAGCACAATTATGACCTTTAGTGTATTTTCTATCACAACTACAGCAAAGCCCTTTTGGTCTTTTTTCTTTCAATTTTTGTGGTGTCAACCTTGTAGGTTGTGGAAATCTAGGAGTAGCAACACTTCCATCTTTATAGAAGTGAGTGGTAGGCTTCTTTGTCGCCATAATTTTACATTCAATTTTTCTTGCCAACTTGAATGCCTTCTCCAATGAATCAGGTTCCAAAACATGAAATTCATGTTGGATGCTATCCTTTAAAGTACCTACGAAGAGATTAGTCCTGTGTTCCTCTGGAATATCAGTTACCCTTATATTTAATTTTTGGAAATCCTCAATGTGCTCCCCCACTGAACACTTTTGTTTGAGATTATCAATTGGCTAAAGAAAGTGTTGCTCTTTGTATCCTCATAATGTGCTATCATTTCCTCCATAAAAATTTACCAAGTGACAATTTTTTTACGGGAGCAAAGCCTTCGATACCATACAAATTTATTTTGTTCTAAATGTAAAGTTGCAATGCATACCTTTTGTGTGTTTTGCACATTATTGAGATCAAAATATTGCTCCATTTGTAGTATCCATGTTATAGCATCCTTTCCATAAAAATTCCTCATATCCATTTTTGGAATATGGTGGTTCTTCCCTCCAATATTAGAGTTTATGAAATCACGATTAACATTTATTTTGTTCTCATCATGAGTTTCCTCTACTATCTTTTCACCATTAGGAAACATTTCTTGTATCAACTCTGTCAAACCTTTCATATCCGCTTTTAGATCATTCTTCATGTTTTCCATCTTAGCTGCCATGCCATTCTTTAAACCATCCATTTTAGATTCCACCCGTTTATTCAAACCATCCATCTTAGTTTCCACGCCTCTATTAAAAAATTCCATGTCATTTTTTGTTGCTCTTTGCGAGAGCGAAATTTGTTGCACTTGCTCTTGTAATTTTGATATGTCATGTTGCCATTCTTCGTCTTCATGAGTCATAGTAGAGCCTTCTAAAGGATTAATGGGGTGTTGAATTATTTTTAAGGGCCATTTTAGAATACAATACTGATATCTATTCTACAATATGCCCTTGGAATCAATTCAACTTGATTCTTCAAACAAGACTTACGCAATTTGGAAAAAAAAATAACACACCTTTTACTTGCTTTTGAGGGGCTCGATATTGAAATTGACTTATATCTATACTTGCAGATCCTCTATATCTAAAATTTAGCCCTGTAGTAGTCCTATGAAGCTTCTTTCAAATGCCATAGGTATGAATTGATTTGGATTCTTCAAGGCAAAGTTATGTCCAATCTCCCACAATGACCTAATTATGGACTAATTCAGTAGAGCGAACTTGTACACATTTCCATGTGTCACCGTTTGCTCCTTTGACTCTGAAATGTATAGACAAAAAAATAAATTCCATTTACTTCTCGTCACTTTTTATAGAATTCCAATCCGATGCCCATAGAGAGAGTTATGAAGATTTTCCCACGATCACCTCTTTGAGATGAAATTCAGGAGCCTGAAAATGACCTAACTTCCCCAGATCATACGTCCGAAAATATTGTGAACCAAGCTCTAAAATTTGGCAATGATGTTCCTCAAGCTGTCCGCTTCGCGTTCTAAAAATTTCAGCTTCTGAACCTTCGTAGAAAACAAGTTATAGCGAAAATTCCGCGATGACCTTTTAAGTGAAATTCAGGAGCCTACAAAAAGCTCTAACTTCCACAGATAATATCTCCAAAAATGTTGTGAACCAAGCTTTGAAATTTTACGATGATGTTGCTTAGGATAGAGGTTTCTCGCTCTAAAAATTTTAGGTTCTAAAACTTCGTAGAAAAAAATTTATAGCGAAAATTCCACGATGACTTGTTTGGAGCAGCGAAACCCTAGAATCCAAAGCTCTGATACCAAATGTTGTGAAACCAACTCCAAAAATAGAAGAAAATATATATCAATGCCTTAGAAATAAGCCACTTCGAGGGGGCAATCTCCAATACATTACATGAATGAACAATTATTGGATGGTACAAATTACAAAACCTTCTTTCTATATATAGGAGTCCATGGGGCCATAGTGTAATCCTAGTGGGGCCACAATGTAATCCTAGCCGACCTAACAATAATAATTTAAGGGCACAATAATAACAATATGGGGGTTACAAGGGTACAATAATAACAATAAGGGGGTTACACTAACAACAATAAGGGACTATACTAGTAATATAGGATCCTAACAAGGAAGGTAAGTTGCTAGGACATATAGTTTCAAATCAGGGTTAAAAAATTGATCTAGAAAGAGTTGAAGCTATACAAACAATCCCATTGCCTAGAAGTAAGAAGATATTCAAATATTTCTAGGAAAGATTAATTTTCTAAGAAGATTTGTCCCAAATTATGTTGAGATTGTTAGAATTATAACAAAAATGTTGAAGAAAAATGCTGAAGTGAAATGGGATAAAGATGCAAGAGAATCATTTGCCAGAATTAAAGAGGCTCTTGAAGAAGCTGTAGTACTGATCAACCCAGATTATCAAAAACCTTTCCAAATATTTTCATTTGCATCACCTTCTACTATTGCTGCTGTGTTGCTGCAGAAGAAAGAAGAGGGAAATGAGAAACCTATAGTATTTTTCAGTAAAGTTCTCAGAGATGAAAAACTCAAATACAATATCCTAGAGAAGCATGTATATGCTTTAGTTAAATCATTAAAATGTTTTAGGGCTTATGTACTTCATTCTCAAATAGTAGCATATGTACCTAATTCAGCTGTAAAATATGTGCTAGTTCAGAGTGACGTGGAGGGGAAAAGAGGAAAATGGATTGCCAAAATTCAAGAATATGATTTGGATATTAAGCCTACTAAGTTGGTCAAAGGAAAAGGATTGGAAAAATTGCTAACAAAATCTAATTTCCAAGATCTGGGAATTAATTTGCTTTCACCTTTGGATGAATTAGTTGAGGAAACAAATCAAATTAACACAAAGTTAGCAATCAAGTACAAATTTATCTTCTTGTATTGGTATAAGGATATTATTCACTATTTGTGTTTTTTCTCTTGCCCTCCCTAAATCAACAAAACAAAGTACAGAGCTCTTAAACTAAAAGCTCAACCTTATGTTATAATTGATGCTAAATTAAATATTGGAAATATCCTGCTGGTGTTTTGTTGCTATGTTTGACAGAAGGAGAATCAATGGAAGTTATCAAAGAATACCATGAATGTTTGTGCGAAGGTCATTATAGTTGGAAAGTTACTGCTCATAAAATTCTCAAATCACATTTTTATTGGCCTTCCTTATTTTCTGATGTATACAGAGTGGTTAGAAGTTTCCAAAAATGCCAATTGTTTGCAGAGAAGAAAAGGTTAGCTCCTCTACCTCTTCTCCCTGTTTTTGTTGAAGAACCCTTTAGACAATGGGGATTGGATTTCGTTGGAGAAATTAATCCACCATCAAGTGGGCAGTTCAAATGGATTCTAACTGTCACTGATTATTTCACAAAATGGGTGGAGTCAATACCTACCAGAAAAGAAAATGATCTGGTAGTAATGAAGTTTATGGAAGAGAACATCTTCAGCAGGTTTGGACGTCCAGTGAAGATTGTAATAGACAATGCTCAGGTATTCAACTCAGTCAAATTCATTAATTTTTTTCAAACATATAATGTGATCTTGTCTCATTTTACAACATATCATCCTCAACGGAATGGGCTAGCTGAATCCTCCAACAAAACATTGGTGAAGATTTTCAAGGAAACAATCAATGAGAATCAGAAGAATTGGGATTCGAAGTTGATATTTTCTCTCTGGGAAGTGAGAATGCTACTAGAAGATCTACTGGTAAGTCTCCTTATGAGCTAATATATGGTACTCAAGCTTTGTTTCCCATTCAACTAGCTAGACCAGTAATTTCTTTTCTTCAAGAAGCATAAGAAGAACCCAATGAATTGATAAGAAGACTAAATAAGGTGATAGAATAGAGTGAGAGCAGGAATAAAGTCAGGGAAAACTTGGTCACATATTAGGAGAAAATGAAGTCCATTTTTGATAGGAAGGCAAAGGAGATTCTCTTCCAAACTGGAGATTTGGTATTAAGATGGGATACCGGAAGATAAGAAAAAGGAAAGCATGGTAAGTTTGATCCTCTCTGGTATGGCCCATACAGGATTATTGAAGCCAGATCAAATAACACTTTTATGCTGGAGAACCTTGATGGAGAAATAGTAGAATTGCCTATGAATGTGCAATATCTAAAACATTATTTCTAGCACTGAAGATTGATGGTTCACCATTGTACATATTTATTTTTTCTTCATTGTACATTTTTCATCAAACAGTATTTGACTCCATGCCTGAGGTGAAAGCACTAATCTGCATGTTCTTAGTGTTTCATGGCAAAAAACACTATCCCTAGGTGGAGCCAGATGTTGTGGATTATTTGCAATATCCTTTTATTTTAATTTAAAAAAATACAAAAAAATAGAAAACCACTAAAAATATATGTTAGAGTATTACAGTTCATATACTCTAGTATAAAAATAGATCTACTCGTTATATTAAAGTTAAAATTTTAAATACTTTTACGCTTCATGAAAGTGAGTCCCAGTTCAAAGTTTAAATATCGATCACTTTATCGAGTGAGATTTGATGATTTATTAAGCACTGAGCAAAGGGCTCAACCCATGGGAACTTTTAGCACGTGGGTTAACATGGAGGGTGCCTATGAAGTTGACTGTGTTGATTGCAGGAGTAACCCAGATGAACGGTCGAGATTAACTGCGGGGGCATATGCCAAATGAATCCTCCATACCTCGAGGCCCCTTGCAGTGACATTTTCTGCCAAGTTGGTTACAATTGTCATTTACGTCAAGGTTTCTTAACGGTCTGTTGGCGTGTCTTATCAACATTTAAGTTCAAAGTCGTGCCACCTATTTAAGGGAAATTCTCATTCTTTCTGAATTTATCATTGGTTAGTTAGTGTTTGAAGTTTGTCTGTGCTGCGTATTTTTTAGTTTTCTGTCACCTTGTCAATAATTGGTCACCCTGTAAGTTGTCTACCATCCCAAAGTTAAACTATGGATAAATGCTCATCCCTGTCAGGTTCTGCTAGTCACATTCCTCTCATGGATACCGAGAGGGATATCTAGGATACAGATTGTTCCCTTGACCACCTTTCTTTTTACCAACAAGTCCTTCTAAATGAAAATAATTCTCCAATTTACATCGCCATGGCATAAACTGGTGTGTTGTCTGCATGTGTCCCGAAAACTCATCTTTTTCCTGAATTTATCTAGTGGCTAGTGTCTGTTATGTACCCTAGGAAATGTTTTGTAATGAATTATCAAGGGGAAAATGTTTTGCAAGTGTCAGTTCAGTTAATTCGCTAAGCTCTATGTTACCCTGACTCGGAGTCATATGTCAAATTATCTGATGATTCCTTGATAGCATATTATGACAATCTTGCAGGTCAAGAATTTAATCAATTCATTCATTTTTTGAAGCCAAATACACATCAGATTGTACCTGACAATAAAGAGTTCCGTATGGAAGCTTTTTATATTTAATTCAAACTAGTGTTGAGCTGCATTGCAAAGATTTTGGGAGAAGACGACGACAGTACAATGGAAAATTCAACTTTGGGGATGTTCGACATGATGATGAAGCTAGGATTGGTGCTGGATATTCCATCCTATTGGCAAGAAGTTGTTAACTCTCATCTCATGAGCTTATCATAACAGGTTCATTCAGGTTTCCCTCACATATTGTTTACTTATTCTTATATCAAAATGTAGAATAATTCATGCATTTGAGGTTAAACATTATGGATATGAATAAGAGAAGACAATCAATAATATTTTGGACAGATATAGTGAGAAAATAAAAAAATGAGGGTGGTTTGTTTGATTTTGCTAGTCAGTTTATGTCTTTTGCATATAAAGTTTTGAATGGAAGCCCCCCCCCTGTTTTTTGCCCAAAGCTCAAGAGTTCTTGCATTTGGGGGCAAGTTGTAAATTTGGTGATTGGTTTGTTTTGAAGATTATTCTAAAATTAGAATTTATGGAGCTAGTGTAGAACCTTATAGGCTTCCTGTGTTTGTGCCTATGAGATTATTTGCTCTGGAGTTTATTAGGCAAAGTGTAAATGTTGACCATATTCACTTTGTGCTTATGAAGAAGGGTCATATGTTCAAATTGGCAATCGCTGTGGGTCCCTTTATAGTTAATATGAGACAAGCATTTGATGAAGTCACTCAGATGTTAGATGGAATGCCCTTACTATTAGGAGAGAAGTGGGCTTATGACCCTCACAGTGTCTTTTCTTGTAGAAGAATTGGTAATGGATATTCAACCTTCATTCATGAGAGAAGAATAGATGTAGAAAAAATGGCAAGTAAAGGTGTTGTGAGTTCTATAAGTTCAAATGTTCAGACTCTTGTTATATAAGAAAAATCAAATAAAAGAGGTAAATAGGAAGTTGTTGATTCAGAGGACGAGGAACAAAGAGTTGAGAAGAGAACAAAGTTCAATGAAGAGTCTGCAGATATTCAACCTGGTTTTTCATTACAGTTGGGAGATGAAAAAAATGTCCCTGCTTCACCCAAGAAGCATGAGAGCACTCAGGATCAAGTGATTCTAATTAAACAATTGTTTTCCCAGATTTCAGAGAGAAATCAAAAGATGAAGGCAAGTATGGAAGCTCAAGCTGAGTACCAGATAGCTTCAGACCAAACAAGACTTCTAACTGCAATTGATCTTGAAAAATATCAATTCAAAATTTCCCTTTCACATCCTTCTAATATGTCAATTGGTTCTTCTAAAAATTTCAATATTGTAAACATGACTTAAGATGTGAAGAAAATCCTGTTGCTGGATAAAGTGAATCTACACATGCAAACAGGTCAACTGATTGTGAATGACCTAACAAAAACTAATGCAGTGGAAATGAAGGCAGAGAATATGCTTGGAAAAGTGATAAAGCAGTTGAAGTTAGAAAAATCCAATTCCAGGGATTTAACAATCCAGAACGAAGAGCTCAAGAAGATCATAGTAAAGATTGGAGTAGATCCTAATGACAGGTTAGCTGTGCAGAAGCTTTTGCAAAGTGCTAAATCAAAAATATATGTGCTAAAGAAAAAATTGAAATTGCCTACAGGAGAACATTCCATGGCAGCAGAGGTTGCAGAGGTGGAAAATGAGAAAGAAAAACTTCTTCAGAAGCTCATGCAAAAGGAAGAAGAATTCATTGAATTAAAGTAAACTGCACTGTCATTTCAAAACCATATAGAATCTCATACTTGTACTTTTGTTTTTCCAGCAGGTATTGAAGATCCATCAGCAAAAAATTCTCAATTAACCACTGAATTGCAGATGGCAGAGAGAGATCGGAAAAGGCCACAAGCTGATTTAGAAACAACAACAAAGATTATAAAGGCCACTGAAGGAGAAGTCAATAAATATAAAATGGACTACCAAACTGTTAAGGCTGAGATTAAAAATCTCAAAGAAAAATTGAAGGGAAATATATCCTTAATACAGGCTAAGGATATCATATGGAATGATATTATTGAAGAAATGAAAACAATCTGGGATTTTCTGACTGTTATTGCAGAAGAAAAAAACATTATCAGGGAATTTGAAGAGAAAGTCACGACAAGCAAACAAAAGACAATCAATAGGGCTATTTGGGCAAGGAAGTTCATTAATTTCATTGATTCTAAAACATATCAGGAATTGGAAGAAAATAAAATTAAAGACATAATTCTATATGCAGTAGAAATTAACAAAATGATTGTAAAAAATGATTGTAGGAAGTTTGCAGAAAAGAAGCTGATTGAGTTAAAGGAAGCATCGAGTCAATTTGATAAATTATTTGATAAAATAGCAAGAGCAGGTTTTCCATCATGTTGGGAGCTTGGAGGTGGTCTTATGTCATGGAATTCTTATGAGCCCTTGCTAGTTTTGGTAAAAAGTAAGGTAGACAGCACTCATGAGAAAAATCAGGTTCTTAAAGGAGCAGCAGTGATCAATTTCCTTCAGAGACATTTTCAACTGCTGTGGTTAGTGAAAACTATGTTTGTGGAAAGACTATCTTTCAACAGAATCACTTCTTTCAGATTGGAGTTTCATAGGTTGGTTCATTCACCAAAGCCAAACATCGAAATATGGAAGAAGTGCAGAGCCTAGATGACAGATTTACCAAAGGATCCCTCGACTGCAAAGAATGATAAATCAACCAGTCAAGGAAATGTAGCAGCATCATCATAAATCCATATTAAGCATATATATTAGGATTTTAATTTCATGTTATTTCCTTTTTTAAAGAGAGAATGTAATTGTAATAAGACGTTTTTGAAGACATGTAATAGATAGTCTATGACATTCTAAGTAGTTAAAGTAGTTAAGATTAGTTACAAAAGTTACAAAATGCTTTCTATTGTATTTAATGAGATAGAGAAGAAAGAGAAAGGTTCCTAGTTTTGGACCTTCTGACTACAATTTTTGCACTCAAATTTCAAAAGATTAATGAATGAAAAGCAAGTTTCTGGCATTTGTTGATGTTGATGTGTCTTCTAGTTTACATTGTGCACTTTTCATCTTTGAATAAAATGAAGTAATGAAGCTGCAAGTCTCTTTTTAATTGTGTAAATAAGAGTTAAAATCCTTAATAGGTGCTCTTTCATTTTAACTGTTTCCTTTCTTATAATTCTTCTGGAGTTTGAGGTGATATATTCTACACAACAGCATATCAGTCTGGGCTTCTTTCTTACATGTTCTTCTAATCATTCCATTCGATATCAGCAGATAATAGCATTGTGGGACCTTCATCATGTTTGATCTTTGAGGGTTTAATGATTAATATTTGAGGGTGATTAAACAAAGACCAATATTTTTGTGACATAACAATATAAATGTCTTAAGCATGAATTCCTTATCACAGCTAAGGGATTGTCTCTTAAGGTACAATAGGAAGGATCCAATATCTTATTTTAGTACATTACAAGATCAAATTGGATCTCATTGGTTATATTTTCTACATGGTATCAGAGTAGGAATTTTTTGGGTGGTGAGTTTGCAAAGAATATAGATTTTTGTGTAATTTTTTAAAAAAAAATAGCATATTTGGATTCCTTGTGAAAAAATACCCGAATGGAAAATCAATTCAAAGCTCAGATGAGGGAGATATGGTCAATTTAAAATCAAATATTTTTTAGAAACTTTTGTAACAGGGGGACAATTACAATGTGTGCGAGTCAAGAAATTATATGCACTTGAGGTACTAGATGCATGCAAAGCTTTAAGGAGAAAAGCAGAGGTTAAAGACTTGGCCATTGAGAGGGAGTGCAAATTACCTCTCAACATGCAGCCTTAGAAGAAGTCTACTGGAGTGGGGTCCACCAGGGCACAATTTCCGATATCTTTTTGTATAATATTTTATGTGCGCATTGTGTAAAGGGAGTCAAGGGGCTTTGGGGTGGGTCAAAGTCCCCAATTTTGATGTAAATGGGCTTAAGGGTAAACTGTGGGACTCAAACCATGGTTTGAGACCATAGTATCTACGCGCTAGGCGTATATAAATAGATAGATTGTGTCTAAGCTAAGTAGTTCAGTTGGGTAATGAATTATTGATGTTCTAATAAGTTTATATGTCTGTAAGGGTTTTTTGGGTTCGGTTGAAAGGCTCCTGTTGGCTGTGTGCACAGAGACCTGGTCCTGGCTATGTTCGGACTCCGTCAACTGTGTGCGCTTAAGGGTTTTGTAAGGGAAAGTGGATGTATTGTTTGACAGATCTAAAGCTAATAGAAAGGATAGTTTTTGGCAAGTTATATGTGTTATTAATTTGAGTTGTTTACTGCTTATATTATGTTAAGATCATGTTATTTGTCTTACTTATTGATGATTGTGCAAGGATATATGATATGATTATGAAGGGTTATTGATGGTTAATATATCTGTTTAAATATATGCATTGGTTAAGATCTGGATCTGGTTTTGTTCTATTTATATGCACTAAGGCAACAACGATTTTGTGTTATTCTGTTAATGACTGCACATTCTCTGTGAGACTGTTATATATTTTTGCACGCCTATGTATAAGTTCACATTTGGTTTTGTTGAGGACCACTTCATTAATTTCTCCATCAAGGTGTGGAAACCTGGTTCCAGCACCCGCCCATACTGCTTCGGGTGAGACTTTGGTCTGCGCAAGCAAATCACTGCCGAAAGGGCCAGTAGTTGGAGTGTTTGTTGGTTTATCCATAAAATTTGAACTTGGGCCAGGACCCCTCAAGCCAAAAAATAGTTCCGTTGTCGGGACCAGGATCATTTTGAGGGAGATTTGATGTTGTGGCATCTATCATGAAACGAATTACAAGATTGGCTAGATAGAAAGATCCTTGAATTTTCGCTCCAAGAGAATAGAAGTACTAAGTTATCTGATGAAAAATGGGTAAAAAAATATATTTATATAGAAGTGCATGAAAAATTCTTTTGTTCCTTTGCGCATGAACTACAGGAGTGGTTGTCCCGCTTAGCTGAATTCCATCACCACATAAAGGACGACGTAGTCACTAATTGGACTCCTGAATTGATCCAACAAGTAAAGAAGACTAAAAATAAGATCACCAGCATGGTAGATAACTATATCGATCACCTCTTGGGAGGATTTGTGACTGAATTTTCCATGGAGAAATTTGTGTCATATTTTGAAGCAGAAAGAAGGTTTTTCAAAGGCCCTAGAGGTAAGTTCCTGCGCTCATTGAAATTATTACTGAAGATTTTAATGTGTGAACGAGGTTTAATTTGCGAACATACTACTTGAATTCATCAAAGAGGTTCAATTACACATAGTGGAAGAATTTACCGTGAATATTATGAAAAAAATGATTTATAGCCCTCTTAAGCCTAGATCTAATAGTGAACCTGAACTAGAAACTGCTAGCTCAAGTGATTCTGAAGAAGAAATCTCATCACAACAGAGACCCTTGAGTATGTTTCCCACTCCACCCACTCCACTTTTGAACTCACATCACAGGACACCTACTCCACTGTACATTCCATCTCCACCACCACCTCCACCTCCCCCTGAAGTAGATATGGCTGCATCAATGAATTTACCTAATTTCAGAGGAATTGGAAATGAGGATATTGATCACTTCTAGTCTGTGATTGAGGCCATATGGAAGGCTCAGCAAGTTAACAATATTGATATTAGAACTGAATAGATTCATAATCCCCAACACCTATTGCGCTAGGAACTCAACAGATTCAGAATCAGTTGGAAGCCATGCATCTAGAAATTCAAAGCCTGTGAAAATACAAAGGCAAGGAGGTCTGCATAGAGGTGTGGAGTATAAAATGCAAAGCTTCTGGGCACCATAAAGACTAGTGTCCCGTATTAAAAAATTATCTGAATGTTGGAGGTCCTATCCCATTGAAGAATATTGTATGGTGCATTATGTGTCAGATTGTTGGATTACATGACACATATTCTTGCCCAAGGATTGGAAAATATCATCCTGAATTGAATCAGTTATTTTTCAAATTATGTTAATCATTAGGGAATGATGAGTAGCATTTTCATACCTATGATATGATGTTGGATAAAACAGAGATATATAGAATGCACGTTGAGCCTACATCACCAACATCCCCTTCTGGGTGCGAGGGATTCCAAGGTAGAGGAAGAGGCCAAGGAGGTGGATCAGCTAGCCGGGGAAGAGGCCAAGGAGGTGGATCAGCTAGCCGGGGAAGAGGCCAAGGAGGTGGATCAGCTAGCCGAGGAAGAGGACAAGTGATTTGATATAACTGTGGAGATGTTGGCCATTATGCACACGACTGTCCAAATCCAGCATGACAATCCTGCAGGTATATTATTGTAGAAAATTTGATCATGTCCTAGAAGACTATCATGTCTTGATTGATAAAATGCAGGAAAAGAAGATGCAAACCCCGACACAAAGTATTCAGATGGTTTGCACAGAAAATCGTGAAGATGACCCCTGTTTGAATACGGTTACTGGGATTGGTGTAGCCACCAATGAAGATAAAGGAAAGAAATTAACCACTAATGTATGGATTCGTAAAGCACCTAAAAACAAAGAAGGCTTTAATCTTCAGTGCATAAAAGAGACCTTTATTGAAGCATGGAAAGAAGTTGCAAAAGGAAGTACATAAACATCTAGTAGAACACTGAGGGAAGAAGGAGGAGATGAGGAGATTAAACCATTTCTACAATCATGTATAAAAATTTTGTGCAACAAGAAGGCTGTAAAAAAATTTGCAGCCATTAATAGATAATTACGCAAAGAAATAAAAATGAGCAATCAATAAAATATACAAGAACAAGAAGAGAATGGGTACGGAGATGCGTATGAATTTGTAGATTGGTGGTTATGAAATGGACCAAGTTATTCTAGAAATGGGATTAGATGCTAATGTTCTACCTAAGAAAACATGGTAGCGCATGGGAGAGCTAAAGTTGGAATGGTCTACCATTCAGCTGCGCATGGCTAATCAACAGAAGATCATTCCTTTAGGGAGGCTATCACAAGTTGTGGTCAATATAGAGGGTGCTAAGGTAATGGCAGGCTTTGAAGTCATACAAATTGTAGATGATATTGATCCATATCCTGCGCTGCTAATTGGATTGGGCCATTAAGATGGATGGTGTTATTAATTTAAAGAGGAGCACGAAATTTGAAAGCAATGGAGTTGGGGTCATCATTCCTATAGATCCTACAGAAGGAAAAATATATACTAAGCTAATGCGCGATGTGGATGAGATCGATCAAATATATATGATAAATGTGCATGAGGAAGACTGGATTAATCCAACAACAGACGAGAATATTAAGTGGGAGAAGAATAGCTCTTGTTTTTCAGACTCTGATGAAGAACTAGAAAATTGGCAGAACCGTGTGCATGAGGTGTCTTCGCTGCACTATAATCGTGTGACCCAATCTCTACTTTGTATTACATCTAAGATACATGATTTACTACACTATGATGGCTCCATTTATGTCAACATGTTTATCGGAGAGCTGGAAAGGACTGTGTCAGAAGGACAGAGATTCCATGCCTTGAACCTTGGCTTGCATGCTACTCCAGCAAGATGGTGGGAAACTCATAAGAAGAATATGGGTAACTGGGAGGAATGTGCACGCATGATGAGTTCGCGGTTTGAATTTCATGTTATTAAAATGGAAGATGTATACTCTGGAAAAGAGGATCTATGCAGACATTTGGCCAGATAGAATTAGGTATGGTGTGTAGATCCAAGACCTAAATGGATCCGTATGTTTATTCACACGTTGGGAAAGGTGCCTACTGAATGGTACTTTGAGACAGAGCTGTGTAGAGGCACTAGTGAATGGTCTGCGATGACATAGAGTTTTATTCTTACATTTAGCTCAGAACATGATGACCAAGCTTTGATCCCATAAATTATTCACGCGTCGATAACGTAGACTATGAATTATAGACAATTGACACTTGTTGAGTCTAGGGAGCTGCGCATGGTGAAAGGAACCTCGATCGCCTCACCTACGAATGTTAGACAAGTGCACTCCATGATGGGCCTTGTTGGGTATTACAAAAAGTTCATTCCAAAGTATGAGTTGATCATTACGCCCATGACCAGATTACTCAGAAGAGGTGCGACATTCCATTGGGATGTTGAATGTCAAAGAAGTTTGCAGCTGTTAAGGGATGTCACAGACACTATCCGATATGCTTTGAATTACCTGGTCAACAAACCTATGTTGGGGGGGGGGGGGGGAGTTTTTCGGTGGTTATCCTTAGCTCTGGATTATATGCGTAATAAGGTGCGACATGCGCACGGTATCTACACGAGGAGGTTGATTGGATCAAAGAGGTGTCAAAAACTAGGCATTAGAACAGTAAAAAATTGGAAAAGAAATATTTATTACCATTTTTGGGAGCATCTAGGATGCATTTAATGAAGGTATTTTCCTAGATTTGGGACCGTTTTGTCAGTAATAGAGACTCATTAATGCACAAGGAGCCGTTTAAGATGCACCACAAGTATAAATATGACCTATGGGGTCGCAATATTTCCCTTTGCGTTTTGAGTGATTTTTGTGCTTTGATCTCTTTGATTGCCATTACATTTGCTACATTTATGTCTTTTTTGGATCCAGGGTTTGAGGATGCATTGCACCGAGCAGGGCTAGGGTACTCAATTCCTGAAAAGATGACAGTGACGAGACCGGGTGGTGACCCTGCCGCACCTGAAATACCTATTGTGGAAACACATACACCATCTAAGACTAAGAAGGGGCAGTCCTCTAGAATGCGTAGATCTCCCCGAGAGAAGACCCTAAGATCACGCCCTTCAATGGGAGAGAGGATGAAAAGACCCATGGCAGAAGTCCCAAAAACCATTGAGGAAGAAGACGAGGAAGTAGTTGAATGATCCCCATTCTCGCGGCTACCAAGAAATATTGCGCCACACAAGCCATTTTTAAAGGAACCTAGGGACTTGGACAAGGTGCGCGCGAGTATCCAAGTACCTTTGATCCCTGAGAATGCCCCAATGGAAGGGTACATGCTCGCAAAGATTCCGTAGCTCCACTTTGATGATTGGTACACCATTCTATTTCTCTTCATCACTTAGTCTTTTCACTTTAAGAAGGGTTTTATGTCTTCCCACTCACATTCTTCATTAACCATGAGAAAGTAGAGAGCACCTCATTCACACCCAAAAGGGATCAATATAGGAACATATCATTAGATATAGCTCATTAATGTACTACATTTTATGCCAGGAAACAAAAATGGAATTCATCTCCACCCTCACGAGAGTGTGAGTATGATGAAGGGTGAAACTAAACTATCATCTAACCATTTCAGTAAGGTGAGTGAATGCTTCAAGAAGTAAGGAGCTAGGGAGGTCAATCTAGTCAAGTATAAATTCTTCTCATTTTCACAAGAATAAGGGTGTCGATGCTTTCTTATTTGGTCTAACATTAAGTGTGGGGAAGGGGTTTTTTGTGTGAAGAAATAAGGAGAACCTTACCTTATAACTAAGGTAATGCCATTACTTAGTCAGAATACTTATAAAGGCTTGGACAAACAACTCGTTTACCTCAAGGTTTGTTAGTGACTTATATGATCGTTATATATGTAATCATGATTTTATGTAATCTCCTTGATAACAACTCTAAAATTTTCATAGCCATGTAGCACAAATCTGGGATCAACATCCATTTAACTTTATAAGGATATTAGTTAAATCTGACCTCGCCAACTCAACTTATGCTCATGTGCATGTAGAGGTAAAGTATCTCTCTCAAATGCAACAAGAAGTAATGACGCCTTATTTTCCATTCCAAAAGCACAAGAAAAGATAAATAACCGTTGAAGAAAGAGACGACTTACTTTATTGCATGCCTTTTATGCTTGGTTTTGATTCGCATTCACAATAAAGCTAATTTTTACTCTTTTGGTCATTGTATTCTTTTCATTTTTTCATTATTGTGTTAGTGTGCTAATGAACAAGTCAAGTGTTATTTAAAAAGGAAAACATAAATTGAATGATTTATTTAATTTATTTATGATATTATGATACTCTGATTATCCCAATGCACATAATTACTAGAGAATGGCCATCACCCAGAAAGAAAGAAAAGTGCATGCTAATTCACGAAGTCGAAACATAGATCCTACATGGTTCCTCCCCCTATTAACATGGCCAGTCAAGAGAATAGAAGTGTGTCTTCTCTCTTTGGTCCACCAAATTTCTCTCTCACAATAAAAAAAACTTCATTCATTCCTACCCATCAAATCAAGTTTCCATGCTTCCTTCCTTTCATTTGAATTATTTATTTTTCAAGGGAAATTATCCTCTTTCTTGGTCCGAGGGTGAGTGTGAGGGTCAATACAACAATATTCATAGGCACCTAGCCATTACAATAATATTTCTCATCATCATGTCACTTGCAAGGAATTGAATCTGGGTGTGGGAGATAACATCCATTCTTCCCAACCACTTGAGATAAACCCAATTGAATTATTTGAATTTTTATGTTATGCTATAATGAGAGATAATTAAGGAGCTTCAATGCACTTATTCACTTTAAAGTGGAAAGAAAGACATAGGGAGAGGCCTCTTGCAATTCTTTTAAGGGCACATGAGACGAGACTTATTTATAAGGTAAGGTGTTTAACATGTCTTTGGGGAGGCATTTTCCATGGATTGACCCACCTCATGAACACATATGAAATAGACCCCTCCCAATATAAATCTCTCTTCCTCAAATAAAATAAGAAATTTAAATGAAACACTTAAATAAAATATGAGTTTTCAAAACTAAGAAAGTACTCTATTATATGTTGAATCTCATGGGTGTGATTTAGAGTCTCAATGCCTCATTGATAGTTGTGTAATATAAAAAAATGGGGAAGCAGCAATATATGAAAACAATAATGGAAAGAGTAGTGATAAATCAACACATAAAATGTAAGAAGATCATATAGCCATCATATTAATATCATAGCAGCAAATGTATTCCCTCAAGTTAGGAAAAACAAGTCTCAAGAGAACATGTACATGAAATATGAAGATCACTGCTACATAAATAATGCCCAAGGCTATGAAAACGTAGTTTTATTAAGTATAACTATTGTTGGAAAGTGTAAATATACATATCTGAAACTATATGGCTCATACAATGCCGGGAATAGAGATATAAGCTCCCAAAGACATTTTCAAGACAACACGGGAAGGATTTCCTAGAATATGCAAAAATACAAAAATGAAGGAATGCAACCCTAGGGATGAATAGCAGCTGAAACTCAATAAATCGATGAATGTGAATGTATATGATACATATAATGAATAGATATCCTCCAAGTGAAAGGGTTATCCTAACACTAAAGATCTCACCCTCCAATCAAACACTAAAACCCTTCACTGCAATTGCTCACAGAAATAACGCAGTGAAAGAGGGATATTGTGTTGTAGATGATGGGAATATGTTGGAATGGTGCCAAGATGTGAAATAAATCTCAATATAATCCCTTGCTGATATCCCAAAGAGAATAATGCTTCCTCCTCTGAAAAACTATCTCCGGAGGTGGGTTTCTCAACCCTCCACTACAACACCCTGCAACACAATACAATCCTCTGCAGAAACTGCGCTGTGGCTATAGGCTGAAGCTTGGCCTTATGATTGAATGTGGTAAATGAAGTGAAATTCTCCCCCAAGAGGCCTCTCAATGAAGAAGATGGGATTCCTACTTGGGAACACCCGGTGCTAAAAAGCACAACAATCTTAATTTAACAACTGAAGAGTGCACAATAGTCATGCAGACCATAAAATCAATAATCAATAACATGCCTCACTATTGCTGCCTTGCCCTCCTCATAAAAAAATGTGAGCCTTCTTACCTTGGGTCCCACTCATTAGGGTTTCCACCATCATGGAATCTTCCTCCCACTAACATTGCGCTGTCTATATTAGTGATCTACTCCATCCATACCAGCGCTGTTGACTTGGTCAAACTTGACATTGTCCATATGTATTTTCCCTTGTTCACACATGAGAGTGATAGATCCAGTTATTATCATGATCCCTTTTCACATAAAGGGGGATATTATGCCTATTTAAGATATGTATGGGCCTCTTTACCCATTTATTCATCTAACTAGGTGTTAAAAACAAAATTAATATTCCTATTAGCTACATGCTAATTTAGGAATATTACAATCCTCCCCTCCCAAATGTTGCTTGTCCTCAAGAAAATGCAAGGATAGAACCGAAGATCTTCCTGTCCTCCTCCTGTAGCATCCTTATATGATAAACTCCTCCAAGGACCAAGAAGTTGTCTGATCAATACATCTCCAAGTTGCCCCTCCCAAATATGCAAGCTAGATTTTGGTGACCATCCCAAATAGCTATCATCATGAAGAAGTAAAATACCCATGGAGGAAAAAATGTGTTGTCTAGAGGCCCTCTTGAGGCATGGAATCTGAAATACATTGGGAACTATCATTCCCATGTGAAACCTCCATCCCCAAGCTATCATCCATACAAGATGAGTCACCTTCCAACATGGCAACTCATGAAGAATTCCCTCCACAAGAAGCTACTGAAAAATTGGTGGGTTGCATAGCTGAACATGATGGATCAAATTTTCCATCCCGTGCTGTATCCCTCTCCACTTATGATAAGTGTAGAGCTACTACTGAATTTGGGCTGTAATGATGTTGCCTTCATGAAGCAAAAAGGCAATTGGATCTTCAAATAACCACTCTTTGGTTCTTGCCCATGCCACCCCATATAAAGTGAATATGACATTATCATCATATGGGATCCACATGAGAGAGGTACTGAAATTTTTACACAGTGTTGCAAGGTACCAACAGTCTCCCAAGTAGTCACAACATAGTTTTTCTAACTACTGTTTCAGAAAATAACATGGCAAGCTATATCTTAACAAATTGCTAGTTGTGTATGTCATCACATATACTAGTGAATAGTAAATGGCTTTGTATATCAACTGAGAATACATAAAATAATAAAACACTTGCCCAAAACCATACAAGATATGGCTATCCCCATCATATATGTTGGCCCAAAATTGACCATGAAGCCCAAAGAGAGGCTTGCCCTCTTGTGGAGAAATGCATTGTATAGAAATGGTAAGAGAATGCAAATACTGTGTTAGATAATAAATAAATGCAAAAATGTAATTATTACCATGTACTGAGAGAAAGATGATAATATGATCCATGAATAAGCCCTCCATAGTGGTATGACATACTCCCATGAAGAGGAATGAACCATGTGCTGCATGAAGATATTTCTTCTCATGCTTGGAAATCCAAGTCAAGAAGATCATATCACAATAATATATGTCTCCATCCACTACTCCATCACTCTCACCTCCTCCTTGTCCATCAAGTGCATCATATGTGAAGTGATCCTAGGAACACTCCATCAATAAACCCAAGCTCCCAAGTGGCAACACTGTTGGCGTTTGCAATAAGGCTACTGTCATCTCATAGCTCCATTCTTTGACATTAACAATGTAAAAGTCATCTACCATAATGTTGTTGTATATGGGAGATTCCTTCCAAAGTGGAAGTACCTCCTGACCTTCTAAGGCTAAGAGTCGCCCCTTTGCACCATGATAGGTGTTACACAGCAATTTGTCACCATCCCTGCAATCCCCCGTCCCACACATTGGAGGGCTTATTCTGTGACCTGTGAGCAGTGACATGACTTGAAAACACTTTCATGGCATTCCCCTGAACATATACTTTCATTCTTCCGAAGACAATTCCTTATGAAAAACCCTAAAAATAGCCTTTTTTTGCATTGGCGCAGCCAGCCAGTTTAGTACTCGCGCCAATGGAGGAAATCCTCCAAAGAGGGTGCACCAATTGGCGCTCTGTCACAAAGTCATACCCGCGCCAGGCTTAATAAGGAGTGTTTTTTTAAAATAAATGGTGGAAGATTGACTCCAACCAATTCCTAAACTGGTGTCTAAATTGAGTTGGGAGATTTGGCTACGGATCTCCATGTAGGGGAAGTAGTTTTCCACCTCTCATGGAAGCTTCCTTGAGGATATGGCCAATCCCATGATTGTAGGGATCCCAACTCCCCTTCCACCATCTATATAAGCTTGCCATTTTCCTTTGCAAGCTAATCTCCAAGAGCCCTCATAGCCTAAAGAATGCTGCAATAGTCCTCATAGAGCCAAATCAATAGCAAGGAGATTGACGATCGAAGAGAGAGGCTTTTCCCCATTCCTGACAAGCTTTACTAAGACGTATTCCGCTAACGACCCACTGAAGGAGAATTCAGCGTCAGAGCCAGGTTGTATTTTCCTTTGTATGAATTAATGATAAGCAACTTTGGTTATGGTTCCACTCGTATTGTTCATTATGATCATGAGTTGTGTCTTCTCTGACTAATACATAATTTCATCTATTGGATTTTACGCTTGTGTTTGTCATGTTTCTTGCGTGTGCAGGTGTTCGATCACGGCGAGCATGAGGATTTTGATCTACCGGGGTAGGGAACGAGAGCGCTACCTTCTCTACAAACGACAACATTGGATTCAAGGTAAGCCTTCTTCGCAATTTGGTTTATTGCAATTAGGGACTTGCACCATAGAGTGTTACGATTGTTGCTAGACCCGATCTGGGCTAGTAGGGATTGCCTCTGTCCGCAGAGGGGATTTACCTCTACAACAAATTGGCGGCTCCGCTGGGGATCATCTAGCTTGTTGTTTTTCTTTGTAAACTACAGACGGAGCCTGAAGTTAGCCAGATAGCCTTCGAAATTCTCTTGCTCTGCATTAGCAAAAGTAGATGAATGTTGCTTCAGTCAATCTCTGGTCTAGTTTATGAACTGAACATTTTGGAGTATTGTCTTGTCTTTTCGGTCCATCCTTGACTTTACTTGCTTGATCAGCTCTTTTGGCTGGCTCTTTCTGTGTGTTTGGTTTTTGCTTGACTTTACCATCACTAGTCTGCTTCTTGGATTGCTCCTTTTTATTTTTTTCTTAGTAAACTCGACTGGCACACTTATCAGCCTGACAGTCACGCCCATTGGCGTAGGTTGCTAGTGTATTACCCGCGCCAATTTTGTTCTGGCGCTAGATTCAGCCTCACAGACGCGCCAATCCTGTGAGGTGCTAGGGTTTACTCCATTTTGAGCTTTCTGAGCTTGATCTGGGTGTTTGGTCTTGTTTTTACAACTGCTTGAGTGTTTTGGAGCCTTGTTTGACTGACTGTGACTTTCATCCTTTGGTTGTTTGCCCATTTCCATCGATTTTACATTATAGCCCTAGGGCATCTAGGTGTTATTGTGTGTTGAGCCTCCCTTGGGAGTTTTTGGTGTCTATCTATTCAGTCAACTTTGTGATTGCTTCTCTGCATTCGTTTTGTGGTTGTCTATCGTTTCATTGTGCTATTTGAGTGATTGGTTTCTCCTTCATTCGAATTCCTCTTTGTCTCGCTTTGAGCCTAGATTACATGGTTCATTTGAGTCTTTGGGATTCTCTTGGTTTTGAGGGTTTGTTTTGTCAATTTGAGGTCTGATTATGTGTTTTCCATTGAGTGAAATTGCTTATCTTCGCTCTTTTACTTTCACTTCTCAAATTTATCTTTTCATTAGTTTTCATTTTGTTTAGTGCACTTTGCTCTCAAACATTGAAAATACAAAAAAAAAATATCTTTTGCTTTTGATTAGTTAGTGTGAATTAAATATTTTCTGTGTTATTAGTGATTAGTAACTCTGAAAGAAAAGATTTTTGTTTCCATTAGCTACATTAGAGGCATTACTGGTTGTTGTCTGATCATTTTATTATTGTGTGAAAAGCTCTTAACTCTCTCATAATTAGCTTTCATCGAATGAAATGATATACTGTGGCATGTAGTGTGCATTTAGGATATTTTGAGACATTACACTCACTAGGGCCTGAAAACTGAAACATAATTGAAGATAAACATTAAAATTTATTCAATTTACACTAAGGCAGCATTGAAACATTAACGAAATATTTAGAGGTCTAAGCTAGAGACGTGTTCCGGCGTCTTTAAACCTAGTAGCTGTCGTTCGCCTTTTGGCTTTAGACAACACTAGTACAGACTTGTGCTCCTCGTACCGTCGCGTATATAAAGGGAGACCCCACTAGGTTTCCATCCTTTATCCATAGGAAGCCGAGTCTGCCACCATATACCCGTGATACACCGGACACAACATTCGGGGAGATTGCCTGCATGTACGTTAAGTCCTTGGTTGATTTCTCTTTCATTTTGAAACCAAGGTGTATATTGCAGTTCACGGTTATTTGGTACACCCTTTGCCTAGAATTACTGAGCAATAATTTTGATCTTATCTGACTCCTTAAATTTGAAAATATCACCAAGCGCTTGTCCTTTCACGCTTGCTTCAAAACTGAAAGAGATAGAGTCATCTTTCATCCGTTTCTCGACTCTTAAAACATGAAACGGTGAAGTTTCTAAGTTTCAATGTCGTAAAATAAATCATCCATGATCACACGCCCTGTTAGATTTTGCTTGTTGGCCGTTTGATTGTGTGCCTTGGTTCTTTTTTAGCCCGTGTGTTTGTTTGATCTTTTTCTCTTGTCGTTACTGTCACAGTGGCGGAACCTTCAATTTCATCTACTGGTAGTCCATATACGGACGATTCATCAGAGGTTTCTCAATCCTCTGCTGAACCTCAGCAGCCCATCGTTTCCAAGTTTCCCGACGGGGGACTAGTTCTATCTGAGCTTCCCTTTAGAGGACCAGTTGAGTTTAATTGGCCCCTATCCGACACTTGGTCTGGATTTGGAGTAGGGGAAAATTTCCCTTCTCTTACATCGGGTTCGCCTTTCCTAGCTGCTGTTATTCCTCCTAGTCCTCGCCGTCTATTACGCGCTCTAGTGGCAGGTTCAAATATGAGTGCATCCAGCCACTCTCCTAGTGAGGAAATCCCCATGTCTAGTGAAGATTACGAGTTGTTCCCAGAAGACAACCCTGAATTATCTGTTATGTCTTCGCCCAGTCCCTCGCTACCAGCAGGGTATAGATCCTTAGGTCAGATTATCGCCGCCACTGCCTCTGTGGGGGTGTCAACTCCTTCTACGAGGCCGATTATTCCTTCACTGGGGATGTCTCCTAGGACACCCATTACGTCATCCCCTCAGGTCACTTTTGTACCCGTCAGGCCCACTGTCTGTGTGGCCGCATCTACACCCGCTGTTACCACTCAGTCCGTAAGGGCTGTGTCACTTCCCGAAGATGTCTACATAGCATCTGCTATGCCGAAGAACATCTCTCCTGAGGAGTATCGATTGTCCCTACAACAATCGAACCCGAGGTTGGAAAATCCTCTCAAGATCCCAACCACTCGTATTCTTTGCATTATGCACATGATGGTACACCTGTGTACGTTTTTCCATATCATTACAATGAGTACGGGAATCCTTTGTGTTTACCCGCTCCAGAGGCTCAACTTCATGCTCAGGGTTTTCCATCTAACTAGGCTGGGCAGTCTTATAACCCGCAAGGACAACCTTTTCAAGGCCAACCTTCGGGCCAGCCTGGCTATCCTTATGACCCGCAAGGACAACCCATACAGGACTACCCTTCGGGCCAGCAGGGGCCATTATACGGTCCGCAGGGACAGTATTACAACCCTTCAGGTCAACCTATGTAGCCTCTCCCTGGAGTCCCACCTGGGCAAGCTCAAGGACTCACAGGTCAACCAGGGTACCAACCAGGGCCGGTATATGGTCCTGGGGGGCAAGTCCAACCTTCTCAACCCATGCAACCTCAGTATCCTCTTGGTCTAAACGTTGCACATCAGCCAGGATCATCCTATGGTCCTATTGTAGGTCAAACCGGTTACCAGCCACCACATGGCTCCATTCCTCCACCAGGCCAACTGGCCCATCCGGCACAACCTGGTGCTCCACAACAGCCAGGTCAACCTACACAACCGACACAACCTGTCCACCCGGGTCAACCTGTTCAACCAGGGCAGCCTGTTCAGCCAGGTCAGCCTGTTCAACCAGGCTAGCCTGCACATTCTGTCAACCCTTCCCAACAGCCGATTTATTCAATGTCATAGCCGAACCAACCACTGCGCCCTAATTATCAGGCTCAGCAGGGTCCCACCTATCAGCAGCCCACTCAACCTCAAGGCGGTTACTATTCTCATGGTTAATACCGATCTAATTATAACCATCCCCAAGGTTCTAACTATTACTCTCAACAACCCGGCTACACCTATACTTAGCAGCCAAATCCGCATACTGCTCAAACGGGGCCGACATATAATCAAGGTCCATACTCTGGTTATCAAGCCCCGTACACTGGTTACCAGCAACCGAATTAGACTGGTTATACGCCCTATACACCCTACAGTCAGAATCCTGTGGGACAGAACCCATGGGGGCAAGGATATGCTCAACCATCGTGGAGTACAGGTACAGGTCCTTATCGAGGGCCTGACATGTCGTTCAATCCGCAATTGCCATTCTTGGCTACCTTGGAACTACCAGACGTTTCTAAATTAACCATTGATCCGATTCTTCACCATCCTTATTGGCCTCCGGTTTCGACCAAGGTACTCAGTGACTGCCCTAAGTTTGAGGGTAAAGTTGGAGAGGACCCCCAAGCTCATGTAATGACTTACCATTTCTGGTGTTTGTCCAACTCTTGGGTGGATGATTCAATTCATCTACGCCTCTTCCAGCGCACTCTTACTGGCGCTGCCGCTAAGTGGTATATTGAATTACCCTGTGGCATCTTTCAAGATTTCAATATGTTAGCCATGGCTTTTCTGACTCACTTCCAGTTACCGGTTCGTTACGAGGCCGGGATGCATCTCTTGACTTCTTTGAAGCAGGGTAAAGCCACCCACATATCTGATCACATTCATGAGTGGTGACGTCATCGTAGACTGATCAAGTTTGATATACCTGATCAACTACTAACTCATTGGTTCACCACATCCTTCGTTAACAAAATCGCCCAAGATATTGCTATGGAAGCATGTGTGACTGAAGAACAAGCCATAGCGCGTGCCCAGTATCTTGATCTAGTATACTCATAGTCCGGCACGCTTTATGATATTTTGACTGATGCTCCACACCCGGGAACCTCTAAAGCTCCACCTACCCCAGCGGTGGATGGTGTTATTGGTTCCGTATCTCAAAATCCTCGAAAATATTCGAACAGGAAGCAGAAGTCCAATTCTTCCAATAATTCTGCTTCTCCCACCCCTCTAGATTCTGGAAAAACTGCGGAGGTCAAAGCTGTTCAGGCTAATCCCACAGAGAAGGCCTCCAAAGGAAAGAAGAAGGGCAAAGGAAAATCAAAATCCAACGCTCCAAAGCCAGAGTCTTCTAAACCTCATACTGATGACGGTTCCCAACGTAAACCGAAGTACCCCTACCTTATTTGTGAAGGAGATCATTATACCAAAGATTTTCCACGACGATCTGAAATTAGTCAACTTCTCAAAGGCTCCAAAGGGACTCCGGCAGTTCTTAAAGAACCGTTCCCATCTCAGCAGACCCAGATGGTTGAGAAGCCCTCACCATCTGCACCATTTGGGTCCCAGGTCTTTATGATGAATGGTGCTGCACCTGTCTCCATTGCTATACGTTCGAAGGATTATGCTGGATTGCGTCAGGCAGCTGGAAAGGAAGTTGTGGATGGCCCACCTCCCCCACCTGTCTCCGGTCCTTTGGAAATTGAGAAGCATACAACTAAACCTGTTGTGAGGCCAAGGTGTTCTGCAAAGATCTTCCTACAACCTAAATGCCCGTGCCGCTCAGCACTACAGTATTGTTGAGGATTTGGCACAGGCACCTTCTGCTATGTCTGCATTGGAAGTTCTTCAAAGTTGCCCGTCGCAACGGAAGGCTCTGTTGTCTGCAATCGGTGGAATTGATCCCACTGATTCTAATCTTCTCACCTTCGACTTAGAAAATTTTTCCCCCCAACTTCCACATCAAATCGCTCTTGTTATTCAATTCGGGATCAACGGTCTTAACATCCATAGGGCCGTTGTCGACGAAGGTGCTTCTACCTGTGTCATGTCGTCCGCTTGCTAGAAGGCCATTGGCTCTCAAGCTCTTTCATCCTCTCCCAATGCCTTAGAGGCATTCTATGGTCGGGAATCAAAACCCCTGGGTGTTCTCGAGAGTTTACCGATTACGTTACAAGGGAAGATAGTCAATGTAGAAGTAGAAGTGGTTGATGCCAAGCTTAACTACAACCTGCTTCTCGGTCGTAGTTGGACTCACGCCATGCTATGCGTGCCATCCACCCTCTTTCAACTTCTTAAGTTCCTTCATGAGGGAAAAATCGTTACTATGGATCAGTTGTCTTTCTTCACCTCCACCTCTGAGAACAATGTTCCTTACGTGTATCAGATCACAAATCCCCATGATAGTGTAGGACCCGGTCTCTTCAAGGACCCCGTCCTCATGGGTATTTTTCCCGCACCACCACCGCACACCGTTCAAGTTAATATGATCTCTAGGTCTAACGACCCATGGATCATCCCTTCGCCTGAACAGGTGACTAATTTTGGAGAATCAATGCCCTTAACTCCAGTAGAGATTAATTACTGTGAAATCATCGCCGCATCTGATCCTCCCCCTCCTCAACATGCTCCCTCGAGCATGAATTTAGATATATATTCTTAATCCCCCTGGCTTGGCGAGGCCGACTCGCCTGATCCTCTTAAATAGATTTTCCCATCTGACGAAGCCATTGTTGAAACAATGTCTCTTGAGGAGCTGCCTTGGAGCAATGGACATCATCGTTCCTCCTTCATGCCTAGCTTGGGGGCAATGTCATATTTTCTAGAGCGTTTTGCATCTCAGGTTCCCACTCCACCTCTTCAGATGCCTGTATTGACACATGAGGTCCCTTTAGAGGGAAACCTGAGCAACATTACTCAAACCACTCCAATTGAAATCTCCGTTAAACCGGGGATTTTTGAGAACATACATGTCGGAGTAACTTGTTCTCCTGATGAGATACGAGCTTATACCAATATTTTCCGAGAATTTAGAGACGTGTTCGCTTGGTCCTATGAGGAAATGCCTGGGATTGATCCCAGCATAGTAGTGCACGAGATTTCTACCTATCCCAGTGTGAAACCCGTGCGCCAACGCCTACACCTGGTGCATCCTCGTACAGCCGCTGCCATTAAATCAGAAGTTGAAAAAATTCTGAACGCGGGCTTCATTTACCCAATTCCCCTCACAAAATGGGTCTCAAATATTGTCCCTGTAGATAAGAAACAGGGTACTATAAGAGTCTGTGTCGATTACCGTGATATTAATCGGGCCTGTCCGAAGGACAACTACCCCACTCCTTTCATAGATAAAATCATTGATGAATGTGCCGAGAGTGAGATTTATTCCCTGATGGAAGGATTTTTCGGGTATAATCAGATAAATATTTTACCTGCCGATCAACACAAGACTACATTCATCTGTTCGTGGGGTACCTTTGCTTATAAAAAGCTCCCGTTCGGCTTGAAGAACGTTGGAGATACTTTCCAGCGTGCTATGTCTTACGCGTTCCACGACACACGCCATATCGTTCAGCCTTATCTGGATGATTTTCCAGCTCACTCAGCTCAGCGAGAGGACCATCCCGAACACCTCCGCCAGATTTTCTTCGCTGTAGACGCTATAATATCCAGCTTAACCCTCTTAAATGCATATTTTGCGTGGATTCTGGCTGTCTTTTGGGGTTCATAGTCTCCAAGGACGGGATTCGCCTCGAACCTCTAAAGGTCGAGGCCATTGTCAATCTCCCATCACCCTCTTCATTACACCAATTGCAGAGTCTGGAGGGAAAAGCTAATTTCCTACGACGCTTCATACCGAACTACGTGGAAGTGGCCAAAGGATTCACGCGTATTTTAAAGAAAAACGTTCCCTTTCATTGGGATGACATTGCTCAACGATCCTTTGAGAAGCTTAAGATGTTACTTGTTAATGCTCCGTTGCTTCGTCCTCCAAACTATCACCGTGATTTCACTCTATACTTGGCCACCGCGTTTAGCACCATAGCTATGGTTTTGGTGCAGTATGACGATGATGGCAACGAAAACGTTGTTTATTATCTATCACAAAATCTTCTTGACACAGAAACGCATTATGCTCACGTCGAGAAACTAGCATTAGCCACAGTGCAAGATGTGCAGCGTTTCTGCCACTACATCTTGCTACGTACAGTAACCGTGGTTTCGAATTGCAACCCCATGACATATATTCTACATCGAAAATTACTGGGGGGGAAATACTCGAAATGGATCGTTATCCTTCAGGAGTTCGACTTAGAGTTTACTACTGCTAAGTTGACCAAATCACTGGTTTTTGCGGATCTCATTTGCTCCCTCCTCACAGAATCCACCCCCTCTCACTCTGAGGATCATATCCCAGATGAAACCCTATTCCTTATCAGTACTTGCAATGCATGGTACATCGACATTATTGTGTATCTTCAAACATCAACGTTCCAGTTTGAGTTGACCAAAGATGCCCGACGTCGGATTCGGCATCAGTCTCAACCCTACCACATTGTAGGAGATACTTTATACCGGGTTGGAGTAGATTCGGTGCTCCACCGGTGCTTAACCCTGGAAGAGGTTAAAAGAGTTTTGAATGACTATCACAGTGGCACTTGTGGCTGTCACATGTCCGGATATGCCACCACCCAGAAGATTCTGCGTTCGAGCTACTTCTAGTCGTCGATATTCAAAGACTGTATTGTTGTAGTCCAAAAATGTCATGTGTGCCAGGTTTTTCAGCGCAAGATGTGCACACCACCTCTCCCTCTGCACCCTTTCATTAGCGTCGGCCCTTTTGAAAAATGGGGCAGAGATTTTATGTCGTGTAACCCTCATTCGGCTGGGGGCATGCATATATAATCATCGCTGTCGACTACTTTACCAAGTGGGCCGAAGCGATGCCTACACTAGCCGCTGATGGTAAGACAGCTGCCCAGTTTATTTTCAACCACATTATTGCACGTTTCGGGGTCCTTAAAGCCATTGTTACTGATCATGGCACTCACTTTCGAGACTACATGATGGCGGAGCTGACATCAAGATTGGGCTTACGACATGATAGCTCAACGCCATATTACCCCTAGGCAAATGGCCAGGTGAACAAAGTTTTGGTCACAATGCTTCAACGGAAAATTAGTATTCATAAGTCCAATTGGCACCTCCAATTTTTCTCAGCTCTATGGGCATACCGGACGTCAGCAAAGAGTGCGACCAGATTCACACCATTCCAATTGGTGTATGGTCTGGAAGCAACTCTTCCAGTTGAGTGTGAAATTCCTTCCTTAAAGTTGGCTGTGGAACTTTTGCCTGACACTTCTCCTGAAGAAGATCGTCTCTTATATTTAGAACGGCTCGATGAAACCCGCCGCTTGGCTGCTTTAGTCATTGAAGCACAGAAGAAGCGGGTCAAATCTCATTTTGATCAATCAGTTTCTTCGCGTTCCTTTGTCGAAGGGGACCTTTTCCTCCTATACGACCAAGCACACGAAAAAATTGGAGCAGGAAAGTTCCAACCCATGTGGCATGGGCCCTACATAGTAAAACGAGTATTGAAAAATGGGGCTTATGAGCTCATTGATTACGAAGGAGTTTCGTTGGTGCAACCTAGGAATGGACTGTACCTTAAAAAGTACTATGCTTGAGTTATTTTCAGTGTGGTGTGTGTACATAGGTGTGTATAATCATTTGTGTGCATGTATGGTGTGATGTGCATTGTAAGCATCTTTCTGATGATTGGGTCTTCCTGATTGTGCAGATGTCTATTACTCCTTTTGTCAGTTTCGCGGATGGTGCCTCCCATAGTACCAGGAATCTGTCCTCGGTAGTTTGGGTAATCTATGATCCTGCTGGTGAATTGGTTAATTTGCAAGGTGTGTGTCTAGGGCCTACCACAAATAATGTTGCGGAGTATAGTGCTGTTTTAGAATTATTAACCGAGGCTGTTAACCTCGGGATTCATGCATTACTTGTGTATCTGGACTCACAGCTTGTAGTATTACAAATTAACAGTCATTATTCAGTAAGAAACCCATCCATTTTACTTATGTATCTATGTATTCGTCTACTGGAAAGAAATTTTGACTATATCACATATCAACACATACCCAGGCATATGAATACATTAACAGATGCAGTAGCTAATTTGGTTTTAGATCGACATTTGTGCAACTTATAAAAAAAAAATCATCACATGTAAAAATATCCATCCAGAAATAGATATATAGATATGTGTCGAAATGTTTGCGTAGTGTGCATCACATAAAATAAAAATATACATGTTCGTCTTAATACAGCCGGAGATGACATGTCTCTCAAAAAATATGCATGAAAAGCCCTAGATGTCTAATCTGCATGGTGCTCATGGTAACATGTCACTGCGTGCACAAGGCATCTTAGAAGTCGGTGGAGGTGACTAGGCACCCCCACCGTGTGTCTCTGATATGCCATCGGAACATTTGTTAGTTGGGAATAGTCTGGAATCCCCCGGGAAATGCCCTCAAGGTTTTGGATCAGTTCTCCTCCTTCGGCACCCTCTGCCTGAAGGTCATGAGCGAGAGGAGTTCTCCGTGCGATAGGCGACATGCTGACGGGTCTCTCTGGGCCAACATCTGCATACACATAAAACTGTTGTTAGAACGGACATGTATTACCAAAAAAATCATAAATACATAAAAATAAAAAAGAAAGTCATACCCAGCTCCTCGTCCCAGTCCTCCCCCTCCGGGAGCAGAAGATCGGGGTCTCCAGTGAAATCAGTCCCAGCATAGGGCCATTCCTCAACCACGATCAGTTGACGCCGTAACCACCCAAGGAACTCGGGCCTCCAAGACATCTGCTGGCCCCCTCCTGACCTGGGCATAAGTGCTGCCCAGCGGGCCATCCACAGCTCTCTTTGTACCGGCTTGGCAACTATTGCCCCTTAGCCCTAAAAAATGGGTAGTCGTTCTAGGATGAACGACACCAGAATGGAACCATAGCCAAACTGCTTTAGTTTGGCTTGTTTACACCTTGTCAGCTGCCTTTTGATTTTGGTTGTCACTACGGTAGCCCAATTGAACAATGTTGGATTCACGCACTCAGAGGCTAGTAGAAGTTGGGCCTTGTTTGCCTCATGTGGCACCTGCGATCCCGCAGCCCGCATAATGGTGTGAAGCACTACTATGAGTGCTAGATCGCGGACGGTGTGGATTTCCACTTTCCCGCTTCCCGATCTGGTCCGTACCCCTGGGCACACTCTCGCCATTACCTGTTCCATATTCTCTCCAGAAGGTCTACTTCCTGTCAGAATGGGCATTGAACCTCTGCGCGACAGTGAAATACACATTAGAAACCTTCAGTTCTAGCACTTGGTCTCGAAGTTTAAACATTTCTTCATTTTCATACCATATGCTGACCAAGTACTGTAATAGCTCAGGTTGAGCTCGTAAACATGGCTTCAGGAATAATTTCTTGAGACCACAGTTTCACAGTGCATTCATGCAGGCTTCATTTTCCATAGCCATTTCATCTTCTTCCCCATGTTCCCTCTCCTTCCATTCAATAACCATTGTGCCTGATTACCTGCATCAACATGGTCAAAAAACCCTTGTTAGATCTATGTTATACTTGAAAATCCACATGGATAGCTCACTGTTTGGAAATTTAAAGTAGAAAATTGCGTTGCGCCATTGGCGCGAATATTTTCCTAACAGTCGCGCTAGTTGGTGCAACCCCTTTATGAGCAAAAGCCCATTGGCGCGGGTCCATGCTCGATACCCGCGCCAATGGCGGAGCCCTAAAATTTTAAAAAGTCTCCTCCAGAGATCGAATGTGCAATGGAAACTCATAAAAAATGGATCAAAACAGAGCTTAAGAGAGCGCCTCTTATCTGTAACAAACGAGGATCTGAATGGTGTCCTGGATTAGTCGCAATCGCCATCGGAAGTTCGCACACAAAAAGACCACTGTAGGTCTCCAACAAGGTAAAAAGTAAAAGTAAATATGTTTTTACCACTTATGACATATTTATAACTTTTGAAACCAAAATTAGGTTTAAAAGTCATTTTTTCTCAATATTTTAATATATTTTGTCGACAAATGGATTTTACACTTGTGTTTATGTGCAGCGACAGGTTTTTTCGCGACTTGAACGGTGATACGAGTTGTATTTTATACTTTTTCAGACTCGGTAAATACATGAAAAAGTCATTTTGGAGTCATCTTTCAGCTCTTTTTTGACTCTCTAAACATGAAAATATTGCCTAGTCCCTTGTCGTTTCGATCTCATTAAAGTGGCCATGAAACGACATCTACCCAGTATACGTTTACCCCTTTTTCGAGCTGGGATAGATTACTTACGAAAAAGGAATACCCTAGCCTATCGCAACTAGGAGGTTTTCTCAGACATAGTTTTCTACCTTTTCGGATCTGAGGAACTATTTACGAAAAGGGACCGCTAGAGTTTACTTTTCTGCTGTCTTTTCAAACTCTCTAAACATGAAAAGATGCCGAGTTCTGCCTTTGTCAGACTCGTTAAACCTTGATGACATTGGATTCAGTCGTAACGACGATATTCGAGTTTCTCCTTCCTAGGGCTCGTTAAACATACTAGGATGGATTCGTCCGAAGGACGGACTTATATTAAAAGCATATGCTATCCCTTTCAAGCTTGTTTTCAAAAATAATTGGGGTACTCGCCAGAAATGGTGGGGAAAAATGGAACCAACATCATTGTCGTGTCGGCAGAATGTCGCTCTTGAACATGGCACTGTACGCATTCGTGTCGGGTTGGGGACATCTCATCTCGTTTTTCACTTGCCTCAGGTAGGTTTGGGTAATCCCTTTTGACCTCTCATCTACTCTTTGCCCGTCACCATGACCTGCGATCTAATTGTGTTCAAATACCCAAATTCACCGTCGTGCTACCACATGTTCGAAAGTTAAGCCTAACGAAATTCCAACCTTCTGCGATTCTCATCGATCTACGATTCACAAAAAGCTCTTATGTTCCTGCGTATATATGCAGTAGGTACGGAAAACACTACACGTACCTTCGATCAAAGATGCTTTCTGATGACTCCCGGCTCATTATTCGGGAAGCAGTCTAGAGACTCCCTTCTTGTACCTTGGAGCATGCATGCCTCGGTGGCAGTTTTTTTCGCGTTCGACGTGAGGTTTTCATCATTGGCCTCCGATTGAGTGATTCTACGGGTGTTCGACGTCGGCTCATTGATTCACATACGTAGATTGTACCTATAGTACCTTGATGGCCATTGTCATTATTGGTGGTACCTCTCACGTACGGTAACAACTTTCATCATTGTTTGGTAATCGGACGATATTCTTGCATGTTCGACTTCGGCTCACTTATTTGCATGCTTGAACTTGTACTTCGTTCGGGTTGGGATGGAGCACAAGACCACAGATTTGCATACTAATTACAAGTCCAGGCTGCGATTTTGTGGATTATTATGATTAGTTACATGACTCCTTTGATTGGATGGACTGAAGCCATGCAGGTCTGTTCGTGGTCCTCAACGGATGCATTTGCGCCCATGCCTTGGATACGGATTATTCACCTCTGTTATGGATGGGCGCGCCCATACCACACATATATATGTCCATGTGTCACAGGGATATCGTTGTATTTCTCTATGCGAGTTTTTAGGCAACCCAGTGTTTCAGATTGGACACGTTCTCGTAAAGAATTTCACCCATCTCTCTCTTTTGGGCCTCATGCTTTAGGGGGCATCTATTACACAATAATTTGTCACCATCACTGCCATTCCCCATCCCACACATTGGAGGGTTCATTTTGTGACCTATGAGCAGTGACACAACTTGAAAACACTTTCATGGCATTCCCCTGAACATTACTTTCATTCTCCTGAAGACAACTCCTTGTGAAAAATGCTTAAAATATCCCTTTTTGCATTGGCGCGGGTACACGGTTCCGGCCCTCGCGCCAAGGGGGAAATCCTCCAAAGAGGGTGCGCCAATTGGCGCTCTGTCTCAGCCACACCCGCACCGGCCTTAATAAGGAGTGTTTTAAAAAATAAATAGCGGAAGATTCACCTAACGATTCTTGAGCTGAGGTTCCTAATTTGGTGGGAGGTTGGCTCAGGATCTCCATGTAGAGGAAGTAGTTTTCCACCTCTCATGGAAGCTTCCTTGAGGATAGGGCCAATCCCATGATTGTAGGGATCCCAACTCCCCTTCCTCCATATATATAAGCTTGCCATTTTCCTTTGCAAGCTAATCTCCGAAACCTTCATAGCCTAAAGAATGTTGTAATAGTCCTCATAGTGTCAAATCAATAGCGAGGAGATTGACGATCGAAGAGAGAGGCTTGTCTCCATTCACGACAAGCTGCAAGGACATGTTACTGTGAGCGACCCATCGAAGAAGAATTCAACGTCGAAACCAATTGTATTTTCCTTTGTATGATTTAATAATAAGCGACTATTGGTTATGGTTCCACTCATCTTGTTCATTATGATCATGAGTTGTGTCTTCTTTGATTGACGCATAGTTGTATATATTGGATTTTACGCTTGTGTTTGTGTGTTTCTTGTGTCACAGGGTGTTCGATCTCTACGAAGCGTGATTGTGATGCGACGGAGCAAGGGAATGCGAGCACTACCTCTTCTACAAACAACAACGTTGGGTTCAAGAGTAAGCCTTCTTCGCAAGTTGGTTTATTGCAATTAGGGACTTGCACCATAGCATGTTGTGATTGTTGCTAGACTGATGCGGGCTAGTAGGGATCGCCCGATTAATAAAAGCGGGGGATTTACCTCTCCAACAGAAACCCTAAACCCTAAGATTGTTCCTAAACACTAACAACACTTTCCTCCTTATAAACATCGCAATATCGACACTTGACACAACTATCGCAATACCAACACATGATGTTCTAACTGTCTGTATCACAGAGCACTTGTTCTTATTATCTAAAACTTGTATGCATCTATATTTATAAAAAATATTCGCTTTTGTGCATGTTTCATTACGGAAGAATGATGAGGATGGATCTTTTAAGGACTTCAATAAGAGTGGAAAAAGGAAACTAGTCTTCTAGACTTATAAAATAATACAAACACTAAAATAAAGTAAAGAAAAGGAGGTAGTGTGAAGAGTTATCATACGCAAAGTACGTACTTCTTCCAAAATGAATGAGAATTATCTAAGACTTGCAAGAATAAATATGTTAGATGGAACTTACAATTCTTCTCTAAATGCAAAATTGACTCAAGGCAGAGGATATACATTCAAACTAGTACATTTGGCAGATTTGTTTTTTAAATATTTTTATCCAAGCGTCGGAAGACCGACCCATTACCAAACGTCGCAATAGCGACAGCAGAGCTCTAAGTGTGCAAGGCAGGCACCTTATCCAAATGTCGCAATAGTGACACTTTCTACCAATCACGTCGCAAGACCGACACCTTCGCCCAAAGCGTCGCAATTCCAACGCTTTGCTCCAAACGTTGCAATAGCGACACTTAATACATGTGTCACGAGGGCACGACACTTATTTTGTCTGAATTCGTCTCAATTGAGTGATTTTGTCCAAACGTCGCAAGACCAAAACTTACCTCTAAGTGTCACAATACCGACACTTGTCTCCAAACATCGGTATGGTAGCCGGTTGTGGGAGGATTTTAAAAATTGATAGAATTTGGGGGAAATTTACGACATTTGGTCAAAAGTGTCGGAATTTCCGCCAAATGTCTGATGCCTCCAACACTTCTAAGCTCATCTCGAACGGTGAGTGAACTAGTCCAGCGAAATTTTTCACTTTGTCACGAGCATGGACATTATGCCACTAATTGTCCATAGAATAAGAAGAACAAAAGAAGGCCACGAGGATCTATAACGGGTGATGCTTTGGCTTCACGGTTTGAGTTGGACTTCTCACTCATCGCATGCATGGTGTACGAATGCGATTGGATCAATGTGGTAATTAGATAGTGGTGCATCTTTCCACATGATGACATGAAACAAAGAACTCTTTAGTAGCTTGAGAGAAGGATCTTCAGATGCACATCGAGAGATGGTGTGATGATGATATAACAATGCTCGGGATCGGTACAATTACTTTCTAGAGACGATCGGGTAAACCTTTTTATTAAAATATGTCATGCATGTACCACGCTTGAAAAATAATTTAGTTTCGGTGCTATGCGAGGGATAGAGGATATGATGTGGTTTTCAGTGAAGGGGAAAGCATTCCTTCGCCACAAAGCCATAAGATAGGTTCGAGAAGATTGGGGTTTGTGTGAAGAACCTCTCTGAGCCAGTGTAGATGGTTGCGTAGAATTGATGAGTAAATCAAACATAGTGGTGAGCAGGGATGAGGGGTGAGTTATGGTGTAGAAGATTGGGACATCTACACGGGTAGCTGAAGGTAATGCGAAAAAATTTCTATGGGGCTTCCAAAAGGTACTCTTGCGCGAGATAGACACATGCGAGGGATGTACCATTGAAATGTACAAGGAAACTTTTCACGGGGAAGAGAGGCGGGCAACGTAAATCCTTGAGAGAGTTCACTCAAATGCGTGTGGACCATTCTCTACAACTTATATAGTAAATCACAGGTATTATGTGATTATTATTGGTCTATTTTCTATGCGATGTTGGATCTACTTCATGCGAAAGAAAGATTAGATGTTATCAAAATTTTGTGAGTTCAAAGTGCGGTTGAAAGATACGAAGCGAGGTGAAGGCTCTAAGGAGCAACAATGGTGGTGAGTACATCTCCAATTAATTCAAGAACTTCTGTGCCAAAGAAGGAATTAAAGAGAAGTTAGATGTGCCTCATAACCCACAACATAATGGAGTTACGAGAAAGAAAGAACGAACGATTGTTGGGTGCGGCACGAAGCTATCGAGGCCTACGGGTTGCATACATGGGAATAGGCATGCAACACAGTAGATATTATGCAGAAACATAATCCTCATCGGATACTTGGCATTAATACACTAGAGTAGGCTTTTTTCTAGTAAGAAACACGATGTTTCATATTTTAAAATTTTGTAATCATCACAATACATTTCCATGTGACCAAAGATTCCATAAGAAAGTAAGAACCAACATCGGCGATTGGCATATTTGTGGGGTACACTGATACTCCCCACAACTATCGGATGTATTTTTCGAACAACGAGGATGATAGTTGTTAGACGGGATGTAAAATTTGATGAGGAGAAAGTGATCGAAAATGGAAGGTACTTTGAAAAATTCTAGAAATTATCATTTCAATTATGTAAATGAGTGCAAAAATACTCTAAGTTTAAATGCGAAAATGTGTGAACTTCTATTTCTAATACGAGAGATGAACTATAGGGGAATTTACCGGATATTTCACCTTTCAAAGAAAGGATGAATCCGAGGCTACCTGGCCACTCTTACGGACTACTAACCTAAATAAATAATAGAAGTAAACACTCGGATTTAATTAAAATGATCTTGCTTTAAACTTGACGTTATGCGGAAATTTAGCTTGCAAATGGTGTATGTCTTTTCAGCATTTTATGTATATTCTGATAAATTGTTTTCTGAAACTTAACATGGGTATCAGCAACAATATTCAGCAATATAATATCAAAACTGTGACAATAATATAGGATTTTACTGACTCTTGGGCTACATCTCCTGGATCAAGCCTCCCAAAATGAGACTTGTCCTCTTGTACTAAAAGCTCTCAAATGCAATAAAATATTATAAGTGTCTCAATAGAAAAATATGAATATATAAAATGATTCAAAAGGCAGGAAAAAGCTAAGAATTCCTTTTCAAATTCACTAAATAGTGAAATATTACCATAAACAGTGATCTCTTCATCGATGTCCTCTTTGGTGCTTTGAACTTCTTTTGCAACTTACTGGTACGTATAAGTACTCAAATGCCTCTCAAACCTCCTCAGCTTCCATAAGGTCAGAAATTATCTGAAATAGAGTTTTGTTTCACCTCAAACTAATAACCACAACTCCAAATAGCTCCAAACCCAAAATAAACACACACACACACACACACATAATGGCTCAAAAAAGCTTATCCAGAAGCTAAACATCTTGTAAATGAGCTCCAATGACTCTAAAACCTATGCCATTGAGTCCAAAATACAAAGAACATATGAAATCAAAAAAAATTAATTTTCAAGGTTGAGTAATGAGAAAGTTATGACCAAAACAACTTTACGCAATTTCCTCACTTAAATGTGGGGCAACTACCCGATTAACTCCACTAAAGGTGGAAGTCCGCCTAAATTTGGGGAGCGCCTCCGGAATCTCCGCCATATTAAACTCCACTTAACTGAAGCTTAATTAAATATTAAACTTGAGATTAGGCTCCTTAAAGTGCTCTTAACATTAAGCTCCCACAACGGGTCATATAGTGAAGAGTTCTATGGGAGGAGGGTTGGCCTCCGAGTGCTCACCATCGGACCCATTCCACTAAAAGTGCAATAACTTCTTCATATGGTGTCCATTTTTCAAACCGTTTGCGGCACCGGAATCAGGAAGATGAGACCTATGCAACCATCTTTGTTTCAACCAATTTTTAACATTTTCAATTTTGAGCTTTTTCCTTGGCTTGGACTTGAGCTCCTGATCACACCTCCCAAATAAGAGGCTTTTGGACCCCAAAATCTCACTGAAATGAAGAAAGCAGGCGCTAGTACGAGAGAAAATGAAGAGAGTAACAACATTCTCTTCTCTTGACCTTCAAACATTTTACGGAAGCGCAAGCTGACCACATGAGTCCCTAGCTGAACTAGACCGTATTTTAGCATCTTCGAATCTCGACCAAGTTTTCTCGCCATACCAATCTGCCATACACTAAAACCAACAATGACACTTCTTGAACTTTGTGCACTCTTTTCTTGTACCTTTCCAACTCATGGAATCTTTTCTTTGCTTTTGCACTAACAATTAGTTCTCTCTTGCACCAAATGACACCAAAGGCATCTTGTGCAACATCGACATCAACGACTAGTTGACAATGAAATGTGCTATACAAATGACACACAAAATCAGCAAAAAGTGTGCACTGGCAGAGCTAAAGTCAATAAACATGTATGACAATCAACACAAGTCAATAAACAACAAGATACATCTTGACAAACATATGTGTATGTATCATGTACGATGAATTATATACGATTCGCTAATTACACATACAACCTCTATGTACATGTGCAACTTCAACTCTTCTTTTCACATACCAACAAGCCTGTCCAAAAACATGTGGGTGATTAAAAGTTGAACCAAAAGACATTGCTGCAACATAAGTGAGTATCATACTGCATCTTTTACACCTCCATGGTGAAACTTTGCAACAACAAAAAAATTCCTTCAAGCTGAAACTTCTTTTGCATGCAATCTTACATCAAACACTATTGAAATACATGCATACCAATCTGAAATTTTCATGTACAAAATGAAGATGAATTACTGCAATAAGAAGTTAATCCACTTATTTCCAAGCCAACTCCATGGCATCTTTTGCTGCAACTGCAATTCTTCATGTGAATCTTCCATTTCCACATCGATAATGGACTCCATAGATCCACTTGCGCCAAAGTTTGTTTGTCCACATGTTGCATATGCTTTGGACAATTTGTTGGATGCAAAGTCAACATTGAGAGACATCATGTCCCTTCCTTTGACAACATGTGTAATTCTTAAGCACTTTACGAGAAAAGTTCTCTTTGCCTCTTGCTTCCTGTGTGCTTTCTTTTTCAACCGGCATCTCGAAGCAACATGGTTAAATCCACCACAAAATGAACGACAAACTTTCTTCCATTCGAGCAAAGAAAAATTATTGTTTGCTGAAACACTGTCAAATTGATCATGTGAATAATTATACCTCTTTTGTTGCATGGAATGTCCATCCCTTTTTGTCTTCGAAAGACGATGAACTAGTAGAGGAAACTGACTTTCCTTTTCAGACTTTCATCACAGTTCTTGTCTTGAAAATTGTTTGAACTTGAAGGCTCGCCATAAGCGACATGTTTACCCTCTACTTGCTGCAATGATGGCTTCAAAAAATGACAATCATCCTTAGAATAGTTTTGACATATATGCATTTGAGAACTTGGAACAAAGGTTCTCTTTAAATTTGCATCACATTCTTGAATGCATGTGCTCAAACTTCACCATTAAACTTCTACATAGCCAAGACCAATATTCTTGGGGCCTTCTGACACAAATAGGCTCAACGATACCTTGTGCATGCTTACCCAAACCACTTTGCCTTCTTGGTAGCCCATTTTCAACATCCAATTTGGACCCAATGCCTTTTGTGTCGCTGAAACCAACACACTTTTCAATAGAGGAAATTGAAGGCAAATCGAATGATTTACCTCATGATTTACATCCTCAAGATTGAGTATTTTCTTGGACAAAGCTTCTTGAGCTTGAAGAAGGTACGACTCCATATCATGCGAGTCTTTGAAGAATGGCTTCTTTCTCTTCTTGCATAGCTATCAATTGTGCACGAAGTTGAACACTTTCCCTTTGATCCTCAAGGAGAATGTTTGCACCATGTCCTTCACCTTAAAGAAATCATTCTTCATGTCATCATTGAAGAATCTCGTGAAGGAGAAACTTCACTTGTAGAAGAAGTTGACATTATGTAAATGGTCAAACAACCAACGGGAACTTCCAAAGAAAAGTCATCAGCTTTCAAACAAACGACAAGCTTTTCACCAAATGTCGGTAAAGACCCTTCTCATTCAAGCAACCATACAACACAAACTATTGGAGTTTGTTTTCCAAGATAATCTTGAGGTAAATTGGGTAAGGAAAATAGTCTTCAATCCTTTCCAAGACTCGGCTAACAACAACTATCCTTCAACTCAAGAAAACTCATACATGCAACCATTTTGCATCCAATAAACGATAAATCTCTTACCACATTTAAAACCTTTTGCACCATAAAGAATGCTCAACCCAAGCTACGATACCATCTGATCTGAAAATGGAAGGTACTTGAAAGAATTTTGCAAGGTATCCATTTCAATTATGTAAATGAGTGCAAAAATACTCTAAGTTTAAATGCGAAAATGTGAGAACTTCATATTTCTAATACGAGAGATAGAGCGCGGGGCATTTACCGGATATTTCACCTTTCAAAGAAAGGATGAATCGAGAGCTACGGCCCTCTTACGGACTCTTGCCTAAATAAATAATAGAAGTAAACATATGATTAGTGAAGCCAATCTTGCTTTAAACTTTACGTTATCTTTGAAATTTAGCTTGCAAATGGTGTGTGTCTTTTCACTGTTTATGTATCTTAAGTGTAATTGTTTTTGCTGGAAATTAACATGGGTATTAGCAACAATATTTAGCAATATAATATCAAAACACAACAGCAATATAATATAGGAGTTCACCCCAACTCTTGGGCTACATCTCCTGGATCAAGCCTCCCAAAATGAGACTTGTCCTCTTGTATTAAAAGCTCTCAAATGCAATACAAGATTATAAGTGTCTCAATAGACAAATGAATATATAAACTGATTCAAAAGGCAGGAGAAAGCTAAGAATTCCTTTTCAAATTCACTAAATAGTGAAATATTCCTGTAAGCAGTGATCTCTTCCTTGATGTCCTATTGGTGCTTTGAACTTCTTTTGCAACTTTTTAAAGGTACATGTAAATTACTCAAATGCCTCTCAAACCTCTTCCAATGACGGAGAAGGTCAGAAATTATCTGAAATAGAGTTTTGGTTCACCTCAAACTGCTTAACCACAACTCAAAATAGCTCCAAACCCAAAATGGCCATAGTGGCTCAGCTTGTCCCAGGGAAAGCTAAACGGAAGTAGTAATGAGCTCCAATGGCTGCGAAACTTGCGCCATTGAGTCCAAAATGATGAGAACATACGAAATCAAAAACAATTTCATTCAAAAGGTTGAGTAATGAGGAAAGTTATGACCAAAACAACTTTGCCCCCAATTTCCTCCACTAAATGTGGGGCAAGCTGCGATTAACTCCACTAAAAGTGGAAGTCCGCCTAAATTTGGGAGCACCTCTAGAATCTCCGCCATATTAAACTCCACTTAACTGAAGATTAATTAAATATTAAACTTGAGATTAGGCTCCTTGGCCTTCTTAACATTAAGCTCCCACCTTGGTCTATGATGAAAGGTTCCATGGGAGGAGGTTGGCCCCCTCACAGGTGCTCCCGTCGGACCATTCCACTAAAATTGCGATAAATTCTTCATCGGTGCCGTTTTTCGAACCGTTTGTGGCGCTGGAATCAGGAAGACGAGACCTATGAAACCATCTTGGTTTCAACCAATTTTGAACATTTTCAATTTTGAGCTTTTTTCACTTGGCTTGGACTTGAGCTCTGATCGAGAAAGCCATGTGATTGTCCCTTGAGAGGGATATTGATTTGCATGCAAATGAGGAGCTCTTGGTTCCAAAGGATGAACCTCAAGATGTGGAGTAGCCACATGAGGAAGATCATGGAATGGCGAAACCACTCATGCATAGCCATCCACCGGACATGGTAGGAGGCGCGCCACGAGGTTAACGATTGAATCATGATGCGGAAGAACATGCTGGGAGCACCTACATCACATCATAGACAGAGCTAGGTCACGGAAAAGGTATACTAGACCCCATGGCTCTTATGGGCAGTGTATTGTGACATAACCATCCTCTTTTGAGGAAGCGGTGAAACGACCAACTTGGGTTGACGCCATGGTTGAGGAGTATGAATCCATCATGCGGAACGAGTGCATGGGATGTTGTCCCAATAACGGTTAGAAGTAAGTGGTTGGATACGATGGATCTATAAGGTGAATAAGACCAACGAGATGGGAGTGTGGAGAAGTACAAGGCTAGAATCGTAGCACGAGGATTCTCACGATTGAGGGGGATTAAGTATGAGGAGACTTTTTGCCTGAGTTGCACGGCGCCTCATCGATTAGATATATCCTCGCACTCTCGGTGCGGATGGGTTGGAAGATACATCGGATGGATGTGAGCGCATTTCTCAATGGAGTTATTGAGGAAGAAGTGTACATTGGGCGACCCCGAGAAGGTTTTGAGACCTTTGACGGGGAGTCATGTGTGCGGTTTCAAGAGAGCATTGTATGGGGTAGGCAAGCACCTTGTGCTTGGTACACCAAGATTAACGGCTATTTCACGGGTTGGGCTTCACAAAGAGTGAAGCGGATGCGAAATTTTACCGGATTGTGGTTGTTGTTAGATTTTGATTATAATGCTTTATGTTGATGATCTTATTAAGCCCGATGATGAGCATTTCCTTAACTTCTTGCAAAGAAGATCTTACGAAGAGTTTTGAGATGAAGGACATGGAACTCCTTCTTGTAATGTTCGAAAATGGAAATCAACATCCTTTACACCTTTGAAATGTTCCTTTGTCGAAAATATGAACAAGGCTATGTCGAGGAGATGGACTAAGAGGGGCTTTGCAGTTATTTCACCCTCTGAAGATGAGAAGCGAAGGCTATACGGCCCTTTTCGGACTCTACCTATAGCTATGCAAATATTTCTTCCTTGGAAGATCTTGCTCAAGGGAATGATCTCTGATATGTAAAACATAAGCATGAAGAGTAACTTGCTTAAACTTTAGAAAATTACGGAGAACTCATAGCCATCTTATTATAATAATAGTAGCTATACAAATGTATAAAAAATCTTGAGGGAAATGATGCTCAAGATGAACAATGTAATCCTCAAGGCGAGTACAGGAGTATGAGATGAACAACCCCTTCACAAGTGAACCCTAGCTACGGCTTGCCATGACCAAACGGAGACAACGCAACATGTAAAATGTTAATGAGACGTCTTGTGTAGCTCGAAAGTGAGGGGGGGCAGCTCTCAACCCACAGAAAACAACACTACAACAATCCTCTAAAGGATTGGCTATAATAGATGTACAAAATATGAAGATACAATAATGTTAGAGTTGTTGGGTAGCAACGGCAACTCAAAATATAAAATAAAGGAAGAATGAATATGATGCAAACTGAAACAACCTCCTCAATGGATTCCTTGAAGTACTGAGCTTATCCCGGAACACGAAATCTCTTCCTCCAAAATGATGGAGCAAACCCCACTATGAGACAAACTGCGAGATAACGTAGTCTATGGAAGGGAATGTGAGGTAGGAGAAGCAGCCTACTACCAAAATATGCAAATTAGCTCTAGAAACCCTCCTTAAGTCTTCAGAAGAATAGGAAATCCTTCCTATGAGAGATGATACAAGGAATGGTGTTGTGGAATCTCCTCCTTTTTTGCAACACAACCCGGTGACTGTCTTGTGGGTAAAGTAAATGGCTATGGCCAAATTCACGGATATGGAGAAATGAAGAGCAATCCTCCTCAAACTACTCAAGGGAGGAGAGGAACTCCTAAACAGGAATCCCTGGAAGTGCCAAAACCTTTGCAACTCGGTGAGCAATTGGAGACTACAAATAGACGCAAAGTCCAAATCTTCAATAATAATCTCTATGGTTTCCTCATCACTCCTTATATGCAAAAAAATGTCTCTATGCCATGGACCCCACCCAATTAGGGTTTCTCCCACGAAAAGGTCTTCCTCCTCTCTAATTGAGTTGTCTTCCAAAGCAAGCTACTCCCTCTTGGGGCTGCGTTGTTGACTTGGTCAACATGGCCTCATACTCATGTGTTTCCCCCTTTTTACAGGAGGTGCAAAAATGGCTACTCCATGGATCCCTTCTCACCTCATGCATAATTTTATTTATGAAAATGGGTCTCCTTACCCATCTTATTTATCTCCTAGATAATATGAGAAAAAATTAATGTTCAATTTATTTAAAAAATTTTGATAGTCCTCCCTCAAGTTGCTTTCCCTCGACGAGTGAAAGGATAGAATTTTATTCTTCTCCTACGCTATAGCATCTATATGATGATCTCACTCGAGTGCAGTGATGTATCTCATCAACCAAACCTCCAAATTATCCTTCTTAGCATGCAAGTAGCTATCGAAGCCATCATCATGTAAGGTGTAATGCTCGAAGATAGCAAGTGGTGTACGAAGGTCCCCCCCCCCCGCCAGGGAATGGGTACGAAATCTAATGGGAATTGCCTCCCCATATGGTCCATCCATCCCCAAGCTATGTGCCATGCAAATTGAGTCACCTCCCAACTAGGAAACTCGGGAGACATCATCCACCTTTGGCTCCAAGAAAGGTGGACGATAATCTGGACATGGTAGACCATATGGTCTGCACGCTATCCATCTCTCCACTTAAGATAAGTGTGGAGTGTACGGTGATCCTGGGCTACAACAAGTTTGCCATCAAATAGCGAAAAGAAGGCTGGACCTCCCAAGGTCTCCCCCCAACGGAGCAAGACATCTTCACGGCCCAAACATCTCCATATGTGATGAGTCAAGATCATCCTCATATGGTCTCATACCCATCATACGGCTCACCCCATAATAAAATATTGTTGCGCAATAGTGGCCATACCATTTCTCATGTTCCCATCAGAACATGCAATGCAAAAGATGTGAGGGACTCCTCCCTCGGTGGACACACCCGTCCTATGTGTCTCTTCCTCAACCTTGCTCCTCATAAGGCATGAGCAGTAGAATCATGGGGAGAAAATAGGAGCATCATGCTTCTTTGCCATGTGTAACAAATGAGAAGGACAATGGTCCCTCGAGTGCAACCCGGCGTAGCTTGGTGCTCCCCTTTGCCATAGGGGCCAGTAAAAATTGTGGCTGCTCAACCACCGGTGTGTTGCATCAATCTCTCTGAAAGCTTGGGGAAGGTAAATTATACATGAAAAGTGAGCATGTCCTCCATGAGCTCTATCCCCAAGTCCTCCAAAGATAATGACCATTAGCCATGCTTATGGCCCCCACTAAACCATGCGGTCTAGCGAAATGTATGCCTCCTTGGAGCATTTCTCCTACATGTGTATGGTTAAGGGATGCATACATATATTATGTTAGTCATCGGTATTTTTCACTTGTTAGTGATGACTAGATCCATAGCTGAGTTTTTTCTAGAAGCTAAATTCCATATGTCATATACATCATCTAGAAAACCCTCATAAAACTTTTTTCACCCTCCTACTTTTCGGCACACTTGTGTCAAAGTCAAAACTCATTATCACTATCCTATCTGGCTTCGGCCCCTCTTCCCAGTGCAGCATTAGCTCTAAAAGGCAAATCAGGAAATCTGTTTCAAAAGCCTCCCCTAAGTTAGGAAGTGACGCTTTAAGGCATTCACCCTTGGCAACCATCAAAAAGGCCAAAAAATATCTTTGCTATAGACCAATCATGACAGGCCTCCCACTACGCAAATCAAGTTGATCACGGCTCTAAGTCGCGCCACTTACACACCCCTAGGTCTCGGCCTTGTAAACCACGGAGTCTCCAAGCTGATTATTAGGTGTTTCACGGTGTTTTATGGATTCTACAAAGACGGGAAATATAACTTCATCTCGGGGAGAAAATTCTTGAATCTACATTCGGAAAACTGACTGCTTCTCAATGTAAACATGAGCACGAGATATATACGCAAGACGAGTTGCTCATCAAGACCTTGAAACTTCCTTTTAACATGAAAATCACAGAGTAAGAGAAAGACACCTTGTACGCTCGTGGTAATTTTCATGACCAAGAACCTCCTTCGTTTTACAAGCGAGGGTTAGGGCACCTCACCTTCATCCTGGCTTGGAAGGCGGCGGCAATATTGACTTTAAGGATTGCAAAAGCCCGGAGTTTTCTTTTACTGTGATGAAAGCAGTGACTCTGGAAGTTTTATGAGTGTAAGTGATGATCATAACGGGGCTAGAGTACGGAAACAGCCTGATTAAGGGAAAACGAGTTTTGGTCTTGTAAAGTAAGTCATTTGAAGTTTTCAAATCATATGAATTATTAAAACCTTAGAGAGACATATCATTAGTGAAAACAATTCTAATCATAAGCGACCTGTTTGTTTCAACAAGACCAAATTGAAGAAAGGTTGACAAATCATGTCATTACACGGGCGAAGAAAAGGTGGTTGTTTTCAAGAGATTGCTAACCTCCCTACTCACGAGAGATTATCTTTCGAATAATTTGTCATAAGTTGACCAAGGCAAATGGTGACATTTCAGTTCCTAAATAAAAAGCGGTGCGGTGAGGCAGTGACACCTTGACTAGGGTTTTCTGAAGCACGAAGTGATTGCGGCCGAGTAAAAGTATTAATGTTTTCAAGTTTGTTTGCTTACCATCATATCCAAGAAAAAATCCTTGTCGAAGCATATTTATCAAACAATCTTTAGATATTTCACCAAGTGAGAGGCCTCCTTCATTCATAAACGGATGGCGAACGTTAATTGATTTCAAAGATACATTTGAACGAGAGAAAAATGTGAAAGAACGAGAAAAAACGGTACCAACGCCATCGAAGGAGATCAAGCTCATCTCTATGAGTTTTGATAAAAGACAATACCTGATGTTGTACATATTCCCTCCTCCATTTACATTTTATGCCGGTTCCTTTTAAGTACGATTCCGGTGTCTTTTGTCGTCAAAAATCTCCATGTCGTGCTCACGCCACCTTTTCGCTAGAAAATCCCGCGTCCCGAATGTTAAAAACCCGCGATTTAAATATATCGGGCCAAAGCCCCCAAGTCCCTGCGCCCTCTTTACGGTCTCATCGTAGGACCGAGCCCCAGGCTACTTCGAGGCCAAAAAGAAAGCGAGGCTTATTGTTTATATTCGGGCGTGATATCCACGCGTCTAGATCACATTATATCAACGGAGCGGTGTAGGTATATGTGGCGGGCCCGCACGCGAGAAACCGACGATATACCCCCCCCGCACCACTTACCCCAAGCCGGTGGTATTTACCGCGAGGGCGACGATCCCCATACGAAGCGCCACGTGTCGTTGGTACGGGCTATGAAAGCAGCTCTCCCCACGCGTTCGGTCTACACCATCGGCTGGGCGGCGGGTGTGTGAACCGGCGGATCTCCCGATCTCCATCCAACGACGACGGAGGTGCATCGAGTTGCCCGCTTGCGTTCACGCATGTTTGCCACGTCTGTGGCCCACCATCATGCCATCCATGCCCACTTTTAGCCAGATTGATCGGTGTTTGCCATCTTACGGTCTTGAGTCCGATCTCTCCCTTTCGTCGACTCCTTTGCCCGATGGGTCCTCCACTGCTCTCCCGTGCACCAGTGCTACATGCCCGTGTATCGTGACGTCACCCCATTATATGTATATATATATGTGTGTGTGTTTGTTTATATGTTTTTATTTTTCGTTATTCCTTCCTCACGACCAAACTATTTTATGCACTCCGCTTGTTTACTCCATACCTACATTGCTTTTCTTCGCCACCACTGCGTGTTCCGAGTCCCACTGTTCGTGTCGCGGCGTCGTCCTCATCTCCACCTCCATCGTCCCCGCCTCCATCTGTGTCGATTTTTCTAATATTTTGTGGGTGTTGCAGGTTTCAATATAATAGGAGGGCGTTTTAATTCGACGCCGCCGTTACAAGGTTTAAAGCCCATAAAAAGGACGCATTTCTTGACGAAGTTTAATAAAGAAAATTTCGAGGGTAGGTGCGTGGAAAATGAACGCCATTAAGAAGACAAAGAAATGCATTCACAGAACCCTCCGGAGAAATTCACCACACGTAAAGATCCGGATTCAAATCCAAAATCGAAGACGAGGTACGGTACGGGGAATGCGAGATTATCTCAAGTCTCTTACGGCGACGATTTTCCCTCGGCTACGGGCGGCACATTGTATATATTTTATTATCATGTCTTGTATATAGGAGATTTTCATCTCCCGGCATTTTATTGATCTGATTGTAAAGTACATTTAATTATAGTCGGTCATTCATAGGGAGGGCGCGAATGTTTTCCGCCATTTTGGTTCAAGTTGAGTCATTAAATGTGCTTCTTCCTCCTCTCTAAGATACTCTATATTCCCTATAAAAGCTCAAAGAAGACAATTATAAGGCTTAGATTTCTATTGTAAGTAGTAACGAGAAGACCTGTATACATTTTTTGTGATATTTACGTATGAAGAAGCGTCGAGCCGTAGGGTCTCGGTGAGGAGGGTTATGAGCATGTGATTATGGTCTGCAGTATCTCACGGTATGTAATTTCCCTTATGTGTTAATACAATATCTTTTCCATGCTATTTGTCTTCTTGTATCATGCTCTAGAATGCGAGTGGCTCACTAGTTTGTAGTAAGGATTCATCACTTAGTGATACCCTTCTTGGAATTAGTCAGCGCTTTAAATAGGCTAATCCATGATATCATTCCATGTTCACTCTTTCCATATTTTTACGCTACATTAATTTGCTTGAGGAGGGTGCTTTTAAACGCCATTGTCATATAAGGATTCGTAGAATTGGTGCTTGTATATGGTTTTGTTATGTATCAAAATTGTCAGTCTCATACTGACTAATGTCTTCTTATGTTCCTCATTGCACTCACTTGCGATATCTGATTTATGTGATATATCATTTGAGCTTGGCCCTCTTTACGTGGCAGTCTCTGTAGCTAAATCATCTTTGCTCTTGGAGTTTTACATGATGTTCCTACATTGTTCTTGTCTTTGTACTAGCTTCGAGAGAGGCTTGGACCAATTCAAAACTAATTTCCTTGTTTAGAACAAGAGATAGTAAAGCGAGTTCTTGGATTGACAACTTAAACTAAAAGGGCTCCTTGCTATATTAAGATGTCCTAGGCAGTACGTGGCAACTCTAAGTGTCTGCAGGGGTGAGAAAATCATCCCTGACACACGGCTCCAACAAAATAAATTTTGAACGGTAGTGATAAGATGAGTCATTGCACGGGTGAAAGGACATAATAGTGATTATGTTTCAAAGTCTTGATGCTGCTCAATCATAAAAAAATGTCCTTGGTCGCTTTGCACGGAAGTTGACAAAGAAATTTTGAGGTTTTCTCTTCGAGAAAGGTATTGAAACTAGACTCGATGTTTCATAAGCATGCAAAATGAATTTTTACTATACTTTACGTTTAAAGGAGAAGGTTTTAACAAAATATAAAACATGTTATTTATAGAAGGTTAATGGTACCATATTAGTGCATTACGAATAAGGGAGGGGGTGTTAGGAAAGGCACCTTTTTAGGCAGAGAATGATAAACATAGGTGAGGTCTGGCTAACGATTTTGCACCTCTAATAAAAATCGGTTCACGGTGGGCATCATTAACTGCGGAACATTAAAACAGGTATGTAAGCCAGCATCACAAAGGTGGACGGCTTCCCTTTGAAAACAAATCAAGATACTCTCTTGCTACAATTTGAATAAGGGTAAATCGGTAAGTTCTAGATACGGTATGAAAGATTTCCATTACCTTTGAAGCACGAGAGTAAACTTATAAGGCGACAGGTTTATCATCATTGGAGAAAGGTTGTGAAAACGAGATAATCAAAATGGTAAAGGGGTCTTGATCTCGAAACAAACTGCTGCCATCATGGTGAAAAGGAAGCCAAGCATTTATCAAAAAGGCCATCCTTCATAAACAAAGTAAAGGACACGCATCCTCTGATCATAAAGAATGCCTTGAAATAGCTCATCACGGTGGAAAAGAAGGCAAAGTACATTTGTTTTCCAAAGAAATCACTCCTATAACAAAGTCAAAAATACCCCAACATTATATTTTGAGTAGAGGAAAGGTGTTAGAAGAAGCGCCCTTGAGTATAGACGGACGATGAAAGAGTTTAAGTGAATGAAAGCGGGAAAGCGGTGTACCCACGATCGAAAAGAGGCTCAAATATCTCATCTCAACAAATACCAAAAAGGGATAGTAAAATTTGCATAGGTATTGAATCATAATACCTCGCCACGGTAAAATTAGGGTTAAGGAGCGCCGGGCGGTTTGTTTCAAAATGATTTTATGACCAAAAGAGATGATATTTACAAAAGTGAGAGAGGTTTTTGTCCCTAATAGGTTCAAAAATAAAAACCTCCTTCAGTTTCTACACAGGTATCATGGTTTGTGAGAAACGTAGGATATCCGTAAGAATTTACGCACCGAGTTCATCATTTTGACCGGTAGGACGGTCAATTTTGAACAAAAAATTTACTCCAAATGAAAAAATTCAAGTTTTTATGGAAAATAGACTTCCATAGCTTTCTAATGAGCCATCTCAGGCCAAATTCCGACAACGAAGGCATCCAAAAGTAGATTGCGATCAAAACGCTATGTTTTCACTGACATTCACCATTTTTTACCGGTGATGGGACAATCAGTTTTTGAACACCAAAATGGACACCAAATGAAACAAATAAAGAATATTTGGAAATTAGACTTCCCTATCTTTCTAAAGAGCCATATTTTCCCAATTCGACACCGGAAGGCATTCAAAAACGGCCTACAAACGACTCGATGCATTTACGCACCGGGATTCACTAGTTTTAACCGGTGTTGGGAAAATAAATTTTTGAAGGATCAAATGGACACCAAATTAAAAAAATCAAGTTTTATGGAGAGTATACTTCCACAGCTTTCCAACGAGCCATCTCGGCCTTGCGATTCTGACACGGGAAGGCCTTCAAAATGGACTGAAAACTTGCGGCAGCTCTGGAAAAGTACCGTAACTGTGCACAAAATTTACAGAATACCTTTGCGCGGCAACTGTAGTAGCCCTTGGCACTCCTGTAGAAATGGTCAAGAAACTCACTTAAAAACCTTCAAAAAATCTTTATAAATCTGCTCAAACAGTTAAACAAGGGCTGCCACATCCATTTTTGAGGGTCTTGTTACAATTCAAAGTGATGTGTTGAATGTTTTGAAGAATTTGTCACTATGGGAGGTTAGAGGAGTGATTCGACGAAAGCACCAAGAGCCTAAAGTTTGCCCTTAAAAATGCCAAAACATCACACTCCTATTTTAGTAGGGTTTTCAAATCATTAAGGACATCCCAACTACTTTAGCACAAACCTAAGCTACGTCGGTACATGTATGCATTGGTAAAAACGGTGGTAAGGGAAGGTTGATGTTTTTGTTTAAAATATCCAGGCATGCAATAGCTTTGTTTGCCCGGCTTGTTGTCATAGTAAAGTAATGTGTTTGATGAATGAAAAAAGACCATACAAATTGCCCTCAACACGGTATTGAAAGGCTCGAGGCACTATTTTAGAGAGAAACACGGTATTTGGAAAAGTAAAACAATGACCTAATTTCATGAACAATGATCATTGAAAAGGTGTTTTTATCCTTGTCAAAGGTCATCTCTATATGGTGAAAAGCAAATTCAAAGCTACCTCTTTATCCATAAAACAAACTTTGGGGTGTGAAGGAAGGCTGAAGTGTTGCATTTGAAGGTGTTTTGTCGAAAATGCAATGGCCAAAGGCAGTGATTGCAAAATGAGTGTTTTGTTTTGAAAAGGAGTGGCTTGTTGTTATTCGAGCTGCTTTACAAAACCTTTGTTAACACATCAAACTTTAAAAGCCCTATCACCCTGTCTATAAACGATCACCTTTGTTGTATATACACCTTGTTTGATTGTGAAATAGTGTTGAAGATATTTGATTGAAAGGCATACCAATAAGGAGAGCGAGTTTTGAAGCTAAGAAGATTGTGTTTGACCTTCTTCTAAAAAAGGACAAGGGTGTCCCCATGTCCTCAAAACATCCTGGAAGCGAGTACTCTTAAACACAATACCCAAGAAGATCTTTTGACTATGTTCATATTTTTGAGTTTATTGGTATTAAAGTGCTACAAGGCCTTTGTAATCACATCAAAAGCATTACAAATTTGTCACCTTATCCTATCGCAGAAGCCTTTGAGCGCCTTAGGTACACATTGTGATTAACGTTTTCATATGGTTGAATCCTTTGATGGAGTGGCTTACTCCAGAGGAGGGCTTAGGTGTTTTGAAATAGAAGTTTATGGTTTTACTTTTGGTGAAGTACATGGATTCTGTTGTGTCCTCGCGAAAACATCGGAAACGAGGCACCCTACTACAAAACACGAAGAGTCCGCCTTAGTGTGTTTCTTTAATTGGCTGTGTTTTGGTGAAATTTTATTGTTGAGTGGCATACAAAGAGAAAAGGCAGGTATTTTGAAAGGGAGCATAGTGAGGCAAGAGGTAAGGTGAAGGAGAACAAGGTGATGAAAAGCGACGCCATGAAGAAACTCAAAACGGTGATGAAAAAGGAGGCCCTGAAAGTACCCGGCACGGAAAGAGGAGAAAGGCACATCAGATCTTGACATTTTGGCATCGGCTTCGGAGCATATCGCTAGGGACCCTTGACGGTCATGCGCGCCAATTTTGGGCCCATTTCGACAACTTTTTGTTTTTTTGGCATTTTTTGAGAGTTTTGGTCGAAAACTCATAATTTCGCCATTTCGGTTTGAGGGATTTGTCAAGGGAGGATGATACCGAGTTGATGCCATAATTTCATGATTGGTTCTAAACCAATTTTCGAGAGCATTTGGAGATCATTCACCCCCTCAAATTGGCGAAAAATGCTCACTTTTTGCACAGTCTGCCCGGCATATCGGCCTTTCTGCAATTTCCTGGCTTTTTACACACGGTACAGATTTGGAAGACCTGGGCATCGGATTGAGGTGATTTCAGTTGCACCGGAAATTAGACACAAAGAGCTTTCCAACGGGCCATCATGAGCCCGTTTTGACCTTTGGGAAAGGCTGCCAAATGTTTCCGGCAAGTCGGGGGGACCTTTCCCCGATATAAATTTGAAGTATTTTTGTAATTTTTGAACCTCAAAAATGCCTTTCCAAATGTGCCGTTTGGCTATTTTTGCCACCTAGAATGGTGCAAAGTCAATATAATTTCCGTTTTTTAGCATTTTTTAGATATTTTGTAAGATATTTTGTGCTTGGGCTTTGCAAAGCCTCAAGGACAAGTTTGAATATTTTGATTGGGCAGTGGGATCGCTAGTTGCACCATGAGGTTTTCCTCACTTGAGCCTATTTATTCACAAGGCTTCATTGTAAAAACAAGGTGAACTTGAGAGAAGAATCAATATATTGGTCATATGAGCTTTAGAAGAACATACTTGTGTTATGATTTTGAGTACCTCTTGGATGCTTTTGATGAATGATGAAGGATTGTTAGTGGATTCCATGACATGGTAGAATGGTATAGTGTTTCTTGCTTTGTTGTTGTCTTCTAGTTTTCATTCATGATACATGCTTCTTGTTGCTATAGATCGGTAGAGATTAAGTTTGAGATATGCCCATGGAGGCACCTCAAAATTCACGAATCTTCATAACTTTATGTTTTCTTCTTCCTTAGTTATACTAAAGAATTCTTAACTGCTCTTTAGTAACTTAAGGTATTATTGCTAGTTTTATTCATAAGTTCTATGTATGTTGAGTAGGATGTATGGTGTACCTGCCTACCTATGATTGTCCATATTTACACATCCATAAAACTATCTCTTTGAGCTGATTAGCTTATCATCTTGTTGAACCAAGGAGGCCTAGTCCCGATCTAGCCCTTTGCCTAAAACTATGAGGATTTGTTTGTCGAAATGCCCAATAACTTAAAGGCTTGTGTTTAGGCATTCGACATAGTATTTTGAGTTGTTAGTCCATCTTATGTGTTTTCCCCAAAGAGTCGATAGCCATTTCTGAAGTTAGAAGGTCTTATACTTCTATGCATGGCTGGAATGTTTGATTTCTATGTATTAATTAGCTCATAGTTACATTTAGCATGATTAATGGCTTAATTTATAACATGTTTATATGCTATCAACTAGTTACACTTGAAATCCCTCGTCTTTCACAAACTTGATGTCCATTTACTCCATTTTGCCCAAAGATCCCCTTCTACGTGAATCAAATCCTTCTCCCAACAACACCCATCATCATGCGATAGCTTCCTTGACACATTTGACCCTGTGATTGATCTAACTTATTGTTATCCATTTTTATATCTTTGATCAGTTTTATCCCTCACAAACTTAAAAAACCAAAAATAAAAAATCTCACTTCATAACTAGCCTAATATCAGAACACCATAAGCAAACACACCGACATCTTTTACACATATGAGAGAGCCCTCTACGAGTCCGAGAAGGCTAGGTCCTTGGGCTCCAAAGCTTGGTTTGATGTTACATCATCATTTGGCTCACCAATCGGCCAAATCATGGGACCCTAACATAATGGCGATCACGGTGGGACCTATAGAGTAAATGACAGTCTAGCAAACTCTTATAGACTCTTTATTTCTTCAAAACTACACTCAGACCATCAGCCTTTAGAATCATCTAGAGTCAACTTTCTGTTTCACCATCTTAGCAAAGTGATGAATCAGGTTTATAACACTCTTACAAACTAGGCGGCACATAAAACTCAAAAAACCCCAAAAACTCCCTTAGATTGGTTTTTTACAGTATTGGTGGTGGACCATACACATATACCTCAAAACAACTAAAAATCCACAGCGACTCCACTAGCCTCCGGTGGGCCTTACTACTTTGCTAAATTTTAGAATACCATCGATTTAGCCACCTCATCACGACCCTAACATAATGGCGATCACGGTGGGACTGCGAGTGATTAAAAAAATTAGTTTCCCTCATCTTTAGAGATCTTTAAGAATACTAGCTGATTGACTTATCCCATAGCTCCACTAACATAATGGCGATCACGGTGGGACTTTGAGTATTAAACAACTTAGTTTCCCTAATCTTTAGAGACTTTTGAGAATATTAGTTGGCTGACTTATCCCATAGCTCACTAACATAATGGCGATCACGGTGGGACTTTGGTCAAACATCCTAGGTATCCCTTAGGAACTCTCAAAATCTCGATCAAACTTAGAAGAGAAGAATCTGGTTGTCTCACCATCCTAGCAAAATGATGACTCGGTACATGGGACACTCTTCCCGAACCTTAGGATTACATAAAAACTCAAAAAACCCCAAAAAACTCCCTTAGATTGGTTTTTGATAGTATTGGTGGTGGACCATACACATATACGTCAAAACAACTAAAAATCCACACAGCGACTCCACTAGCCTCCGATGAGCCTTACTACCTTGCTAAAATTTAGAATTCCATCCAGGTTAGCCACCTCATCGCCCACCCTAACATAATGGCGATCACGATGGGACACGAGTACATGACCGGTCTAGCGAACTCTTATAGACTCTTTATTCCTTCAATCCTAAACTCGGACAACGGGCCTTTAGAATCATTTAGTGTAAACTCTCTTGTTTCACCATCTTAGCAAAGTGATGAATCGGGTTTATAACACTCTTACATCTTTCGTGCACATAAAACTCGAAAAAACCCGCAAAAAAAACTCCCTTAGATTGGTTTTTGACGGTATTGGTGGTGGACCATACAAATATACCTCAAAACAACTAAAAATCACAGCGGCTCACTAACCTCTAGTAAGGCCTTCTTGCTCCACTAAAATCTAGGCCACTATCCAATCGAGCCACCTCGCCATACCTAACATAATGGCGATCACGGTGGGACAAAATCGTAAACTTAGATTCCCTAGACCTTAAGAGACCTTAAAGAATACTATCTGATTGACTTGTCCACTACTCACTAACATAGTGACACTCACGATGAGACCTTCCAGGAGTTAGTGACAATCTAGAAATACACCTTAGTAACTCCTGAAGTCTCAATCGAAGCTTAGTAAAATTTAGATATTGTACGAAGAGTAGAAAATAGCTTTTTTCACCATCTTAGCAAAATGATGAGTCGGTTATAGAAAACTTTTCCAAACCTTGTGGCGCATAAAACTCAAAAAACCCCAAAATACTCCCTTAGATTGGTTTTTGTCAATATTGGTGGTGGACCATACAAGTATATCTCAAAAAAACTGATAATCCACACGGCGACTCACTAACCTCTAGTAGACCTTCTTATTTTGAAACTCTAGGTTACTGTCAAATGGAAGCTTTATCATGGCTCACTAACATAGCGGGAGATGGTGGGACACTAAGTACATGATAGTCTAGCAAACTCTTACGAGACTCTTTGGTCCTTTAGATACTTAAGCAAGCAAAGCGGCCCATAGACCCATTTAGAGTAAACTCTTTTTGTTTCTCATCACCCTAGTAAAGTGTTGAAACAAGTCTGGGATACTACTTTAAACCATAGAGTGCACATAAAACTCAGAAAATCCAAAAATATTTCCAGATTAGTTACCGGTGGTGGACCATAGCTATCTTCACAAAAAACAACCCGGTTCCACCTGGCGACTCCACTAGCCCATCCCTTTTACTTTTTGACCATCCTTCACCTTAGTAGAACTTTAGAGAGACCACTCATCGAGCTTACTCATCAATACCATCCTCTCTAAATTCTAAACCCGAAATACGGCTTCACAAAGAATCAACACCGAGATCCCATCCAGACCCAAATCCCCCTATCATAGTAGATGACCCGAGAGAAGATTACGTGGCAAGCACGAGCGACCATCTGAAACTGCGGTAGACCCATCAGCAAAACCAGATTAATACCTATATTAAACATCTCACTATCCTACGATTCACCTTTTGAATTAGAATCATCGAACTCTTTTCGAAGCGAGGTCTCATAGTAAAATAAACTTTGACGATCTTGAAACCTTAGACCAATCACACGGTCATAGTGAAAGCCTCACCTTCTACTCCCCCCGATTTTAACTTCTCTGTCATTTTTGGTTCCCATCATCCCGGATCTTCTCAAAACCGGATCACTAGTCCAAGTTCATCGCCACACTGTTCAAACACCTCATCTCATCCCATAGTCCTCATCTTGTACATCATCCATTAGCTCCCGCATCGCCAAGCGGCTTTGGTACGCACCTTTGGTGTTGCCACCGCCTTTGGCTCCTCTCTGATATCAAGACAAAATCCCACACTTTCTGCAGGAGAAGACACCACCACACCTCAACAACATATAAGTAGGATGATTGATGCTTATGAATACACGGAGGTACAAGCGAGACCGTCGAATGAGAATATTCGCCTGGCTTTGGGTGGTGAACCCAAAACATGGTTCAAAAGCTTGACTCCAAACAACATCCACAACATCCCAGAACTACATCAAATCTTGAGAAATAGGTGGGAAATCTGAAGGAACCCTATTCAAATCATCGAGAATATAACAACCTAAAACGGGAAAATGGGGGAAAGTGTCCGGGCATGCGCACTAGGTTCAATAGTGTGTATAACGCCCTCCCGCCTCACTTCAAACCCCCACTTGGTTTAATCTTGGCGAAATTCCCCGAGGGTTTTGATCCGGACATAAACATATCATACGAGAGGCAAGGATCCCCCTAACCTAGAGGAAATGCAACAAATAGCCATAAAAACGAAGCCAACTTAGCGAGAAAAAAAGAGCCGGGACTAGATTAGAAGTAAAAGTCCCATATAGAGATAAGGTCTCCACTTCATCTCCTTCCCTAGATCCTAGAATATGTATTTGATCGAATCCATCACAAAGATGTGGGAAAAAATGAGTGAAAAAGTGCCTCTAGGGACAACCAACTAAACCTTCAAAACCGGAAGCAAGGCTTTAGAAAAGATCGGGTCAAAATAAACCAAGAGGAAATGATCAGCGAGATCAGACCATCCTTCGGTCGAGAATTATGTTGATGAAGAGAATAAGGATACCGCACCCATTGATGAAAATCATTGGAAACTCATAGGTTCGATAACGAGGTAAAAAGGTTTACCTCTAGCGAAGAAGAGCAAGGATTATGCTCCCAAGTCGAGGACGAAACCGACTATGAAGATCACAAGATCACCTTATGGAATTTTCGAATGCCATTATAGAAGCTCATAGGCGGTATAACCTTAGAAGCGAAAAAACCCCAGAGACCACTCCAAGAAGAGTAGCCACGACAACGCTAAAACCTCTGACACCATCCTTAAAAAAGCCACGGATAGAAACAAAATTATGGCTAAGAAAAATTGTGTCTAAAGATAAATCTATTCAAACAAGTCTTAGCTCGGATACTCCTAGTACCTCCACAAAAAAATCCCGAAAGTATTTACATCGAACAAGGTCTCAAACCGAATCAACAAATTAAGAGCATAGAAAAGGTCATGCTCGAAAAATTTGAAACAAATACGCCCAAACTACAAATTCCTTTTAGTTTTGAAGGGGAAGTTTCGAAATAAAATTACCATACCCTTCTTGAGCTAATAGCTGGCCAGATAGGTATGAATCTCAAATTTTCAAGTTTTGACATAGGGAGCAAGGAAAATACTTTAAATCTGAGCGAAAACAAACGAGGCTCTTATAAGCCCGAAAATAGAAGGAATTGATATCAAGAAGGATGTTTCTCCTTCATGTGAGCACAGACATACGGAACAGATATTACATAATGCCATGTTAGATTAGTGCACCTCCCATAAACTCATGCCTAAAGCGAGTCATGGAAAACCTGGGACTAGAAGTAACTCAACCTGCGGTAACTTAAGCAGTCATGGAAAAAAATACTCCATTTATTCCACTCATTCCAATTTAGATTCTTTTATCTTATACAATGAAAGTGATATAAACAAACGGATAATGGAAAAGAGGAAGAAGCTCTCAAACCATCGAAATGCATTTTCGGGTTACTAGATGCGAAACTAATAACCAAAACTTCTACGATCTTTCTCACGGTAATCCACTGTATCATAAGTCGGAAAGAAATCGATTTATTAAATCAAGTTGAAGAAAATAATCGCGGTCAATGTACATGATGCAGTGACATTGCTTATGTTAATGATTCTCAAATGTTTGATCAATATGTTGACTTATGATTTCCAAACGAGAAGCTAACTTTGCGAAGATTAGGTTTGATTTTCGGAGGAAGCTCAGTTTCATAAACTTGAGAAAAGTGAGCAGCCATTACGAGGTCATCTATAACAGCGATAAGGAGAGCCTTGAGAGTTCAAGTAAGTGAAGAGTCTCGGACTCTTGACTCTCATATGATCATCAAATATAACATTCACATTATTGGAAATCTCACTAGGTTTTCGGCTTTGATGATGAGGTTGAGGAAGATGGTGAAATTCTTGAGCATATTGTGAATGAGAATCCTTTGCACAGAAATGGTTGAGAAATCATATTGGACATAGAATCTTCCTTAACTCTAGATTTACGGTCTGCCAGTTCATTGAGTTACAAATTGCGGATGAAGAAATAGAGGTTGATAAACACATGAGAGTTGTCACACTATCCTTTTCAAGATAATTTGTCAAAGTGTATATCGACCTAATGACCTTCACCACCCGGTTCCGGCCATACTATCAAAACACATCATCTTGGAAGAAAACTGCTTTGCAATACATGATGAGTCGACGGTTCGAGTGATCATGAAGAAGAGTTGCTTTACCGGGGGGTCCCAAATATAGCCAAGTGGAAGAAAGAGTAGTCTTAAATGAATCCTATATCTCAAATCCTCTAGATCGGAGTATTATTCCAAGATCCATTTGTTGTTTTCCTTGAGAAGTCGAAAGAGTAGTCTTGAATGAATCCTATATCTCAAAACCTCTAGATCAGGTATTATTCCAAGATCCATTTGTTGTTTTCCTTGAGAAGTCGAAAGAGTAGTGGGTTTTATCATGAACAAGTTCTTGCCAAGAATGAGAAAAAGCTTAAGCACTCTTGTCTAGAAACAAACCAAGTGGGAGTGGCCTTTTCATTATTTCTGCATCATGAAAGAACTAAACCATAATCCCCCATGTGATCATCTACTTGACTGGTTGCATTGGAAAAGAAGAGTTCACCAAATATATGTTGTGTACGATTTAGATTAAGGTAGAAAGACGATTAGAAAATAAGCTCGGCTTTGTGAGCACCTTTTCATTTGTAGTTTGTTTAAAGAAAAAATGAAAAAAACAAAAAATACCAAAACAATAAAAGTAGAAAAAGGAGGAGGCGGTTTCTAAAAAACGGTGGTAAAGCCCCATGTTCGAAAAAACGAGTCCTTCGGAAAGTGCGCAATTCTAAATGACGCTACTGGCAGTTCAATGTCTTGTTCGAGTGTCTAGCCTAATCATAGGCGAGCATGTTTAAATTTATTTCTTTGATAAGTTAGTGAGTGAAAAAGATAGTCGACATTGTGTAAAAGATTGACTTATCACGGAGTTTAGATTAGGGAGAGATTAAGTTTCCTTGCCTAAAAACAGAACCGAAAGGAGAAGCGAGGGATGAAAAATATATTGTACATCTTAGCCCCGCTTGTCTACATTCCCTTTGTTGCAAAATAACATTTGTGTGCGGCTTGTCTTTTATGCCGCAAATGCATGACAAAATAATTTGCTAATCTGGTTGATCATCTTTTAATTTCATGTTTTAGATTAGAGAATAAAATCATCCATTGCTTAATCTTGTGAGTTGATCTAGCATAGGTAGAGTAATGAAGGAGTTCATCGGTGTCCCGAACTCCGGTAGATATAAGAGTAGAAATAGATAGGTTCATTTTGCAAAAAGAAAAATATACATTGTCAAAAGTGCTAGTTGAGAATGCGCCAAGAGAAAAATGTTAGAAAAGATAGTGGGGTAGGTAGAAGTATCATTGATGTTAACCATCTTGTCACTTTTCAGAAATAACATCAAAGAAGGGTGAATTTTTGCGCCAATGGATTGAGCCTTTGGTCTTCATAAGCCAAAATGCCGAGATTACAGACACCTCGTGAGGAGTTGCCCTCCCCAAATGGAGCCAGCACAGTAGTCATCGATATTTTTCACTTGTTAGTGATGACTAGATCCATGGTGAGTTTTCTAGAAGCTAAATTCCATATGTCATATCTGTCATCTAAGAAAACCCTCATAAAACTTTTTAAGCCCTCCTACTTTTCGGCCTTGCATGTCAAAGTCAAAACTCATTATCACTATCCTATCTAGCTTGACCCCTATTTGGTCTACCCATCGGCTCTAAAGGCAAATCCAAGTACGTTTCAAAAGCCTCCCCTAAGTTAGGAAGTGGCGCTTTAAGGCATTTCACCCTTGGCAACCATCAAAAGGCCAAAAAAACCTCCATCTTCTATAGACCAATCATGACGGGCCTCCCACTGCGCAAATCAAGTTGATCACGGCTCTAAGTGCGCCGCTTACACCCCTAGGTCTCGGCCTTTGCATAAACCATAGTCTCGATTATTAGGTGTTTCACGAGTGTTTTATGGTTCTAAAAAGACGGGGAAATATAACTTCATCTCGAGGAGAAAATTCTTGAATCTCGACGGAAGAACGGTATTTCTCCAATGTAAACGCGAGAGCACGAGATATGTACGCAAGGCAGAGGGTTACTCTATCGAAGACCTTGCGGCTTCCTTTCGACATGAAAGTCACGGTAAGAGAAAGACACCCTTTGTCACGGCAAACACGGTAATTTGTCATGACCAAGAACCTCCTTCATTTACAAGCGAGAGGGTTAGGGCACCTCCTTCATCCACAAGCGAGAGGGCGGCTGGCCAGCCCAACTTTAAGGATTGCAAAAGCCCGGAGTTTGCTTTTCTTGAATAGTGAAAACGGTGACTCTAGTTTTAGGTGTAAGTGATGATCATAATAGGGATAGAGTACGAAGCATGCAAGTTAAAGGGAAAACGAGTTTTGGTCTTGTAAAGTAAGTCATTTAAGACTTTTCAAATCATATGAATTATTAAAACCTTAGAGAGACATATCATTAGTGAAAAAATTCTAATCATAGCGACTGTTTGTTTCAACAAGACCAAATTGAAGAAAGGTTGACAAATCATGTCATTACACGAATGAAGAAAAGGTGGTTGTTTTTCAAAGGGTGCTAACCTCTCCTCACGGAGATTATCTTTCAAATAATTTGTCATAAGTTGACTAAGGCAAATGGTGACATTTCAGTTCCCCTCGGCAAAAGCGAGTGTAGTGAGACGGTGACACCTTAAATAGGGTTTTTACGAGAAGCACGAAGTGATTGCGAGCGAGAGGTAAAAGTATTAATGTTTTAAGTTTGTTTGCTTACCATCATATCCAAGAAAAATCCTTGTCGAGCATGTTTATCAAACAATCTTGAGATATTTAACTGTGATGAGAGGCCTCCTTCATTCATAATGAGATGGCCAAAACGTTAATTGATTTCAGTGCATTTGAGCAGAAAGGAGAAAAATGTAGAGAGAACAAAAAGGAAAAGCGAGGGGGTACCCTTTGCCATCGAAAGGAGATCAAACTCATCTCTTAACAAGGTTTTGATAAAAGACAGTGGCTCCAACAAAATAAATTTTGAACGATGGTGATAGAGTCAGGGTATTTTGAGGGTGAAAGGACATAATAGTGATTATGTTTCAAAGAAATCTTGATGCAGTCAATATAAAAGAATGTCCTTGGTCGCTGCAATTGACAAAGAAAGTGTTGAGTTTTTGCTCTTCCCACGAAAGGTATTGAAACTAGACTCGGTGTTTCATAAGCATGCAAAATGAATTTTGCTATACTTTTTGTTTACGGAAAGGTTTTAACACAAATATAAACATGTTCTTTATAGAAGGTTAATGGTACCATATTAGTGCATTCTGAATAAGGAGGGGTGTTAGGAAAGGCACCTTTTTAGATAGAGAATGATAAACATAGGTGGAGGTGGCTATGAGTTTGCACCTCTAATAAAAATCAGTTTCACGGTGGGCATCATTAACTGCGGAACATTAAGAGCAAGGTAGTAAGCCAGCATCACCAAGGTGGACACCTTCCCTTTGAAAACAAATCAAGATACTCTCTTTCCTGATTTTGAATAAAGCGTAAATCGGTAAGTTCTAGATACGGTATGCAAAGATTTCCATTACCTTTGAAGCACAAGGTAAACATAAGGCGACGGGTTTTATCATCATTGGAGAAAGGTTGTGAAAACATATAATCAAAATGGTAAAAAGGGGTCTTGATCTAGAAACAAACTCTGCCATCATGGTCAAAAGGAAGCCAAGCATTTGTCAAAAAGGCCATCCTTCATAAACAAAGTAAAGGACACTTATCCTCCTGCTCATAAGAGAATGCCTTCAAATTGTTGTGTAACCAACTCAAAAAGAGAAGAAAAGAGATATAAACGCCTTAGAAATGAGCCACTTCGAGGGGAAACCTCCAATACATTACATAAATGAACAATTCTTGGATGATACAATTCACAAAACCTCCTTTCTATATATAGGAGTCCATGGGGCCATAATGTAATCCTAGTGGGCCACAATGTAATCCTAGCCGACCTAACAATAATAATTTAAGGGCACGATAATAACAAAATGAGAATTTACAAAATTTTAATAATAACAATAAGGGAGGTTTACACTAACAATAATAAGGGGCTATACTAGTGATATAGGGACTGGCACTGTGCCCCTCTCCTTGAAAAAAGTGTTGTCCTCGGCTTACTTGGGCCTTTCCGGGTGTACATGTAAAATTCTCATCCTCCCATGTAGAATCTTCGGTGGGTAAGTTCTTCCACTTGATGAGATACTACGAAATTGATCGATTAGTAGTTGTCGAGTTCTTTTTTCTATGTTGCTTACCGAGGTTCCAATATGATCTTCCTTCCCCATCGAAGTTACGCATCTTGTTTGGGCGGAAGATTTTCACCTATAACCTTCTGCTAAGCATGAAACATGGAAAAGCTGGATGTACTCGCGAAAGAGAAGCGAGAAGCTCCAATTTGTATGCCATAGTACTGATCTTTTTGCAACACCTTGTAAGGACCATAGTACTTTGGCGATAATTTATTATCCCGCTTCTTTGCTTGCTTGAGGGACATTTGTTTGTATGGTTGTAGCGTAAAAAATACCCAATCTCCTACATCAAAACTTCTCTCGCTACGATGTTGATGCACTTTTGTTGTTTCATTCGATTTTGTGCACGAATTCGAGTTATCCTTTAAAGTTGGAGAACTTCTTGCTGATGCTCGATGTGATCTTCCTTGCTTTGAATGTCCAATTTCCCTTAAAGATGATGTGATGGATGGTGGATGATATCCATAAGTGCCATAAATGGGGTCATTTCTTTGCAGTATGGAAGAGTGTTATACCACCATTCGGCGAAGAGGTAACCACTTAACCCATTGTGTTTGTTTATCGGATACAAAACAACGAAGATATCCTTCCAAACATTTATTTACTATCTCGAGTTTGACCATCGGATTGAGGATGATAAGATGAGCTATGAGCTAATTGAGTACCCAAACGAAAAATAACTCGATCCCGAAAAATTTCCGAGTAAAAATGGGATCTGCATGCGCTCACAATAACCCTTGGGCTTCCATGTAGCTTTTGAATTGTCCATAAATGTAGTAGCAAGCGTACTTGCTTTAAATGGATGAGATAATGCCTGGTGTGCATACTTGGTAAGTCTATCAACTACCACCATGATGACACTCTTTCCTTCGGACTTAGGTAAACCTGTGATAAAATCCATTGAAATCTCCTCCCAACGTTATTTTAGAATGGATAAAGGTTGTAGAAGTCCTCGGGTCTTAATTGTTTCCACTTTTGTTGGAAAACCAAACATTACGCCACAAACTTTCGAATATCGGACAAGGCCATCCCAAAAAAATTCTTTCTTCACCATATTGGTAAGTTTTTAAAAATCCACAGTGTCATGTAAAGGAGAAGTGTCCAATTCCGGAAGAATATTTTGTTTTAGTTGGGAATTCTTACAAAGATATAAGCGATCTTTGTACCATAGAGAATCATTTTTCCAACTAAATGTATGGAATGTACTAGGATCTTAGCTATGACTTTTTGAATGAGTATCCATACATCTTTGTCCTTCTTCCATTCATCTCTTGCTTCGGTTATCGATACGGTTGGATAATAGAAATGGCACAAAGCAATGCTTCCACCTCTTCATTCTTTCTTGAAATTGCATCTACGGCAACATTCAACTTTCCTTTTTGTAGATTATTTCAAAGTGGTAACCCAACATCTTTAGCCGGCCATTTTTCTTCATTCTTCGACGATAGTCTTTGTTTCAAAAAGTGTTTAAGACTATCATGATCAGTTTTTACCTTGAAGTGTCTTCCATTCAGTAAGTTCACCATTTCTTTAGTGCATGTAGTATTGCTAACATTTCCTTCTCATAAATAGGTTTCTGTAAATACTTTCCTTTGATTGGACGACTTTCAAAAGCAATGGGTCTTCCTTCCTTACGTAAAGTTTGCACCAATTCCATTTTACGAGGCATCACATTCCACAATAAAGGTTTTTGTAGAGTACGAGTGTAGCTAAGACCGGTACTAGGCACATTGCCTCTTTAAGACGTTCGAAGGCCTTAGTTGCTTGAGGAGTCCATGAAAATGCATCTTTCTTCAATAATGTTGTTAGAGTCTTCTTTATTCTCCCATAATTCTTAACAAACTTGCGATAATACTGTTAACCGAGAAATCCTCGCAAGCCTTTATGGTTGTGGGAACTTTCCATTCCTTAATGGCTTTAATTTTGATAGGGTCCACTTTAACCCCCTCGTGAGATACAATATGACCCGGATATTCCACCTCTTGTACTCCAAAGAAACATTTGGACTTTTTGCATATAATTGTTTCTCCTGCAATAGTTTGAGCACCCTGTCAACATGTTCAACATGATCCTTCCAAGACACAACGCCAGATTAGTATATCATCAAAAAATGCTAGCACAAATTTTCTAAGGAAGGGTTTGAAAATAGATTCATCGACCCTTGAAATGTAGAGTGCATTGGTAAGGCCAAAGGCATGACCAAAAATTCATAATGACCCTCATGAGTTAAATCTTGTTTTGGAATATCTTCGGTCTTCATTCTAATTTGATGATATCACGAACGAAGATCCAACTTGGTAAAATAAATTGCTCCATGTAATTCATCCAATAATTCATCGATCACGGGAATGGGAAATTTGTCTTTAATGGTGAGCTTATTGAGCTCCCTATAATCAGGACACATTCATGTGATCCATCCTTCTTGTGTACCAACACTACGGGGAGCGAGAGAAAGAACTTTGGCTGGGGTTGAATTATGCCGCCTCTAACATTTACACCAATCATCGTTCAATTTCGCTCTTTTGGAAGTAAGGATATCTATAAGGCACGATGTTTGGAGGAACACTTCTGGAATGAAATGAATAGCATGATCATAGGTACGAATAGGTAGGAGTCCTTTGGGAGTTTCAAACACCTTGGAATGATTGTCCAGACTTGTTGGAGATACCAGAAATAGATGATTTTGATGTTGGAACTTCTAGTGAGCATAATTGTGCAATTACGCCTCATTGTTCTTTCTTTAGAAACTTTGTCATGACATTAGAGCTTATTATCTTCACAAAAACTCGCAATACCCATGGAATTCCAACTTCCTTTCCTTGAAAAAAATTTAAAGAAAAGTTATGAAAATTAAAAGCTACTGATCCCCAAAGATTGTAACATTGTACTCTAGTACAACATCGGCCACCTCCATAGGAATGGCGAGCATTGGACTAGTCGATACATATTCCCCCATGGTTAGCTTGATATTATGGCATTTTCCAGAGCAATTTATAGTTCCTCCATTTACCCAGCCATCACTTGACTTGTTCACAGTGCGTTGTAAGAGCAATTTAATTCCTTGGCTACACTTATAATGAATAAAATTATGGGTGCTACTGAATCAATCAACACTGTGCCCTTTTCTTCTTTATATGTCCTTTATCTTGAGAGTTTGAGGAGTGGTAATTCCTGTAGGTGCATTACACGATATGGTCGGATTCATTTCTTCCTCTCTTAGGGGTAGTTCTGGGTGTATATCCTCTTCTTGTTCATTTTCTTCTTCTTCTTCACAATCTATGTAAAATAATTTCTTCCTAGGCACACTTATGACCTTTAGTGTATTTGCTATCTGTTGTAGCAAAGCCCTTTTTTGCTCTTTTTCTTCCAATTGTTGTGGTGTGTCAACCTTGTAGGTTGTGGAAATCTAGGCGTAGCAACACTTCCTTCTTTATAGAATTGAGTGGTAGGCTTCCTTGTCAGCATAATTTTACATTCAACTTTCTTGCCAACTTTGAATGCCTTCTCCAATGAATCGGTTCCAAAGCCTTGAACTTCATGTTGGATGTTATCCCTTTAAAGTGCCTAGGAAGAGATCAATCTTTGTGTTCCTCTGTAAGATCGATTTACCCTTATATTCAATTTTTGGAAGTCCTCAATGTCTTTGCTTACTAAACCCTTTTGTTTGAGATTTATCAATTGGGTAAAGAGGTGTTGCTCTTTGTATCCTCATAATGTGCTATCATTTCCTCCGTAAAAATTGACGAGTGACAATTTTTTTACGAGAACAAAGCCATTGATACCATACAAATGTATTTTGTTAAATGTAAAGTTGCAATGCGTACCTTTTGCGTGTTTTGCACGTTACTTGGAGATCAAAATATTGCTCCATCGTAGTATCCATGTTACGGGATCCTTTCCATCAAACTTCCTCATATCCATTTTTGGAATATGGTGGTTCTTCTGTAACATTCGAGTTTATGGAATCATGATTAACATTTATTTTATTCTCATCGGGAGAGTTCTTCTCCTATATTTCCGCCATTAGGAATCATTTACAGTTTTAAGCTTGTCATGTGCTTCCATGTATGCTTTTTTAGATCATTCTTCATGTCATCCATCTTAGCTTCCATGCCGACTTCCATGCCATCCATCTTAGCTTCCAAACCATTCATCTTAGTTTCCACGCCTTTCCTTGAAACTTCCATTTCATTTTTTGTTGTTCTTTGCGAGAGCGAAATTTGTTGCATTTGCTCTTGTAGTTTTGACATGTCATGTTGCCATTCTTCATCTCATGAGTAATAGTAGAGCCTTATAAAGGCTTAATGGGTGTTGAATGATTTTTAGGGGCCGCTTTCAGACTCCAATATTGATATCTATTCTACAATAGGCCCTTGCGATCAATTCAACTTGATTCTTCAAACACAAGACTTATGCAATTCGGAAAAAAAATACACACCTTTTACTAGCTTTGAGGAGCTCGATATTGAAATTGTATTATCTCTGTGTGAAAATCTTCGATATCTGAAATTCAGCCCTGTGGTAGCCTACAGAAGCTTCTTTCAAATACCACAGGTCTGACTTGATTTTGATGCTCCAAGACAAATTCGTGTCCAATCTCCTACAATGACCTAATTACTGGACTAGTTCGGTAGAGCGAACTTGGCACGACTTGCCACGTGTCACTGTTTTGTCGTTTTGTCTCTGAAATTGATAGCGAAGAAACTACAGGCTGTGTACTTGTGACCACTTTTGACGGCACTTCAATCCAATCTTCAGAGAGAGAGTTATTGAACTTTTCCCACGATCACCTCTTTGAGATGAAATTCGGGGCTTTGCAAAATCACTACCTTCCACAGATCATATCTCCAAAAATATTGCGAACCAAGTTCTGAAATTTTTTGACAAATTTCCTCAGGATTTCAGCTTCGCACCATATGAATTTCAGACTCTGACCCTTCGTACAAAAAAATTTATAGGCGCAAATCCACGATGACCTGTTTATGAGCACGAAAAAATACCTAGCACGGATGATATCTCCTCATATATTGCGAACCAAGATCTGAAATTTTTAGACAACCTTCCTCGGAACACCAGCTTCGCACCCTAAAAATATCAGCTTCTGAGCTTCGTGAAAAAAAGTTATAGCGCAAATTCCACGATGACTGTTTGGAGCGGCGAAACCTAGAATCCCAAAGCTGCGATGCAAATGTTGTGTAACCAACTCAAAAGAAAGAAAAGAGATATAAACGCCTTAGAAATGAGCCACTTAGGAGAAACCTCCAATACATTACATAAATAGACAAATTCTTGGATGATACAATTCACAAAACCTCCTTTCTATATATGAGGTCCATCAGGGCCATAATGTAATCCTAGTGGGCCACAATGTAATCCTAAGCCAGAGCCTAACAATAATAATTTAAGGGCACAATAATAACAAAATGGGGGTTACAAGGGTACAATAATAACAATAAGGGGTTTACACTAACAATAATAAGGGGCTATACTAGTGATATAGGGACCTAACACAAATAGCTCATCACAGTGGAAAAGAAGGCAAAGTACATTTGGTTTTCCAAAGAAAGTCTGCTCCTATAACAAAGTCAAAAATACCTTGCTGGTATATTTTGAGCAGAGCAAAGGTGTTAGAAGAAGCGCCCTTGAGTATAGACAGAGGATGAAAGAGTTTAAGTGAATGCAACTGAAGTAGTGTACCCACAGTAAAAAGAGGCTCAAATATCTCATCTCAACAAATACCGAGGATAGTAAAATTTGCATGGGCTGTTGAATCATAATACCTGCGCACGGTAAAATTAGGGTTAAGGAGCGCCGAGAGCTGAGTTTGTTTCAAAATGATTTTATGACCAAACGAGAGATGAGATTTACAAAAGTGAGAGGTTTTTTCACTCATAGGTTCAAAAATAAAAACCTCTTTCATTTTCTACAGTGTCATGGTTTGTGAGAAACGTGAAAAATTCGAGATGTCGAGGAGAATTTACGCACCGGGATTCCATCATTTTGACCGATGGGGCAGTCGGATTTTGAACAACCAAATTGACTCCAAATGAAAAAATTCAAGTTTTTATGGAAAATATACTTCCATATCTTTCACATGAGCCATATCGGGCCAAATTAAGGCAACGGAAGGCATCCAAAGTAGCCTACAATCAACGGCCCCATGTTTTTACACTTTTGACATTCACCATTTTTGACCGGTGATGGGACAGTCGGTGTTTGAACACCCAAATGGACACCAAATGAAAAAAATCAAGAATATTTGGAAATTATACTTCCCTATATTTCCAACAAAGCCATCTCGTTCCCAATTAGACACCGGGAAGGCATTCAAAAAATGGCCTACAAACAACTCGATGCATTTTACGCACAAGGATTCACCAATTTTGACCGGTGTTGGGGAAAATCAATTTTGAAGAATCAAATGGACACCAAATTAAAAAATTCAAGTTTTTATGGAAAGTAGACTTCCACATCCTTCCCGACGAGCCATCTCGCGCCCAATTCCAGGCACGGAAGGCCTTCAAAATGGGCTGCAAACTTGCGCGACGCTCCTGGAAAAGTGCCCGGCAGCGCTGTGCACAAAATTTACAAAGGAATGCAACTGTTCTTGCTTGTGGCGCACTGTAGCAACCACGAGCACTCCTGTGAAAATGGTCAAGAAACTCACTTAAAAACCCTTCCAAAAACTCTTTATAGAGATTCTCAAACGGTTAAACAAGAAATTTTACTTAGTCCATTTTTTGAGGTCTTGTTACAATTCAAAGTGATGTGTTGAATGTTTTGAAGAAATTTGTCACTATGGGAGGTTAGAGGAGTGATTCTTTAGCTTCAAAGAGCCTAAACTACCCTTAAAAATGCCAAAAAATCACACTCTTTGTTTTAGTAGGGTTTTCAAATCATTAAGGACATCCTAACTACTTTAGGACAAACCTAAACTCTGTCGTTGTGCCATTGGTAAAAACGATTGGTAAGGAAGGTTGATGTTTTTGTTTAAAATATCCGGGCATGCAATAGCTTTGTTTGCCCGGCATTGTCATGAAGTAAAGTAATGTGTTTGATGGATGACAAAAGACCATACAAATTTCCCCTCAACACGGTATTGAAAGAAATTTGGAGGCACTATTTTAGAGAGAAACACGGTATTTGGAAAAGTAAAACGTGACCTAATTTCATGAACGGTGATCATTGAAAAGGTGTTTGTGCTTGTCAAAGGTCATCTCTATATGGTGAAAAGAAAAGTCAAAGGCGCCTCTTTATCCATAAAACAAACTTTAGGGTGTGAGAAGTTGTTGTTGCATTTTGAAGGTGTTTTGTCAAAAAATGTTTGTGTGAGAAAACGGTGATTATTCTGAAGCAGTGTTTTGTTTGAAAGGGAGTGTTGTTGTTATTAGAAATTTGCTACAAAACCTTTGTTAACACATCAAACTTTAAAAGCCCTATCGCCTGTCCTATAAACGGTCACCTTTTGTTGTATATACACCTTTTTGATTGCGAAATAGTGTTGAAGATATTTGATTGAAAGGCATGCAAATGAGAGGCGGAGTTTTGAAGCTAAGAAGATTGTGTTTGACCTTCTTCTAAAGGACAAGGAGTGTCTTATGTCCTCAAAACATCACGGAAGAGTACTCTTAAACACAATACCCAAGAAGATCTTTTGGCTTGTGTTCATATTGTTGAGTTTATTGGTATTAGGCGCTACAAGGCCTTTGTAATCACATCAAAAGCATTACAAATTTGTCACCTTATCCTATAAACGAAGCCTTTGGTGTATAGGTACACATTGTGATTAAGCATTTTCATATGGTTGAATCCTTTGATGGAGTGGCTTACTCCGGAGGGCTTGATGTTTTGAAATGAGAGGTTATGGTTTTGCTTTTGTTTGAAGTACGGGGTTACACATTGTGTCCTCAAAACATCGAAGTAGGGCACCCCTACTACAAAACACGAGAAGAGGTCACTTAGATTTGTATTTCTTTAGCCGGCGGCATTTTGGTGAAATTTTATTGTTGAGTGGCATACAAGAGAAAGGGTAGTATTTTGAAAGGGAGCATAGTGAGGCAAGGCGACAAGGTGAAGAGGAGAACACGGTGATGGCAGCACACCATGAAGAAACTCCAAAGCCGGTGATGAAAAAGGAGGCTAAAGAGAAGTACCAAGCACGGAAAGAGGAGAAAGGCACATCGGCTCTTGAAATTTTGGCCTCGGCTTCGGGCATGTCGCTAGGGACCCTTGGCAGAGGTCATGCGCGCCCAATTTTGGGCCCATTTCAACGACTTTTTTTTTTTTGGCATTTTTTGAGTTTTGGTCGAAAACTCATAATTTCGCCATTTCAGTTTGAGGATTTGTCAAGGAAGGATGATACCAGTTGATGCCATAATTTCATGATCAGGTCCTCGGCAATTTTCGAGCATTTTGGAGATCATTCACCCCCTCAAATTGGCGAAAAATGCTCACTTTTTGCACATTACGCCGAGCATATCGGCACTCTGCAATTTCTGGCTTTTTACACACGGGTACAGATTTGGAAGACTTCTAGGCATCAGATTGAGGTGATTTCGATTGCGCCAAAAAGTAGACACGAGAGAGAGATTTCCAACGAGCCATCATGAGCCGTTTCGACAAGGAAGAGCGCAAATGTTTCGACAGAGTCGAGACCTTTTACGATATAAATTTGAAGTATTTTTGTAATTTTTTGAACCTCAAAAATGTTGCTTTTTCAAATGTGCGTTTAGCTATTTTTGCACTAGGAAAATGGTGCAAAGTCAATATAATTTCCGTTTTTAGAATTTTTTTAGATATTTTATGAGATATTTTGTGCCTTGGGCTTTGCAAAGCCTCAAGGACAAGTTTAGATATTTTGATTAGACGATGGGATAGCTAGTTGCACCATGAGGTTTTCCTCACTTGAACTATTTATTCCACAAGGCTTCATTGTAAAACAAGGCTGAACTTGAGAGAAGAATCAATATATTGGTCATATGAGCTTTGAAGAACATACTTGTGTTATGATTTTGGTGCCTCTTGGATGCTTTTGATGAATGATGAAGGATTGTTGATGGATTCCATGACATGGTAGAATGGTATAGTGTTTCTTGCTTTGTTGTTGTCTTCTAGTTTTCATTCATGATACATGCTTCTTGCTGCTATAGATCGGTAGAGATTAAGTTTGAGATATACCCATGGAGGCACCTCAAAATTCCTGAATCTTCATAGCTTTATGTTTTCTTCTTCCTTAGTTATCTTAAAGAATTCTTAAGCACTCTTTAGTAACTTAAGGTATTGTTGCTAGTTTATTCATAAGTTCTATGTATGTTGAGTAGAATGTATGGTGTGCCTGCCCACCTATGATTGTCCATAGTTCTGTCCATAAAACTATCTCTTTGGTGATTAGCTTATCATCTTGTTGAACCAAGGAGGCCTAGTCCCGATCGGCCTTTGCCTAAAACTATGAAAGTTTGTTTTGTTAAAATGTGATAACTTAAAGGCTTGTGTTTAGGCGTTCCGGCATAGTATTTTGAGTTGTTAGTCCGTCTTATGTGTTTTCCCCAAAGTCGGTAGCCATTTCCCGAAGTTAGAAGGTCTTATACTTCTATGCATGGGCTGGAATGTTTGATTTCTATGTATTAATTAGCTCATAGTTACGTTTAGCATGATTAATGGCTTGCTATAACATGTTTATGTACGCATATCAACTAGTTACACTTGAAATCCTCGTCTTTCACAAACTTGATGTTCATCTACTCCATTTTGCCCAAAGATCCCTTCTGTGAATCGAATCGGCCCCACAACTGACCTTACATCATCATCGATAGCTTCCTTGACCTGTTTGACCGCATAGCCCGATTGATCTAACTTCTTGTTATCCATTTTTATATCTTTGATCAGTTTTATCCCTCACAAACTTAAAAAACCAAAAATCAAAAATCTCACTTCATAACTAGCCTAATATCGGAACACCATAACGAAACACAGAGCATCTTTTACACATATAGAGAGAGCCCTCTGCGAGTCCGAGAAGGCTAGGTCCTTGGGCTCCACAGCTTGGTTTGATGTTACATTGTCATTTGGCTCACCAATCGGCCAAATCACGGGACCCTAACATATTATACAAATGATCATGTGAAAAACAACAATGTACACCCTTACCATGTTCTCTACTCATACCGATTGAGGGACTCATAGATGAATCTCCTCTCATACATAAAGGGAAAAGGGTGGTTGTGTTGATTCCCTATCTCCATACGGTTGGTGCATCTCTCTTTATCTTGATCATTAGATGTCTGTAATTGAAAAGAATCATTGGAATATCCCACCAATGATCGGGAGTTCCAATGCAGATCTATCCTCCATAATGAAAGTGTTGGTAGTTCCTCATGAAGAACATTTTCCATATGGGCTGTCCTCCTCCTTGACATCTCCTATGCCCGAGTTGTTGGAAATGTTGTTATTGATGACAAAGGAGGAAGCGAGAGGCGGGGAACGGATAAATAACAACGGCAAACAAAGGAGAAGGTGCGAGGTAACGTTTACGAGGCATGAGAAGAACGAGAGGGAGAGTTTATTTACGAACGGGGCAGCAAAAGAGAGGCGGAGATAGAGAAGGAGCGCGAAGCCGGAAAGGCGAGTAGCAAAGGCAAAGGCGAGGAGAACACACGGAGTGAAAGCTTGATTGGCTTGATGGAGCGGAAGGCGGATCCATTATCAAACGATTGAAATGATCAACGTTGAATTAACATAATAATGAAATAGGATTCATCTAGTAAAAAGCGGCGAAGAAATAAGAAATAAATCTTTGTGTTAAGGAATATGAATCGAAATTCGGAAGATTGGTAATAAACCCGTGCGTTATAATATGTGGAAGTCCCGTGTTGAAGTGATGACGGAACAATGGTTAATATGTGAAAGGAGTGAATGAAGCGAAGTAGAAAAGGGCGGAGGAGGAGGAACCTTGAACGAAGGTGGGCAGAGTGAAGGAACGGTGGCACCGTCGTTTCAACCCTCGAAGCAGAATTTTGTATCGCGTGACGGATAAAATGAGTAGCTGATTTTTGTGAAATAACGCGATATGAGTCTTCACTCGCCACGTGTCCAAAGGAGAGTATTACAAAGCGGGTTTATCGGCGCAACTTTGGAGAAATAACATCATGCATCTAATTTGCGCGATATTACATGACCCGCCGTTGGATTGTCGAGCGGGGGCCATGATATTTTATTAGCTGGCATCGAATGAGATGGGTAGGTTAACAACGGGACCTAGTTTCATCGCGTGGGTTTAAGAACTACATCTCATGCAAGTGTGTAATGCGATTACCGTCGGATGGGTTTTATGGAGCGCGAGAGCGAGGTGAATCATTGGATCTAGCGAGTTGTGTACATGTTAAACGAGGTAAGTAATATGTTGTTGTGAGACTGATGCTTTGGTTTTTTTTGGAAACCGAAGTTAATAAGCTGCGATAAAATCAAAGGTTATATGGATATATATGTATTCTTCTTTGGGTTTTTAATATAAGTCTGCGGCAAGTGTTGTAATATTTGATTTGAGGAATATATGTATATGATTGATATATATATATATATATATTATGATGAAACCATGTGCATGTAAGTATATATATGTGTATATATATAGAATGTTGATGTGCGAGGGTTAAAGCCATGGTTGAAGATTGACTTAGGCTTATGCATATAGTGGGTCGAACCTTGAGTGAGAACATTTGGGTTATTGAACTATTAAAGGTTGAATTCATACATGTATGTTGAAAATGAGTTGGTATGTGAATATATAAGGTGGATGACCGAAAAACTTATGTAAATGCTTGCATATAACGAAGTTAATACGCAAGAGTGGGGACCCCACATAGAATTTCGAGAATCATTACCCCATTTGCAGGTGGATACATTAAAGACCAAAGCGAGAAAAGTATACATATATACCTATATGTAGCGCTTTATATATGGGTAGCTCATTTTGTGAAAATTGATATATATGTGAAGTCTTATATAGCTCGGGCCTAATACAACCAAAGACTTAAAAGGCGTAGGACCCTCACCAATCGCATCGGAGAAAAGTTGACGAGCGAATAGGTTAACAAAAATTGAAATTGTGATGAAGCGGACCCGATGGGTTTATAAACCATGATTGATATATGTTTGAGTTCTTGCATAACGGTGAATCATCGGAATCGAGCATCGGAGCTCACGACTAAAAGTTGTGATTGCAGTGTCGCAATGGGAAGAATTCTAGGGATGATACATCGCATCGAAGAAGGAGCGAGCATCGGTACATTTAAATGGAAATTGCGATTGCAATCAATCGAAATCGGAAGTAGTTAAGGAGTGATACATCGCATCGGAAATTTCGTCGAGTGGGCCGAAAGGGCATTTTATGTATTAAAATGATTCATTATTGTTACTTTGCCAAGAGGTATCGGAGCTAAATAACGTGGCGATGCGAATGTTAAAACTCTATATAAATGTCTTGAGGAAGTTGAAAGTGTGTTATATATAAAAAATGCGATTACATATGTATGGCATATGGTAGTTACTATTTGCGACGGTGATGAACGGGAAAACAAACGAGAGTCGAAAGGAACAATACATAGTTATAGAAAAACCAGAGTACGGTGAACCAGAGGTTTGAATGAGTGATGCGGAAGCTCTCATTGTAATTAAATGTAAATGTTTTAAGCGATTTATATTGTTTGTGATGCATTGGCAAGTCTCTCGGAGAGAACAAATATCCCAACGTAATGTTAAAATTAGTACCTACGGTTATATTTTTTGAGTCGAAATTTGGAAAAAGAAATGAGAAGGCGGAAGACTAAGAGGTATGGCTATTCATTTCGGTTTCCACGGGAAAACAAGCAGTCATAAGGAATTCCCTATAAGTTATATCATCTTGATATGCGAGAGAGAGTTTAGAGAGTGTAAAGACGGAGAATGCGAGGTACGAGAAGATTGAGGCGAGAAAAGATAAGGAAGAGAGGGAGAAGAAAGAAGTGCTACGAACGAGAGGGCGATATACGAGGTAAATCAACAAACATTTTTGATAAATTGAGGAAGTTGGAGCTTCCCTATCAATTTGAAGCTTGATAGTTGTCGGTTGTAGTTGGCGGGGTTGGAGCCTCTTGTAGGTTGGTTCCTACGGAAAAAAAAAAATGGTGAGAGGGAGTTGGAGCTTTCTTTGCATCTGAAATAATAGAATGTGGTTTTCTCCCTTTATGGGTTTCCTTATATCTAGCTGTCTCTATACGTATTGCTTGTGTCTTTGAGATGATTTTACCAAATGCGCTCCAATGTTTGTTGCACTCATAATAAGTTTGATGTCACATTAATTTAATACTTGCTACAACATATTAAGATTGTTCATATACTAAGGTTGGTTATAAAAGTAAGTTATAAATAAGTTGATGAAAAATTTAAAAAACTCATGTGTTAGGCGGTTCAACCCCCTCTCGAGTTTAACTAAGAATTCAACAATTGGTATACGAGCCGGGTTCTTTTACCAATTTAACCCGAAAGGAGATCTAGGCCCCCGGGATGGCCAGTCGAAGGCTCAGCTTGATAAAGCCCCTTTCTTCCTTGGTGCTAATTATGCCTACCGGAAAATCGAGGAATGAGAGCATACATAATGTCTCTAGGAATAGGTATGAGGCACAACGTGGAATTTGGATATGCCCCAAAGACAGCCCCGACCTAGAAAGAGAAGCTAAACAAGAATTTGTAGCAAATGCAAAGGCCATGAATGCAATCTTAAGTGGACTTTGTGGCCCCGAATTTATCAAAATAATGCATATTAAGGCTTGCCAAAGATATGTGGGAGACTCTAGAGAATATCCATGAGGAAATAAAAAGGTTTAAAATTTGCCAAACTTCAAGTATATAGAGCCTAGTTTGAAAATTTTAAAATGAATGATGATGAAGATGTTGGCGACTTCTTCTTAGAGTTGCGAGAAATTGTTAACAATATGAAAGCTCTTGGAGAAACCATACCGAAAAGTATAATTGTGCAAAATATTCTAAGACCTCTTCCATCAAGGATTAATCCCAAGGTGTCTTCCAATAGAAGAAACGGTCGGGCGAGAGACCTTGACTATGAACCGGTTACTTGGAAATCTAACGACCTATGAGATGAGACTCCCACGAAGAAGCCAAATACGAGGGAGGCGGCTTTTAAAACGAGAAAATAAGAAGAAAGAAAAGGAAGATACATGTTCTTCCTGCGATGAAGAAGAGGCTAAATTTGTCAAGAAACTAGATAGAGGCTCGAGTAAATACAAAGGTAAAATTCCTTTCAAATGCTTTAAGCTGTGGAAGAGTTGAACACTATGCTACTAAGGTGTCCTCACAATAAAGTAAGAAATTAGGCTCGAATCGGGGAGAAAAATACATCGAAAGAGCGCGAGAAAGGAAAGAGAAATTTAGTAAAAAATCCTTCTATGCTCAACAAGACAGCGGTGCATGCGAAGACTCGGATGAACCCTCAGTGAAGAAGGACCTCTAAATTTTTATTGATGGCCATAGAAGAAATTGAAGGACTCCACACCGCTAGAAGATGAAGAAGAAGAAGGTAAAGTCGACCTTGAGGGAGCTAAGAAGTGCCCTGGAGGAGATTGATAGACTCAAACTGAAGTGCGAGAAAAAAAAATGACATTCTCCTCAAGTATGTACGAGGAAGAACGGAATTCGAGAGTCACTCATGCAACTAAAGATAGAGCTTGAAGAAGCCAAGAAGATAGAAGACATTTTACTTAAGAAAATCAATGAGAAAACTCGAGACATGAGAATTTGGAAGAAGAAGTAGTATGTATCGGAAGAAATTAGAAAATTCTCAAAGGAAAGTGGCTATAAACTCTTCTCAAACAACAAGCTTTGGTAAGTTGAAGACGAAATTCTGGATGCTCAAAGATCTCCTATGATAAAAACTGGAATGAGGTATGAAGGAGAATCAAGTAAAAGCGAAAGAAAAAGAAAACGAGAGAGATTATTTTTGTAAAAAAGCAAAGAAGGATGTTGAAGCGACTCAAATAATTCCTACAAAAGAAGAAACATGTAAGGAGGAGGAGACGAACCTAGAAGAAACTTCTAATAACAAATAATGAAAGAAATACTCGGACAATAGAAAAAGATTCATATACCCACGAGTATGTCAAATTTCAGAGCCATCGAAGGAGATTCTTCTCTCCTATGAAAATTCCACTGTTATGTCCGCCACAATTGGGACACATTCTTTATCTTGTCATGCAAGGAGGAGTAATTCAAATCGGCAAAAGATGCAAACGGTGAAGAGAGGCTTGTCTCGAAGCAAACAAATGGAGAATACAACCTTACATTGAGTATGAAAATAGTTTCTATGGTTACTTTTTTTATTGTAAGGAATTTGGTTATAAAATCATTAAGTGTAGAAAATATGGACAAAGATTTATATTGTTCAACACCTCAAGGAGGTTTATGAATCAAATAGAATTTTGTTCATACTCACAATTCTACAAAAATTATGATCAAATCTTTATTATGCAATAAAATTGGACATATACCTTCTAAATGTCCTACGAGAGGATGTGATTCATCATCTCACAAAAGATACCAAACAAAAGGATGCTTCCGGTGGAAAAAGAAGGTGGATAAGTGTGACCTTTGGCTCTAAGCACTTAGGACACGAAAATCCAATGGTATGCGGATAGTGGCTTCTCAAAGCATATGACTAGAGACGAGAGAAAATTTATAACTTTTGACGAAAATAAAGAAGCTTGGTAATGTTACTTTTGGCAATGATAAATTAGGGAAAATTCAAGGAAAAGGCTCGGTCGGCCTAGATAATGGCAGAGGAAAGGCCCAAGATGTACTATTTTTAGATGGGCTGAAAGCGAACTTGTTGAGTGTCGATTAAATGTGTGATAAAGGCTATGAAGTTCTTTTTAGAGCACGGGCGCGAAGTCGAGATCAAGCACCATAGGTAAGACTCTGCTCAGGTGTTCGAATAGGAAGTAATGTTTACATAGTGAAAGAAGAAAATGAAGCATGTCATCTTAGCAAACTCGAGGAGTCATGGTTATGGCATAAGAGGTTGGGACATCTCGGCTTTGATCTTATCATCGAATGTTGAGAAAGAAAAAAAGGCTGTCAGAGACATGCGAAATAAAAAAGGCCTTCTAATACCATATGCAAATCTTGTCGGTGGGAAAAGCAGAGACTGCACATCATTTAAGGCCAAAGATGAGTTATACGATAAGAAGACCACTCCGGCTTGTGCACATGGACTGTGTGGACTGCGGGAACTAAAACTCCAAGTGGAGAATCCTACTTCATGCGATAATAGATGACTTCTCCGGATGACATGGGTTGCATTTCTCGAGAATAAATCGGAAGCTCGGAAAAATTCAAAATATTCAAAGCTTTAGTAGAAAATCGGACGAGGATGCAAGCTAAAATGCATCGGATCGGACGAGAGGAGGTGAATTCTGATTATGACTTTGCAAACCTATGCAATGAACATGGGATAAAGCAAAAATTTACTATTGTAGGGACACCTCAACAAAATGGAGTAGCGAGAGAGACAAAACAAAGTTTGTACAACAAATAACTAGAGCTATGATGCAAGAGAGTAATTCCTCAAACCTTACGGCGGAAGTAGTACACACGGCCGTGCATATCCTAAACAAAGCTCATTTAAGGCCAACGTTAGCAAAGAGACTCCCTATGAACTATGGCATGGTAAACCGGCTTCAATCAAGTACTTTAGAATCTTTTTAAACGAGTGTTACATAAAGAATAATGATGAAAATCTTGGGGAAATTTGATGCGAGAGCAAATGAAGGGATATTTCTAGGATATGCATCCAAAATTAAAGAATACGGGTGCTACAACAAGACTCTTCGAAAAATAGTAGAAAGCATTGACGTGATATTTGATGAATAACTTCCAAACAATACGAGGAATACGGTATGACGATCCATCATACGATCATGAAGAAGAAAACCAAGATGATGATGAAACTAGAAAGACAACGGAATATGTTGAAGGCGAGCTCGAAAGCCCCCTTAAAATACACTCGAGAAGAACCATCCACCGAAGATCATATCATTGGAGACAAAATAGTAGGGGTCCCGGACAAGAGAGCGGCTAATTGAACGGAAAGAAGAGGTATACATAGCCATGTTATCCTGAGAATAGAACCAAAAGTTTGAAGAAGCCAACAAGGACAAGTATTGGGTGAATGCAATGAATGAAGAATTGGACCAAATTGAAGAAGAGCAATACCTGGGGAATCGAGTTCCTAGACCCAACGAGAAAAATCTCATAGGCTCAACATGGGTATTCAATAATAAAATAAATGAGCAAGGACGGAGTAATCGGGAATAAAGCCAGACTTGTTTGCAAAGGATATTTACAAATCGAAGGACTTGATTATGATGAAACATTTGCCCCCTATAGCCGGAATCGGAAGCTATCGGAATGTTTCTAGCCTTTTCATGCTACCAAGACTTCAAGGTATATCAAATGGATGTAAAATTTGCATTTACGAATGGAGATCTAGAAGAGGAAGTATGGAACAACCGGAGGGTTTCTCTTTAACATACAAAGAAGACTATGTGTGCGAGTCCTAAAGAGAAGGCTCTATATGGACGACATAGGCTCCCCAATAACAGTACTCAAGATTGGATAATTATTTGCAAAAACAACGCTTTAAGAGGGGTGGAGTAGACAACAATCTATACATAAAAGCCCATCGAAATGAACTCTGATTGTTGTAGTATATGTTGATGACATTATGTTTGGAAGCAACAAAGATGAACTAGAAAAAGGATTTCTTTGAAGAGATGAGATCGAGTTTGAGATGTCCATGATTGGAGAGCTTAGTTTCTACTTAGGACTTAAAAATTTAGCAAAAAGAACACGGGTACATTCATCTTATAGGAAAAATACTTAAAATAAATGTTGAAAAAAGCTCGAAATGGAGGACTACAAACCTGTGTCACTCCCATGATCACGGGATGCAAGTTATGTGTTGATGATGGATATGTTGATATAGATCAAAGACTCTACGGATCCATGATGGGAATTGTATTGTACCCCAAATGACATCAAGACCGGACATCATGCTATCAGTAGGACTTGTGGCTAGATATCAAGCAACACCTAAACAAAATCACCTTCTAGCGATCGAAAAGAATATTTAGATATATACAAGGAAGCACTTGCAGAGTATGGACTTTGGTATCCGAGAGGCAAAAGCTTCACTTTGACATACCTGAGATCATGATTGGGCTAATTTGTGTGGATGATAGGAAAAGCACAAGTGGAGGTGCATTCTATCTAGGAGAAGAATACATTTGACATGGCTTAGCGAGAAACAAACATCTATTTCTCTATCTACAACAAAATCAAAATACATAGCGAGCGGCAACATGCTATACACAAGTTATATGGATGAAGAAAACCCTCCAAGACATGAAGGTAAGCATTAATGAACCTATCTCTATCAAATGTGATAATACAATTTCTATAAGCATATCAAAAAATCATGTGCTTCATTCAAAAACTAAACATATCCCAATCGAAGTATCATTTTCTCGAGAACAAGTAGCTCGAATGTAGTAAAGCTAGAGTATGTACCCACAAAAGAATAGGTAAACGGATATATTTACCAAACCACTTGCTAGAGAGAACCATTTTGAGTTTTTGAGAGATAGACTAGGGGTAGTATCTGTGATACTACTCTACGATATGAAGAGAAAGCATAGTTTCGGGGGGAGAACGAAGCGAAAATATCATTCCGGGGGAGATCATTTAGCAAAGAAAGCATGAAAAAGCAGTCCTCAAGATCGGTGCAACATGGGCCGAGGAGTTAAAAGCACACTAAAAACAAGCAACCCCTTGCCATTGATGTCAAAGGGGAGGAGAAGCTAGCAACGGAAGGAAGGGTCCTAAAGGAAAACGAGAGGAAGTGTATTGCCATCGATGCAGAAAGGGGAGGCTTGTTGGAAATGTTGTCATTGATGGAAAAGGAGGAAGTAGGCGAACGGACAAATAACATCGGCGGAAAGAAAAGGAAAGACAGCGAGGTAACGTTTATAGGGAGCATGAGAAGAACGAGAGGGAGAAGTTTATTTACAAAGACAAGGCGGCAAAAAGAGAGGTGAACGGAGAAAGGAGCGGAGACGAGAAGAGGCGAGGAAGCGGCGGGGGGCAAGGCGACACGGTAGAGAAATAGTTGAGCGAGTGGAGAGCGGAGGCATAGCCATTATCAAACGAGTGAAATGATCAATGTTGAGTTAACGTAATGATGAAATAGGCTTTATATATTGAAGCGCTAAAGAAATAAGAAATAAACCTGTGTTAAGGAATTATGAATCGAAATGTGGAAGATTGGTAATAAACTAGCGCGTTATAATATTTGGAAGTGCCATGTTGAAGTGTTGATGGAACAATGGTTAATATGTGAAAGGAGTGAATGAACCCGTAGAAAAGGGGCGGAGCGGAACCACCGAACGAAGGTGGAAGCAAGTGAAGGAACGATAACGTGGTTTCAACCCTTAGGAAAATTTGTGTTAGTGAGATAAAATGGTAGCGGATTTTCTGAAATAACGCGATATGAGTCTTCACTTGCCACGTGTCCAAAGGCGGTATTACAAAATCGGGTTATCACGCAACTTTGGAGAAATAACATCCGTGCATCTAATGCGTGATATTACATGACCACCACTGGATTGTCAGTAGGAGCATGATATTTTATTAATCCTGCTCGGATGAGATGGGTAGGTTAACACCGGGACCCGAGCTTTCATCATGTGGGTTTAAGAACTACATCTCGTGCAGAGTGTGTAACGCGACTACCCGTCGCAGTTGGCTGCAGTGGAGCGTGGGAGCGAGCGAATCTACTGGATCCAAGCGGAGTATGTGTACACGCGCGAGCAAGGTACGTACATGTTGTTGTGGGCCCAGTATGCTTTGTAACATGATGCTTGGTTTTTTTGGAAGCCGTAATTTAACTAACTGCGATAAAATCAAAGGTTATATGGATATATATGTATTATCATCGCTAGGTTTTTAATGTAAGTCCGCGAGACGTTGTATCGTTGTAATCTTTGATTTGAGGAATATATGTATATGATTGATATATATATATTATGATGAAACCATGTGCATGTAAGAGTATATATATGTGTATATATATAGAATGTTGATGTGCCGAGGAAAGTCAAAGCTACATGGTTGAAGATTGACTTAGGCTTATGCATACTGAGTGGGTCAGCTCTCGCGAGGTGAGAACATTTGGGCGTATTGAACTATTAAAGGTTGAATTCATACATGCATGTTGAAAATGAGTTGGTATGTGAATATATAAGGTGGACAGACCGAAAACCTTATGTAAATGCTTGCATATAACCAAAGTTAATACGCAAGTGGGACTCCCACATAGAATTCCGAGAATCATTACGAAATACTGGTGGATACATTAAAGACCAAAGCGGAAAGCATACACATATATATACCTATATGTAGCGCTTTATATATGGGAGCGCCTTTTTAAACAAAGGGTCAAGGTATATATGTATATATATACATATATGTGAAGTACTATATAAAGTCTCTGAGGCCTAATACAACGAAAGACTTAAAGTCGCGGGACCCTCACCAATCGCATCGGAGAAAAAGTTGACATCGGAATAGGTTAACAAAAATTGTAATCACAATGAAAGGTCGAACCCGATGGGTTTGAGGTAAACCATGACTGATATATGTTTGAGTTCCTTCATAACGGTTGAATCATCGGACGGAGCGTGGAGCTCACAATCAGTTGCCAGATCGCAATTAATGGCACTCGGAAGAATTACGAGGATGATACATCACATCGAAGAAGGAGCGAGCACGTAGGTACATTTTAAGATACAAATTGTGATTGCAATCAATTCGCACCGGAGGCCGAGTCGAGTGATACATCACATCGGAAAGTTCGTCGAGTGGGCCCGAAAAGGGCATTTTTATGTATTAAAATGATTCATTATTGTTACTTATGCCAAGAGGTATCGAAGCTAAATAACGTGGCAAAGTATGAATGTTAAAACTCTCATATAATTATGCCGAGAGTTGAAAGTGCGTTATATATAAAAAGCGCGCTTACATATGTATGGCATGTGGCAGCTACACCGCAGGATTGTGCTGAACGGAAAACAAACGAGCCGAAAGGGACAAAACATCGATTATAGTAAAGACATAGCACAAAGTGAACCAAGAGGTTGAAATGAGTGATACGGAGCTCTCATTGTAATTAAAATGTAAATGGTTTAAGCTCGGTTATATTGTTTCGTGATGCATTGGCAAGTTCCTCCGAAAGAGAACAAATATCCCACCGTAATGTTAAAATTAGTACCTACGGTTATATTTTCTCTGAGTGAGCTGGAAAATAAAATGAGAAGGAAGAAGACTAAGAGGTATGGCTATTCATTTCAAATTCCACGAGGATAGTCATAAGTGAATTCTCCTATAAGTTATATCATCTTGATTATGCGTAAGAGAGTTTAGAGAGAGGTGGTGACTTCGAGAGAATGCGAGTACGTAAGATTGAGGCAGTAACAGGAGGAAGGAGAGGAGAAGAGAGATGCTACGAACGGATGTAGACCGAGGGTAAATCAACAAACATTTCTTTTGGATAAATCGAGGAATTTGGAGCTTCCTATAAAGTTGAAGCTTGATGAAGTGTAAGCTGTAGTTGACCGACGGTTGGAGCCTCCCGTAGGTGTTGCGTGCTCGGAAAAACGGTGGTGAGAGGGAGTTGGGCTTTTCCTTTGCATCACAACAATAATAAGATGTGGTTTTCTCCCTTTGCGGGTTTCCACTTATATCCGTTGTCTCATATCTGTGTTGCGCAACGTGCTTTGAGATGATTGCACCAAATCTGCTCAATGTTTCGTCGCACTCATAATAAGTTTGATGTCACATTAATTTAATACTTGTTGCAACATATTAAGATTGCTCATATACTAAGGTTGGTTATAAAAGTAAAGCTTCGTAAATAAGTTGATGAAAAAATTTAAAAAGCTCATGTATGTGTTAAAGCCTTCTCACCTCGCTTTAACTAAGAGAATTCCAACACCAAGTCACATGATTGGAAGGTTGCTATCCCTTCCTTAGGCACGGCCGCTTGGCTGTAGCGTAGAGATCTAAACATGAGTAGGTGTAGATGTGGAGGTTGGGGAAATGTATCCCTCCTTCATGAATTCATCCAAAACTCCCACTTCGTCGTCTCGAAGTTCTCCCAAGGCTCCCACCACATAGACCGATAGTGTGGTGCCTTTGCGCGTGAAGCAACCATCCTCCTCTCTGTTGAATCAGTTGGCACGGGTGAAATGCCTCCATGTGGTGAGAGATATCCATCAAGAGAAGAGCGGAACATATGGATGAACACTTATGTCCATGCCCGACCGGGCAATCCGGCCCTCCCTCCGTGGTGCGACAGTAACCTCCAAAAATGGATATGGGTGAGTGCGGCTTCAACTCATGTTGTCGAGTTCTTCTCCCCATCTCCTCCCCGTGACTCCATGGTTTCACACCTCTCCAATAATGGCACATGAATTGTGCCTTGATCTCCACACATGAGATCTTGGGGATCTTCCTACAAATTTGCAAGGGGTCCTCTCTTTGGAGCATGAGCTCCTCTCCTCTCTACCCGAGATTCTAGATATGCTCTAGAAATGATAGCACCGCTCTCGGCCCCAACCTTCTCCACATGAATGGGCAGCCTCCCAACAGTGGATCCTCTTTAAACAAAGAGACCCCCATGCTTCGTTGCTCTAAGATGTGAGATGAAAGTTCCCTCTCCAACAAGTTTTGGTTCAGATATTTTGGCCTCCTCCATCATGTTTTCACGAAGAGGCATTTTGAGTTTTCACACAAGTTTGTTTGGTTTTGCTTTTTCGAAAACCCCTCATGTGTGTCTCAAGAATCCTCCCATCAAATATCTTCACACTAATGCCGCAGTGAAATTTTCATAAGATATAATGTCATTATTCTTCCAAAGAAAAGGATTCAAAGATCCACCAAGCATAGTGCCTTACCTCTCATGTGCAGCGTGCATGCAGCTCGGTAGCTTTATTTTCCGGACTTTGAGCGTCACTGGCTGCAGATGTCTAATTCTCTCCGCCCAAGCCTTGGTTGAGCCTGGCAAGTAGAACCATAAAAATGCGATAGACAGGATCTACCCTGTCTTGCCTTTTCTCCTTGGTCACTCCTTCTTCTTCTTCTACCTCCCTTGTGGGACCTGGCCGGGATCGTAGCTCGTGCTACAACCTCATGGGCAGTGCCGCGCGAATGCTCTCGCGTCCACTATGTGCACCCAGAGTTTTCTCTTTTAGGATCAAACCCTCTTCGATTCTTCATGCTGCTCCCTCCCTAATCTCCTCGAGATCTTCATGAATGCTCTATGCAGTATTTAGGAAGAAGCATTGTAAGCTTATCCCCTTTCTCCTCCACCAGGAAAATGGAGCCTTCTTCCTACTCAAAAATTCCGCTCTCCTTCTTGAGGAGAATAGGAAAGGAGGTACGGAGTCCTTCCTCCTCTCTTTTCTTCTTTCTCCTCAACCCCTTTGGAGAGGTTCTTTCAGGATCTAAAAACTAATGAGAACAAGCTCATCCTCTTCCTGTAATCTTGATTTCTTCTTTTGATTGGGCTTGAAGGCCATAAGGCGAGGCAAGAAATATGCTTTGATACCACCGTAATGTTTCGAAATGGAAATCAAAGTAGCCTTTTACACCACTAAAATGTTCCTTTTTCGGAAATATGAACACATGGGCATGTCGGAGATGGACCGGGAGTGGACTTACTGCGTTTATTTCCACCTCCAAAGAGAGGATGAGAACGAGAGGCTATCCGGCCCCTTTCTCAAACTTCCGCCTATAGCTATGAAAATATTTCTTCCTCGAGAAGATCTTGCTCGAGGAATGAGCTATAGCAATATGCAAAACATAAGCATGAAGAGCACTTGCTTTAAACTTCATAAAAATGAGTCGAGAACTCATAGCCATCTTATTATAATAATATCAGCCGCAAATGTATACAAAATATTGAGGGAAATGATGCTCAAGATGAACAATGCCAATCCTCAAGGAAGAAGTACAATAATCATGAGATGAACAACCGCTTTACACAAGTGAACCGCTAGCTATGACTTCACGCAACATAATGTAAAATGGTAATGAAATGATATTACAATAATAGCTCAAGAAATGAGGGTGAGAAAACTCTCAACCTCTAAAAACAACACCACAACAATCCTCTAAAGGATTGGCCATAATAGATGTACTGAAAATATGAAGATGACACACTACCGGAGTTGTTGGCAGAAACAACAACTCAAAATATAAAATAGGAGGAGAATGAATATGGCACTCGCAAAGCGAAACAACCTCCTCCAATGGATTCCTTAAGTGAAGAGTCGATCCGAGGCACAAGAAATCTCTTCCTCCAAAATGATGGAGCAAACTCCCACTTTGCAGTTAAAAACTGCGAGATAAGGCGAGTCACTATGGAAGGGACTACGGCGGTGAAGATGGGAGAAGCTTGGCCTACTACCAAAAGGCATATGAGAAAATCAATCTCTATAAACTCCTCCTCGGTTGACTCTTCTCGAAGAATAGTGAACTCTTTCCCATGAGAGATGATACAAGGAATGGTGTTGTGGAATCTCCTCCACTGCAACACACCTACAACACAACCCGGTTGACTACGGCCGTAGATGAAGTAATGGCATTTTATGACCAAATGCATGGATATGGAGAAATGAAAAAGCAATCCTCCTTGAGCTACTCAAGGGAGGAGATGAACTCCTAAAAAGGGAATCCCTCGTGCCAAAGGCACTTTGCTGCAACTCAATTGAATAGGCCGGAGCTACGCAAATAGACTCGTTAGAGTCAGTCTTCTTTGCAACCTTCCTCCGAGTGATCAAAGCTTGCTCTTACTGAAAGTGATTTTAAAGTTTTCAAGGTCAAATTTTGTCATTTCAAAGGAGTTTTCAAGCAAAAGTTTGGTCACTAGGCATTAGGTCTAGGGGTTGTTTTTACTCTTGCCAAAGTTGTCCAATTGCCCGTCCATGTCACGCATTCAGGCTGGAGTGTGCCATCATTGCGAAGGTTTTCATCATCATGTCAAGTTCCACTGAGTCATTTTACATCTCGTTCGATGCTTGATCTATTGCAGTCTAGAGTAGGTCCATTTCCCTCTCCTGAGGGTTTTGGAGGTAATTTCTCTTGGATGGTCAAATCATCGAAAAAATTGCATCCCGATGTTCATACACCTTCCTATCATTAATATACCTCATTAAACACTTCCCCATCACCGAGATCCCTAAAATTCCTCATTTTGCACAAACCCTAGTTTCTGGCCACGACTTGGCAATTTCTCTAGGCTAGGCCTCGTGTTTTGCCCTCTTTTGGACCCCTTCCCCTCACTAAATCTCTGAGATTCCACTCCAGGCTGCTGCTGACATCCCTCCCTACTTCCCAAAATTTCCCCAAGAATTTAGAAGCCCCTTATCCCCTTCATTTTCAGCTTCATTTCGAGCAAAATCCCTTGTTTCACACATCGGGATAAGTGTTACTCAAAAGATGTTTTCGCAGCAATAAAAGATGAATTTGGGAAAACCGAGAGAGGTTTTTGTCCACAAAATTCCAAAGGAAGAAAAAACTCCTTCACTTTTTTACACAGGTATCATGGGTTTTAGAGAAAATGTCAAAATACTGCTAGATTGCCTCGTGAGAATTTGAATGCACCTACTGAAGTGACCTTTGGGAAAATCAAGATTTCTCCTAGCATGGTTGGCCAAATGACTCTGCATGATGAGTCAAATGATAACTAGACAGAAAGGCCTCTCCAATGAGCTATCACTGAGCTCAATTTGGAGTTGAGGAAGACCTTCCTGTGTTGACTGCAACGGCGCTGCGCCTTGAGGCTCGCGCTCATTCTGCTCTCATTTTGAATAGTGTTGGGAGATTTGATTTTTGACAGGGTAACTGGAATCCAAATTGCATAATTCTACTTGTGTTGGAAAGTGAGACTCCAATAGCTTTCCAACGAGCTATCACATCGTCAATTTGGACACCGGGAAGCGCCTCAAAAGCTTCCCGAAAAATGCACTATGTGGCAAGAGGCAGAGAGCGACCCACTTGAGCAGCGACTTTACGCTGGCATTTTTCACGGTGGAAGAAAGCTTGAATGGAGACGACCCACTTAAGCAACAAAGCCCAGAAATTTGTGTTTTTGTGCCCGAGCTTTTGATTCAAGTTGACTCCAACAACTTGCAAGTAGGTTTTTAAACATTGCCTCGGTGATTTTTGGACATGATTGTGGCGTTTTTGAAAGTGGAGAAACAAATGTTTCGATGTGGAGAAACGTAAAACCTATGTTCATTGCACTCATTTCTTAGGGTTTTGAGAGACACGATGGATAGTCTCGTGAAGGATTTCCAAGGTTGCGTTGTTGATATATATGCTCATGCCTCTACTGTCTCAGCGTGTCCTCTGCTCATTATTTACTCCCTGACCCTCACGCTCTCTCATCGCTACATTACATCGGCTGCTCGTCATTGTTATTGCCATTGTCATTTTTCCCACTATTCATCATTCTCATGTTATGACATAGTCCCATTTTCACTCGTCCACATCCTCCATTGACATTTCTCATCGTGTGCATGGGCATATTTCTGTTGACCCACACTATACTCATTCCTATTCATGTGTCAAATCCCCATGTAGTCAAAGAGTGGCTTTATTTTCCATTCAAATTCCTCGTGATAGTCCTTTTCCTATCAGTGATATTTCCTATAGCACTTTCGACATATATGTGCTACATCTGACATTGGAGCATACACACCAAATCTCTTGTTTTTCATCATAACCATATCGGTATACTTTGATACACTTTGTGACACCATGATAGAGACCAACACATACAACCGAGATAGTTGTTTTCACCCAGCTGTGGGCCGCACGCACACCGGAGAGCACTAAAAATGAGCGGAAAGAGGCCGACCCACTGCGGATTTTGGCCGAGGCTTCATTGACTGAGCAAGATACATGATGGAGGATCTTCGCTCCGAATTTGGGCACGGAGAAAATTTTGTCATTTTCAAATTTTTTGGTCCTCACACGGGTCGGTTAGCAAAATTCGCGCACTCATGCGCTTCACTGGGACACTGCTGGAGGAAATTTTCTGCATTTTTGGATTTTTCATGGTTAGTTATGCATCCTCAGTAAGCTCAACTGTATAACATTTCATCCAAATCTGGATGGTCAAAGAGCTCAAAAACACCATGAAAACCACCTTGCTTGCCACCTTTTGCACCAGCAGGAAGTACCTCCGGGAGAATGAGTGGCTTTGGAGGGCCAGTTTGAGCTCCTAAATTCAGAAAGTCTACTTGGGTTGGATAGTCAATATCCAGGGATTTCCAACGAGCTATCATGAGCTCAGACTTTGGATTCCGGGCAGTCACCTCAAATTCAGGCTGGAAAACGCGCGACCCACTCGGCTACCAAGAGCGACCTCACCTACGCTTTCTGAATTTTCAGGCCGCCCACTGCGGCTCGCCTAGTATGGACTCGAGCTTTTGCTTGTCGGATAGAATTTTTGGGTTTTTATGATGTAAATTTATGTTTGGCATGTAACTTTGGCTTATTTTTTATCTCTCTCTAGAAGATCTACACTCACAGGTAAAAATCATGTAATGGATCAGCTTTCCACTCTTTTAGAGGCAAGTTGTTAGGTCGCCTAGATCGTAGTTCCATGAATAGAATTGGTTGACACGCGGTCCATCGAAGAGGGAATTTCGACCCCCAGAGGGTGGGGAAAGGTGTTAGAAAGTGATCTATATGTGTAATTTCTCAATCATTTTTCGCAGGCTGGAGAGGTTGGACTCTTGGGATACTTTTGATATCATTGTACATATTTTTCATATTTTGGCTAAGGAAAGATCGGGTTTTGGCAGCACTTGCTGGGATCCTTGTGGTGTTCTGTTCTTGATGGTGTTTCTTCTTGCTGCTTTCGTAATTTTCTTCATGTTTAATGTATGCCATCCTTTCATTATGCTGTATGAACTAAATTGAATGAGTGAATAAGGTTGAATCACATCGTTTACGGTGCTCGCCTTTGAATTCGGCTAGTTCTATATGTTTTCGCCCTCGTTTGGAGAGGATCCAAGTTCTTTCTCTTGTCCTCTTCAAAGTCTTTCTCGTCGATGCGATCTATCCATATATTCAATTCAAATCATCAAGACATTCTACCTACCTGCAACTCGAACCTACTGCAAAGGTCGCGATCTCCTTGTCCGGACCCAAAAATTTGTTTTCCCATTACTCCGGCCGAAAACCCAAAAAACCAAAAAACAAACATTCTTATCTCTTTACTAGCCTAAAATCAGCTCTTATTGTATGGAGTCATCTCGCATCCTATTGCTTATTTTCTCGAGATTGATCTGGAGAGAGCCCTCTCCTCGTCCTCGTAGGGCTAGCTTACGAGGCCGAGCGTGGCTTTGATGTAGCCTGGAGTTTTACTTCATTTCGGCCACGAGGTAGATTTGAGTGCTAACGAGACTCAAAGTCCAAATCTTCACACACCTCTATGGTTGCCTCATCCTCCTTATATGCAAAAAATGCCCTCTATGCCATGGACCCCACCCAATTAGGGTTTCTCACAAGGAACTCTTCCTCCTCTCTAACTATGTTGTCTTCCCAAGCAAGCTACTCCCTCTCGTCGCTGCTCGTTGACTTCAGTCAACATGGCCTCATCCTCATGTGTTTGCCCCTTTTCACTAGGAGGTGAGATGGCTACTCCATGGATCCCTTCTCACCTCATGCGGAATTCTTATTTGTGAGTATCTGGGTCTCCTTACCCATCTTATTTATCTCCTAGATAATATGAGTAAAAATTAATGTTCCAATTTATTTGCAAAAATTTTGGAACATTACATTCACTATTTCCTTGGTATGGAGATATAGCGAGCGGGATGGGGAGCTATTTTTTTCTCAAGGCAGAGCCTATCAAATATATTTTGAGGAAGTTCCACATGGAGAGTTGTAAACCCATGGAAACTCCTCTTGGCGAGGAAACTAGAGGAAGGAGGATGTTACTTCGGGTGAGGTCGTGGATGCTATCGCTTTACGGGCGACCTGTGGGTTCACTCATGTACTCGGTAGGCTCGCGACCGTGACGCATCTGCTACACGAGTAATCCAGTCTAGTCAAAGTTATGGTTAAGCCGACCAAGCTCTTTTGGAAGGCGAAGTCATGTAGTGAGATATCTCGGGGGCAATACGGGAGGTATGGATTATGGTATAGTATGGGCGAGGGAGTGAAGCTTCAAGGCTTCACCTGCGTGCGGATTAGGCGGAAGTCCATCTACATTTAGGAAGAGCACATCGGGAAGGGATCTTTAGCATGGATTGACAACGGTCAGCTTTGGCACAGCTAGCAAACGGTACTCGATTGCACTCGGGTCAGAGTTTGATGCAAAGTACATGGCAGCCGAAGTCGTAGCATGTGAGGCCATCTAGATAGAGGAAGTATACTTTTTGGTTTTGTTTGGTCATCGGATGGATCCCGATGGTGATACATTGTGATAACTTCGAGTTGCATAAAACTCTCGTTTAATCCCGCATTCCATGACATGTCCAAACATATTAACATCGCTGGTACCACGCATCTCGCAGAAGTTATGTTACTGAGACACATTATTTTACTGGCAAAGTATATTCTCACGAAGGATCGGGATACAAATATTTTTATGAGAGGTCGAGCCAAAGAGAAAATTCGAATACCACAGTGTAGATCGGGGTAGCCGATAATCCCTTTCTTATTGAGAGGGAGTAGTCGAAAAGTCAACAAGAAACGTGTGTCTAATTTAATTTTCCCCTTAATTAAATTGGACACAACTGTAATTTTATCCTCATAATCACTTGTAATAGTTAGCGAGAGTGATAGCTAAGGTTTAGCCTTCCATAAAATTCGAGTTGAGGGTGGCTGGGTGAGGCACGTAGAGTGATTCTATTTGTTTTCAGAGTCCAAGTTGCAGACTGAGTGTATTATTTTAATGCATGACAAATCGGCTAACTCAATCGAGAGTGAGTTAAAGTCAATCTAACTAGTCAGTAACTCAATTGTCAGCATAGTGAGAGGTCGAAGTGAATTAAATATGATTTAATTCACATGCGAAAGGATTCGTCCAGTTAGCGATGATTGGTACTATTAATAGTTGCATGCACGTATGATTCGCATGAATACCCACCGAGATAGAGGTTAAAGGGATGTTATCTATCGGTTTTATTATTGAGTAAATTGTAGGCGCGTGTATTAGACTATTCCATAGGATTGTCCATGATGTATTACGCAAAGTCTGGAAGGTTGAATTTCCTACTCAATAGGGACTCAATTGTTCTTAGAATTGCACAAAGCGAGGCCAGGTATGAGCGAGAGGCAGGAAATTGGCTAAGTGTCAGGTTGATTTTGTCCGGATCAAGGTGGGAGACGCTGGTAGAGCACGGTAGAATCTTGTGAGAAGAGTGCATTGTAATTGTTTCATGATTCCTTGGTTTTATACAATGCTGAGATGAGTTTTGATCATATTTCTCCCCATAAAATTTCATGTCTCAGTGAATTTGACTCTCTCTCTTACTTGGTGTGATTGTGTGATCATGTTTAATTTCCGAAAATTAATTGTAGAAGGATTCAATATCTTGCTCTAGAATATTTCATGATTGGATCGACTCCATTGGTATACATTATTGCTCAGTATAATTTCTACACTTGGTCTTGGCTCCACTATCTATTCAATTTTGTGAGTTTCCATGATACGCTTTCTCCCACAAAACAGTATGTCAAAACGTGATAAAGTGTTTTTTTGTGCAAGAATATATCTGCGGATTTCGTGCCTCTCGTCATCCATTCTCATTGTGTCTCCCTAACCGTATCCATTATCCTCGATTTGTCTAAGAGACGTAATTATCTCGTAAGAAGATGAGAGGTCATTACAAGTCGCGGCCTAAAGGGAGTCCAGGCCTCTCATGGCTAAATCATTTGATTTTGTGGACGACTTTAGAATTACATGATGTATTGATACAAGATTCACATAATTATTAGGCCCACTCAGAAAAAATGTATGCCTATTATCCCAAATACACAAAATATACTCTCTCTCGAGAGGATAGAGTTGTTACAAGTCATCCCCGAATGGAGTCCGGTCTACTCATGGCTAAATCATTTTATTTTGTGGACTTGGCGGAGTGTACAAACTACGGTAAACTTGAATAAGCATATATTATTATTGATAAAAAGAGAGAGATAATGACAATGGGGAATCACCAAGGCTTTAAATAAATCCCTCACGCAGTCCCTTGGTGCAGAGACAAGGATCTTTGATCATTCCCTTTCATCTCTAATAAACCTAAGAAAAACTACATTTAAATAATAATTAATATATTATACATAACATTTCCCCTCTCTTAAAGATGCTTTGTCCTCCAAAGCATAACGTATCAGACGGAGTGTTGCGGTGAATCACTTGCATTCCCAAGAGGCTTCTCTCTACGGGAAAATCCTTCCCATTTAATTACATCTTCCGTAATAACACGGGAGCGTAGCTTCTCTTTTATCGTGTAGATAGGATACTGGGCTCCAAAGGTGAGTCCTTCCTTCATCATCCCAAAATTGGGAGTGTCGTTTGGGATGGCTGATTGGTCACCTAAGTGCTTTTTTTACCAGCATGACACATTGAAGACATTTTGGAACACGACTTGTACTTCGGAAGGCTCAACCCATAAGTCGACTCGACGTGATCTTTTTTGATGATTTGATATGAACCATAGAACTTTGGAGCTAATTTATTTTTCCTTTTTGTTTCGGAGACAAGCGCTTGTAACGATTGGAACTTGAAAAACACCCAGATCTCTAATTTCCCAAAATGATCTCTTAGTTCGATTATGATCGACTGCTGTTTGCTTCACACGATTGATCAGTATTCGGATTTTCTTTTAGAACATGGACGTTCTTTGCGTGTTCTTCTTCTAGCGGTCTAGCTGCTCGCGATTTGATTGGCTACAGTTTGAAGAAAAATATTTCCATTTCGGGTGCTCGTATCCATATAAAATCTTGGAATGGAGTCATTTTTTTGTCGATGTATGGTGCAGTGGAATTATACCACCATTCAGTGAGATGCAACCATTGAACCCACTTACTCTCTCTCCCGTAGCACTTACCAGTAGGTCAGCTTCCAAACATTTATTAACAACCTCTTTGTTTTTCCATCTATCTGGGGGTGGTAAGTTTGTGCCTCATGTTGAGGTAGGTTCCTATATGGTTGAACAATTCCTTCCCAAAAATTTCCTTTCGAGGTCTTGGCATCCATGTCGCCGACACCGTGACTTTCGAGTCGTGTAGTTTATAAATATGTTTGCAGTAATACTTTGTGGAGCTTTTCTTTGCGAGAGTCTCATTTTCTTCATTGAAATCAAATGAGCATATTTAATGAATCTATCCACTACCATGAAGATCTTATCCTTTCCATCAAAATACGAGTAACCCTTCGATAAAATCCATCGATATTTCTTCCCACTTCGATTTGGAATGTTTAAGGGATGAAGTAACCCATGTGTCATAATATTTTCACTTTTATTTCTTTCGGCACTTTGTCACATTTTGCGCATATTTTTGAATATCGTGACTTTGATACCCTTCGGAAAATACCCCGTGACGTGCATCGTAATATGTTTTAAAATATTCTACGAGGGCTCCGACATGGCATGGAATCATGTGATTCCTTGAGTATTTTTTATATTAAACTTGGATTTTGAAGTTTGGAAATAAATTCTTCCTTTGTACCCATAAGATATCGTTCTTCCACTCAAATTTTGAATTTCCTTTGGGAGATTGCGATTATAGCCAACATTTTTCGCCATTTTATGTACTCACTCACGAATCTGTCAGTAAGCCATTCAGAATGTCAGCAACCCGCAAAGCCGCAAATAGTGTTGGTTCTTCATCTCCTTTGGTCGCATACTGCTACTGCATTGTCTTTTTCCTTTCTTATGTAATATCTCCATGTTGAGAGCGACAATTTTCTCAGTCCATTTTTGTTGTTATTCGGAGGTGAGTGTTTTTTGTTCAAAGGAGATACCGAAGATTGTAACGATTCATGTCGGATGGCTATACTTTACTCCCTAATAGATATTGTCTCCATTTGGCCAATGTGTGCATAATTGGGAGCATTTCCTTGTTGTATGCTGGACTCTGAGAGGCTCTCGCTTTATTTTAAACTCACGTCTAAAAGTGATATAGAATTGCCCTTCTTGCATTAATACTACAGACTGCACCGAATCCTAGGCAATGCATGCATTCTGATGATTGAAATGGTTTAGAAAAAATTGGATTTTCCAATACTTTGGTGCATCAGACATTACTTCCTTCAAATATTCAAAACACTGTGTAAGAGGTGCGGTTAATTTTGTGTGCATGCGTATTTAATAAATATCTTCGAGTAATATCCTAGACTAGTCCAAGAATCCTCTCAGCTTAGATATTATTCACGTGGTTTATTCCATTCCCTTTAAAACCTTAATTTTAGAAGGATCCACTTTTACCCCTTCATGGGATATTATGCAGTCCCATATAATTCGACTTTCCTCTTCTTTTTCCAAAGGTGCATTTTGGACTTTCTTAGCATAAAATTGAAGTGATCTTCTCAATAAATGTGAGAACTTTATCCAAGTGTTGCAAGTTATCTCTTCCAAGTTTTATCTATAAATCAAAATATCATCAAAAAATACTAGTACAAATTTCCTAAGATATGGACGTCGAAATAATTCGTTCATGGTAGCTTGGAACGTAGTCAGGCATGTTGTCAACCCAAAGGGCATTACTTTAAACTTGTAGCGAGCCTTCATGTGTTCGAAACGTTAGCTTTTGGTATATCTTCCAATCTAATTACTGATCCGGTGGTGCTTTGACCTTTAAGTCTAACTTTAGAGAAGTATTTTTCACCATGTAGCTCATCTGCACTTACATCGATAAATGGAATTGGAAACTTATTTTAATTGTTATCTTATTTAATCCTCTCGTAGTCTACGGCATAGCACGGAATGATCCATATCTTACCAATATAATTCGCGGCATTTCGGACTTTCTTGCTGAGATGACCCCACATTTTGTAGTATGTCCTTGGATTATCTTCTCGATTTCGGCCTTTGTGGTGATGCGAGTAGCGATAAGGCTCGATGTTAACATGGTCTTAATCCTACCTTTGACTTCTATTGTATGTTCGATTTCCCTATTAGGAGGCATTTTCATTGCACAGTTCGCTGGAATACTTTTTCGTGTTTCTAAACTAGTCCTTTGTACTTCTCGGTGACTCTTTTCGTGGTTCCTTTTTGTAGTATAACATTTCTAAGCCGATGACATTGTACTATATAGGCTGGGCGTCTCCTTTTCAAATCATCTTCATCATACGGGAGCGACGATATGATTTGATTTTACTGGGCTTGGAATCCATATAACATGTGCTTCTCATTCTTCCCACTTAAAGCTTATAAAGCGTCGATTTCTCGATGGTTGTGCGAGAATGAGCACCTCAAGGTTTGCGCTATCGAATTTCCTCAGACCACATCTCCTCCTCGCAGGTACGGAATAGAATGGAGCACTCTAAACTAAAGTCTTTAATCCGTAATTTGACCTTATGGCGTTTCCTTACTTACTCAATCTTGTTACCATCAGCCCACCATTACCTTCATATTAGGCATAAGAAAAGTAAAGATGTTGAGTCTTTTGGCCATGGTTGAAAACTCCAGAAAATTGTGTGGGTGGCTGCCAATGTCGATGAGAACCATTACGTTGTTTTTCTTACAGGTCCTCTGGACTTAGTGTCCGAGGCCAGTGATATTCCCGTCATGGCTCGATAATGACACTCTGCGTGAATGATTTCATCATCTACTTCTAGAGAGAACTACGGGGTGTCTTCTATCTCCTTCTACATCCGAATCATCATTGTTAAACGTCATTCGTTGCTTCACAATTATACATATCTTTTCCGTTAGCACATTTGCGCTTTAGGTCATTAATTTTCGCCACAATGTTTGCACTTGCCCTCTCTCTCATCCTTTGTATTTCCATGTGAGATTTATCTCCTTCATGAAGGCGTGGTGGAACATATTTCATGCTATCTTCTCTTTTTAGATTGAGGAAACTTTCACCTCGAATATACTCTTTTTCTTCGGTTTTCGACCAAGATAACCTTTCAAATTTCTTTTGCAACGTGACCTTTTTACTTCTTTGCCTTGCTAGTTCCTCGTCTGATGTAATGTCGTGAAGTTCGAGCTCTTCCTCTATATGGATTTTAAGAATCACTGAGATGAAAGACTCGGATTAGACGAGATTCGACAATCTAGGTACTCGTGTCGCTAAGGTCTCCCATTCTTGAATGTACTCATCCACATATCCTTTTGTTTGCGTAATTTGATGAATGTTGAAAAAAACTTTTCTTCTTTTATACCTTGAAATATTTTAAAGAATGCATCCTTAAATTCCGTCCAACTAATAGAAAAGCGTCGTCTTTTTCACACCACATATACCACTGATATAGCTTTCTCTTCTTCCATTTTCATGGTAGCGTGCTTAATTTCTTTTTCATCAATCACTATTAATGTCATCCCAAAATCTCTAAAAATATTATTCGGCTTTTATTAAAGCCACTTGCAACGCTATTTTTTTCATTGCTCGTCAAACTCGGGTAGCTCGATTTTTGCTTTTTGATGATATGCTAACGGTGGGACGAGAAGGAGATATCGATTAGCAAATTCATTCCGGAAGCTACTTATTTTGGAGAATGCAGACACTACTCTTCGTGACGATGTGGGAATCGGCTTTTTTCATGATGCCCTTTGACTTCCCTAAATTCTTCTGAATTGTTACGTTGATTTTGTTCCATATCGGAATATTGGCTGCATTGTGTCCGACTGTCTTATCGCAGAGTTCTGTCATTCCTTTTTGCATTGCTTGGCTATAATTTTCAGTCTGGCCTCGCTGTAGTTTAGCCATTTTTCTTTCTATTCGATTTGTCGTATCTTGAAGCTTTTTGATGTCGTTTGGAGTGTCCTGCCAAGCTTTGTACCCTCGAGACTGACTAGCCACGTGATTTTGGTGGGAGATCTCAACCTCACGGTACTAGGGCCAAATGAATGTAATTTCGCATCCAATGAGTTATTTTTTCAAGAGCTATTCAAGGAAAACACGTGGATATTCTCCTTGATTTTTCTCTCCCTAACATGGAATAATGGACACTTGAGCTTGGAGAAAATTTCAAAGTAGTCTGGTTAGATCGGTGTATTGTTTCATCGAAATATTTTGGAGAAGTTACGTACATGAGATATTGCATTTCTATATGCTCTCCTATCTGACTGTACACTTTCTTCACTCCTGCAGTAATTCGTACCCGATCGTATATGGTATGACCTTCCTTTCAAGTCTCAACCACACTTTGCTGCAAGAATCTCACTTTTTCGACATCTAGTTTTAAAAACATGCTAAGTAGTGCCCAATATTTCAGGCTCATCATGTATGGAAATTCTTGTTTTAAATCTCATATTTCTAAAATAGGTGGTGATATGATGGGTTCAGCTTGTAGAAAAACTTAGGGTTAACTGCTCGAAAATTCAAGAGGCCACATGTCTCGCCCTAAATAATCAACGATGCGCACTTTCCTCTCGACGAAAAACATCTAGCAAAAAATTTGGCCTCTAAGAGCTCTTGTAAGAAGAAAATTCTTGGAAAAATCTTTCAGTGAGGGCCGAATGACGATGTAACACCTAATGACAATTGAATGACGACTCAACAATCGAGAAATCTGGACGAGAACGAATATAAAGAACACTAATTGTTTTTCACCATTTTCTCCCTCTTTGTGCAGAGACTTAGAATACAATATGGGATGGTAAAAATGGTGCAATTAATAAGTTATATAAATTGGAAGATATACACATAGATTCCAGTCCAATTCTTTGAGTGAATTTTTATCATGCACGCCTCGGAGGTGGATTTCGACATTCAACTTGAATGCATCCAATGTTTTAGCACAAACAAAGCATATGATGCATTTATGAAAGGATGATAACAATCTCAAGAGGTCTCAAATGTTGTAAATTAACTTTGCCTAACGATACAAGTATCTTGTTCTAGATGGATGGACATAGTGGATACTCTTAGCATTTATTTGATATCATGGTACTGTCTACTGCAAATTGTGATTCGAGAAGATTATGCAAAATATTGGGGGAAATTAAAGCAACATTCATATCTCTCATTCCGAAGAATACAAATCCATCTACATTCATGTATTGTAGACCTATGTATCACTAGGCGATATGCTGCTATAGGTCATTTCCAAGATAGACTTCCAATATACTTAATGTGAAGCTATCTAGAATTCATCACTCTCGAACGATTCACCCTTTTACGTAGTATAAGAAAATTTAGGACATGGTTACCATCGCACAAGAATGTCTAGCATTCTATAAAAAATCCAAGCACAAGGAGGTTATAATTTTAAAATTGGACCTTAACAAGGCCTATGATAAGGTGTGTACTAGACATTTCTCCTATTGATCCTTCACAAAATTGGTCTTTATGTCGGGATTGTTGAGTGGATCCTATCATGTGTACCTTGGTATGTTATGTTGCCTTTATCGATGATCTTCCAGTTGGATTTTTTCGATGGCGTATGTCGAGGACTTCATCACGATCTCTCTCTTTCACCCCTTTTATTTTTTTGTTCATAAAGCATGGATTTAATAGTCTTATAAAGGTGTCTCACGTAGAAGCCGCATTTCGTGAGGCCTTCGTATCACCAAAAATGTTTTGTCTGTCACTCTACATTTTGTAGATGATGTCCCTAGCACAAAACATATATCAATCGCGTAATGGAGACAACTCTTTGATACAATTTTGAAATTTGGAGATGAATCTAGGTTTTATGGTGATACGAACGGAAAAAGGGCCTCGATCTAAGAGTATGCTTCAGTGTGATTTAAATCAAGTTAACGAAATTGCTGTGTGCATCTGGAGCTCGACATCTCTCCTTTGGATCGAGGATTCAAATACCATGTGTTCTTTTCCGAAGCCAAAAAAAATATATTATCGAGGCTCGCTCATTTGGATTATTAAAAAAAATTGAAGATAGATTGGCCTCTTTTTCACATGGGTGGCTTTCGAGCGATGTAGACCAATTCTAGCACAATTTGTTTTACATGTATGGGCCTCTGCTTCAATACATTGATGCCATAACTTATTATCAAAAAGTATTGACTCAATTATTTTAAAATTTCTTTTTGGTTTGAGGCGATAGGAGCACATAAAATACATCTAATGCGTTGTGGGAGGAAAATCATCTCAAAAAATAAGGAAGTGGGTGGATGGGGCTTATTTTAGAAACAATTGTGCTACGCGCCTTTGTTGACTAAAAGTATTTGGGTGCTATCTTTGGTAAAGAAATTTGGAAAAATGTTATCCTGGAAAAATACCTCATATAAAGCATCGCCTCTCCTGAAACAAGAATGGTGGTTTTCCATTTCCATTATTTGGCATGGATTTGATGAGAATTAATAAAGTGGTGGCGATTTAGGATGAAATAGAGAACGATGGCAGTGGTCAAGGCTGGCCTAGATCCAGCATGTGGTTTCATCGGTGACTGGCTATCTCATCTCATCAATATCATATACCATCTTCTTGGTATGGGTATCGATCTGCACCCACCAAATGCATTTTGTGGTGGTGATATCTCCAACTTTGCCTCCATCCTGGAATCGGGCCGCGAGAATTAGCTTAGAGGGTCAATTGGAAACTATTTGGGAGGACTATATCAAAAATCTATATGTGAGCGGAATTTCATTACAATGAATCCTTTCGATGTGGAAAATCGAGCTCAGTGGAAAAACCTTCGTTAAGTTTCATGTCTTATAATCCTTTAAATTATGTTTTTCCACCGTTGGTTTGATTCAATATGGAAATGGAAACATGTCATTGAAAATTAAGATATTTGGTTGGCTTTGCGTTGAAGAACAAGAACAAGATCCTTAATTTGGGATAATCTTTGGCGGATCCTTCATCGTGAACCTGATACAATATTGGAAACAAACTCAACGATATATTAATAAATTTCTCAAAGAAGCATGGTGTACTGGTAATGTACATATCAATACATCGAGAAATCAATGAAAACCGAGCCTCCGAGGTTTATTGGACTCTAATAACTAATTTACCTAACAAAAACGGAAACCCAAGGATTGGTTTCTAACATTGCTTAATCCGACAGGGATATACCAAAGTCCAAGAATGAGAGCCTGGGAATGCAAAATGCATCTGAAACCAAGAGCTCAAACGTCTCTCTAAAGAAATGGTTTTTAAGGATGACCACGAAACCCGAAGATGGGAGAACCCAATTTCTCAACCAAACATCCACCTCTAGAACATACACAATAACTTTCTCAGAACAACAAAAAAATGTGGTTTTAAGATGACCTACAAACTCGGAAATAGCACAATAGTCCCTTGAAAAATTTACGAATGCGGAAGTGCTCGCTTCACACATAGCTTAGTCGAAACTAAAGTCTCACAACTATGGTATAGGTTGTGGCCTTGTGGATGTGGATCTCTAACTCAAGCTCGCTTGAAATCTCGAACTCTGACATGTATCGGACCACCAACAAATTCCCCCCTCGTCAAATATTAGGTGAGAGTATGTCTGTGCTATCGCCATGAAGCTTGACTCAACACTTCAGCAACAAATCCTACTTTTATGATCTGCAGATCTTCTTGGTACACTTACGACCATTCCCACGAAGCAACCCAATCCATACGAACTTTTTGCTTAATCTCCTTAGCGGTACTCTTTATTTTTGGAATATCTCTACGAATGGTGATTACACTCTTCCTGAAAAATCCTCACATGAGTGAAGATCAAAACGTCGATATTTCATATGTCCAACTCGTGCTACAATGTCAGCATTTATCAACATTTTAGGACACACCATCCAGGGAAATCTCGAACTTTGAAATTTTATAGGTTTAACGAAATATGGAATGTGAAAAGATACATCATTGTGTAGAAATTATACAATATATGCATGTATATTAACGGATTCTCCCGATCTAACAAATTAATCTTATGTTAAATACGGGAATACTTCCACTTAATTCTTTGTGGAAATTAAATCGCTAATTGCAAACACATGAAAAAAAATCAATCACACATAACAAGATGTTTCTGAGGGAAAGCTTAAAGCTAAAAACCCCAAGTATCATATATTATGTATATCAATGGATCATGAAACAATCTCATATATCTAATACAAATCTCATCTCATAGAGCTCTTAGTACAATATACAATTGTCTCACCTTTGTCTTGCAAAATTTGCACCTCCATGCACCATAGCTTTTCTTGCCTCCTAACAACGTCTGCCTCCTCTGCGCGATCCCTCGCTGAAGAAGAACCTTGAATGAATTCGACCTTACCTTGTCTCTGAATACCCAATACTCATTAGGAATCTCCAATGTGTGTGTGGATGCATTGAATGCTCCACTATAGTCGCTACAGTATAGTCCATCTCACCCTTTCACCTATCTCTCAACTAGGTCTCCAGCCTGGGATCGATATGCGCTGAAAGTAGTTCAGCTTCACGTATTTCTTTAGTTACGAAGTAAGGCACTACTTGTGAATTAATTAACTCAAATTAATTCACTCATCTTTCACTAGTGTATGTTCAGTTACAACTAGACATAGCTGAGTTTAACTCACGAAATGAGTTAAACTAAATAACAACTCACATAACTACTCTTCCAACTCTCTTACAACTCGCCACAATCAATTATAACTAATTCCTCCATGCCGAGTCACCAACCACCTAGGAATTGCATAATTCCTTGACCTTGATGTGCACATCGACTGCTCGAAAATCAATTGCTCCAAGAGAATAAGTTACTATTTATTATTTGATTATTATTAAGGGCTAATAATAATTGACATGCATTCTATTTTTAGATTTGTGATCTCTAAATAGACTTTGCCTCATTCTTTAAAATAGAAACTCATCTAAAAAGCAGTTTTTCTTAACCATCTGGAATCGGCTCCTGCTAATTTTAGATTTGTCTCAACATGTCTATTTTTAGAAATACACCTAAAAATAGCTTGTGTGAGCCCCACCTAGTTTAGGTGCTGATTTTTCACTAGGATCAAGGATGATGTTTCCGGATGTCACTTTCCTTGTTTCTTATTACAATATTCAACACTCCCTCTCAACAAGAAAGGTATGTCTTTGCATGCGCCTCTGCCACTCCATGCATCCACCCTACAATACTTGCATGCAACACTTAGAAACTGAATGGCCTCCAAAAAACTCAATCGATCTAATGCATATGTCATCAAATTCTTTCGACACGCAAGCTACTACACATGTCTTGAGGAACCAACTGCTGTTGTTGAACTCCGCACCCATGCACTTTGCACTTGTTGTCAACTCTAATCCACGCTCTAGTATACAACACTATCACTTTGATCTGATCGCATCAATCCAACTAATCATGCTACTACTTCTTTGTGGGTGCATCGTAGCTAGGTTCAATTCATGAGATCCACACCATCTCAATGAATCCTACCCAAATTTTCTTCTTGGGATTACTCATTCAGTGTTGCCCCACCTCTCACCTGGTGGTATGAGTTGCATGCACTCCTTCTACCCATTCGGCTCGGAAATTTTTTCTACATGAGTGGTTGCTCCCGACTCCATGATCCTCATCTTATGGCTGCTCCACATCCTGAAGTTCACTCTTACGCATGCAAAATCCTGCTCCCTCTCAAGCTTCAATCTGTCATGTCTTTCTCGCACTTTGCTTCCCAACGTAGGAAGCTCGTAGAAATCCCATCTACTTAAAGTCTGTAGATATTCTTTACTTGAATCCCAACCTTCTTGGCTTGCCCCTATTGCTTTGTGTCATAGGGAAAACTTTTCCTTCACTAAAGACAACATCATAGCCTCTATCCTCTAACATTTGACTGAGATTAAATTTGTTCTTTAAACCTGGAACATGCACAACATATTTTGATGAGAAATTTTACGACGCCCACTAAAAGTTAATGGTAACAATGTCTGACCACCTCTATGTACGTCCATCGTTTCCCCAACTCAACATGCATATGGAGATCTTTCTCCACCAAGTCACCGAACAATTTCTCATCTCCCGTCATGTGAAAGGAAGCACCACTATCAAAGTACCACCGATCCCAATGCACTAGACACCATGCATGCGATCAGTGAGAAGTCAAGCTCGAAATTGTAGAGGCAAGAGCTTACAGGCTGCAACTCCCGACAACCATCTTGTTCTTCTTCTTATGTGGACAATTTGTGGTAACATGTCCAAACTCGTGACAATGAAAAACACTTCACTTTGGACATGTTGTTCTCCTTGCTATCTTCACCGGCCTCGGATCTAGAATGGAATGTCTTCCTTCTTCTTCTTCACCTTGGCATCGAAAGCACAACCCTTTCATCATCATGATTTAATGAAGATACATCTACGGTGTCTGCCTTATCTCCTCTGCACTAGATCTAACCAAAGTCGCTCCCAATCCGACAATTTTCTCGATCGCTGTGAGTATTCATAACTACGCCAACTCTTCGAAGCCCAAGGAGAGCCAATCTCACCAAATCATCATCAGCAACACTTACTCCTACACTCCCAAGTTCATCCCCTGCATTGGACAAACTTTGTCAAGTATACCGGAATAGTGTCGTTTTTCTCCATCTTGATTTTTACGAGTTTATCCTTTAGCGCCAATTTCCTATGGTCGTTGTTTGCTTTGGAAAAAGATCTCGTCAAAGCCTTTCACATAGCATATGGATTGGATTTCCCATGAAGCCTTGACACAATATGGTATTTCACACCTTCCAATAGAATCCTCCTCGCCCTTGCTACTTTCTTTTGCCATGCGTCGGAAATCTTGTAGCATCCGTCAAATGGGCTTAGGAACATCTCTCTCGATGAATTCCTTCAGCCATTATCTTCAAGCACTACCTCCATCTGTCCTTCCGAGGCTATGTAGTTCAAGCTACCCTCGAATGCATACTCCAACCACAACCCATTGAAAGCCATTTCAATGTATACTCAAGCTATCCTTTCAGAGAAATTCTTGTAGCAATTTTGAATTGTTTCCACCAGCGACAAAACTCGAGCCTCTTCTTCACTATTGCAATCTCTTCACATTTCTGATACCATGTAGAAATTATACAATATATGCATTTATATTACGGATTATCTGTTACAAAAATTAATCTTATGTTAAATATAAAATCCTTCACTTAATTCTTTGCGAAATTAAATCGTCAATTGCAAACGCATGAAGAAAAAATCAATCACACATAACAAGATGCTTTACGGGAAAGCTTAAAGATAAAAACCCCAACTATAATATATTATTTATATCAATGGATCATGAAACAATCTCATATATCTCATACAAAGCTCAACTCATCAGAGCTCTCGTGCAATATACAATCGTCTCCTGCTTGTCTTGCAAAATTTACACCTCCATGCACCAATTTCTTGCCTCGCTGACCTCCACTACGCAATCCCCTGCTGAAGAAGAACCTTGAATGAATTCGATCTTACCTTGCCTTGGACGCACAATACTCATAGGCATCTCCAATGTGTGTTTGGATGCATTGAATGCTCACTATAGTCACAACAAATAGTCCATCTCACCCTTTCACCTATCTCTCAACTAGGTCTCCACTGATCGACATGAAAGTAGTTAAGCAGTTATATTTCTTGATTTGCAAGTAAGACACTACTTGTGAATTAATTAAATAATTAATTCACTCATCTTTCACTAGTGTATGTTTAGTTACAACTAGCACAATTGAGTTTAACTCACTTAAGCGAGTTAAACTAAATAACAACTCACATAACTACTTTTCCAACTACTGTTACAACTTGCCACAATTAGTTATAACTAATTCCTCCATGCATGAGTCACCAACCACGAGAATTGCATAATTCCTTCGCATTGATGTGCCACATACATTTCACGCGAAATCAAGTGCTCCAAGAGAATAAGTTACTGTATTGTCGATTATTACTAGGTGCTAATGTAATCGACATGCATTCTATTTTTTAGATTTGTGATCTATAAATAGAAATTCGTCCATATTCTAAAATAGAAACTCATATAAAAGTATATTTTTCTCAACCATCTAGAATCAACCTCCTGCTAATTTGAGATTTTTCTCAACATGTTTATTTTTAGACACACACCTGAAAATAACTGTCATGCAGGCCACCTAGTTTTCAGTGCGGTTTGCTTTTCACTAGGATCAAGGATGATGTTTTCCGGATGCCAATTTCTTCGTTTTCTTGTTGAAATATTCAACACATTGTTATAAACCAGATCGAGCTCTATGTTTATTGTGTAATCTCTTCCCATGTTCTAAAAACGGGTTTCACATCAACACTTCTAAAGCTGCATCTAAATTTTTCACCCAGAAATCACTTCATTTCTACACTCATTCTCTAATCGATGATCGGGCTCAAACAACTTTGTTTGTTCTAAACAAAAGCGTGTTCAAAAATTCTTATTTTGTAATTCATGTAATTCATCATGCTAAAAATTGTGACTCTAGCTCCAAGAAATTCATTTTTTTCTTTTAGTGTTTTGCAAACATGATTTGATGTCGGAAGAGCATGTTTTTGATGACTTTGGACATCGTTATGGATAGTAGATAGCATTAAATTTCTCAGATAATTGTACTAAACCATTTAGTTTGGCCATTTTGTTCGGTCAATATCAAAAATAAACTTGCGATCAACTCGAGAGAAAAAAGGGTGTCGGCTTACAACCGAAAAATGCTAATACAAAAAATCGATTCAATGATTTAACCGGTGTCGTAGTTCAACCAATCATGCACCCATCAACAATACAAATTCAAGTAAAAAAATGATCGCTTCAACTACATAAGTAGGGATTTTTATATATATATTTTCTCCATACAATGAACACTAAAGGAATACAAACTCAAATATTTGATAGAGTTCATCAAATAGTGATAGAAACTAGTGACATGTTTAGGGTCACCAACCCATGGAAACCAAAATTACGTTGTCTTCTTCTTGTCCAACAAAAAATATCACGACCTCCAACAGCAATGTACAAACCTCCAAAATCCCTCAAAAATTTATCTTCTTTGTTAAAAGAAAATTACCAAACATATGGATTTAATATGAACTTTTGACCTCAAATAGTCTATCTAACTCTATGAGCTTTGCTAACTATAATGCTCTTTTCTTTTTCTTGTTTTTATATTCATAGATTTTATAACTTAAAGTTAACCAAATTAAACTTCAAAGCTCAATGAATGATGATGTCAGCGTCACATGCTTCAATATCTCAAAGTACCTTTACAACACACTCTTGTCTTTATATTTAGTCTTCTAAATAAAGTCTTCCTTCTTGAAGTAAATAATTTGAACCTTTGTAAATTCTTATTTTCTGTTCATATTAAATAATGATACCCTTATGTGAAGATAAAATAATATCACCCTCTTTTGAAAATAATTATAAAATTTCCCTACTAATTAATTCACCATATACCTCTATTTGGATTTTATTTTGAACTTCATCCATTTAATAGATTGCCCATTAAAGATACTTTTGCATTTTGAGTCAGCTCTTATATTTTTTTTAATACCTTTGCATTTCAAACTTTGTTTGTTAAATCTTTTTTCCTCCTGTACAATGTTTGATTCCTTGAATTACTCCTTTTGCAAATTAAGTTGGCTTTGATGATCTAATAGTATGTTTCAAAAGGATCTTGGTTCAAATGTCAACACCTTTAAAAGATTTAATAAAATTTTCTTTCACAAATATTTTCATTTTCATTTAAAATTTATTTCAAATCACCCTCATAAAAGTATCCTTCATTTTCACAATGGATTTCACAATTCCATACCAGTTGTAACTTCCGAGTTTACTATTACCACCTTGACTTCCCATTTACTACGATAAATAACATATCTACCACCGTAACTTCTCGTTCACTACAGTAAATAACATATCCACCACTCGTAACTTCTCATTCACTACAATAAATATGATAAAAGTTTTTTTCCCAAAATTATTTTGACATACAAAGCTTCTTCCAAAATTAAAATTGTTGTTCACCCAGCAATAAAGATTCACCAACATAGTTTGTGATTCAGCAACACAATATGGTCTCCAAAGAAATCAATTCCACCTATAAAATTTATCAACAAAAATAAATCATAATACAACCTACATTATTTCACCATGCTACTATTAATCGGTATTCAAAACAACTTTTACCTTGCTTGCTTTTTAACTCGATTTCCAACGATCCTGAGCTCTCTCTCTCATGTGTCTACAAGAAATGCACTCGCAAAATTCATTTTATGAAGATGGTACATTCTTCCTCCATAAAATTTAAACAAACCACGCCTCCTAAAAAAACGGGGCTCCTTTGTTTCATGTGTATGCGCAAGCAATGCACTCCTCGAAAAATGCATTTTATGAAGCCGGTACATTCTTCCCTCCATAAACTTCAAACAAACCATGCCTCCTCTAAAAAACAAAATCGGTGAGGTATGGAATTTATAAAAAAGCTTAACCTCGTAAGTGAGCAAGTTAACCATGCTCTCATTCAGCATCTCACCACGCTTTGATGCCTCTGTAAGACACACAAGATTGGAAACAAACTGAACAATGTATTAATGAATGTCTCAAAGAATGGTGTACAATACATGACATATAAATACGTCAGAAACCATCGGAGGTCATTTCTCGGGTTTCTTGGACTCTAATAACCAATTACCTAACACAAACTAACGGGGATTAGTTCTCTAACACTTACTTGGATAATCTTTGTAGAAGGTTCCGAGGACTCCGGTAGAAGTTGCTCTGCATGGACTCTAGCAAAGATGTTTATCACTTTCTTGTTTATTTCTGGGTCTCCAAAGACCATCTAGTATAAATTCATGTGGAACTCTTATCGTATGTTTCTTGGGGTTACTCTTCGATAGAATCTTGCATTCGGGGAATAGGGGTACTAAATACAAACCTTTTGGGACTTTCCCTTTCTTCATTTTTTATTTGGGTATTTGGAATTGTAGGAATGCTATTATTTTTGAAAAACAGTTTTATGATATTGATCGAATTTGTCATAAAATTTGTGCATTTTTTTAATGAATACGGTCCTATGCCCAATACAATACTTTGTGGGCACTGCGGGTCATCAATTTTTTGGACAATCTCCGGGTTCTTTGATGGAGTAGCGAATTCTTAGGGAAGTGGATGCGACGCTCACATCTCTCTCCTTGGGAATTTAAATATTCACCTTAATTGGACTTGCGATCCCGGGGAACAAATACATGAGAAAAAGTCACAACGTTGTGGAGGATTTTATTTTGTGCTGAAGGATCCAACCTCGCACATTATTTGTGTTCGATGATTCCAAAGTTACAATTGATTGGACCAACGATTTCTCGAATTCACCCCTGCGCTCTACTTTGAAATTTGAAGTGCGTGATAGAAACTAAAGTCCAATTTCAAAGAGATGCACTTTACTCACATACACGTTCAAAGTCGTGGCGGATTACTCTCTCTAGCGGAGGCTCGCGCCAAATAGACGTTGTTCACTTCAAGGTTTTTTATTCAAGATGCACTACAAAATACGAGACACATTCACAATACTGCGATCTTTCATTTGAAAATGCATAATGATTTTTTTATTAGAATATATGCGGGGAATTCAAATATTTATACTTTCTTACTTTGATCTTTCATTTGAAAATGCATGGTGATTTTTTATTAAAATGTATGTAGAAATTAAATATTTATACTTTCTTTTTCCAAGAATAATGTGGTAATTCTCAGGTGTACACCCTTTTTGGATAATCCTACGTAATATGGGATATGTATTATGTATATATAAGAGATGATAGTTTCTAGATTTTCATACATGATTTTTCCGTTAGACCATACAGAGTCATGTAAACAATTTAAACAATCAATAGAAAAGTGCTTTGTGTTTTCTTTCTTGAAAAAAAAACAAAAAAAACATATATCTGTGTGTTTTCTTTCTTGACACATATATCTATTAAATATATACATGCTCGCATTATTTTTGGGTGCTCAAAAATATAAATATTTCAAATTCCTATCATAAAACACACTCCCAATGCATATGGATGCTTCTAAATCTTCAAACCAAAAATATCCAACACGGGATAAGGCTAAAATGCATCAAAATGAACACTTGATGACCATGAATTTACTTTTAGGTCATGATATATGATATTGGGTGGATTGCCACATCAGGTAGAAACACTTTAACTTACAATTTAATTGGTAAACTTTATTTTGAAAGGGAGCGTTTGGACTTTTTTTTCTTTCCAGTACTCATGCCACATATTAGTGACACTAACCTAATAGGATACATTGATAGTGATGGTGCATTTTATGTTGACACTAGAGAGCATTGTAACATTGGTGTGCATAGTAAGGTAGAAGAGAAGTTTGGTAGGTTTAAGAAAATGGAACGTGATGTCTCATGTTACAATCATTAGATAAGGAAAAACATTGGATAAAGGAAAGACATGATAAGTAATTCTCGTACTTTTAATTCAATTGACATTTTCTATGAATTTAAGATTACAAGTAATCATTTTATTAAGTATGTCATTATTTAATTATATTTGTCATGATTTAATTGCGTTTATATCCTTTTTCATACTTATTTTTTAAAATGGATTGTTACATAAATCATCGATACAATATTTAAATGGACCGTCGGTAAAGGCTTTTGTTTCTTTAAAAATATGTTAAGTTGATATAGCAAATTTAATATTAAATTTGTTGGAATCACGATTGTTGTTAAACCAAAATTCGCAGATTTTTAGTCTCCCTACAATCGCGAGTTAGGATTTACTGAGAGGCGGTTAGTCCATGTCACAAAACACATGGGGAGCATTAAACCTAATGTCCAACAATCTCCCCCCAATCGAGTCGGGTGAGTTTCGAACTCGAGACATGTCAGCTACGATTCACTTATTTGAATCATGATTATCGTTAAACCAAAAACCGTAGGCTTAGTCCTTGCTAAAAATCGCCAACGTAAGAATCCACAAGAAACTATTAGTCCATGTCACAAAACACACGAGAGAGCGTTAAACTCAATATCCAACAAAACCAAGCTTATAAGTTCCAAGTGATTATGTTAACAAACATTTATTTATTTTAAAATAATACTATATATTTTTTATTAATTTTTCTTATTAACTATATAACTTCGAATTTATATATTATTTTTTAAATTATAAACGAAACATTAATATAAAAACCAATTTGGTAGTAATAAATATGAATCCGACATTATGCCATCATTGTTAAGCATACCACGTGAATCTCCATAGTAGTAGATATACTTTATTTTAATACATATTTTACATTGGCTTTGAGTAGATTGCTTTAAATATCATTGTTAAGCACACCATGTGAATCTCCATAGTAGTAGATATACTTTATTTTGAAGTAGTATATTTTTATTTTAATACATATTTTACATTGGCTTTGAGTAGATTGCTTTAAATAAAGTTTAAAATAGTTTATAAATTTGAAAAGATGTAAAATTATAAATATCTAAACATTTAATTGTTGTTTGAATTTATATCAACAATTAAATTAAATTTGTATATAATATTAAAAGTGAAAAAAAAGATGTTAAAGATGTGAAAACAAAATTTATAATATTTCTGTGGCTTTCTAAAATTAAAATCAAATGAATTATTTTATAATTATTTTATAAATTATAAGTTTAAAATTAATTTATAATATTTTGGTGGCTTTTTTAAAATTAGAGTCAATTGAATTATTTTAAAAATTAGAATCAATTGAATTATTTTATAAATTGTAAGTGTAAAATTAATTTTATACTTTATTGATCGAATTTGAATATAGTTACATGACATTTAATTTGATTAGTTGTTATTCTAGTTTGGAATAATATTTTCTCCTTGAATTCTGGCAGGAGATTTATGAATATTCAAACAATGTATTCAACAATGGATTGAGCGTGGTAGGAATTTTTAGGCGACATAACTATATATTTTCTAGGAAATTTGGAGAGCTAGGAATGGACATGTTTTTGAGGGATTTCATATTAACATACACAAAATTGTAAAATTAATTCCATACTCTCTTGATTGACTTTTGAATATATAGTTACATGACATCTAACTAGATCGTTGCTATTCTAGGTATGGAACAATATCTTATTTTCCCTAAACATTCCTGGTGGGAGATTTATGAATATTGAGACAATGTATTCGATGGAAGATTGAGCGTGGTGGGAATTTCTAGGCAAAGCCACTATATATTTTCACGGGGAAATATGGAGAGCCGAGGAATGGACATGCTTTTTTAGGTATTGCGTGATCTACTAAAATTGTACACAACAAATTATTGTTGTTGGAGAATATAAAGAAACCCTCTCAAATAGTCAAGGATCTCTCATAGGTCCATTCCTCATCTCATTCAATACTCAGCCGAGTATTTCGACGGTATTGCTTAGAGAGGATATTGTGGTTGTGGAGTGTGGCTAAGGGTGGATCATTGTCAACATTATAAGATTTCTTGGAACGGAGAGCTCCGACACTAATACAAGGGTATAAGTCCTAGCCCTTTCGGGAGGCTTCTCCGGTTTTCTAGAAGATTGGCGATTGATACTTTACATGTCTATGGGGATTCTCGGTGTCCTTATTGACGCGATGTTGGTAATAGAAATTGTTATCCCCCTCGCCTCAATGGTTGGATATCTCGGATACATCTTCACAGTGGTCTTTCTCGCTGATCACTTTCCAACACATCTACCGAGAGTCTAATGTGATTGCAGACACTCTATCTAAGAAAGGCTTCTCCGAAAGCGATCTTTGGTCATTTGCAATAATTTCACCTAGAGAATGACTTCACCGGAGATGAGGGCTCTATCCCCCTCTCCTAACTTTTACTTCATTAGTTGTCTCTTTCGATTGGTTGATTTTCCGTTAGCAAAATGAATAAAGCTCGTAATGGATATAAATCGATTCTTGTAGCAGAGTTTCAAGCTATCTATGATGATTTTATGTTATTATGATTTTATTTTCCCCACTAGATTCTATTTAGGAAATATTTTGTCAAAATGTATGCCATCATGGAAGCATCTTTTGCGAAGAATGTAGTGGTACATTATATAAACCAACATGTTTTTCCCTTTGGAAAAAACATGGCATCTAACTAGAGAGCATACATGAGAGGTGTTCTATCCTAGTTTTTTAACATAACAATTTATATTAAATCTTAAAAATTATTATTTTAGATATTCTAAAATTAATTAATTTAATTATTTAAAATAATAAATTTGTAATAATAAAAAATTTAATTTATATTTATTTATATTATTTTAGATTCATTTTACTTCGAATTTACCAAGGAGTCAAAAGAAATCAAATATCTTTTCACTCTAAAGAGATTTATATCTCAAGAGATTTGATCCTTTATGAAGCTTGGATGGATCTAGGCTCGTTTAATTCCCCTTTAAATAGGTTATATTCCATATAAATACCATGGGTTTATTTTTATGTTTATTATTATTTCACTTTTATAGTGTTATTTTTATTTTTATTTTATTTCGACCAAGTTAAAACGTTTACATTACATTACGACATCTCTACCATACTGAACTAGAAACCCTCTCGATGCAAAAATTTAAAATTTAAATATGTAATAATTATCAAATTATTATAAAAAGATAATAAAATACTATAAAAAATTTACAAATTTCAAATTTAGTTAAATTTACTTGTAAATAAAAAACAAATATTATTTATATGAAAATTATTTATTAAATTAATTTGTAATTAGTGAGTAAAAATATATAGCTCTTTTAACTTAAAATTTTAATAATGAGATCATTACATGAATGTTTAAAAACAAAAAAATCATATATCAATTTGATATTTAACTCAATGATAATTTTCAAATTATATTATTATTATTATTATTTAAATTTATTTATATTATTATTAAAAAATATTTTAATTTTCTTATTTTATTACTAAAAATAATATCTCTTTAAGATTATGTATTATTGAATGTGGTTTATACGTTTTTTTAATGAATTTATATCATACCCTTCAAGGGTTAAATTATACCCATAAAAAGAAAAAGAAAAAAGATTTAAATAGTTTATTGAGATCCATTCATTTCAGGATTGAATTTGGTGTTACATTTTAAAAATATTTCCCCCATATCCATCATAAAATTTATGTAGGACTAAATGTGATATTTGAACTTTGAACTACGGTTTCTCATAGGCTTCTGCTAAGTTATATCCATAGAGCATTTTATGGGGAAGTTATACCTATTACGAAAAAATAAAATTTAAATATTTTATGGAGATCCATATTCATCTCATCGTTGCAATTCTTATTCACTTATCAATTTAAAAAACATTTCCCATATATCCATAACCAACAAGTGGATGCCATTTATTTTGATAATGTTAGATAGAAAATTTATAACCTATGGAATTAATTTATATTACATTTAATTTAATTTAATTTAATTGCAGTAGTCTAATATTATAATTATTATTTTTCAACATGGTGGGAAAATCTATCATGAAGCGAGTTGTCAAACCAGAGGGTGAGGACAATCATCTATGGGTCTGTTATCCATGAATGCGATCGACTCATCACCGTTATTTAAGGAAAAACCACACCACCCGGAATAACCTCGATGGTGGTCACTGTAAGGGGCAAACTTTCACTCCCGCTAGATGCCCTCCGGGTCTTGGGTCATTAAACTATTTCCTTACATCCGAGGGAAGATGAGATCTTAGCCAAGAAGAAGTTGTTTTAGGGCATAATCAAGGCCTTATATTACAAATAATAATAATTTAATTTTAAAATTTTTGTAATAATAATTTAATTTTAAATTTGTAGCTAAGAAACTCTTTTGTTTATGGAACAAATAATCTTTTTTCATTCAAAGTCAATTTAAGTGTACATACTCCACTACTTATCTTGTGGTTTTTTTTCTTAATGATATTGAATTAAGGCTCTATATGTCTCTCTCTCTATGTGTGTGTGTGAAACATATTAATATAGGTATATTGTATGATATATTAGGGTTTATGCAAGCTATGGAGGTCAATTATCTTGGTGTAGTAGGAGGTCAATGCTATGGATGGGGGGTCTAGACTTGGTTGACAATAGGGAGGATGATCTCATCAAACCTACTATTATATTCCATATTGTAGAGGAAATTCATGAAATTTTTAAAGTCAAGTAGGATTTTAAGGAGGATGAGTTTAGGTCCGATGAAGGATTAGACTATGATATGATACCGTGTAGGTGCTCGAGCGAGGGAGGCATCCATATATACTACGAGGATAGGAGGTGGATGGGCACTCTAATGTCATCTCTTTGGAAGGATATAATGAAAAAATAAATAGTACTTTTCATCTTATTTTAGATGGGAAGATTCATAACAAGGTGGATTTGTTTTACCATGATAGTGATCACATTCCCAAGTACAATAATGTTCAAGTGTAGTTAAAAGTAAAGGAGGTGAAAGGGAGGGATGGGTATACAAGGAAGTGTATTAGAAGCAATTTGAATATGGTAAAATTTTAATGGGGTTGATGTGGCATCTCAATGGTCGTGGAGTTACTGGGAAAGCTCTAATATCAATATTTTTAGGAAAAAGAGGTGAAAGGAGAATTTACTCAAATGTTATGTGGAGGTAGGGTGGTGAAGGATCCTTCGATACATCCCATTCTTCCATCTTCTTATAAAAGGTTGGGTCTTCAAGAATAACATAGATGAAGATATAATTATCAAGCATTAGTAGTTTGGGTGGTCTTTAAGTTTAGGTTTTAGATAGGTGGAAGTCATGGTTTTGCCCTCATTTTAAACCCATGCACATCCAAAACCTATGAGTTTTGCAACATAACCTATCACTTGAGTTGTAGTGAAACAATGATTCTATTACTATAGGAAACCTTCATATAGGGATATTTATATCATTGGAAGATAATTATTAGGCCCAAAAAGTGATAAATCCCTAGATAGGGGTTCTAGTACAATCGATATTCAAGATGGTTTACCTACGAGATAGAAATCATGCAAGGAGAAGACTTTGCTTTTGGTATAAACACTTGATTATTGGAGAGCCCCTTTTTTCCATTGAAAGTATTGAGAAGTTGGTAATGTCTAGAATTAGCACAAAGAGAATATCCAATTTTTGGGGCTAGTATGAGCAAAGAAGAACATGGAAGTAGTAAATTCCTCTAGAGTTGATTGATTTGGACACTCCATAGAGAAAAAAAGTGAGCATAAGGAGTTTGTAATGAGGTTAATGAAATAACCTAGGAAAAAACCATTGCCTCTTGGTGAAGAGGCTCAAGTAAGGATAAATTTCCAATACCATTATCATCAACTAATGATAATGAAAGTTTGAAAAACCAGTGCTTCTTTTTCCTAATCCTCTAGTTCTTGATCCTATAGTTTGATAAGAAAACCATGCATTAGTGAATAAGGGGATATGGGGGTTTGTGCTTTTACAAGGGGTTTTCTTTTTCTTTGTCTAAGATAGTATTTATCTTCCCTAATTAATCGGATAGTTTCAATGATGCCAATTATTAGGGGTTTGAGGTTCAAGGGGTTACCTTAGGGGGATTAAGTCTCCTTAATAAACCTACCTTTTTCATCTCCATATTTCCTACGATCAATGAAGGTTAATAAGGATGATGAAGGAGGAGGAATTGTGTAGGAATTAATAGTTGTTGATTCCAATGTTATCTTGGTTAAGAGGAAGTCCTTTGGATCCAAGGAGAAGATAAAGGAATCAAAAGAAGTAAGAGAGGGTACATAGATGACTATCGGTGGGGTCCTTAGAGCAGGTGAACCATATTAGGATATCATACCATGAATATGCTATCCTTCAATGTAAGAGGGTTAGGGGGATACCATATTCCACAATAGTTCGATCAAAACACCATGCATTAGTGAAGAAGGGGATATTGGGGGTTTATGCTTTTACAAGGGGTGATTTTTTTCTTAGGCTCTAGCATAGTCTTTATCTTCCCCAATTAATCAAGGAGTTCCAATGATGCCAATTTTTGGGGGTTTGAGGTTCAAGGGGTTACCTTATAGGGCTTAAGTCTCCCTAATAAATCTAAAATTTCATCTCCATATTTCCCTACGATCAATGAAGGTTAATAAAGATGACACATCTTCCTCTCTTCATCTCCATATCATCCTCTCTCGACACATCTTCAAATGATTAAATCAAGTCATGTTTTGTGCAATTCTCCATTTATCCATGAATAAGATGCATTGGTTTGAATAAATTTCCTCGAGGAGACAAATAAGAAGGTAAATTCCTTATGGATAAATAATTAGCAATATTTGTAAACCAAGGAGATTTAATAGGTACTACAAAAAATATATTCATCGTGAGATTATCATTTATAGGAACATCCTTATTATAATTTTGGATTCTAGATATAAAATCAACAATTGTATTTTTCTTTACAAGTCTATCCAAAATAATAATATTGAATTCTTGTAATAACAATAACCATCATGTGACTCTACCTTTAGTAATTGATTTATTCAATAAATATATAATTAGAGAGTGATCAAGTGAATAAAAGTTTCATATAATTCAACCTTCGAGGAGTAAAATTTTTACTTGTATAATAAATGGCATAAGGATTCAAATATTTTTGTCCCAATATAGCTCCTAAGGTTGTATCTCAAGCATCAATTGAAATGTGAAAAGGAGATTCCAATTTGGTCCTCTTAAAATGGGTGCTTTGAAAATATTTTCTTTCAATGTTTTCAAAAGAATTTTGCCAGTCATAATTCCAAATGAATTCAAAATCTTTTGTAAGAAATTTGAAACGTGGAGAGGCTATCTTTGTGAAGTTTTTATGAATATTTTGTAATAACCAATAAAACCAAGAAAAAATATAACATCTCTTTAACATGTAGGAACTAGTAATTTGAAAATAACTCATACTTTAGATGCATCCACTTTAATTCCATATCATGAAATATGGTGGCCTAAAACAATTCCTTCAATGAACATCATAAAGCATTTTTCATGACTTAATGAGATATTTTTTTATTTACAACTAATGAAAACTTTTTCCAAATTTTCGAGAGCTTCCTCAAAATAATTCCCATAGACATTAAAATCATCCATTTAAACTTCCACACAATCATTAATTAAATCAGAAGAAAAAAATGCCTAAAACTACCCTTTGGATTGTTGTAAGTGCATTACATAATCCAAAGGGAAGTACTCTGTAAGAAAAAAAGTTCCCCATGGACTGTTAAAGTTTTTTTGTCTTGATCTTCTAGAGCTACTTGGATTTGGTTATATCCACTAACACCATCCAAGAATGAGAAATGATTTTTCTCTCGCAATGTATCAAGGAATTGATCTGCAGAATGGAAGCTGTGAAAATGATATTTTAAGGTAACTTTATTCAATTCCCTATAATCGATGCATACCCTCCATTTTCCATTTTTATTTGGAACAATTACTAATGATGAGACCCATTGAATATCTGATATTGGATAAGAGAAACTCACATTCAAGAGCTTTTGTAAGTCCTCTTTAACGGCTTTCCCTTAGATTTGGATTCATGCTCCCCCGAGGTTGTGGAATTGGTCCGAAATTTTCTTCAATATAAATATGATGCATACAAGTGTTAAGATAAATTCATTTCATATCAGTATATTCCCATGCATATGCAGGAGGGAATTTTCTTGTAACATCTTTATCAATTATTTCTTTTGAGATTCTTCCAGTTATTATTAATATTCAAAGTTTTTTCCAAAAATATTTCTATTAAATAATTGCCAAAAATTTCGCATAGAATGTAAATCCATTTGATGAGATGATAAATATTCAACATTACAATGTTCTTGAAAACCTTAGTCTTGTTCACAATATTAGGAAGAATCATTATTATTCATTATATTTAAAATATGATCTTCTTCATCTATTTGTGAAGTAGCAAATATTGGATGTATATCAAAGTCTTCATTATCATCATCTATCCAAAATTCACTTTATACTTCAATTGTTGTTTTTTAGCAGGTGATATAGTGTGAATTTATTAGTACGATTTCCATCAGAGATAAACATATCACCATATCTACAACTTATTAAAGCATCAACCTGTAGCTAACCATGGTCTCCCTAGAATCAATGGATGTCCACCTAAATTATTCTTGGGAGATAAAATCATAAATTCAATAGGATATTCCCAAGAATCTAAGGATATAGATACATCTTCTAACACACCATCTGGTTTGATAATAGATCTATCTCAGTTTACTATAGTAATTTTGGTGTGTATTGAAGATTGAAAGTTTTTAATTGATCCATAGTTTTTTTTACTCATGATATTGATAGTGCTGCTCCTAAATCACTCAATGTGTTTGGAATCTCGATACCAATAATGTGTGTTTTTACAATGGGACTACCTGGATCTAGATATTTCTGAATTCTTGGTTTTATCATCATAATATGTGTAATTTTCTCGATTAACTAGATTTTTTTCACTTTTCTTATTTTTTATTGTTTTTTAATGCTTAGCTCCCTAATTGTCCTTGCAAATATTGGTATTTCCTTTATAGCTTGTAACAAAGGAATTTTAATGCAAAAAAATCTTTAGTTCATCTAACATGTCATATTTAGGAAACACAATTTGTTTTTCTATTCCTTTGGCAATTTTTAGCCTTTTTAGAAAAAAGGTGGAATTTGAATAGAAACAGAAGGTTGTTATGCAACGAGAGTTGATTTTATTGAAGTATAATTAGAATGTACTGGGGGTGTTTTATTTTTGAGGAATTTCTTCTTGATTAAGAGATGTTTCTTTCTCAAGAAGTTCATCCTCTTCGAATTCTTGAATAACAATGTGATGGTAACTTATTTTCCAAAACTCTACCAAATCTAAGTTGGAAATTATTTAGATGTAATGGAGTTATCATGCAAGCTTGGAAATTTTGACCTTATATATTGTAAACAAGTTGTGAATTTTTATTATTCGGATTTGGAAGTGGTTGAGTAGGTAGTTGATTGGTTTTTTTGGGGGGTATGATTCAGGGTGGTAATGGAAGTGGTTGATTAGAAGGATGAGTTTTAATTTGAGATTGTGGAAATGAATTTGATTTAGGAGGATAATATGGAGGTTTATATGGAATAAATGGTTGTTGAAATTGATTATACTAGGGATTTCTAGGGAGGGTACTTCCAACCTTGTGTCCATCATGGATTTTGAGGTGGCCAATTTTTCCAAGGCATTGGGGTATTCCAATTGTTCGAGTTTTTTTCATATGATTGGTATTGAGGATTAAGACCTTGTACTACATTTGGTTGTTGTGGTTTCCATGGTATTTTACCAATAAAACAAAGTGACTCAACTTGACTTATTTCAGCTTCATTTCACAAGACTACTTTAAGTCGAGGGATTGAAGGGAATTCCTTTGTGTCATGGGTTTTCCGAAAAGATAGCACATATTTATACACTATGAAGAGGAAATTCTCTTAGAGCATGTTTCTTTCTACATCTAGGACAAAAAATTGATAATGCAACATTTTCAGCTTTTTTTCTTATTTTAAATCTTAAGGGTATATAGTTTTTCACCGAGACTCCCTAGAATATATCTTTTGAATTTGTCAAACAAATTTCCTATTTCAACTCTACTTACTTTCCCAATTTCAGATTTATTGATCGTATACATTACGGTGTCTCTTGGATTTTTCCTAGCTCTAGCCTTACCTCTTGAAATATGTGTACACAGCTTCAAAAAATTTGTCTAAATGACAACTGAAAAACATCTCCTTTTCCAATTAAATTGAGAATATCTACCCACTCATCTCTAATGGATTTTAGAGAAAGAGATTTCAAAGTTTCATCATCTAGATTATGCATTATCCATTTTAACGTTATAATTCAACCAAATCTTCAATATTTTCATCCTCTTTTTACATCGTTTTAAAGAATTCAATTTTTAAGGTTATGAGGCATATAATAATCTTTTTTTATTTTTTCTAAGAACACATATTTCATTTCTTCCCATGTTCTTATGGTATGTGTTCCTAATCCCATAAACCATTTAAATGTTTTGTCTTTAAGAGTGGTCGGAAAACAATTTTAATTTTTGAGAATCAAGAAAGTAGTCATAAGACCTACATAAGATGTCAAACTCAAAAAGAAATGTTTCATGATCTTCATGTCTTATTCCATATAAATTAGGGAGGATGGAGGGTGAAGTATTATTCATTGTGGGTGCATGGAATGTTCATCTAAGATGGGAAATCCAAAAAGGTTTTGGTTCTCCTCTACCACCTCTTAAGCCTCTTCCTCCACCTTCTCCTCTATTTCCTCCTCTACCTCTTCCTCCTCCAATCCTAAGGTCACCATTCACATTATGTAATTCTCCCTTACCCTTCTCCCCGCCATTGTATATTCCTCGGAGCTAATATAAGGTTCTATAATTGAATTTTCTAGTTCCTACTCTTATTCTTCTACCAATGGAAGGATAAAATAAGTCTCTCATTCCTCTTCACTAGGGACTTCCAATTCTTGTCCTAGAAGTTGTTCTCTAGTTGAATATAGAAATATTACTCCTTCTATTGGGGATCGCTAGTACAAAATGACTAATTAGTTACTAAAAAAAATGACCAAAATTTGCATATAAACAACTAATTTTCGATCAGTGACCAATAATAGCTAATTTACAGTGATCTTATAACGCGACCACCTTTTAGTAATTTTTAGCTTAGTCATTAATTAGTTGTTTCAACATTATGTCTAGTAGTATATTTAGTCATTAATTTAGTCGTTAATTGTCACAATTAATGACAAAATATATAACAAAATATATTGATCACTTGAGAAAACCAATTAATGACCAAAATGTTGGTCGTGTTATAAGATAGTGTGAATTGGTTACTAATAGTCATATATATGCAAAGTTTAGTCATTGTTTGAAACCAATTAATGACCAAATAAATATGACTAAATTTTGGTCGTGTTATAAGATAATGTAAATTAGCTACTAATAGTCATATATATGCAAATTTTAGTCATCATTTGAAACCAATTAATAACCAAAGAAATATGACTAAATTTTTGGTCGTGTTATAGGATACTCGTAAATTAGCTACTAATAGTCGTATATATGAAAAATTTAGTCATTATTTTTTAATCACAAATTTATCATTTGTAGTAGTCATTTATATTTTTTTGGTAGTTTCATATTCACTATATTAATGACTACTTTAGTAGTTTATATTCATTTCATTTACTTTCATTAACAATTATTATAAGAAACTAATTTAGTCGTATATTCATTTTATTGGTGTTCATTAATAAACATAAACTACTAATTTAGTAGTTTTAGATTGATTTTATTTGTTCATTATAAATCAATAATTAGTATGGTTTTTTCGACTAGAACGGCATACAACGTACATGTTCATATAATATGAAAATGCAAAGTTACATATGTTAATTACAATAATAAATAATATCAAGTGCAACTATACATAATTTCAATCACATAAATTATATTATATAAAATGTCAAGTATTACAATATGAGTTTCCAACTTAATATTGGTTGGAGTACAATTTACATATGAAATATTGTTTCATCACTTCAAAATATTATCATCATGTTGCCAAGGCATTGCAAGTGAATTAAAAAACTCGAAGACTTGACCATCAAACTCTATGTGTGTCTCTTATGCAAGATTTGAATCTACAAGTACAACTAGACCAATTATGTTCTCTCTCTCTTTAATTTTCATTTTTTCACTTCAGTGTTATTACGATCATATTTCTTCAATTCCCGCTTCTTACCATCAATATTGAGTTCCTTTTCTAAAAAAAGAAAGAAGATACAATGAAAAAATATAAGACAGGGAAAGATGATGAGCACTGGAATATAAACTAAAGTATACTATAAAGTATTTTTTATGATATATTCCTCAACATCAACAATATTGTCAAATCCATTTTCCCCCATAAAAGCAAGAAACTTGAACTAATCTTCTACAGCTAGGAAATAATGGCTTCTATGTGGCCAAATGACCCGTATAAATAAAGCAAATAAAATGTCACCATAGAAAATAACACCTTAGTAAAATTAGTATTCAAAATTCAAGGAAAGATTAGGCACAATCATGCCAACTAGTTACATGCTAAAAATATCAAGTTGTAGATTACTTATACAATGTGGGAGTGCAAAACAAAAAATCCTAGAAAATGCCAATTTAAGTCTAGAATAAAATGAAATGAAGTAAAAAAGTATACAATAATAGGATAACCTCATATACATGTATATAATTGGATAATGTAGAACACTAAGTGAATAATTCCAGTGGCTAGAGGTCAATGATGCCAAGAATTCCCAAGTATGATGAGAATTTCTTCGGATAAGAACTACTATTTGGGTCCATTATCACACATGCATATGCCAACTAGTGTATTTCATATTATTAATGTTTTTCTTATATTTATGGATCACTACAATATAAGTTCATAAATTGCAAAGACAATTCCCTTCCCATTGTGTTCCTCACCCTGTTGTACAATATATTAGCTATGATTTGGAGAAAAATTACAACATTGAAATATGTAACAATCACCACTAGTAATCCCCCCAAAAAAGGTTTATTTTTGGAATGTAACTTTCGAGTTCCAGTTTCTATATGATTCTTGAATGGAAAATCACACCGAATTCCAACACCAAACTTCCAATTTGAGGGAACACATGTGGCCATCCTCAATCACTCAAACTAAAAAACATTAGTGATCATTATAATGAAAAGATAAAATAAGATTAGTTTTGATCTGCTTTTGTAGATTTACATGCAAAGCACCAATAGTTTTCCCATATTTAGCATACTCGTAATTTCCAATATATAACACATTGATTGATCTTTTACAACAAATACTTGATTCAATACAAACAAGAATTTAAAATTTTGCAGCAATACCACCAATGTTTGTTCCTCAATTACACTACAAGAAAAATGACATTGGTGAGGGTCGAAAAATGTCACCATAAGCTCATTGGTGACGATCAAAAGAGCCTCCGTCGCCAAAAATTGAACGTCACAAAAGGTGGCGTCACCAAAAGTATAGGTGTTGTGGTGACATTCAATGTCTATTACTAATAATGGTTTATAATGAAGGATAGTGGCCATCACCATTTCATGTGGGAAATGGTGATGGAACTTAACCTTTGTCGCTAAAAAATTGAACATCACCAAATGTGGCGTCGCCAAAAGTATAAGTGTTGTGGTGAAATTCAAGGTTTGTCACGAATAATGATTATAATGAAGGATAGTGACTGTCACCATTTCATATGAAAAACATCGATTTATGGTGATGGACCTTTCATGGTTATCACTATTGATGCATATATATGTCGGCGTTCATTTACCATCACCATTTCATATTTTGGTGATTATCGAAAAATGTCACCATCAACTCATTGGGGATGGTCTAAAGAGTCTCTGTCACTAAATATTGATTGTCTCCATTCCATATATATATTAGGGCATGATGGAATCAAACATCCGACCTTCTGCTTGTAAAACAAGTGTGGTTCTATTGTGCTTACACCCTTTAAAGAATTAGACTTTAAAAAAATAGATCTTGAAACTTTATAAATTGTAAATTCTATAAATTTCAATAAATTATAAAAATTTGCAAAGTCTTGGAAACTATTTTACTAAACAAGAAAAATATGATCGAAGTTTGTACTTAATGGTTATGGAAGTTATGAAAAGTGAGTGGAGGGAAAAATAGTCATGTATAAGATACTCAATATTTTCAGTTAAATACTCAATTAGAAGTGAATCTTTAAATAAATTTATAGCCTATAAATGACCTACAATTATCAAATATGAAATATGCAATTACACCAAAGATTTATTTCGCACCTTGTGAATCATGTAAATATGTTGTGATGACATAAAAATCTGCCTCTAAAGAATTGATTTCCATGCCAAAAAGCCAAAAAAATGAGTATATATGATGCAATTATAAATAATGAACTACATGTTTGAATCCTACTGGCTATGGGGTCTAGAAAAATAATTAGGAGTGGTTCTCATTATTAATTAATTAAATATATCAAAATACAACAATCAATAACAATGATCCTGAAACGTAACCACTAAATAGATGTTAAAAACTGTAAGTACAAAGTTTGGCTAATATATGTTAGACCAACAAAATATCAAAGGGGCATTGATACACTTCCAAATCCACACCAAACATGAGTATCCAAAGATGTAATTGCATGGATACAAGGAAAGAACTCTCTACCTCTCAATGATAACTATGTCCTCCCACAAGTATTTCAACTAGCAAAGGGGTGTGAAGACAAGCACCTCAAAGTAAAAAAAGCTACACATTACAAAAACACACTTCTTCCCCCCTCTACCCTTATAGAATAGATCTAGGGGAAGAAAAAAAAATATCCATAGAGAATAGGATTAGAGTGGGAAAAATAAAGATGATAATAAAAAATAACCAACAACGAAAATCTACTAATTTTAACATGTTTAAAGTACATTAAACAAAGATGACATCCATAGTACATTAAAGTGACATTGGTCAAATTTTGGATTGGTCAATTTTCAACTATCCACAGTGCCACCAATCTAATGAACTGTGATAGGATATTTTCCCATTAATGGAGTAGCATGTTTAAATCTCACACTTTTCTTGATAACCATTGTCTTTAACAGACAACCATGCATTGTTCTAGTGCATAATTGCAAAACATGGACATAAAAGTGAGCAAGTCCAAAAGCTCAATCTACCTTAATAGAGAAAAACAAGAAATCAAATCTTACGTACAATGTACCAACCATTGAAATGATAGGAACATGAAAGAAAATGTCATGATACTTCTCATCAAGGACAAAAAAAATCATATCACCTGCAACGATGAATTTATAAACATATTTAAGAAAATGGTGTTAATACACTAACTATAGTTGGTTGGAAAAAATAAGTCAAGTATATATGTAGTTGGTTGGAAAAAATTCATCCTTGAGGAAACCAAGCCTATAATAAAAAAATTAACCATTAGAGAGTACCATTTATATATGGGTTTTTTCATGTGGTGGGTCACTTGCACTTAGCCCAATATTTGAGGAAATAACCAACCAATTGAGGGTGCATAATTGTTTTTTGTTTAACTATATTAAATAGATCATCTAGTAACTTAAAGAATTTCCTTCATCCAACCCATGTATCTTTTCCAATAGTTCTTGGACCTTAAAATCATCAAGAAAATAAGCCAATATGATTAGAAAAGGAATTTTTTAAGAACCTACCTCATTGGGGGTATAAAGGGGAAACCGGTGCTACAAAAAAAGACCATTATTCTTGAAGAACCATGGAACCCCCATTGTACTCATTTAAGATACTCCTGTAGTTGAAATTCCAATCTGAAAATGCCTTTCCCTTTATGTTCAAAGATAAAATATTCCCTTTACAACTCTTTTTTGAGGTAGATATGCATATTGTCATTCCATCACATAAGGCGGAAATGCCACTCCATTGAAATTTCCAATTAATGTTCTTGCATGTGCATACATGCAAATAATATCTCCTCAACCAAGGCCTCCAACATGATTAACACACTAAGGTCATAGATTTTCCTAGGGAGACTTGATATCTTATCCAAGTTGATACACAATTGTTTTAGAGGGCTCATAGGAGACCGAACTGGATCTTTTATTAGCAACTTTAAAGAAGCAAATAATTCCTTCAAGGCTTAGGGAATATTGACCTCTTTTTTTCAAGTAATCCCAAAACCTGTTGTCTATTACAGATCTGCACCTACCTCCTAAATAGATCTATTAGTATTATGAGTTTATTAAACAAAGAAAACTAATTTGAAAATAAATAATTTGAGATTACTCCACACCCACCCCATCACCACCTAGTCACATAGCAAAACTAAAGCATAAGAAAAACATAAACAACTATGTGCCACATATCTGTGGTTCTAACTTATAATTTTTTATATTGAATTTAACTTAAAAGAATATTTAAAAAACCCTTGAGATATTATAGATTATGCGTTGAGCAAACTTGTTGAACAACTTCTAGACAATATACCACACTCTTTCTTTCAATTTCCCTTTTACTACAAAAACAAGGGATATGTAGGGAGACCATAGTTTTGGAATTTCTACTAAATCTTTGTAACATCTTATAGATGTTCCCCTCAATATTTGTTTCTAGAAACCTACTAGTCAAGCATTACCAAAAACGATAGTTTCAAACATTTTAACTATATACTTCTTTGAAGTAAATTTCAAAAATATAGATGTTACCCATTCTATTAGATGGGTGAATAACAAATTTAGTAGTATTTTATATATACTTCAAAAGATGTTCTTCTAATTTTTAACAATGCATTCATAGAATATTTCCATCACTGAAAATATAGAGATGCTTCCAAGTTTCCTACCAATGTAGAGAAATAAGTCTTTTCGTGGATAAAAGTATTTGATTTGGGCTTCCATATCATGAGTGAATGATTGTGGCACAGTTTATAGTCTCAAGGTTCAAGAACAATAATATACTTGTTAGCTTGTTCAGCTGAAGAGCACTCAATCATACATGTCATGTTGTAGGAAAATAAATTCCATTGCTTAAAAGAATAGGCTTCTATGTCTCCACAAAAGGAAAAGTACAAAAGTTCTTAAACACCAAACTACAAAAACGTTATAAGCCACAAATCTCTCTGTATATTCAGTTGAAAGAAATGAAATATTTTTAAATCTTGGAATCTTAGTGTACTCTATGTATTTGAGAATAATACACAAAGAAGAGAGATTGCAAACTATGGTATTATGCTCCTAAGAAGTGAACTCACAAAAAAAAACAAAAAATACGTTGAGGGTTTAATGCTCATGGAAAAATACTCAACAAACCATGGGCCATCAATGCATCACTAAAATGAGCTATCTCCAAATGTGATCAAATGCTTACAATAAGTTGGCTGCATGCAGTGATTTCTCAATAGTTTCTGAGACAACCTTATAAACCATTATTATGGTCTATGGATCTGGGTGAGAAATCAACCATACTCATTTAAGAAAATTAATGTTCAAATGAAGATATCTTCAGAAGGAAAATTTCCTTCTTGTAGAATGTCGAATTAGGACAAACTGAGGCAAAAAGAAATTAGGGTTTTTTTTACTCACCACAAAATAATATTTTACAAAAATTATGTAATAAAATTATCTGCAAGTAAAAAAATCCAAGATGTAGGATTTGTGCACGGAACCTCAGTGGGGATATCAAGATGTAGGGTTTGTGCACAAAACCTCAGTGATATCAACATGCAAAAGGTTCTCTGGATCAAAATCTCCCCTCGCCATTGTAGCAGCTTTGATGTCTCGTTTCTTTCAATATTTCTACTTAAAATAAATGATTTAATCCCGGTCATTACAAAAAACACAACAGCAAAACATCATGGCATCGTTCCAATCATTCTCTTTTTGAAATCTTGACAAAGAGACGAATTATCATATTTTTTCTACGTAAAATATTGGGGATTTGTAGAGACAACTTAAAATAGAAGTTCAAATACATAAATGTACCAAAATAATATAACCTATATATGGAGAAACGTAAGAAAATGTTAATTATGTTGAGCTCGTGAGGGAGCAAAACTATCTTAATATGAAAACTTTTTAACACACTTCAGAGTTGCCAACTTCAATGTCCACAAAACAATGAAAAAGCTTAGTAACAACGTCAAGAGGTTATAGTGTTTTGATAGCTTCGCTAAATTTTTAGGAGGGAAAATGGAAAAAAACACTATTTATCAAATTTTTAAATAATAAAAAATAAGGATTTTAAAATTGGAAGTACATTTGCATTAAACATTTCACTGAACAAGCATGATTATGGTAGATATCAAGTAAAAACTTACACAGGTAAATATTTAACATTTTTAATCTAATGTCGCCCTATTTAAAAATCAATCTAATTATTATTATATATAAACACACTATAAATTTAAAATATAAAGAGGGTTGCAGACACTAAAAAAAGGGGTATGGTAAATAAATATAAATATAAATAAACTATGGTAAATAAATAAAACCACTTTTTATATTTACTCCATATACCTCTTTATATTTAAGGAAACTCAAACAAGAGGTTTTATTTAGGTGAAGCTTATGGGCAAAATACCATTTTAATACCATGGGCTAAATACCATGGGCCAAATACCATATTTATAAAAGATGTATGGTAAATAAATAAAAATATATCAGATTAGAAATCAACATCTAATTATATACCAAGCCTATGGGCCAAATACCATGGTAAATAATAGAGGTATGGTAAATAAATAAAATATAAATAACCAGAAATATGGTAAATAAATAAAACATCTTTTTATATTTACTCTATAATCCTCTTTATATTTACTAACACTAAAAAAAAGGATTTATTTAGGTGAAGCCTATGAACCAAATTCCATTGGCCACATTATTATTAATACCATGCAAAAAAAACATTATTACCCCTAATATCAATATTAAAAGATTAATATTAATATTATTATTAATTCTAATATTCATATTAATATATTATAATATTAATATTATTAAATTTAATAAAGTTGGATTAATACAATAATAAATTTGTTATATTATAATAACTCTAGATATATATGAGAAGGGAGAACAAAGACACAGAGTGATAGAGGTGGAGAGATAGGGGGAGTAACAAGGGAGAGATGGAGATAAACTGAAGGAGAGGGGAGAGAAGGAATGGAGAGAGAGAGGGGGAGAGGAGCGAGAGAGGTAGAGAAGGGTAAGAGAGGGAGAGAGCGGCACAAAGATGGAAGGGGGAGAGAGAGGAGGGATATAGTGAGAGGATTAGAGAGAGAGAGAGAGAGAGAGGGAGAGAGAGGAAGGACGAGAGAGAGGACTTGAGAGAGAGGAACCAGTATCATAGAAGAAAGAAGATTTGACCAAATTACTCTATAGGGAGATGGGAGATAGGGACACCCTACCTACCCAAGTAAATTTCTAAACCAAATGTGGTGTAATCGTCTGTAATGGTGATCGATTATATGAGGCGAGGAATTTACAAGGAGGCACTGGATTTTTAATGTGATATGCAAAAAACAAGTACCGAACCTACCCATTTCGCATTAAAAAATGTTCTCTCTGCATGTGCTAATTTGGTAGATTGGAACATGGCAAAGGAGTCTTGTTTTGTGATCACCCCCCCACAAGGATTCGCCAATTGTGAAAACACAACACTTATGGTTGCATCTTCTAGATCATCATCACTTCCACCAACACCTCATCCAATAATGCTAGTATAAAAAGTCTCAGGCTCTGGGCAGCACAAAGGAACATAATGCATATGCCCTCAATCTCTTCTACATACTTGTAGCTCTCCTCCAAAACCAAAGCCACTAGTGTTGTGTGTTCACTTGCCCTGAATATTGTGCAAACATTTTGAGGTAAGGAACTGTTGCAACAAGGTATGGATCCATTATGTGTCATATCCACTACCAAGAGAACATGTTCCAAACAATAGGTAAATTCTCACAACTATCCCTCTATGGATGTTTAGAACTCCAAAATTCCACATGCTCATTAATGAAATCTATAAATTGATAACTTTCGTATAAGACTTGAAGTCATACTAAAATTGGACCTAAAGGCTCAGGCTCTGAGTAGCGCAAATGAACATCTGCAAAATGATTTATACTATTCTCATCTAGATCATTTTGCATGGATATCTCCTGGAGTTGAAATGCATATTCCAGGTTCCATAGAACATCTCCCATGGAAGGCTTTTTGATGTCCTTCTCTTCCAAGAAATTTTTTACAGTCTCCCTAAATGTTTTCAGAGAACCAGGATTGATGGTCCCAACAAGGTGAGGGTCAATGATTTTTTCAAGCTTGCCCTTTTTCTGCCAGTGCATTTCCCACTCTGTTATATTAAATTGTTCTATGGGACCTCCAATAACACTACTCTAAAGAATACGCATCATATTTCTCTGTCAGTTGCAACCTTCTGAAGTATTCAGTATCAAGGTAACCAAGGGCCAAAACTACCTTTCATTGCAATACTTACATGAGTATGATGCAGAGTGGATCCAGTCTTTGAATGTCCAAAGTCGCCACCTTTTCATGTGAGCCTGTTATCGTGAATATCTCTAACATTATATAAGCGTAGAGGATTCATGACAAGGGAATCAGATTGCAAGATTGACCAGATACTGGAGCTTCGTTAGTATATCGCCAGTCAAACAGTTTTCCAACAAGTCGAGGGAGTCTAAATTGGTGCAGTTGAAAATGAAAGGAAATATTTTTCTGCCGAGGCCAAATCCCATGACGCTAAGCTTGAAAACCCTCTCATTATTGCAGGGCATGCCTTCGAGCTTCGAGATGGTGATGTTGCAAGGGTTTTGATTTTGTCTTTGATCCACGATCACACCTTCGAGCTCTAAGATGGTGACATTGCAAAGGTTTTGATCTTGTCTCTGGTCCATTGCATGAGCTTGGGTCCATAAACCTGCTACCCTATCGAGTTAAGGGGCGTTATTAGTATTTGGTGAATAAATATCGATAGAGAAATGAAATTATGGAGACATTGGCTATCATACATCTTTGGTTGCCTCCGTCAATGTATCAATGTCTTCGATCCTCCAAAAGGAGCCTTCTTCCATTCTTTCCTCCAAAACCAGGGTTTATTAGTGTTGCCATATATGGTAATAAACCCCATTCTTTGTCACCCCCATATGGAAATCCAAGCTGTCAAACACAAATGGGAAGCTCTAGCTCTCCATCACTGAGGGTTATATGGCATGTCTTGTAACTGTGCAAAGAATCTTCTTTTCAATATATTTCCAGATGGTGGTATGATGCATATATCCCATTTAATGTTGCTCGCTCACCTTATTACCAAGCTATGTGAGACTCTATTATAGATAAAGGAAAGGGCTTCAAAGTCCCTACTATGCATGACTTGAGGAGAGAACTTTTGCAAAAAGAGATTTACTACTTTGATTATTAATCAAATATAAAACCAATAATATTGTTTTATTTAAAGCTTAATTTGATACAATCATGTAAATTATGTATTAAATGAAATAAATATATTTGTTGGTACAATTCTCATATAAATTGATAAAACTAAACACATCTATCCATTATTACACAATAAACCAAACTTAAATATTTTGAATTATATATTTATAATCATTAATAAAGGTTTATATATTATTAAAAAATTAAATAAAGTTCATACCTAAACAATTAACAAAATTTCACAATACCATTAAAAATTAACCAAAGTTCATATCAAATAATTATTAAAAGTTATACACCATTAAAAAATAAATTAAGGTTCATATCTAAATTAACAAAGGTTCATACAATACTCCCCGATGGGGGTGAGGTTTGAGCAATGCGTGGAATCTGTCTCGCATGAGTAAATACAAGTGGAGCGAGGGAGAGTGACGGTACTCCTGATCCCTTCACCATAACACATGCAACGGGAGAGGTACTGGCTTCATGTTGGCAATCTGTGTGAAAAATAATTGTGCATTTGAGTTCGGAGGTGCTGAAAGTGAGGGATGGTACTCCCGGTCCCTTCACTATAATGCATGTAGCGGGAGAGGTACTGGCTTCACGTTGGCAATCCATGTGAAAAATAACTATGCATTGGAATTCAGAGGTGGTGAAAGGATAAGGCGAGGGAAGATGAGGGAGCCTGAAATTCGACTTCTCACTCTAGTTTGGTGTTGGTCCTAGTAGTGGCCTTTGGAGAGGAAGCGTAAATGTCGCAGGAAGGTTTGCAGAGGGAGTGACTTGTGTGTGCTTTTCGTGGGCATTTGTTGGTGTGGTGTGCTCAACTGGTCCCTGCTGCTCAGTTTATTAGCCATTATTTGTGTCTGGGTTGAGAATAGGAAGTTGAAGGGATCTGAGCTCACTCATTTCCATTTCTCTTGGATTTTGGTGAGCTTGGTTTTCGTGCTAAGAGAGGAAGCTAGAATCTCCACTCCAGGAAACCTCGAGGGTGTTCACGGAAAGCTAGTTTCTTTTCCCAATTTTGTGCCCTTCGGTGTGGGTGCGATGGTGTTTGGTGGATTAGTGTGTGGTCTCTGTGTGGATAATTTGGAAGTTTTTCGTTCCCCTGGGAGAAGTTACGCTCAAGCATTAGCTACTATTTCATCGTTTGTTGTTAAATTTCCTGTGTTGCTTTGGTGGATGATGGTATTTCGTTTTCCTGGTGGTGTCGATACTTACCTGGTAGTGGGAGATGGCTCTCTGCTTCCCTGCGGTGGTGTGCAACGATATTTGGCTTCTTTGTTGGTGGTGTTTGTTTTCTATTGGGGGGGGGGAGATCCCAGATTTGGACCTCTACACACACAAGTTCAACTTGATGAATTATGAAGCCCTCGGTGTGGTGTGGGCATTCTCCCTTCCCTGTCGTCCATGGCCATGTGGGGGTGGAAGACTCGGAAATAATCATGGTGGCTCCACGCCAGGGTAGAAAGACTGTAGGGCGTGCATGACTCACTAATGTGGGTGTGCATGGGGGTCATGGAGGAGGTAAGTAGGGGGGTATCATGGGTGTGGGTTCGAGGGTTCAAAAGCAGATTTGTTAGGGCAGAGGATCTCGTGGTGGAAAGGGGAATTGTGGGTTTGATTGATCTAAGGTAAATGAGGGGCAGGTTATCCATCATTGCTTCCTGGAGAACTTTCATGCACTTATCAACATCCTGATGGAAAGAGTGGACACAACTGAGAGATTTTGTCATGAGGAGCATGTAGAGAAGATGGAAACATTGGAAAGAATGCACTACTTACAGTGCTAAGTCCAGGAGAGACTGGTAGTTTTTTGGTGAGGCCAAAATCAACTCACTGAGAAAGTAGAAAAGTTGGAGACTTGTTTGGCGCACTTTGAAGGGCACATTAAGTATGACTTTTGTCCTCCACCACCTAGAGGAACAACCCTAGACAAACCTGCATCCATCACATTGGATGACTAGTATTCTATTTATTGTTCTTTATGTTTTATGTGTTTCGGTGCCTCTGGCCCAACTGTTTATGGACAATGTCCCTAGTCTCTCTTTTGTATTTTTGTCATCTGGTGCAAATTTTGGTCAACAAACACAATCAGGGTTAGATCACCTATTTTGTAAGCGACTATATGTACTCGTTTCTTCCTACATGAATAGAACATTGACTTTAAAAAAAAACAAAGGTTCAAACCTCATAATAAAATTAATTAAGGTTCATACTTAAATTAATAAAGGTTCATACCTATTTACTAAATATGTATATAAATATATATTTTAGGTTTATCTATTTAGTATTTATCAAATTTGAATATGACAATTTAATACTGGATTTAAATGAACTCACACATTTAACATAAGCAATGTTATACTTATCTATTTATTAAATGTAAATATAAATATTTAACCTTAGATTTAAAACAACTCACGCTTTTAACATAAATCAATGAAGTTTCAAAATTAAACTTTATGGCCAAAGATTAAATATAAATATAAATATTAATTTGGCTATCTAAATATTACATTTACTAAAATTATAATGAAGGCATTAGTGTAAAGTCAATAGATGATACATGCAATTATGTTAATTGTAGATGAATCCATCTGCAATGTTAAACTTTCGAGACAAAAGGGTATTCAAAATTTTAACATTGTAAATTCAAAGACCACTTTGTCTCTAAATTTTAACATTGTAGATGGATTCAAAGACACCTATAGTGAAATGTAACATTTTGATACCAAAATTACATTTTTCCATTTATGGAGTGACACAATTAAAAATTACTGACATAAATGACTAATTCATATACTACTCGTACTTTTTATTTGGTCATATTTTTATTCTTGGACTATAATAGTCATTTATATTAATCATTACTAATTTTTCACTTATTATCTAGTCATATATTTTAATCCTAAACTAAATTAGTCATTTAAGTTAGTCGCTCTGAGTTTAGTCACTTATTATCTAGTCATATATTTTATCCCTAGACCAAATTTTTCATTTAATTTAGTCGCTTTTAGTTTAGTCATATATTATCTAGTCGTATATTTTATTCCTAGACTAAATTAGTCATTTAGGTTATTCATTTTTAGTTCGGTCACTTAAAATTGCTCAAATTTAGTTGTAATTCACTTGAAATAATTGCGGTGACTAACGTTTTTAGTCACCTAGTCATTAATTACATCATTTTTTACTAGTGGAATTCTGAATGGAAGTCAAAATTTGGCTTTGTTAATGTTCAAGCATAGTGATGTTTTCAATGAGACCTTTCAAAAGGATGCATCAAATAAACAATATGATTTCATTGAAGTTGCTAATTTTTGTAATAAGATGTTTCAGGGCTCTAACATGTTGCCTTTGAAAAGAGGTAAGAAAGATGAGAAAGATTTGCAGAAGTCCACATCAGTTTTGAACAATGATGGAAACAAGATGTCTATACAAGAGAGTGCAAAGGTCAAAGAGAAAGCACCAAAAAAAATTGAAAAAGAAGGCATAGGTTCCACAAGTACTTGTTTTTGGTTTCAAAATGGTACATGGAAATGGCGAAAACACTTGGTCAAAATTCAACGCAAGTACAAGGCAAGACAAGCTAAAAATTGCCATGTCGACAGTGTTCGAGGTGAGACAGTTTTAAAGTTTCCGTTTATTGATGACCAAGATGGAAAAATGTTCGTTTCTTCAAGGGAAATTTGTTATTCTAAAAATTCTGGAAAATTGTAGCATGATGGTGTTTACAACCACAAGACAGGATCTCCATAATCAAGGAAAAATATTAGTTTTTTATGAAAGCTCAGATTGTTGAAATTAGGGAAATTCAAGTAGATTGAGACTTGAAGGGTGAGGGAATTGTACCCTCATCCACATGTTCAGTAATGAAAGATATTTTGGGGTCCAAGAGGCTTCCAGTGGCGAGGAATGATCAGGTGCTCATATTAAGCTCAAAAATAAAAGTTCTCTGAATGTCACAAAACCTAAACGACCACGTAGTGCTCATCGTTCTGAATCCGGCACAACTCCTTTCACGTGAAATGGAATACGTATGCTCCCAGAAATTATTTATGTTCACTTTGCTGACTATTGACTGGTATCATCTGGTATCACCTATATCGACATCTGGTATCACAATATACGAGGTTGTGTGCAGAAGCAAATCATGTTGTTGGAATACATTCCTACAAAGGAATGAGATGCATATATTTTGACAAAGGATTTTTCAAGAGGAAAATTTGAGTTCCATCGAGGCAGGATTGGGGCATCAGATAATCCATTTCTTGCTGAGAAGGAGTGTTCAAAATGCAACAAGAAAATATCGTGTTGACTTTGCCTTGGTCAAACTAGATTAAAAATTCAAATTTCAATTGCAGTAAAATACTTGGAGGTACTTATCTGAGGTGAAATGGAACTTATCAGTCAGTTAGGTTAGTTAATTCAAGTTGGAGGCACTGAAGTTATTTTTAGTATTATTCATTGCTAATTTCTAGCAATCTATTTCAGCTAATTTGAGGTACTGTGGGTTTAAATAGTACTAATTGTTAGAGAACTAGTGGAGGGTCCAGTAATGGGGTGCGTACCTCAGTGATAAAATAGTTAACTCATCAATCAACCCATAAAAAATGATGCATGAGGATAACTCGAGTTACCCATTTTATATTGGAGTTCAAGGGCAGTGTACTATAGGTTGTATATTATTCCAAGTTGTACAGGTGGTGCATGCAGTCAGAGAAGGGCCTACAGGAATTACACAATTCCTAGTGAGAAATTTCCCTAAATAATTGGGGCTAATTCCTTATTGAACAGTGCAATGAATTGGGAGCTTTGACAAGCATGAATTTAGTTAAGTATTGACTAGAGTCAACTTGTGAGATAGTGAGATAGATTATACTAGTGCAAAGGTTGCTCGGGCTTGAGAAAGCATTGTATTTCTTCTCCATTTTTTTATTAATGCAATAGAGATAGGAAGTTGTTTTGAGAAGTTGATTTCCCCTAGATAAATCTCTGTGTGTGTGTGTTGAATCTTGTCTCATGTTTATCCTGTGATTTATCGATCGATTAATTTATTTCCACTAATAAGTAGAGTGGAATCAAGTCTTTTGTTTTAGAAATTAAATACACAATTTTAAATCTACAAGGAATTTCTACACTTTTAAGTACCTCCCACTATTGGAGTATTGCAGAGGTGTTGTTTGATCCTCTCCATACTCTGATCTAGATCCCTCAGGTTCTTATACAAGGGTTCAAGAGAGTGAAAAATATCCATGTGGTTCTCATGTTAGCCAAGATAGTTTGCCCCAGTAAAAACTTCACTTGCTAGTAAAGATCCATAGTCTGCATGTATTGCTTGAACTGTCACCTTATGTGCCCCATATTAGGGATCTAATCATCCCATTGCATCAAACCCTCAGTGTCTGAAAGAGTAATCCTATGAAAGGATGCTTCTCCCTCATATCAACTGAGTTCTTCCTAAACATTAGCCGGAGTAAGCTCTTATCATCATGAGGAAAATACTTATATCCCACGGTGCAAGTGGGTGCGGCCTTTATTGGATTGCTCTTAGTAGTAATAAATCGCTCTTCTAACAAGAGCTCATTGGCATGACAAGGGGGGAAACCCACTGGAAGAAATAATTCAAAAGGTGACCAAGCCCGTCCTTGGTTAGAAGACGATCAAGGGTGATGCCCCAAGAAACGACTATCTAGAATAGAGATTCCAAAGAACCTTGGGATAACCCATATTAAATTTGGGGCTATAAGAAATCCAAAGGATAGAAAAGTAGTAGAAGAAGCCACTGACCACAAATTCCCTATCCAGCACAAGCCAAAAACCTTGCCAATAAAATGTCGAGATAACAATCCCCTTATAAATGAATGGTTGACATACGTGAAAGGAAACAACACCACACAAAGGGAAAGAAATGAAAAACATAAATATGAAAGAGGAACCAAGGCTAAGGGATGAAACCACCACTCAATGACTTTCCAGGAGAGTGAAAAGGAAAGCCATGCCAAGAATAACATGAATAGGAGCATAGAAAAGGAATAAGAAGTGACTTCCAACCTCATCCAAACACCACACTAGTCACCCTATAGATATTCCAAAATAATTGATACAATATAATTCAAAGAAAAATACATTAATAACATATAGAATTCGAAGCCATAAATTCTAGAGGAGGACACCAATGATTGCCTATTTGAATTCTAGTTGGGGAATTAACAACTTTGCACAAAAAGACCAATCGTGACTACTACATTCCTCTGGCCGATTTTCTCTTGTCACGAGAAATTCTGGCTTTTCCTCCACCACCTGTTTCTTTGTGCCTAGAACCAAGGAGCCTCCATTCCACCACATATTAAATAGACTAGGCAAGGTAATAACCACCTCTACCATCACACAAATGAAATTCTCGATCCTTCCACCCATTTTATACCATCATCCCTTCACCGTCGCAATTAATTATCTATCAAAAATCGCTTGATGTTGCATTTAAAATCACCAAGGGAGGATTTCCATGTCCCCTAGCTCATTTTCTAAGTGGGGTAGTGGCATCCTGTCCCCCACCTCGATAGTCACCCCATCTGAGGTCCTTATCAAAAGAATTAATATATGAGTTAAACATATATACATTTAAAAAAATGTGTAGCAAGATTCACTCTTGCTTAACCATGGAGATTCTTGACCTTTAAATTGGCTTTGTCACAATATCGTGGGACAATACCATGGCTTTATTAATACCACTTGCGCAAAAAACCATAAACTATTTCATATGACACTTTTTCATATTTCATGCTTTGTAATTAATTAATTTAATTAAAAGGGTATAACTCAATATGAGATGACTCGTGACGATAGGGTGAGGGGGGGTGGTGTAGGGTTTCACCGCCCCACCTGACCCATAGGTAGGCGAATGTGGAAACATTCCATCGAAAATTTTATTGACATAGAAGTGGAATTAAGAGAGCCAACCTAGGGCCAGATGAAGCATCATCGAACAAAGAAGGTTGGCGGTAGTGTGCTTGTGAGGAAGATGGAAATTATTTCAAGTTTGTTGGTAATAATTCATATGGGAGACTACATAAACCAATGAGAACTGATGATAATATGGAATGAAGGCCAAAATGAGACTAGAAAGGAGGTGGCAAGGGGAAGAGGGAAGAGAAAGTTGTTGGAAAATAATAGAATGTAGTCGATTTCTTACAAGAGATTGTTGAGCCACGAAATAATGATGTCAAATATTGGTGGGGGGGATTAAGGTGGGATAACTCTGCTCCTAAAGAACAAGCAGATTATGGAAGGTATTGTGGGACATATATGGATGCACACTGCCAAACCTCCAAATGAGGAAATGATCTTTGAAACAACACAGTATTGTGTGGCTTGGGAAGGTAACGAAAATCCCCCTCTTGGTTCATCCTATTAATTGTTATATTTTTTTTCAATCATTCTACTTTTTATTTTTACAACGCACTACACCATAATTCAATTCAGGAGACCCCCTTCCTCTTAGCAAAAATTGTGGAGGAAGCTAGTAATTTTCATTTTTATTCTATTGTTTCTTTGCTATTGAGCTGGAAGCGAAGTAGGGTGAATAGACATAAACGAAATTAGTTTGGAATTTATTCATTGGGGAGTGGGTGTATTGGAATTTGTCATGGTGTTTTTAGGATGAAGTCACTGGTGTATGTGTTATCCTTCGATACTGGTATGGGTTTTATGTTGTTGATAACCTCACCACGAACTAGAAGAGGTGGGGGGGGTATGCACACCTACTGGGTGGAAGGTAATACTTTGTTTTATTGGTATCCCATGGGTTTGATAGATAACTTGAATACCATTATGTGGTGTGGGATACAAGGAGTGGTTGTCCTTGTCCCCTTGTATAGTAAACTTGTGGTGAGTTAGGGTGTGGAAGCTGGTAGAGACCAAGGCTATAAAGTGACATCAACTAACATTCACTATATTAGATCAGGGGCCCTATAGGCTAAATAAGCTCAGTCAACACATAAAAATTCATCTCTCACAATCTAGGGCTCTAGGGTTGTTTCCATAACTTACGAGGGAGAGAGATCGTTTGAGGAGAGGGGTTTCTTACTATGAGGAGTGAGCTCACAAAGGAAAATCTTGTTTATAGAATATAGCATCAAGATTTGATGCAAGTTACAAGGAGCATATTCCTATGCATTTGCAAGAAGAATTGACTTGGTCGAAAAGGGAAGCCTCCTCTCAAAGAACCTCCCTCTCAAATTTAGAAGTGATCATGGAATAGATAGGATGGATTCCACACATAGGGAAAACACGAGGCATATAAAATTAATATATGTAGACAATAGACTTGTACTAGAAGATGAAGTTCCTCTTGGGATACACCCTTTTGGACAAGTAGGAGTCTAGAAGGGACCTGGTACAAACTGTGGATCATATGCATGGACACTTGAAGCATTATGACTGGGGATTGGAAATGATGGATCATAGGTTGGCAAGAATTGAACAACATCTCAACATTCCTCCAGCAGCTACTAGACCCTCGGTAGACCTAGTATTCCCTATCCTAGTAATAGGCTTAGACTCTAAACTGCTTCCCTAATGATGTGATTGATTGTGTCTATGTATTTATTTTTGTAGATGTTTATGCATATGGCGAAATAATTCAATATCTTAGCGTAGGCATGTTTAAGTATAGTTATGTTAGTTTTTGTTTGTCTTTTATGTCACTTTCGAAGGATAAAATTTTGGTTATATTTTAGTTCCCCTGTGTGATATCATCGTGACTTATAACAATTTTTATGTAATCTCTCCGTTTTGAAGTAAAATAATTCATTCCATAAAAAGGGAAAAAGTCCTATAATAACATTATGCTATAGAGATAAATATATATTTTCATAATAAAAGAAAGCATAATTTAATTCAAAAAATTAAATTACATTTTTATATGTATTAAACCATGTCACGTCTCAACAAAATAATAAAAAGAGATACCTATCAAGTAACCACCCCCTCTCCCAAATATGTGATACATATATTTATAATATCTAAATTTATAAAAAAATACATATGAATAGTTAACTATAAAATTTATATACCGTTTCAAAAATAATAAATAAATATTCCATAATCCTATAAAAGGAGTATAAATTCATTGTACGTATGATGGCAATAGATCATAAAAAAAAAAATATTTGTAAATCTAGAATTATTAAAAAAAGCTTTTAACTTATAATTATTTCAATTACATGAACCATTTATCATATTCATTTAGCAGAGTCTTGATACAGCTTTATACTTCTAAACTCTTCTTTATTTCATATCATAATAATATCCCAATATCACATTCAATAGGTGCTTATGTTTGGCTTTGATATTCTTTATACAACTTTGGATTTCTAAACTTTTATTTCCTTTCATACCATAATAAAAAATGAGCCAAATCATTAAAGGATGAAATCTTCTATAGAAAGTCATATAACTAAAAGACAGATACTCATAATAACACAATATGATAATGTTACTAAATAACTCTATCACATCAATTACAATGGAAATCACCTCGATATATATGATGAATTGTTTAACAAATTATTTATGCTTATAAATATGAGATAGATTACTTTACACAAATATAAACAAAAACATAATTTATAGCATAAAAACATAATTAATAATTAAAAAAAAATCATAAATAAATTTATTAGAAACTTTAATTTAATAATGTAACATTTTACCGAATATTATATTAAAATTTCTAATAATATTAGTGCCACAAATTATTGAATCCATATTTGATATATCATGAAAAATAAAAAGATTGAACTCACTCCCGTTCTTCTTACTAAATCCTACAAAAGATTCCAAAAAAATCCTTTACCCCTCGTTTAATAGGCAATGAAAAGGATAAGGAAAAAAATGATGAAGCTTTCACAGAGGAATTAAGGTATGTTAAAACTGCATTAATATATATAGTTTTTTTTTTAATATATTACAACTATATATATATCCTAATTAATTAAATGGATTTAATTTTATAGATTTTAATATAATTTAATTTAATTGAATTGAGTAACTATGATTAATATCAACAAAAAAAAAAATGCAATATGAGTTTAATTTTATATATATACATATACATTAAATATTTCTTATAATATTACATTAAAATATTTGACATAATTAAAATTTATAAATATAATGATTTTATATCTCAATATTACACATTCATTAACTTAAAACTTTAAATTATTAAATAAATTTTTATCCAATCATATGTAAAATTAAATTTTAACTCCCCACCGAATCCTTATTCATTATATTTTTATAACAATGCTCATGAAAACTAAATATAATTAAACTCACACATCTTAAATTTTATTAATATATCAATTTAAAACAACTCGTTCTCTCATGAATGGTGCTTTTGCATTGACAAATTAGATTAAAACACAACCCACTTGTAATAAAATGTGCCTGTATATACAGTACTTACATTAAAACACAACCCACTTGTAATAAAATGTGCCTGTATATACAGTACTTACATTAAAACACAACCCAATTCAATTATAACAAATGGAAAGATTGACATTCCTTTTGGTTTAAAGATAATATAAAACATTCCATGAGTTGAGAGTAGGGAAGTGTGTTTGTTTTTTTTTCTGCTAGAAAAAGGCAAGTGTGTTTGTTTACAACTCAAATAAATACGTTATATATAATTTTCATAAACTCATTGAAAAAAACACAATCCAATTACAATAAATTAAATGATATAAGTTATAGGACTTGTATGCGTAAATTGACATCACTCATTTATTTTTCAATAAATTATTTAAATTTAGTGAATCTGCTCATTTTTATTAGTGCCATATAGGTGAATTGATATGCAACCAGGAGAGTTGCGAAGAAGCAAGTCCCTACCAATGTGGTAGAAAAAAGCATCCAAGTATGCAACTAATAAATCGTTAGTCCATGTGACTATTTGGTTGCCTCATAGATTTTGCATACTAGGAGTACTATTAATTAGAAGCCGTTTTTCGTAGATTGTGAAGTCCTCATTTCTAATATCAATCTTATGAGGCAATGAACTTACCATGAGAGGTTCTTTTGTTCATCCCTAGTTAATATATAATACTTTTGAAGACAAGTATTGGTTTCAATCGGCTACCAACAACATATACATAAGAAAATAATACAACTTCAGTGGGCCTAATGGTTATAAGCATGTGTTTCCTCCGAAGAGGTCATATTTTCAAAACCAAAGGGGGGTAGAGTATGTATGCCTTCGTAGACTTAGCAGTCAAATCGTTGCGCAGAGGTGGGTCCTTTGTCCCACAAACAAGGGGGTCTCATACACCAATTTGGTGTCTAGCTTGGTTGTGACCTTAAAATTAGATAATAAAATATAGCTTGAGTGGCCCTAATGGTTAAGAGCATGTGTTTTCTCCTAAAAGTTCATAGGTTCAAAACCAAAGGGGGGTAAAGTATATATGCCTTCGCAGACTTAGCAGTCAAATCGATGCACAGAGGTGGGTCCCTTGTCCCACTAACAAGAGGGTCTCATACACCAATTTGGTGTATGGCTTGGTTGTGACCTTAAAATTGGATGATGATAATAATAATAATAATAATAACTGATGAGTTGGAGTAATCTGCCAAACTTTAAAATCAGATTCAAGGTCTGACTGCACTGAAATTTTCTATGACATGGAAAGAGATAAACATGAAAAGGATCAAGAAACATCAGAATAGACATTTTAGACAAGTATTGGTTCCAATTGATGCGATATCTACATAAGACAATAATAAAAATATACGAGTTGGAGTGATCGACGAAACTTTCAAACCAGATTCAAGGTTTGACTGCACTAAACTTTTTTATGACAAGGAAAGAGATAAACATGAAAAACATCAGAAAACATCATAATAGACATTTTACCTCTAGGCATAGCTTCTATTGAATACTAATCTACTTTAGACTCAAAAGACACATCCATACATAATCAATTCACTAAACAAAATATGCTTTCCTTCACAAGTTCTCACTAAATGAAAACCACTTGTAGAATAAAGAAAAAATATCAATTGAAACAATGCTCTCCAAAGCCACTTCTGAAAGACGTGATTTATCAGGATAAAATAAGTAACCATGTACCTATTTTCCTGCTCTTACAACTCTTCTGTGAAGCTGGTTAGAAAAATGTTTTGATGCTTGTTATTGTTAAATAAATGTAAAAAAAGGCACTACTAGGGAAAAAATCACCACATTACAGTCTGACTTCCTTGGAAGCTTTAGGCATAAGTTTCTAGATGTAAAATTCCTGGTAGCAACGTGTATACATCTTGCATGTGAGAGAGAATGACTACACCTAATACATGTGTGCAAGTGGGTGAGCATCCACTTTTAACTATATTTGTGGATATAAGAATTTGTATTAGACCCTGAATAAATTTTCCCATAGTCGTATTGTTGCAAAACAAATCACACTGATCTATTTAGTTTCTTACCATATATAATCACTACTCCTTACCTACCATAAGTCATTGATCCAGTGGCAGGTGCGAGACAAGCCTGGAAGGTCAAAGCTTTCAAATTAAAGTTTCTTTAAAATGCTTAGCACCATGATCTCGTACCAGTATTCTCAAATTTGAATCCCCTAGATATAATTTTTTTTTATGGTGGCTGGCATACCCAATGATAGAAACATGGGACACAGCTAAGCTCGAAGGTGGCACGTACTGAGAAATGACTTTGCAAGCATTGCTGTAAACAGAGATGGCTCACAAGAACTCACATTTTTATAGAGTGACACCCTGGCTTTCCTAAATGTTGATATGTTATGCTCACTAATCCTTGAGAGAAGTAATTGGAATATTAACACTATTATGGAGAAATAATTCCACACTTTCAAACACCTTAAACTAAAAAACACCCAATAATTTAGGTTACCATGGATTCAACCAAAGCCTTGCGTTCAGTGGCAGTATGTTATTGTCATCCAAAATGTTTATAATGTCCTTTTCCTACTATGTTTGTTATTTTTCCACCAATAATAAGGTATTTTGCATTATGGCCAACGTAGAAATCCTTAGAAGGGTGTTGGGTGATTCCAATGCAAGCTTAAAAGGACACATTGTGGTGAAAACCAATTTGAGATCAAGAGCTATTACCAACAGATCCATTTGTAGCAAAACCCTCTCTTATGAGGCACTACTTAGAAGGGATGGACATTCTACATTCTCACATATTTTTTCACTTGCCTTAGCCTTCCTTTGTAAGGCTCGATTTTTCTTTGTTAGTCTTTGAAATTATAACTTTATAAATTCTCTTTAACTACCAATTTTATTTTGAAATTTTCTGTAGAATTTTTCCATTCCAGGGCTTGTAGTTCGTTGATGCATATTTTCTTGAAAAATTTTGCTCAAATTTAGTATTTCCACTTGTGTGTAGGTTGTTCTTGACCAACTTGAGCTCCATCACACGACCGAGATTATCATTTACATTCATGAACTGAGCTACTACATTTACGGGTTGTTGGACCTACTCATTACGCTAGCACATGAGAAGGTTGTCCTAGGTTCAAACCTCCATGTGTATTTCTCTTCCAAGCTTCCATTAATTTCTGATTACTTGATTCTCTTACAAAGACAACTGCCAAAAAAATCATTCTTGTACAACACATTACAAATATAACCTAACCATCAATCTAACCGAGAACCAAAAACTAACAATAATGAACCCGAACCCAGAAAATAAGCATGATAAACCAATTGTGAACACTTGTTACTGGCATAAGGTGTTGAAGGGGAATGGTAAGTACAAGAGGGAAAGCCTAGTCTTGTGCGACCCAATAGGCTCATGTTTTATCCTGGGGAGAATCACTAATCTTTAAGGATGTTTACTAGATGTTAGGCTAAGATGAAGGCTTTATGGGCTTACTTATCATACAAAAGAAAAAGCATGATAAGGTGCGAATCCAAATCCACAAGTATACAAATTGTATAAAGTATATAAAATTTGATTTCACAGACTTGTCAATCTATTGGCTCATGTGAGCTATTGTTCTGCCCCTAAATGACAAGGCTAAATCGAACATATCACAAGCCCATTGTGGGAGATCTTGTGTTGGTAAATTCCCTAAATGAGAAAGTTGAATAGCACACCTCAAAAGCCCATTATGGGAGATCTTGTGATAGTAAACTATTTGAACCTGTTGTCTGATGGATATATAGAGATTTCACATTTGAATTAGTCTTTTATCAACAACCATTTTTAGATAATAAAAAATCAAGGAATTCATGAGCATGCATTTGGATACTAATAAACAATTAGATGAAGGTTATGATTCAATAATTGGTTTGGAATTCGTAGAAACCATCAATACTTCTATAAGATCATAGCCCTCATGCTTGTTTGGTTTATTCAAAAAACATTTTTCTTCATCAATTTTGAGTTAGTAGAAAGCATCTTGGAGATTTAAAGGACCCTTCCCAAAGGGATTGTTAGCCGCCATATTGCAACTTCATTCCTCAATGTCCCTGCATGCATTAGAAAATTCAGCCTTCAAATAAGGTTGTGGATCTACAACAGAGATGTTTGATCCCTAGGGAAAAATCTTATTTTTCCAGAAGCACTTACAAAACCTAAAATGTGCAATTCACACAACGATTAGGGAAACATACAAGCATGTTTACACCATAAGAGAAATTTTATATCATTCCAGTCGCCATTATAGAAAGATCTGACACATAAATTAAACCTAGAAGTTACATTAACAATCAGACACAAAAGTCAGAACTAGAAGTTACATTAACAACCAGACACAAAAGTCAGACCTAGAAGTTACATTTACAATGTTTCTAATTAAAACAATGGAGCTTCAGCTCCTCTCTTTTCTTCACTCCCTTTACCAAAGCACATAGAAATTATTAGTCTTGCAATCAATAAATGAATATAAAAAGGATTGTTGACAGAACACAAAAATGACAATCCTTTTCATAACATGCATGCAACTCTACAAAAGTAATTCTTGTAGTTGTAGTTATGGAAGCACTAAAAACAAATATCACAAAAACAAAAACAAAATGATGGAATAATGATTGAAGATGTAATCTTACTATTCCCTCTTATCATTTAACTAGGATTCAGCTTCAAGCCTTTAGTACACTCACTCACAACCTGATATAAAACTTTAAAACCAAAAATTAAGAGGTAGTCCAAAAATTAGAAAAACAATATTGAATTACCATTAACAAGATAATGTGAAAAGAAAATTAAGCAGTAGCAGAACCACCCTTGTGCACAAGATTAGGGTTCTGAGGTGCACGACGCTACCCTACCTCCAAGTAATCGTTATCCAGGATATCACTTTAGGATTTACTAGTAGATCACTAAGCAAGATCATTCTGCAAGAGAGTCAAACCATAAGTAGTTTGCAAGAGCATGAAACCATATGCATGTTGTCGAAGCCGCTAGAATCTAGACTTACTTTATTTCACCCCATTCTTTTTGCCCTTCTCTTGATGGTGTCAAGGTCATCAACCCTAAGAAATGGGCGAGGAGACTATACAAGTTAGGCATATTGTCTTTGTTAGATGTGCCCATGGTGATGTGGGCATTCATTCATTTGTGGGATCCCCTATTTAATAAGATTGAAAAGCAAGTGAAGCTCCCAGTTATGACAACAGTAATAGGTAGTGTTGTTGTAGAGATAGACAGTGAGACGATGATTTATGAGGACCTTCCCACAATTGAAGTAGACATGGAACCTAGACCTAAACACGGATAGGTTGATTTCATCCAAACAAATCCATCAAGAGTAGACTAACAATTACCTGGGTTTGAATCTCACTCTTGGGACCAAGAAACAAGGGTATCCGAGGCATGAAGAATAAAGAGTTCTTAGTTTCCTACAGGGAAATCCCGCAAAATACAAAAAAATTTGTTGATCTAGGCCTCTATGCAATCATAGGAAGTTTTTCAAAACCGACTTGTCGATCACTGTAGGGGATTTTGGATCATCGCAACATCGGAATTAGACAATTCAAACCTTGTAACACAATCCACTCATCACAACCGTTTAATTGGAACAACTATCAATATTAACACATAGCATTCATGGAGCTAGCAGTCACATGTAATCATGGAGCCAGAAGTAACATGTAATCACGGAGCCACTAGCACCAACAACCACATTAAAAAATTTAATTTTAACTCTAGGATTACTCAATTATATCAAATATTTTCAATAATATGCATTTTAAAACAAATTTTTGATGCTCTCCACCTTGGGAAGAGGCTAAGTATGAACTCAGATATTTTGATGCATTAATGTAAAACATTTTTAGTGTTTAATAGGTTGAAGAAAAAGTGAAAAAACGCATGTACAACAAAACTTTGGGTAATTTGGATTTAAGCATTTGTTTGTTTTATGCTAGCTCATATTCTATAGCATATTAATTACAATAGTCCCTGCTACCTTACGGTAAGGACTAATAATAATGTTCCCCCACAAACACTAAAGATGATGTGGAGACAATCTGCCCACTTCATTATTTTAGAGTATTTTTAATGTCTACCCTTTATGTAACTTTATTGGGACTTTTCTTTCTTATTGACTTATTAGTATTAAAAAACCAACACCAAAGAGGACCTCACATCAATATGTCACCTTTCGGAGATATTTCCAAGCATGTGTTAATCTTTATATTTTCCTTGTAATTATATTACAGACATTCCTATCTCACACAACTTTTGCACCTATAAATATAAATATAAATATATATACATTTCACACCACAACTCACAACAAGATTTCAAGCCCATTTTGAGTCTATCACAGAGCGAGAGAAATGAATGTTCATAAGGGTATTTATCTCATGATGCTTTCATGTTTTTTTATCATGCTTCACTCTTTTGTTGCAACCACTTAATTGAATCCATATTCTGATACTGAAATGGAAGATGGAGGCTCATTTTATAATCATCATCTTGTTGGTGGATTAACTTATCTTCATTCTATCTCTCATTCTCATTCTCATGATTTTTCTTGGGATGGACGTACTTTGCTAAAGGAACATAATCGATACTCATTGTCCATGGACCATCATGAGGAAAGGGATGTGCAGGCTCTTTTGTCCTTTAAATACCATATAACAATGGCCCCTTAGGAAATTTTTCCCACTAGTCTGGAAACAATTCCACATAAGCTAACTAACGACAACTCTATTAAGCACTTGGACATTGGGCAGTTGACGACATCTTGGGAACCTAGAGGTGTGTGTCCATGCCTTAAGGTGAAATGGACCCATGGAATGCAGTGGACATGGTTGATTATAATGGTGCATGAGAGTTCAAATGAAATGGGGTATCTTGGGTGTGTTATATAGTGAGTGCCTTGGTTTAGTGAACATGCCTTGCAAGGAAATGTTTCATAAGTAGTTAGAGTGCATTGCAATATGGGCATTTATTAAGGAGTACGGTGTGATTGAAGGTGTTATGACATGTTTTAAGGAACACATAGCTAGAGGAAATGCAAAAATTATCATTAGACCTGCTAAGGTTACACAACCACCAAGTGTAAGGCTAGGGTGCCTTAGCATGCTTTATGGAGGTGGTCATGATTTCTTAAAGGTTAAGTGAGTAGCATGAGGGCCATAAGGCCACCTTACTTTGGAGATGGCGGTAAGAAACCCCAAATTGGGGGAAAATGATTGCATGCCTAGGCTATTTTAATGTGGAGGCTATGAGACTTTAAATCATCATGGAGGAAGTGAAAATCCCATTCAATCCTTGGATCTCATTCAAGTGAATTTCATGGGTATATGCTTGGGTAATGACACAATATATTAAAAGAGTTCTTTAATACTTTAGTGGATGACCTATGATAACATGGAAAGTATTTAGAACATGGTACAACCAAAATGAGAGTGTTATTGAAGAGCGATATTTGTAAGAGGCAATACCATGTGTGATTTAGGGGTTGGATTATACAAGTAGCATGGAACTAATTAGATGCACCTTAGTCTATTTGTACTTATGTAAAAAGAGTTGTGGGTAATGGATACACTGTTTTGTGCTCTCGTTATTGTAACATTCTTCATAATAAACTTTATGACATTCACCTTGGGTGCTACTTAAAAATCTTGTTTTGTTGTTTCTTTACTGGATGGATGTTACTATTCCTTTCAATATTATATTTTACAAGTGCTGATATATTTTCTTTGTATTAAAAAGTACTATTAGGATGCATTAAGACCATGGTTGGGCATTGGTTTATTTGTTATTAAATTTAGTTAAAGTGATAATAGTGGTAGTTTAGACTATATTTAATTTAGTTAAAATGATAATAGTGATAGTTTAGACTATAGTTATGAGTAGTGTCTAAGTGAAGAGAAAGAAATATTTTGATTGCAGGTAAGCACAATTTGGATAAAACCCTATGACTAAAACAATGCAGTGTCATACACATCAAGGTATTTAAGTTGAAAATTAACTAGAATGATTTGGACAAATGGTAAGTGGCATTGGATTGACATACCTTGGTTGTGGAAAAAGTTGGTTTTATATGTAATGTTTATCATTTCTTGGATAAGACTAGCATTGTTCACCTTGGTTTGGATGAAATCAAAATTAAAAAATCTCTCATTCACATGCGTCCACTTCCATCATCACATGTAACTCCCCTTCAATACATTGAATTTTGTGAGTCTTTCTTAAATTCCACCTTTTCAATGAATTTTTACAACCATTGCAAAAGAAAACCTCAAGTCAGTACAACTATCTTTGTTAATGTGGAATCATTGCATAATTCCTCAATTTTCCAACTCTACCATCCTTATCTTTTTTCACTTCTATTATTTGGTGAACAACCACTCATTACGCGAGCCAAATAAAAAGGCGGAGTCAAAATCACCACTGCCAAAAAAGACTTCGATTTCACTTTCCTAAGTTTAATACGACTGTTCTTTTCATATTCTTTCATTACACAGTTTCCTTGTTACCACATTTTTAAAATAACTAACTTTATTCGTAAGTGTTATAATTATGGTTAATTTTTTTAATATAACTTTAAAAAATGCTATAAATTCCAACGTAAAAAAATAATTATAAATTTTATAATTTAAAGAAATAATCAATAATGCCTAACTTTTCCAACTATCCGTCTTTTCCTGGAGATTTTAGAACGCTTATGTCCACTAGACGCATGGCGATACTATTGATTGACTTTTATATGTTATTTATTGACCCCAAATACGTAATAGCAAAGTTAGTATAGTAAAGTGAATGCGTTCGCTTAGTTCGGGCTTACGTATCTCTATCTCCCATTCAATACGGCGATGTTTGTTTCAAAGTCTTTTATAATTTCTCACTTTTATCTCACTTTAGAAAAAAGTAATTGCGTTAGGGGACTCGGAGTCAGTACTTCCCTATCTCCCGATTAATACGGCGATGTTTCTAAGTCTTTGTTAAGGAAGAAGCTAAAGCTGGGACAAACCGGAGGTGATTTGACACCTCCGGTCCTCCCTTCTCCGGCAGATAACCGGGCTCCGGGACGGCAACATACATGACGGCAACCGCCTCCGCCTTATCACCGCCACCACCACCTGACCGTCGCAACGATGGGATATACAAATACAAAATATACGGAAACCAATATTTATCAGTCTATTGGCCCATAAATGCACTTGGAAAGTAATTGCTCACAGTTGGATTAAAGCAAGTACACCATCCAACGGTGGACATCTATTTCCCAGGTGCATTTATGGGCCAATAGACTGATAAATATTGATTACCGTGTACAAATTCAATTCCAATACTCATTTGAATTTTGAATTTAAAACCCCGCCATTAAAATTTTAATTTCTATAACCGTGACCGCCTGGACGGTGCAAGGAAACGCTGCCAGTCTGGCTCTCTGGAGGGTGCAACGAAATGTGGTCTAGTGGTGGCGGTCATGGCGGAGGCGAACGCAATGCCAAGTTCTCATTCGTCAGTGTGGTGGCAACACTGCTTTTGAGATGCAACAAACTTCTCAGGAATTGCGCTCACTGCTTTTGAGATGCAGCTGCGCTCACGGCTACTGTGTGGGATGATAGCATTTTGTGGTGAAGTGACCATACTTACAGGTAAGAGTTACAGGCAAGTAATGGAGAAAACTTATTGTTATTTACTTCTACCGTCGAAGTATTCAAGGCCTCGCTCGCACCTTGTGTCGCAGGTTTGTTATTTATTCATTCGTTAAGTTTTAAAAAATTCGATATAATTTAGAGTGCAGTCCTTTTAGATAAATCAATGTCGGTGAATGAATTTTAAAAAATTCCCTATAATTTAGAGGGCAATCCTTTTATATAAATCAATGTACGTGAATGTAGCGGTGAGCACGCAATGGATGGAAATTTCTCTGGCCAGGATCAGTTCATGTTCATAGACTTGGCTGAACTCTCTGAGAAGAAAGCAATTGGACACAATTGCCGAGGAACACAAACCAACAAGGAGCTGCTGGTCGACTTTCAGTCTTCTAGTTTTGATAATATCAGTAACCTGCAGGTCATGGACTGTAAAAATGGAACTATTACTCAAAGAGAGCTTTAAATTTTCATTGAATTCTGTTTTTCTGATTTTAGCCTTGTAAATAACTCGAATAACTAGAATCAAAGCAGATTTGCACAAAATATGTGGCCACTACCAAACAATTTGTGTATATATTCGCAATTGTACAATGTATAATGTATTTAATTTTTGGGTTAAAGTAAAATTTCCAAACGCTGATTTTGTGCTGAACAAAATTTGGCCATGTTCAGGAATTGATGAGGTAAGGACTTATTTAGTCCAAACACTTCCAACATGGGTCAACAAGTTTATGGTTGAGTTCTTTTTTCTAAATATTTTTTATTTCCAATGTTATGTTTTAAGTTTAGACTTTAATCATTTTCAAAAGGGATGTTTTAAGTTTCAAATTGGTTATTTATTATTATGGATGGTTTTTAATAGAAATTTTGGATAAATATTTATAATTTTTAAACTAATGATTTTTTAATAAATTTGATTTGATTTATTTAAATTTGAAAAAAATAAAAAAAAATTATTTGAATTTCATTAAAATTTTATTTTTATATTTCATAATAAAATCAATATAATAATTTCAATGAGTTAGAAAATTAAAGTTTTAGAAATTAAAATGAAATTTGAAATTGTAAAAGTATAATCTAACCAAACCTATTAAAATAATTTACTATATTAAAAACTATTAGCATATTCATGAAATTTTAAAATATTATAATAAACAAAAATTTAAAACATTGTGACAAAGTTTAGAATTTGGTGAATTTTTAGGTTAAAAGTAAACCAATTTAAAAATAATCAATAAGATTGAATATTATGATATCATCTTAGTAAAGGAAACTAAGAAAAACCACATAAGGGGATTACTTGAAAATTCCAAATACCATTAAAAATTCACTTTTCTCTTTTTTAACTATTATTTATTATTTATTTTAAAAAACTAATTTCAGATGTAAAAGGATATCCTTATTACATAATTTATTAGTGCAAAAAAAATGGTTAATGTTTCTCCTATAAATTTTTAATTCCCATGTTTAGAACTCTATATTCGTTATGTTATAAATTTGAAATAATACACCAATAGTTGACATACTAATTTCGATGTTCATTGATTTTACTTATTTACCAAAAAAAAAAAAAAAAACTCAAACATTTTTTTGAAAAAATAACATCAAGTTCATACTTTTTATTCTCTACATAAATTTGAATGTTTTATGTGGTATAAGCAACATTTAATTAGGTACTAAAATGATGCACAAACACAACCATATAGCCTATACTTTAAAAAATAAAAATCATAGTTGATATATCTATCACAAATTTCAATAGATAAAAACTATTCAAAGGTTGCACAATTTTGTACATTTTAGTGATTTATTCTATATATAGGTTCATAAGAATTAAAAATGTGTATGCAATTCAAGGGATGTTTCTTTCTTCATATTTTTATTGCATCTAAAATGTTAAAAAAGACAACCATAAAATTTCACTTACCCACTTCTTAAGAAAAGTAATGTGTTTTGGAGAATTTGTTGCTTTCTATCATATGATTAGGAATAAGTTTCCATTCTTTGTTAATGATTACTATTACCATATTCATGCATGCAAATATTTGGCTGTCAACATGACAATACCAAAATAATAATTGAAATGGAAAATGATTTATTTGGAAAATAAGAGGCATTACCAATTGGTATAATAATACAAGCACATATTCCAATGTATGAATGCATGATAAAATTAAAGAAGTCCCAATATCATTCAAAATAAGACATAAAATTCATCTTGATATATACCTTGGAAGAATTGGATACCTTATCTCAAGAGAACAATGTGACTAAGGCTCTAGTAATGGTAGCGCCCCACAAGATATTTAGTTGCTAAAACTAATATACACATGGATAAAATTAAGAAGCCTCCTACATCAAAATCTTCACCCATCTTGAGCTAGTCACTCAAAAGGAGGACCTTAAAATAACTAGAATGTTCTTGATGGACTATTCTCAAGTTTTAACTCCAATCAATGACATTTTTGTGTCCACTATAACTTCCTTATGTTTTGACAAAAAAATGGGCTCCTTTCTTGATTTTTTACTAGTATGGATGTTTATTTTTTATATACATTGATTAAATGATTCCTCATTACAAAATCCTTGACAATAGCACAACGCCATGGAGAACATTCTTGTGGATTACGGAATGTTTGGCAGCAAGGGAGCACAAACTAGAAGTCAAGGTAGTGTCACCCATCTTTCACCAGTAGTGCACAAACCACCATCCATGCACCCTCTACTAGCAATGCACCCTCTAAATCAAGTAAAAAAGCTAGTTTTTTTGGGTTGGGGTTAGTATTTTGGATAAGTGAACAATTTACTCATAGTGGATGTTATATTTGGGATTGTGAATTAATTTCCTTAAAATTGATTTCCATTCTCCCTCCCTCTTTATCAAGTTTTAATCTAGAACTTAGTGAGGGACTAATCCTCACTCAAATTAATTTGTTTACACCTCATAACTTAGAGAAATGTCTTTTGGATTAATCAAATCATTGGGATTTGGTCGAACTTTCGAACCTTCTAATGTGTTTCATCTTCAGGACAAACTGAAAAAGAAAATCGATCTTAAGGAATAAATAGTGTGGATGCATCATTGCTCGGAGACAGTTGTTAGGGAATAATATTAAAATCTCATATGTTAAGAATTTTGTATTAAAAAGGGTTAATGAATAATAAATTAGAATTTATTAATAAATATGTTAATAAAATGATTAAAAAAATATTAATATTATAATAGGGTAATAAAGGTAAGACTAAAAGAATTTAATAATACGTATTTAAGTAAGGGGTTAAAAATATTTATTTTAATAAAAATTTTAAAATTTTATTTATATACTATTATTATAATTCCTAAGATAATATAAAATATATTATAACTATAAAAAATAAGGAAGGACCAAGAACAAGAAAAAGAGTACTAAAGAGGAATATTAAACGAAAAATTAAAATGGGAGGTCATGGGTCAATTCTTCTCAACCCTCTTGAGCTAGGCTCACAATAAGATCATAAAATAATAATAATAATAATAATAATAATAATAATAAAAAGACATGTAAAAAATATTTAATATATTAAAGTAATTTATTATTTTAAATAGGAAAAACTTTATAATTATTGTAAAGACTTTAAACTGGTTATTATATCATTAATTAAAATTTATATAAATAATTATAATTTAAATATTGTTGTCCCAAGGGGTAGCTAGCTAGTGATTGAAGTAATGTGAAATCTATGAAAACTGAGAGATGTAAGGTTAAAATCACCCTGTTTGTAACCCCGAAGAAGAGGTGAGGTCATAGACCCCAGAGGTTTACTAGTAGCTATGTGTCAACTATGTTGAGGTCATAGGCCCTCAAAAGTTTACTAGTAGCTATGTGTCAACACTGGTTAAAATTACCTTGTTTGTAACCCGGTTTACGAAGAGGAGATGAGGTCATATACCCCAATGGTTTACTAGTAGCTATGTGAGGTGAGGTCATAGACCCTAAAGGTTTACGTGTAGCTATGTGTCAACTATGTTGAGTTCATAGACCCCCATAGGTTTAGTAGCTATGTGTCAACTATGTTTCAAGAGACTACAATTTTTATAAAATCATTTAATTTAAAAAAATATAAATCCACTTTAATATTGTTATTCGAAGAAAAAAAAAATTGTTTTACATTTGAGGATTGTGACTTCTCTTAAGGAATTAATCTAAAAAAAAAACATACTTACAAACATCTCAAGATCAAACATCTCAAGATGTTTCCTAAACTCCTATTCACAACTTTTGCTTCCCCATATGTTTGTGGGTGGTAAGTTGAAGTGTACTTAGAAATATTCCAATTTTCTTCCATAACATCCTCTAGAAATGACCTATGAATCTTATGAAACTGGTATCTCTATTTGAAACAATGGTTCTCGACAACCCATGCAATCTTACAACTTCTTTGAAAAATAGATCTGTAACTTTGGTTGAATCGGTTGTTTTTGTGTTGAATACGAAATGAGCCATTTTTTAGAATATATCCACAACCACAAATATAGAATAATTACCTCAAAAAATATTATTCATTGTATGGAATATGCAAAGAGAGATAATTGATATAAAAATGGTTTTAATTAAGGTGGATATTTGTTATTTGTAATATTTTTTAAGATGTATTTTTTATGTCTAAGGTTTTTAAATCATAGTAAATCTTTACTATTGTTATTCATAATAAATAAATGTAATAATTTGATTTTTTATAAATTAAAAATTAATGAACATTATTTTATTACTTAAATCTATTTAGATATGATATTTTGCATTTTCTCCCATGGAGAGTTCCCATGTCTTGATATGTATGTAGAGAAAATAATTCATGGCACCAGTACAATGTTCATTTGGTGGTTTGCATGCATGAAGATACACAGAGAATTGAGGTTGACTGTGATTTAATCATGTGAGGCTACAAAAATTATGGAGATTATTGTGTGTGATTCGTGGGAAGGACACTTAGTCTTATTTTTTTCCTTCAAGCTAGCTCCAAGATTAATAATGGAAACTATTGAGGTGATTGTGGCTTATCATGTCATAGGATGGCACAAGTGGGATATAGTTTGGCTTCCAACTCGTCGAATGCATGTGTATGTTGGGTTGATATGTTGTCTTCATACAATTTTTTGTTTGTTTAGCGAAACTCCGTTGCATCTTTTTTTGTTCCTTTGTGGTCATTACCTTTATTTGGAGCTTTGGATGGATGGGAGAGGTGGTCAACATGATGCAACGCTCTGAATAACAATTCCCATGCTTTCAGACTTGGTGGTGTCTCTTAGTTGGAAGATAGAAAGGTTTAGCCTCACGATCCTTGGCTCCTAGACCGATCTCTGATTGCATCTCAGGTTTGGTTTATTAGTTTTTTTTTAAATTTCCAGCTTTTCATCTATGATTTCCCTTATTTTATTTTTCTGGATTCAACCTCCTCAATGTTGTCTATCCTTGTTTATGGTTGAGTGCAATTTTATGGTTGTCTTTTTTAACATTTTAGATGCAATAAAAATATGAAGAAAGAAACATCCCTTGAATTGCATACTCGTTTTTAATTCTTATGAACCTATATATAGAATAAATCACTAAAATGTACAAAGTTGTGCAACCTTTAAATAGTTTTTATCTATTGAAATTTGTTATATGGTTGTGTTTGTGCATCATTTTAGTACCTAAATGTTGCTTATACCACATAAAAAATTTAAATATATGTAGAGAATAAGAAGTATGAACTTGATGCTATTTTTTCAAAAAAATGTTTTGGAGTTTTTTTTTTATTTGAAATTTATAACATAAAGAATATAGAGTTCTAAACATGGGAATTAAAAAGTTATAGGAGAAACATTAACCATTTTTTTTGCACTAATAAATTATGTAATAAGGAGATCCTTTTACATCTGAAATTAGTTTTCTAAAATAAATAATAAATAATAGTTTAAAAAGAGAAAAGTAAATTTTTAATGGTATTTGGAATTTTCAAGTAATCTCTTTATGTGGGTTTTCTTAGTTTCCTTTACTAAGATGATATCATAATATTAATCTTATTAATTATTTTAAAATCGGTTTACTTTTAACCTAAAAATTCACCAAATTCTAAACTTTGTCACAATGTTTTAAATTTTTATTTATTATGAATATGCTAATAGTTTTTGTTTATTATAATATTTTAAAATTTCTTGAATATGTTAATAGTTTTTGTTTATTATAATATTTTAAAATTTCATGAATATGCTAATAATTTTTAATATAGGAAACTATATGAATAAGTTTTGTTAGATTATATTTTTACAATTTTAAATTTCATTTTAATTTCTAAAACTTTAATTTTCTAACTCATTGAAATTATTATATTAATTTTATTATGAAATATAAAAATAAAATTTTAACGAAATTCAAATAATTTTTTTTATTTTTTTCAAACTTAGATAAATCAAATCAAATCTATTAAAAAATCATTAGCTTAAAAATTATAAATATTTATCCACAATTTCTATTAAAAACCATCTCCAATAATAAATAACCATAAATTTGAAACTGAAAACATCACTTTTGAAAATGATTAAACTCTAAACTTAAAACTTAACCTTGGAAATAAAAAATATTTAGGAAAAAAAACTCAACCATAAACTTGCTGACGCATGTTGGAAGTGTTTGGACTAAATAAGTCCTTAGCTCATCAATTCCTGAACATGGCCAAATGTTTTTCAGCACAGAATCAGCGTTTGGAAATTTTAACTTTAACCCAAAAATTAAATACATTATACATTGTTCAATTGCGAATATATACACAAATTGTTTGGTAGTGGCCACATATTTTGTCTAAATCTGCTTTGATTCTAGTTAAGCTAAAATCAGAAAAACAGAATTCAATGAAAATTTAAAGCTCTCTTTGAGTAATAGTTCCATTTTGACAGTCCATGACCTGCAGGTTACTGATATTATCAAAACTAGACTGAAAGTCGACCAGCAGCTCCTTGTTGGTGTGTTCCTCGGCAATTGTGTCCAATTGCTTTCTTCTCAGAGAGTTCAGCCAAGTCTGTGAACATAAACTGATCCTTGCCGGAGAAATTTCCATCCATCGCGTGCTCACCGCTGCATTCACGAACATTGATTTATATAAAAGGATTGCCCTCTAAATTATAGAGAATTTTTTAAAACTCATTCACCGACACTGATTTATCTAAAAGGATTGCACTCTAAATTATAGCGAATTTTTTAAAACTCTCAACGAATGAATAAATAACAAACCTGCAACACAAGGTGCGAGCGAGGCTTTAAAAACTTCGACGGCAGAGGTAAATAACAATAAGTTTTCTCCATTACTTGCCTGTAACGCTTACCTGTAAGTATGGTCACTTCACCACAAAATGCTATCATCCCACACAGTAGCCGTGTGCGCAGCTGCATCTCAAAAGCAGTGAGCGCAATTCCTGAGAAGTTTGTTGCATCTCAAAAGCAGTGTTGCCACCACACTGACGACTTGAGAACTTTGCATTGCCTTCGCCTCCGCCATGACCGCCACCACTAGACCACATTTCGTTGCACCCTCCAGAGAGCCGGACTGGCAGCGTTTCCTTGCACCGTCCAGGCGGTGACGGTTTTAGAAATTAAAATTTTAATGGCGTATTAGAAATTCAAAATTCAAATGAGTATTGGAATTGAATGCGTACACGGTATATCTTGTATTCGTATATCTCATCGTTGCGACGGTCAGGTGGTGGTGGTGGTGATAAGGCGGAGGCGGTTGCCGTCATGTATGTTTCCGTCCCGGAGCCAGGTTATCTGCCGGAGAAGGGAGGACCGGAGGTGTCAAATCACCTCTGGTTTGTCCCAGCTTTAGCCTCTTCCCTTTGTTAATAGTCCGTCCTTTCAGTGTTCTTTCTTTACAAAGTTAAGTTTTTAAATAAATCAGTTTTCTGTCTCACCTATTTGTGGTTAATTTCTTTTTAAATTTCACTTTGTAAAATTAAATTTGTTATTTTTTAACAATAACTTAATGTATTTATTTTCAGAATGTTATTTTGTAATGATGGCAATTATAGTGACAATAATATTTCCATGTTTTATTTTATAATGTTTTTATATTTTGTGAGTTTAATTTTATTTTTATTTTATGAAAAATATAATATGATGATGATGATGATAATGCTTACAGTCCTATTAAGACCAATGCTAATGTTAAGAGAGGATAAAGAATTCCTAATATAATATATATGTAATTTTACTTTTTTCCCTTACTTTTTCTTATTATTTATGTTGACGTTCTAAAAATATAAGATTCCAAACCTACATCAATCTTTTTCTTTTATGAAAAAAAATATTAAATTAAATTATGATATTATTATATAAATGACTTGTTTTCTCCTTATAATTAAATTCAAATTTTAACATTATTTTATATATAAATATAAGTTTTAAAAATTAACACAAATATTTTCTTTATAACCCAAATATTATATATTTTCAATATCACTTTCTATACTTTATCATGTTAACATAACCAAATTCCAATGTGAATAATGTACATATAAATTTCTACTCTAGTATTACATAATAACATATTTGTGAAAAATGAACATGAATAATTTATTTATAAAAACAATAAATTTAAATAATATATTTGTAAAGTTTTATTTTATATTGTAATATATTTATTAATAAAAAAAAGTTTAACTAATGCATTTTCATATCATATGCATACCAATTAGGTTTTTTTCCCTTTGTTCATACATATAAATTTTTTATATGAGAGAAATACAAATTTTAAAATTTATTTCACATGTTTTTTTATATACCCTATTACATATTAACATTTTCTCTTAAACTTTGATATTTTTTTTAAACATCAATATTCCTCTCTCAAGAAAAAGATGAATTTAAAAATTTAAAAGACATAAATTTGTTTTCTATTTTCTATTAGATACTAAGATCATGCAAAAATGTAGTTTCCTTTAAAACATTATCCAATCAAACTTATACTGCAAATTTTTCCATTATATTAAATGTATTACCTATATTTAGCCTAAGCAACAAAGACTTGTTACTATGTAACACTTATTTTATACATAAAATAAATAAATATATATATATATATATATATATATATATATATATCTATATATATATATATATATATATATATACATATATATATAATTCAATCTTTCTAGTGATATAATTTTTTTTTTAATTTTACAAAAAATCACATGATATCATTTTAACATTACTTTTAAATAAAAGTAAAATAAAATGAAATTAAAATATTTTAAATAGTTTATATTTTATGAACTAGTTTAAACACATATTAAAATTAAATTATTCATACACCAAGTTTCTTAATGTATACTATTTTAAAACAAAAAGTTATATATTAATTTCTTTATACTAAAAATTTACATATTAATAAATCTCTGAGGATGTTTGATAGACACTGATTGTGGAAGACTTCTTGTTTGAACTTAATGTGGATAAAGATTTGTTCATCTTTTTTTTTAATTGAGGACTTAAATAGATTCTCAAGAGAATATGCTCAACATATGCTTAGTATGAATGCTTACCAATGGTTGTAGTGTGTTACACATTATGTTAGGTTGCATCGACTTTTAATAAATTTTAAAAGTTAGATTCATGCCACTTCCTTCTCCATATCACTTAAATTCTTCATTATTACATAGTAAAGAACCAAAAAAAATTATATAAATTATTTACATAATTTAATTTTTATAAATTTAACCTAAATATAACTGAAAATCATTTAGATAATTTAATTTCCATAAATTTAACTTTAGATATAATTGAAAAATAAAGAGATTAGAATCAGTCTCACTCTTCATATTAAATCCTATAAATATTCCAAAAATCTTCAACACCGTCTCTAATATGCTATTAGACAAAAAAAACAAAAAGGTAATGATTGTACATTCAAGAAGACATTAAATCATAGGAGCTATTTTATTTCTATCTACTTGCCTAGCATATAAAAATGAAAAACAAACCACAAACTTTAATACTCTTAAACTTGTAGGATTAATGGTTTAAGAGGCTGGGTGATGTATGTTTAGAGAGGGAGGGAGACTGTGTATACATGAAAACTAAAAAAGCATATATATTTAAGGAAGGAAGGAAAGGCAACCATATTTTTATACATGAAAAGTAAATTTTAAAAAACAAAATAGATATATTAATTAAATTGATCTAATTTCATAATTGTTGAATATTTAAAATATATAATTTAATTTAATTTAACTTAGTAATTTTGATTAATGTTTTAGATGAAAATTACATGTAGTAGATGTTATCAAGCGTATCCCTATGTGTGTCTATCTAGCAAGGCTATTAGGACCTTGGTGGCCCTGCTAAAAAGATCGATAACAAGGGGCTCTTGATTTGGTTTGATTGGGCCATTTGATTTCTGAGATCTATGAGGGAGAACCCCCTTGAGCTGCAGTAGAGCCGACCATAATTATTAGGAGGGTTGGCGAGGTGATAGTGGCCCCCCTCTTGAGCATATAGCGCCTCACAATTGAGCTTTGGGATTTTATCTTGAGAAGTGCAAGATTTTTCTCTAATAGGTTCTTTGAGGCTTCTTTGCTCTAATCAAACCATATTACTGTTTAGCACCTCCTTCCCTTGAGGTCACCTCCTCCCTCCAAAAGAGGAGAGATCACTAGGGAGGGTAGGGATGACAAATTGTAGAAGTAGATTCAACTCACTTAGATTTTCCCCCTCACTCTGGACCCAACCTCGCCTTATATTATAAGAAATTTTTATAGCACTAGGACAACCTTATGGTTTGTCTTGACTAGATTTGATGCCATTGGTCACATGGCCTCATGATTTTTCTTAGTTATTTGAGGTTTTTCTCTCATTACTTGTGGGTCCAAGTAACATCAGAAAATCTTGTGAGTGGAGAGGATGTGTTAGCTGCATGATATTTTGGAAGATGTAGATTGAAAAATTGGCTTTAGATGTCCGATATATTGTGAGTTTTAGGGGAGATATCACCACCTGTACCATCATTTTGGAAGGCTTATTTCCACCAACTTTTGATATCTTCATCCTAGATGTCTAGCATAATACATATGCGATGCTTTATACATATGAGATATGATCACTTCGTTAGATTTTTCAATACCCTACACCACTAGGCTTATAACCTCTTCTTTCTGTTCTATTATAGTGACCTAAGGTACGAAGTGTCAGGAATATGTTTTGGCCATGGATATAGTTGATGTTAGATCTGTGAGACAACGAACATTCTCCTAATTAGTTGTAAATATCTCACCTTGTGAACCACATGGTACTGCTTAGCCTTGATTGAGTATGTAGAATTCCTTGAATTTTCTCTTTAGCCTTGCTTGTTAGGAGATTTTTTATAGACTTCTCCAAGGTTCCTTGTATGTTCACCTAGCTAGGCCCTCTTTTCCCTCGGCTCTCCTTAGGGGACATTATTATGGATTGCATTGGCTTATGTACCATGATTGATATTAATATGAATTTTTGTTCTCCCTCCTCTTCTATCTCTACCTGTGATATTGATTAGTGTTTTCGATCTTTCTGGGCTTAACCTTTTTGGTTCATCATTTTTCATGTACTTCTCTTCTTGCACATACCACACTTACACTTATAACTTTTCATATTTTAACTTTTAGGAGTGATTGTAGACAGACATTGTTTGATTTTAAATTGGTTGTCTTCCAGATCCATTGACCTAGTCTTCAGTCGTTTCTGGGCATTAATAAAATTATATTATATATATATATATATGAAATTGTGTTGCATATTGAACAATTTTTTGTCCATAACAACTATTCAATTAGTTGTCTTTTGAAAAATCACAATGCTTCACAGTTAACTGGAGCTTTATTCATTGGTATTGTGGCACCATAGAGGAAATTATAATAAAGCTTTAGTTTAACTTTCCTTAATTTATATTAGAATAATATATTGGCAAGGTTGTAAATAGGGAAAGCAATATTCGGCCTGCTATCGAGCCTTTAATGCACCAGAGAGTACCCTTCACCATACATAATCATAGTTATGGCATCCTAATGATGTGCGATTTTTTAGAGTTTGATGTGACATTTGGTATGATGGTCATATATACTATGGAAAAAGTATATTTTGATTTTCCGGCAGGTCAGCTCACGTTTACGGGCACCTCTGACTGTCCGATTAGACATTCCCAATATACCCACTCAATGCCAGTTCCATATGAAAATTTTCAAATTTAAAATGTTATCTCCCCGCCTACAAACTAAAGGGTTGCACGAGAATTTTCTGAAATGAAATAAACCACGGCATGATGGTTCTACCTCCTGCACCATAGAAACAAGTGTTGTATTTCCCCAATACCTGAGATCGATGCCACTATTTATTAGGTTATAGCTTAGGGTTACTAAAGCTTGGCATTCAATTGGTACAGACAATTTCTACCTCATCACATGTGATTCTTGTTTTTGTTTGATGCATCCTAAATTTCAATTATTATATATAGAAAGTCAATACTTTCTTTTAACATCAATTCTTGTACTATGTTCTAAGAAATAGTTTGAAAGTTATTTTTTTGTTATCTCATTTAATCAGTGACAATGGCAAGTAGATTGAGAAATGCTCAAGTTTTTCTTTTGAAGCAAATATTCAGGGCGCTTTGCGGGTTTTCAAAGGTGTATAAGGCAACTAAATATGGCCTTTTTGCAAGGAATACAAGGTACTTCTCCACGTAAATCATATTGTGATCTTCTTTTAGATGTTACAAAGGAACATTGTGTAGTATAGGTTGAAAGAGAATGAAGAAGATGTATCATCCCTGCCTACTTAGTTCAATTATTCTAGGTTCTTGACATTGTTAATGATAGCCATTTCAAAAAGGGAACGAACTACACATATAATTTCTAATGATTGATCCAATTTAGCATGTTAAAGTTAATTCTAATGTTGCTAACTATTGAGATATTTTCTCATGGAAGTATGGATAATTGTAAACCGCATTAAATTTCACAAGATATACTATTGGATATAAGATTTAACCATTACATTATATTTACAAGTTCTATCCTTATACTTTCTTTTTACTTAGAATAAATTTTATAATCAATATTCACAAAATTCCATATTGTGAAATAATGAATCCCCTACCCAGCTAGTAGAAATTCACACCTATGTATTGTTTTTGAATTCTATTGATATTTTAGATAGACAAATTGGAGTTGGAGTAGCTCTACTGAGCCTTCTATTCTCTGTTTATCTCATTTAAGTTTAATATGCACTCTCTCTAGAATTATTCAAAAACTGGAACAATTGAAAATAATCGATTTTATTTTTTATTAATTTTTTTTATGTATTGCTTTTTAACTCTATTGATCTTTTAGATAAAAAAATTAGAATTGGAGTAGCTTTACTAAGCCCTCTATTCTCTATTTATTTCATTTAAGTTTAATATGCATTATCTAATCATTCAAACACCAGAATAGTTGACAACAATCAATTTTGTGTTTCTTTGTTTGTTTTAATTTTCTTTATGTATTGGTTTAACTCTATTGATCTTTTGATCGAACTCCCCCATATGCGGGTGGAATCTCTAGAACGAGCGAGGACAACTCCTCCCATGATTAGTCTGACACCACCCTGCAATGCCAACTCTTACATGATGCAGAAAATCAAATCGTTGATAAATTATGTTGGTGCTTTGCCACACTTGGCCTTTCGACACACAAGGAATCACATGCAGGCACATGCAGGTATAGTTGGATCGACTGCCTCCATGCTCGAATTCAGCACCTCATGCCTTCAAAAGGCATAGAGGCTCCTCAATCAACCGTTTTTTTGTTGCTCCAACCGGTCCTGTGAGCTCTCTCTCCATTCGTTGATCCTCTTTCCTCCAGGTCTTTGCTACTCCAGCCTGCCTCGCATGATACCACCGCCATTGCTCCCCCAGCTGCGTGCTCACCCTACTGTGAGTGCTTTGGTGCGTGTCCCTACGGCCTGCCCCTCTGCTGCGCACCCCTCCCCCTAAGTGCCTCCCTATTGTGCGCCCCCTGCTGTGAACCCCCCAAATGTGTGCCCCTTGCTACACGCCTCCCTGGTGCGCAACCCCCTGTTGCATAATCCCTGCTCTGCACCTAAGTTGCTTCACGCCACCTTGTTGCACAACTTTGCTGCGTGCCCCCTTACTGCGTGATCCCCTGCTCTCTGCCTTTTCTCATAGCTAGCTCCCCATCCTTTTCTCGATAGCCTCCTTATGGCCTCACGCCAACGTCAAAAGCCCATCAGGGGTAGCTACAGAGGGGTGCTCTCTGTCCACTCTCACTATGGTCAAGACCAACGTCTGGAATCCAATGAAGGATCCTCATCAGGATGTAAGGATATGCTGGCTACCCAATCGACCAACACCACTTAGGAGGATATTTTTCACCCGATGGAGAAGCCTAAGGGCAGAATGGGCCACAAAAAATCCACCATTGCCCAATATGAGCCACCCACACATCAGAAAATAGAACTGCTTTCAGTCCATGAGCCTGCAAAGGAGGAGACAAATGTTTGGATTATGGACTCGGACAACGTCTGGACCAGAGTTCTCGATGCAGAGTATCATGTTGCTCCCATCGTCCACGCAGCCCCTCTGAAGCCTCCTCATCCACCCACAGCTGAAGAGGAAGTCGTGGCAAGAGAATATGGATGCCTAATTAAGGAGGAAGACCATGCAATCAAGGAAGATAAAGGAACTCCATGACTGCTCAGTAGCAAGGTTCATCTCTAATTTTTGTCTTCTCAGGACATACTTCAGCGATTTTGTTTTCATATGTGTTACTGAATATTTTGTAAATCAAGATTGTTTGACTCTCTTAAGGGCTTGGTTTCCTCCCATGAGCCAGCCCCAAACAGGTTTTATTTTGAAAACTTCCAAGGTAGGGATTGGCTAAGCACTGCTTGCCATCCCCGCACATAGCCTCTGTAAAGTTTCTTTTATGATTTCAATATAGTTTAGCCTAACTTACAAAAAAAAAAAAACTTTATTGATATTTATATTGAAAAATTGGATTTGGAATAGATTTATTAAGCCCTCTTTTATGTGTTTATCTCATTTAAGTTTAATATGCGTTGTCTCCAGAATCATTAAAAAACTAGAAGAGGACAACAATAAATTTTTTTCTTTTGTTTTAAATAAAAACATTTTGAAAAATAAAAATATTCTCTTTCAATACAAGAAATAGTCAAATTAACCAGATGTGTTAATAAAATTTTGTGCCAACAATAATCCCAATAACTAGATAATAATATTTTGTACAAATCTTATAATGATTTTGTGAATGTTTTGATATATTTTTAATATATCTCGATAGTTGCAATCTCAATCTATGATATTACACTTTCCATATATAGATATATACTTCTTTCAAACTATAATTCTTTCTAATTACATAATTAAAGAGTTGTACATCTAAAATATTGAAATAAGTAAATACTTCCCATGTAGTTATGAAGTTATGTGTATCTCGAAACTACCTAACAAGCATTCTAAAATATATGAACAATCAACACTGCCCAAATAATGGGACTTATGGATGAACTTGAGTTCTCCACCCAGGATAAACAATAACACTTCCCAAATAATTAGACTTATGGTTGTCATTCCATCAAAATGTGTAGATAATTATCAAAAAATCATACAATTTTAGATGCAATATGACAAGGTACTTTTTTACTCAATTTTGATAGACCATTAAGCCTAAAGACTCAATATTATACAACCATTATGATGTGTAAGTGTTAGTCTGTCATTAAAGTTAAAATTTTGCAAAGTTTCTCATGTCACTTTAAATAAAAAAAATTAAAAACTAAAAAAATAAATAAATAACTAAACAAAACAAATAAATAATGTCAACTTATTAAAAAAATTTGCATGTGAAGAAATTGGATCTTTCTAGACTTATGTTAGATCTGTATTCAAAATGAATGTATACTAATATAAATGAATGTATACTAATATAACTCATTTTCATATGAGAACACAACATAATTGAAATTTTAATAGAAAATCATTTGTTAAATTTATTTTAAATATTTATATAATTTTATTAAAATAAATAAATATATAATATAATTTTAAATATAATATGGCATATTTTAATTAATTTCCAAGTGAAAATCATGAAAACAAATTCTTTACCAAATCATTTTTAGTGATTATTACATTTAGATTCGTTCCAAATTTTATTGAAATTAAGTTATTATATTATTTCAAATTCTTTTAAATTAAATACATGAATATACTTTTATTAAAATTAAATAAATATACATATTAAATATAATTATATAGTTATATGTTTTATTTTTTATTTATTTTAAAATTCAAAATAATAATTTTTTTCATTAAATTTATATTAAAAAATATAAAAATATATAATTTAATATAATAGTTAAATTATTAATATTTTTATAAATTTATCTAGTATAAATTAATATGATATAATTTATGAGTTTTATATTTTTCTTATAATTAATAAATTTTTCTCTTCTCTTTTTTCATAATAATATTATGATGTTTGAAAATTTTTTCTTATCCTATACTTTATAATATTATTTGTGTATCAACTTTAAATTTATTATATTAAACAAAGTACCAATTAATTATTTGAAATAAAGATAGAGATAAAAGCTAGTGTTAATAAAAGAATGTTGTAAGAATTTATTGAAACTATCAATAATCTTCATAGTCTGTAACAGTCTCACAATCAAACAACAAAATTTTCATCACTAATTTGTCTATTGTATCAAGTCTAGTTTCAAGTTCCAATTAGATTCAGGGTCAGAATATCCTAGTCATTATTGAGGAAATGTTGAGCTAAGAAAAATTCTTGTTTGAAAAATATCAGTGACTGCTAAATATGAAGAGGATTATTGGAAACTTAAGTCTCGAAGCTTGCGGCTACACAGAGGAGATTGAAACACCATTTTTTTCATAAAAAAGTGAAAGATAGGCAGAGGAAAAAAATTATCTAGGAGATTGAGGCAAATGGTACCAGGATAGGGGACTTCCAACAAATCAAGAAAGAAACTATGGGATTTTTAGTAATCTCTACTCTCATAAGGACCCTCTTGGAATAGTTTGAACTCTATATGATGGAGCATACTTAGCATGTCATCGTAGAAGAGATGAATGGAAATTTATCCCAACTTCTGATATAAGAAGAGATTTAAAGTATCCCTTGGGCCAGATGGTCTCTCTGTGCTTTTTTACCAATACTTATACGAAAAATATTAAGTGAGGATTTTGTAGAATCATTTGTTATTCATTGAAGGATTGTTGCATGGGAGGTGGAATCAATTCATCTTTTCTTGTCTTAGTTCCTAAAGAACACAATCCCTCATTTCATAGATTTCGACCCATCTCTTTATGTAATGTTTCTTATAAAGTGATCTCCAAAATCCTTGCTGAAATATTAAAACTTATCCTCCCTGCAATTATATCAGAGAACAAAGGAGAATTTGTTCCAGGAAGACACATATTTTATAACATAATCTTGGTTTAAGAAGCTATCTTCTCAAGTAGATCGAGAGGTGGAAAAGGAATGCCCATTAGGCTACATATGGTCAACGCTTTTGTCTATGTTAGATATAGATTTCTCTTCAGAATTTTGAGTATATTTGGTCTTAGTAACACCTTTATATAGTGAATCTCCCTTTGTATCGACTCTCCATGGATCGCCCCCTCGATAAACGACAAATTCACTGAATTCTTTCAAGCCTCCAGAGGTGTGTGCCAAGGATTCCCTTTATCCCCCTTCCTTTACATTCTTATAGCTAATTCCCTAAGAAAGAGGCTTGAATTTGAACATAGAAAAGGTTGTCTCCTCGTCCTTATATTTTTAGCGAGCTAGCTCTTCTACCTTGCAACTTGAAGCTTAAAAAACCTGATATGATTCAAGCACATTTCATCTTTTAATATTGGAGATCTTAAAAGGAGTGTAGTGCAACTATAAATTGGATTAGTCAATAAAAATTGGTATTTGTAATCCATTCCCTTTTTAGAATGGCTATTGATGATTTTATCCAGCATCAAATTTGTAGGTGTTGGTTGGTCCTTTTTCCCAAACATGGTTATCATATACTCGAAAGCAACTTCGTCACAGGGAAGGGTGAGGCCCATTTGGAAATCAAATCCAAACTCTTCTTTAGGATTCACTAACAATGTCGAGAATAAATAATGATGAAATAAATGGCGGGGATGATACATATTCTTCATTCTCTTCCAACATACAGTGCACAATGTTCCTTTGTAATATCTAAAGGTAGAGCATAACATGATTTTATGATGGCCTCATATTCGATGGTGAAATATACCTTGTCTTCTTTGTGGAACATGCATTTCCAATGGCCTTATAGGCCTTTGCAAACCTAAAAAGCACCCTGATTATCTACCTAAAAAGAAAAACTTGAGGATTTCTCAATATTCTAGTTATTACCATTGACTAAATGAGACATGAGCACAAAAAAATAGCTTTCAAACTATTGCATAAAAGAGAGTACAAGAACTGATGTCAAAAGAAAACATTGGCCTTTGTATATATATAATAATTGAAATTCATTATCCACTAAATAGAAGCAAGGATTGTTTGTGATGAGGTAGAAATGGTCTATGAAAATTGGGTCCACTGTGTTTTGTATTGGTGAATTACAAGCATTAGTAAGATTAAGTGATAACCCAATCGATAGTGGCAAAGATCTCAATTATTGGGACAATGCAACACTGAAACATAATACAAATCTATGGGTGGCATAGGGTGTTGAATCATCTATTCATAATTTATCATCACATGGCTAATAACATCCCATATCGATCATGTTGTGGGTTTATTTCATTTCATAAATTTCACACACAACCCTTTAGTTTGAAGGCGGGGAGATAACATTTGAAATTTGAAATTTTCGATACAAAGCTAGTAGCTCGCATTGAATGCCTATAATGGATTGTATTATCTGAAAATCAGAGTTGTCAAAAAAATGTTGGAATAGCCATAAAATCCAAAGACCCCTTCACCATAGTATGTATGACCATCCATAGCAAGGTCACATTAATCTAAAAAATGTATAACATATAGACTATGCCATTTATAGATAGGAAATTTGAAGGAAATAATGATTTTATCATCGAAGATGTAATGGGATGGTAAATTAAGCATTTTGAAACCAATAAGGATGTTACGATGCAGGAGCATCGATCCTCTGCCACAACTGAAGTTGATTCTAGATGCTTCTAGAAGAGCAATGTGGCAACCATTAAGGACATGATATTCTTTGTTTTTATGTTATAAAAAAAGTGTAACCCTTTAGAAGGTAAGTTGGAAAAGGAAAATATCCCTCATTTTGTTATGGTTTTGTTTTAAATAGTAATTTTATGAATTGTTAGGGGGGAAATCCAATGTAGAGACCAGGTCGAGAGGTGAGTAGGCCCCAAGGGGGGCATAGTCTATAATAAATTACTTTTTTCCTCTATTCTAAGTGTTCAATTCCACAAACGGACAATTCCACATATGTGATTATGGGTATAATTTTATAAGGAGTTGGTTAAGTGTGCAACAACTAGAGAAGTAAGGAATCCCAAGAAGGTTCTAATGGAGCTGAACCTGTGATGCTAAAATACCGAGCTAGGGGAGGAAAACTGGTGAGGTGTTATTTGAGGCTCAGTTGCATCTCACTACTGATTGTGAAGAAAGCTAAAAAATACACGATGAAAAGAAGACCAAGATGGTGAAGATGGAAAATATGAAACAATGAAGACACATGGTCGGGAGATCATGAATAATTTCAAGGGAGGGAGTTTGATGTAGGAGCGTCAACCCTCCACCCCAACTGAAATTGATTTTGAATGTTTCCAGAAGAACAATGTGGAAACCATTGAAAAGCAAATAATTTTATTTATTTTCATGAAATTAAAAAAACGTAAGCCTCTAGAAGGAAAGCTGGCATAGGAAGAGATTCCTGATTTTGTTAAGGTTCCATTTTAAGTCGATCTACAAATTTTCAAGGGGGGAAATACAGTGTAAAGACTTGAGCGAGAGGTGAGCAGGCCCTGCGAGGGCCATAGCTTGTAAAAAAATTTGTTTCTCTAATATATGTTCCAACATTTTAAATCTGTGTGTTTAATTTGTGTCCCTAGATCTGGTTTTATGTGTGTTTTCCATTTGTATATCTATAATATTGGTTGCCATATTTCTGATCTAGAGATGAGAATGTAAGAGAGCTCGAGGCCCTAGTTTTAGCGTTAGTTTCTTTTTCAAGAAAAAGCATGTATTCATCGGTTGTCCAGAATAAAAGTTACAAGTTTGGAGAGAAGGTAGTTGGGTTGTCGGACCAAAACTCGTTAAAGTGAGGGATTTTGACCCACTCAAACCTTGACTTGAGTGAGGCCCAATCGAGTGGTTGGACCCTAATTTAGTCAGCACCATTTGTGAAAATAAATGAAAACATGACCTCAACCTCCTAGGTGAAATTTTGTGTTGGAAGAATATGACCAAAAGAGGCTCCTATACGTTGTTTTGGATAGAGGAAGAATCCAGAGTTAGGGTTTAATAGAAGGTTATGAGTTCGTGCTACAGATTTTATTGAGGAGAGTCAATAATTTGTGGGCCTATAATGCACAGGCTTCCATATTGAAGCCACCATGGGATTGAAATCAAGAAACCCTTGGTTCGATATTCATCAAGTGGTATCACAGTGTAGAAAGAAGGTGAAATATTTCGTGCAAGAGGATGATTCCACAATTTCAGTTATAGGTAGAATTGTCGAAGGAGGTGAGGAAGTGTGCAACAACCAAACGAACAAGGAACTTCAAGAAGGTTCTAGAGGAGGTGAACTTGTAATGCCAAAAGTATGAGCCATAGGAGGAGAGATGGTGAGGTGTTAGTGGAGGATCAGTTGTAGCTCACTACTAAGTGTGAGGAAAGCTCTGAGATTCATGAGGAAAAGAAGACTGAGATCGTTAACATGGATGAGATGTAGTAGTAAAGACATATGATTAGGAGATCATGAAGAATTTCAAGTGAGGGAGTTTGATGCAAGAGATTCGACCCTCCACCCCAACTAAAATTTATTCCTAATACTTCCATAAGAGAAATGTGTCGGTTAATGAGAAGGAAAACATTATCTTTATTTCTATGCAATTAAAAAAATGTAAGCCTCTAAAAGGGAAGTTGGTAGAGGAAGATATTCCTGATATTTTGTTAGGCCCATGTTTTGTTGAAAATGGCAACAAGAAACAGTGAAGGAGGCCTCCTGAAACGTCTTTCCTGATCCTAGTTGGAAAGTGATCACCTAAACTAGGTGGGGACCACACATGTGATTTTTTGTCGCAAAGTCTATTTTTAGACTATGTCTATTTTTAGACATATGGATCATGGTCTATGAGTTTCAGGATGCTATTTATGGATGATTGGTCGAGTTGGTAAAAATATATGGACCTCTATTTTTAGACATATTAAGTGAATCTATTTTTAGATTGCCAATCTAAAAATAGATATGTCGAATATTATTAGCTCTTAATAATATTTGGACTATAAACATTATCTTATCCTTGCAAGACTCCCGCCCGAGCTACGATGTGGCACATGCAAATTACGAAGGAATTACGTCATTCCTAGGGTTAAGTGGAGCTACCGCATGGAGACTTCAAATAGAACTCATGTGAGAGTTTGGTGGAGTTGATTGACAAAGTTAATGGAGTTGTGTTCTGTTTAACTTAGTTGAACTAGTTGTATTTAGTCTAACTGAAAAATACACTAGAGATAAGTGGTGTGAATTAATTATTAATTAATTCACTAATTATTAACTCATTATTCAACTAAAGAACACATCATTTAACAGCAGTGCATGGACAGTTTCAGTGGAGACCAGTGGAGAGATAGGTGAAAGGGCAAGATAGACTATCCGTTGTGACTACTAGTGATGCATGAATTGCATCTATATATACATTGCAGTTGCCAATGATAATAACGCAGCAAGGAGAGTGGGATTGCATCGAATTGGTCTTTTTAATCAGCTTGGATTGCGCATTGGAGGCAGTCTAGTAGGAGGGCAAAGATCGGTGCATGGATTTGCAAGATTGTTCCTGATTAGTGTGTGAAGATTGTATTGTACTGAGAGCTTGAGGTACTAAGCTTTGTATGAGGATTGTTACATGATCTCCATGATATACATAATATGATAGTTGGGGTTTTTATCTTTAGGCTTTCCCGGTAAACAACTGTGTTATGTGTGCTTTTATTGCTTCATGTGTTGTGCAATTGTTGATTAAATTTATGCAAGAATTATAGTGGAAGGATTCTGTATTTTTCAAGAAGTTAAATATTGTGAGATCAGGAGAGTCCGGATATATACATGCATATTGTATATAATTTCTACATGGTATCGGAGCGATATTGATCATTGGGGAAATTGCAAAGCATTGAAGTGGTTGAGTTTTAGGATAAACTCAAGAAACATAAATATGGAGAAAGCCAGAAATATACATGCATATTGTGTATAATTTTCTACATGGAATGAGAGCGAGAATTTTTGGGTGCGCGAGTTTGTAGGGAATATCTGAAAATTTTTGGTGAAATATTTTCAGAAAAAAAATAGCATATTTGGATTCCTTGCGAAAAAATACCCAAATTGATAAAAAAAATCGGTCGAATCGGAGCTCGGATGAGGGAGATATCATCGATTTAAAATCAACTCTTTTGTTAGAAAATTTTGCGACGGCGGGACAATTGCAATGTGTGCGAGCCAAGAATCTACATGCACTGAGGTACAAGATGCATGCAAATCTTTGAGGTGCAAAGCAAAGGTTAGTGACTTGGTGGTTGAGAGGGATCCTCTCAACATGGAGCGTGAGAAGCAGTCTCAAAAGGTTGTGGAGCAGCCACAACTGGAGATGCAAAAGAATCTTTTTAGATTTGATGTAGATGGGATTTCTACGGAGCTTCCTACTGTTGGGAAGTGCAAGAAAGACATGCAATTGATGCTTGAGAGGGAGCAAGTTTTGCATGCAGGTATTAAAGTAGATGGGATGTCTACGAAGCTTCCTACTGTTGGGAAGTGCATGAAAGACATGCAATTGATGCTTGAGAGAGAGCAAGTTTTTCATGCGGGTAAGAGTGAACCTCGAAATGTGGAGCAGCCACAAGATGAGGATCATGGAGTGGGAGAAACCACTCATGCAGAGAAATTTCGTGTCATATGGGAAAAGGGAGTGCATGCAGCTATACCACCTGGTGAGAGGTGGGGCAACATGCATGATTAATCCCAAGAGGATATTTCTGGGCAGGATTCATGAGATGGTGTGGATCTCATGAGTTGAACCTGGCTACGAGGTGCCCACAGCGCAGCAGTAGCATGATCAGTTGGAGTGATGCAGGCAGATCAAAGTGACAAGCACGGATATTGGAGCGCGGATCGCAGTTGACAGCAAGGTGCAGTGCATGGGTGCAAAGAGTTCAACAGTGCAGTGGTTCCTGATGACATGTGCAGTAGCTAAGCAGAGGTTGAAGACTTTGATGATAGATGCTAGATGCATCAGACTGATTGAGTTGTTTGGAGCCTATTCAGTTTCGTAGATGGCACATGCAAAGGGTGCATGGCACATGCATGGAGTTGCATGGTGCATGCATGAGTTTTCATGGCGCATGCAAAGGGTGCATGGAGAATGCATGGAGTTGCATGTCGCATGCATGGAGTTGCATGGCACTTGTGAAGGTTGCAGGGCGAATGCATGGAGTTGCATGTTGCATGCAAAGACAGTCCTTTCTTGTTGAGAGGGAGTGTTGAAAATGGCAACAAGAAGCAGTGAAGGAGCCCTCCTAAAACATCTTTCCTGATCCTAGTTGGAGAGTGATCACCTAAACTAGGTGGGGGACCACACATGTGATTTTTTGTTGCAAAGTCTATTTCTAGACTATGTCTATTTTTAGACATATGGAGCATATTCTATAAGTTGCGGGATGCTATTTAGGGATGGTTGGTCGGTTGGAAAACCTTCGGACTTCTATTTTTAGACATATTGGGCAGAATCTATTTTTAGATTGCCAGTCTAAAAACAGATATGTCGAATATTATTAGCTCTTAATAATACTTGGACTATAAACATTAACTTATTCTATTGGAGCACTTCAGTTAAGTGCATAGATGTGGCACAGGAGCTGACAGAAGGAATTACGATATTCTTGAGGGTTAAGTGGAGCTATTGCATGGAGAATTCATTTAGAACTCATGTGACAGAGTTTGGTGGAGTTATAGAGGTAGTTGGTGGAGTTGTGTTCAGTTTAACTCAGTTAGACACAGTTGAGCTAGTTGTATCTAGTCTAACTGATTTATACACTAGTGAGAGTGGTGTGAATTAATTAATAATTAATTCACTAAATAATAACTCATTAATCAACTGAAGAATACATCAGTTAACTACAGTGCATGGAAGTTTCAGTGGAGACCAGTGGAGAGATAGGTGAAAGGGCAAGATAGACTATCCATTGTGACTACTAGTGATGCATGAATTGCATCTATATATACATTGGAGTTGCCAATGATAATAACGCAGCAAGGAGAGTGGGATTGCATCGAATTGGTCTTTGTAATCAGCTTGGATTGCGCGGTGGAGGCAGGCTAGTAGGAGGGCAAAGATCGGTGCATGGATTTGCAAGATTGTTCCTGATTAGTGTGTGACGATTGTATTGTACTGAGAGCTTGAGGTACTAAGCTTTGTATGAGGATTGTTACATGATCTCCATGATATACAAAATATGATAGTTGGGGTTTTTAGCTTTAGACTTTTCCGGTAAACAACTGTGTTATGTGTGCTTTTATTGCTTCATGTGTTTTGCAATTGTTGATTAAATTTCCACAAGAATTATAGTGGAAGGATTCTGTATTTTGCAAGAAGATAAATATTGTGAGATCAGGAGAATCTGGATATATGCATGCGTAGTGTATATAATTTCTACATGTTTTAAATGGTTGGCCTATGAATTTCATGGGATTAATCCAATGCAAAGACTAGACCGAGAGGTGAGTTGGCCCTGATGGGGACGTAGCCTGTAACAAATTTTGTTTCATCTATTCTAAGTGTTATGACATTTTAAATCTCCGTGTGTTTAATTTGTGTCCCCATATCTAGTTTGATTTGTGTTTTCTATTTTTTTATATCGATAAGAATGGTTTCCATCTCTCTAATCTAGACACAACAATGTAGGAGATATTGAAGCCCCTATTTTGGTGTTAGTCGCTTGTTCAGGACAAGGTGTGTGTTAATTGGTTGTCTAGAATCAAAGTCATGAGTTTTGAGAGAAGGTAGTGGGTTTGTTAGTCATCAGTATTTTTCACTTGTTGGTGATGTCTAGTTGCAACAGCCAAGTTTTCTAGCAGCTGATCTAAAAAATTTCAAATTTGCCAGCTGGAAAACACCCATAAAATTTTTTTGCCCTCTTACCTTTCAGTCCGCCCATGACGAGATGAAACCTCATTATCAAGTCTTATCTAGCCTCAGCCATACTAGCTTGTCCATCAGCTCCAAAGAAAACAGTCCAAATCTATCCAAAAAGTCTATCCTAGGTTAGGTAGTGGCGCTTTAGGCATTTCTCCCTTGGCAAACTATCTTAAGAGCCAAAGAACCTCTATCTACTAACAGACCAGTCGCAACAAACCTTCCTATTCTGCAAAAACTTGGTTATACCCTTAAGTCACGCCACTAATAAACCCTCAAGTCTCAGCAATACATGTACCATAGGTCAAACTAAATTTAGGTGGTTTTACAGTGTTTTTAATGGATATTTCAAGAACAGAAGTATACCAGCATTCCCAGAAAACAGTATTTGTTTCCACATGAAAAGAAAGCTGCTTCTCATATGATTTTGAGCCTGGGATGTAGCTACAGGGAAGAGAATTGTTTCATTAAGCTCCTGCTATCAGAGTCACAACATGAAAAGGCAGTGAAAGGAAAAATAACACTGTTAAAAACTGATGAAATGGAATCACTAAGGAAAAACCTCCTTCATCTATAAGTAGAGGGTTGGAGGACAGAAAAAATTCCTTCATTTTATAAGTAGAGGGTTGAAGACTACCTCCTTCATCTATAAGTAGAGGGCCAAGGATAAAGTTGGATTTTTAGAATTACAATGACTGTAAGGAGAATTTTTTGGGTACAGTGAGACAACAACTGAGGGTCTCTGCATAAAATGTTGTTAAAGGCAGAGGCAAAGCAGTGGGGCTTTTCAAAGATTGTTTGCATAAGCTCCATTTTTATTGAGTTACAATGTGAAGCTAATGTGGTTGAGCATCAATGAAGAAATATTATAAGCACATGGCCAAAAGAGTCAAACAGTCTTGGGCTCAAACTAACTTCTGCCATCATGTATGAGGGAAACCACTATCGGTATGTTCATCAAACATTCTTCTTTTGATTGAAACAGAGGTGGAAAGGAAACCAGGCATTTGTCAAAGAAGGCCTCCTTGATAAGCAAAGTAAAGGGGCTCACCATTATTTGAGGATGAAAAGCAATCATGGCATATGGCAAAGATTCTAAAGGTAACTGCTCTCAAAAAGAGGTGAAATGAATGAAAACCCAGGATTCTTGTAGATCTCCTTCACAGAAGAACAAAGGGGCAACCTTCCCTTGTTCACTTTTCAAATCTAGTACATCTTCCCCTGTTTTATCTCCTTAAAAGCTGAAAACTGGATCATTTTGTCAATCTAAGGATAGTTAGTGGCTTTGGTTATGGAGACCTTTTGTACACAGGATTTTCACTTATAGTTTCAAATAAGTTTTCTACCCACAGTCAAAAGAGAGACTCAAATAGCACCTTCCAGCTCAATCAATTTCACAATTAGTTTCAGCATGACCATATCCAAAGCATCAGGAGCAGACACTGTCAGTTTAGGTTTTAAAGGGTGAAGCTACCTCCCTACAGAATGTCAAAGAAAACCTCACTTAACACAAGGTGTCTTTCTACAGGTGTCCTTTTTCAACAAGAAAAACACTAAGTGGTGTTGATATTTAAAGGTGCTGCTCTTTCTATTCATAAAGACCTTTTTCAACTGATCAAAAGTGACAGCAGATGAGCAATACAAAGACAAGAGGTGGAAAAGGGATATTGGAATTGTAGTCAAGTTTTTCCCCCAGTAAAAAGGCAGTATCACTCAAAGGCACATCTACAGTCATTCATGTGGCTCAGAGCAGAATTTCCTTCCACAGTACAGATATCAAAAGGGAAAACAATTTTTCATTCCTTAGTAAGAAACAGTGAAAGTTTTTAATTCTTAAAAAGGTTGCTTTACTTCAAAAGGGTGAGGCTCATAAAGGAAATGGTCATTACCACTATGTCTTTGTTTGAACAAAAAGGAGTCTCAAGTATGTTTTGAAAAGATATGAGCTTCATGTTTTGGTTGTAATCCAAAGGCCTTTTCAAATGTTTTCGAAACCTTCATTAAGCACTTCAAAGGGTTTTTGTTTTTTTCAAAAGTCAGCCCTAGTGACTTTTTACATATTGCATATGGATTTTTGGAAGCCATTTAAGGTTAATGCTTCCACCATCCCAACCTCAAGTATTGTCAAAAGATAACTCAAAGTGTTGTCAAAAGATTAAATAGTAGTGGCTACGATTGGATACTAAATATTTAAATAAATTCCTATTCAATCAGTGCATGATAGAATTATTGTCAGGTTAATTGAATCACTGGAATAACCTTCAGCGCTATCACTAGTATGTTGAGTCGCTGGCCTTTGGACAGATCGTTAATTTCCATCACATTGGCATGGAATTTTGTAAACCGTGTTTAGCTATAGCGCTTTATTAAATCACGAAATCTCTACAGCACAATGATTGATTCATTTCGTATGCTGTTTGAATTCTCGTGCATTGGTTTGAATGGGTATAAATAGCAATTCACTGTGGACTTCGACATTAGTTCATTAAAATAGAAAAACCTCTTTTATATTCTGAGCTGTCAATGAACGAAGGGCAAACATTTTATGGGGATTGAAAAGCTGTCCATCCCCTTTTTCTCAATTCATGGATTTCTGGAAACATTGGCATATGTACATCGCTGATCTCCGTTGATATTTAGCTGCTACAGCCATTATCCATCTTACTGTACGTTAGTTAAGCATTGGGAGTGAGCATAATCCTTAAGACACCTTTGGAATTGTGTACTCACTCATGTTATGCATAAGAATTGTTTGGGCTGTATAATATATAATTAAAAGCATATTAAGTTGTTTGGGCTGTATAAGATATAATTAGAAACATATTAAGTGCCCTGGAATACCTTCCTTTACTTTTGCCATAAGCATCCAGGTAACAGGTAACATTTGGACTGGCAATATAAAGACTTGAAAGTGTTGTGGTTGCGTAAAAGGGTTGTAGCGTGCATAGGTTTTGTTTTTCTTCGAAGCAACTATGTCTACATATACAGTATACTTGGTGAAAATAAAGCACGTCATCGTGGTTTTGGTCTTATTATGCCCACAGATTGTCCACAATATACTTAGTGATAATAAAGCACCTGATAGTGGTTTTGTAAGCATTTGAAGGGACAAAAGAGTTTTGTCTCATTGAATTTGTTATTCCAGCTGGCCACTAAACTAAAGCAATTAGAGCATGTATTATAAATTATAATATTGTGAAATTTACATTTATAATATGAAGTTTTTTAAAAAGTTGGAGCAATATTAATATCAACATATATTTATTTTAAATTTTTTTCGAGTGTAAATTTTGAGGAAAAATTTGTACTTTGAAAGATATGATAGATTCAATATTCTCGATACTTGATAGATTTAGAGTTAAATGAATTTATGCTGATTTGTTACAGTATAATAAGCCTAATGGTTAATAATATATATTTCATTTAAGATGTCACAAGTTCAAATCCATAAAGGGTAGAGTTTATACACTTTTATACACTTTAGTTGTCAAATTACTTTAAGTGGATCTCTTCTTTGATAAACAAAGAGATCTCATACACTTAATTTGGTATTTGGAATAGATGAATATTATTATTAATATTATTCACATTTCTATACATAAAAATATTCTTATTTTTAATTTTATTAAAATTTTCATAATACATATACCTATACACTTATGTGCAAAGCTGTGTAACAAGACTCTTATAAGATTCACTGATGAGTTTTATAGTGAGATGGGTTACTCTCATAAAACTCGTGGTTTCTACTCATACTTGCGAAAACCCTCATAAAATCTAGCTATTGCATTGACCCAGTGAAAAACTGCATAGGACCCACATAATATCTGTGGAGACCCTCAAAATTAGATATTTTTTTTTTCTTCTATATAGAGATCATGTGGAGGGAAAGGGGAAATGGAGAGAAAATGTAGCCCACTCTTATATGAGTCATATAGGGATATAGGTTCCGTTCTGGAGTTTTATACGGGTCTCAAGTATAGTAGAGTAGAGTCGTGCAACATTGATATATATATATATATATATATATATAGTTTTGAAAAGAGTTTAATGAGATTATTCTATTCTATGTTTAATTTTTTATTTTAAATGTGGTATAAATATTATAGAAATATAACAAATTTTCATAGTTATTTATATTGTAAGAATTTGTTTTGGAAAAAAATTGTGTTTGAGAATTTAGCTTGTCCAATATATTAACAGAGACAAAAACTTTGAGATGATGTGAACGAGTGTCGGGAGGATAATAAATAGAAGATGATGTGAACGAGTGTCGGGAGGATAATAAATAGAAGAGGAGGGAGGAGGAAGTTAGCGATTATGATTTTTGTTTACTAGGTTATGTGAGTTTTGAGATGACTTGCATGCCTAAAGTGTGGTCTGAGTAGCTATGACCAAGGGGCATCACCCGGCTTGGCCCACACTAACCCTTGGCATGGCTGGATTTTTTTTGACAGAGTTGAACCACCTAATCACCATTTAATCTATGTCTAGCACAAGTCATAAAAAATTAATTAATTAATAAAAATTATTAAAAATGTCAAATTTATTGAAAAAAAATCAATTAATATCAGAAGATATAAATCAGTTAAAAATATAATAAAATGGAGTAAAAAATACTCAAATTAAACCTTATAATTAAAAAAAAAAAATTATACAAATTTAAAATTAAATTTTTAATTTAATAAATTTTTCTTATAAAATAATAGTAAATTTAAAAAATATTTAAATAAAAAATTGATATTCAAATGTGAATGGGTGCCGCTGGAAGGAGAAAATTAGCCATTAAAAAAAATGAACCGGACAGATCAAACGAAGGAGCCATAGACGATAAACCTATAGATTATATTGTATCAATCGATGTATACTAAGATGAATTGAACGAATTGAACTGACTCGCTTTTTTATCAAAATGGCAGAAGCACTGATGGATGTCAACCAATACAATTTTTCATGTTTTGCATTACAAATTCCGCTGAAATTTGAAGTAATCATCATCCATACTCATTTTTTCAAGGATGAACTAAACATGTGATATTTATTTGTGCCAATCAAAATTTATTCACCATTTTAACCATGTGCGAGTGTGGTACCCGACTATAACTGGCTTGATCTGATAATTTGCTTTTATTTTTTCCCCTATGAGCACCTTAGAATCTTCGTTTATATGAGCTGGTACAGTTCAGAATACGTCCAGTTGAGACCATTGGATATCTTCATAGTGTTTCATTATTTTACCACCCCTTTATTTCATGTATTTCTAATTCTAGTGTTCTTAAACTTTCAACAGCGTATGAATTGTCCAAAAAAGAAGGGAAGGTTGGGACCCCAGAGCGCCCTCTGTCTGATCTTGGGTTATTAAGTTACAGAGGATACTGGACAAGGATCCTTCTTGACATTCTTAAGAAACATAGGGGTACCATTTCAATCAAGGTATTTATTTGATTTCACGCTATTAATTAAACGTTTGTGATTACGCAGTTCAGTTTTAGGTTTTTGCCTATTTCATCTTTATTTTGCAAATGCTTTTTATTTCAGGAACTTAGTGATATGACAGCTATTAAGGTAGAAGATGTTATCAGTACGTTGTGTTGGAATATTTCAGAATTCCAAAATAAAATAAGTCCCTTCCTTAACACAGAGAAATATTCAAAAATTGCATTCACAGTGACAGAGTTTCAACTCAAAAAAAAATTCTATTTCATAAAAAAACTGTTACAGATTATTCTTCAAGAGAGGGATTACAATTGCTGGACTGTTACAAAACACAGTGCCAAACAAAAACTGTTCTCTGTCTCACACAGAAAAATACTCTGTCTTTCTGAAAAAACATACACTGCTGTGTCTACTCTGTTTTTCCTAAAACACTCTCTGTCTTTTCAAACGCACTCTGTTGTGCATAAAAACTTCTGTTCTGTGTAATTAAAAATTACAACACTCTGTTTCTGTATTATAACAAAAATATCTCAATTTCCATTTAATGTCATTCGTTGACAAAAAATCACCACTTCAGAATTCATTTATGGCATCATAAATTCTGCCGGCACTGCTTGGAAAGAGCATTGATGTCAAATTGGCTTGGTGGCACTTAGATTTTTTTTTCTCCCCGCACTGTTGTGCTTACATTTCTGTTTAATAAAACATTCACTGTTCTGTGTAATAAAACAATTACACTACATGCCTCACGGGCCTTTTAATATATATGTGTTATATATATTAAAAATAAAACAAATAAAATTTAAAACATTAAAACCAACTATTGAAAAAACAAATGTGTGATGGGAAAATAACATTAACCCAAAGTATTTTGTTAAATGCATTTGTGTGAGCCCCCAGTTGATGACGTCAGCTTATTCTGATGGGGTTCACACCTCCGCCCACAAGAGTTCATCGACCCCCGCAGACTTGGTTTACCACTTAACCTCTGCTGCCAGTTAACTGCTTCGTCCTTGCGCTGTTAAGTTATGTGGGCAGTTGGAAATTAATTCCAACACTCCCCCTTAATTTCAACTGCTAGGTTTTCCTGCATACCCATGCATTTTCTAAAATGTTCAAAGCTTTTCTGCTGAAGTGGCTTTGTGAGGATGTCTGCAAATTGATCCTCTGTCCTGCAATGCTGCAAAACAATCTCACCATTGCTAACCAATTCCCGTATGAAATGAAACTTGGTGTCAATGTGCTTTTTTTTTTTTGTAAATCTGTCTACTTCTATATTAGTACAAAAATATGTTACAAAGAGGCAGAGGCCTCAAAAAGCTAGCCCAGAGAAGAGGCATTCATATCATAAGACCACAGCTGTTGACTATCTGAGAAAAACCTTGATGACTAGGACCTTGTCCTACCTCCTAAACAACTGATTCTAAAAAACAAAATGATGATTGGAGTACAAGACTCACTACAACATGTAAGACCGAGACAGACATTGTCCATAACAAAAATTACAAGCATACAGGATGATGCTCTGAAACATTGACTTGAGCATGATAGCATGGATAACAGTGCTTGGGAAGCAGCTATTCGACGAAGGAGATTTACACTATAATTCCTGCAAAAACTGTGAAGAAGAAGGGAGAAGAACCCCTTCTGAGTACCTGATTGCAAAAACTGTTGAGCGAGAGCCATTTAAGCGTCATTGGTGGGCGAGGGCGCTTCTTCCACCACGGGGCAAGCATACGGATTGAATTCAGCATCTGCAGGGGACGAAGGAGCTTGGCCCGAGAGGACGCTGCCAGAAGGAGCGCGTGGCCTGGCATGCGGGAGCTCGGGCTGAGAGGCCGTGATTCCCTGAAAACTTTGTCGACTTACCCCCGGGGGGCAAAACAGTATTCCATCTTCAGATTCCTGAACAATGCCAGAGGGAGCCGAAGGCGGAGCTTGGGCGGTCGGGTTGATCATGAATTTGATGGAAACCGAAGCAATGAAATCATGGTTGTTGAAGGAACATGGATAATTGAAACGTGCTGAGTGGAAGTGCTCATTGGAGGTGAGGCGAACATGTGCAGCAGAGGTAGAAGGGCGTCTGCCACGACCACGCCCTCGACTTCTTCTGGGAGCAGCGGTTCGACCAGCATCGGAGTCAGAAGAATCCGACGAGGAGGCAGAGGAGGGGAACGCAGGTGGCATAATAACCTGCCCACGAGATGAACCCCTCCTGCTCATCATTCTTGGCCTCAGACGAGGCATAGTGAGATTGACAGGAAAGTCAGGCCGAGTAAACAAGTTAGGAATGGAGAGCGAGCTCAGAGACGAAATTAAACCAACAGAAGGGCACCTGCAATTACAAAACTGACCAGAAGAAACATGAAAACCTTCCGAGAGCTCAATGCAGCAGCTTAAACGACATCTTTTGCCATTGCTGGTGCGCGAACAGGGTTCGGAATCTACCTGAGAACAACAGGAACTCAACGGAGAGACATACAGCACCGAAGGATTAGGCGCCATTGCAGAGGGAATGTCGAGATAACAAGGCGGAAGGAGCTGCATTAATGCAGCATTTACTGTGTTGGCTGGCACATATGCAGTGAGCTCGGAGCGCAAAGGGGTGGCGGTGGTGGTAGACCACGTGCCCACCCGCCCCCTTGTCAGCGAATTATAACTCGTCTCGTACACCCGCATCCGGGATTGGTGTCAATGTGCTTTTTCCTCTTATGAAAAACAGAATTTTTAGACAATGCAATAGCTGAGCTATTGTCACAAAATATCACTGTCCCTTTTACCTGTTCTTGACATAAGCTTCTCAACATTTTTCTCATCCAAACTGCTTGACACGCTGCTGCTGTAGCTGCCACATATTCCGCCTCTGCTGTAGACAAAGCTACAATGGGCTGTTTCTTAGAAGCCCATGAAATAACTTCTCATCCATAGCTTCTATCCATTTCCTATCCTTGATAGCTTCTTCGAAATGAACAGGATCATCAACATGACAATATAAAGCAAACAAAGAATTGATACCTTCATTTGTTATATCTTGTTCATAAATATCTTTCAAACTTCTGAATTTCTTACCTCTTTCAGTAGGTGTACAAATGCTTGAAGAAGCACTTGAATTTCCTCCTTGTGGTGTGCTTGGAGAAGCACTGTCATTTCTCCTCAAGGGTGTGCTTTGCTGCTCTTTTTTTGGTGTTTCTGTTTGGGGATGTATTTCAGCCAACTCATCATCATTCTCATCATGAGATAAAGAATGTTTTACATTCACTCTTTTCTCTATGCTTCCATCCCAAGCTTCCTCTTCAATGAACTGAACATCTCTGCTCACAATAAACTTCTTGGTGGATGGGTTGTACAACCTGTAAGCCTTGGATTCCTCACTGTATCCAATGAAAATACATTTCTCCCCCTTGCTGTCCAACTTCTTCCTTAGCTGATTCGGAATGTGTGCATAAATCACACATCCGAAAACCTTCATGTGTGTGACACCTTGCTTTGTGCCACTCCACGCCTCTTCCGGCACTTTGTTCATAACTGCTTTTGTAGGGAACCTATTCAAAATATACGCTGCACAATGTACAGCTTCAGCCCAATAATCATTAGGAAAATGCTTTGCCTTTAACATACTCCTCGCCATGTCCATTATGGTTCGGTTCTTCCTTTTGGCTACTCCATTTTGCTGCGGAGTATATCTAGTTGTAAACTGCTTTTGAATACCATTTTCTCTACAAAACCGTAGAAAATATTTAGAGATATACTCACCTCCTCTATCAGTTCTTAAGACTTTAATATGCAGCCCACTCTGATTCTCAGCAAGTGCTTTGAAATTGCAAAATTTTTCAAACACTTCACTTTTATTTTTCAAAAAGTAAACCCAAGTTTTTCTTGTAAAATCATCTATGAATGTTAACACATAGTGGTTGTTCGCAAGTGATGGAGTTTGCATCGGTCCACATACATCTGAGTGGACAATCTCTAAGGGTGCTTTTGCCCTTATGCTTTTCCCAGAAGGAAAACTTTCTCTGTGTTGTTTCCCCAAGATACAACCTTCACAAAGGTTGTCCGGTTTCTCTATCAATGGTAAACCACTTACCATCCCTTTTCTGTTCAATAAATTAAGACCTCCAAAGTTGAGATGACCAAATCTCAAGTGCCATAACCAATTATCATCCTTTGGTTCGCTTTGGAAAGTCTCTTGTGCAACTGCTGCTTTCTCTTCACCATTCTTCAAGTCTGCTCTCATCCTGAGAGGGAACATCCTGTTCCTTGTCATCTTCACTTCAGCAATACACTGTTTGCTGGGTGGTTTATCCATGATGGTACAAACATCATTGTCAAAGAAAACATTATATCCCTTATGGACAAGCTGTCCAACACTTAAGAGATTACACTTCATTCCTGGAACATAATAAACATCTGCTATGGTTTTCCTTGCACCTAATCTTGTTAAAACATTTACATCTCCTTTTCCCATAACAGAAACTTTGCTATCAGTTCCTAGTGTGACTTGTGACTGCACACTCTCATCTAACATAGAAAACATTGCTAAGTTTCCTATCATATGGTTACTACAACCGGAGTCTAGAAACCATAAATCCTCACTTTTTTCTTCAGCCATATTACAAGCTAAAAACAAATTATTTTGGCTGATATTTTCCTTAGTGAAATTTGCACTAGTTCTACTTGCCATATCTTGCTGCTTCTTTCTACATTCATTAGCATAATGACCATATTTTTTACAATGGTAACATTGGACATTGGACTTATCATACCGTTGTCCTTGAGCATTCTACTGAGCATTCTGCTGGCTGCTGCCTTGGCCTTCATGCTGATTTGGATTGCTGTCCCTTCCTTGAGCATTTGCTGGACTGTCTCTTCCACCTCTGTTTTGGCTTCTTCCTCTTCCTCTCTTGTTTCCTCTGCCTTGCCCTCTTCTTCTTCCGAAAGACATCTGGGTCTTAAAGGCTTGCTCAAGAGATGAGTTTTCACTCCTACCCAATCTCTGTTCATGGGTCATCAGTGATGCATGTAGTTCATCCACTGAAAACTTTGTGAAATCCCTAGTCTCTTCTATGGTGGTGACAATCACATCGAATCTTGAGGGTAAACTTCTCAAGAGTTTCTCCACAATCCTTTTATCTTCAAGAGTCTCTCCATGAGATCTTATTTGTGTGACCATTCGAATCACATGAGTGAAGAATGAGTCAATATTATCTGATTCCTTCATACAGAGACTCTCAAAGTCTCTCCTCAGCAACTGAAGTTTTGCTGTCTTCACTTTCTCCATACCTTGATAAGCTGTCTTGAGAGTTTCCCATGCTTTTTTGGATTTCACAGCTGCTGCTATCCTCGAAAACACACTCTCATGCACTGCTTGATACAAGAAGAAAAGAGCTTTGGCATCTTTCTTCTTATTGTTCTTAAACTGTTCTCTTCCTGCTTGATTTAAAACAAAAAACTCTGCTTCATTTGCTGGCTCTTCAAAGCCATCCTCAACAAATTCCCATAAGTCTTGGGAGACAAAAAAAACCCTCATAGTTATTGACCAGTAGTCATAATTTTTCCCATTAAATTGTGGGAGATGGATATTTCCCATACCCATACCAGTGATAGCTCCAGCCATTCTGCACTCTTAACTATGATTCCAAAAACACTTGACTGTGTGTTTAAAATGACTGACTATTCTGCAACAGTAACACTAAAACTGTATAGAGAAATACCTTTGGATTCTTTTGACTGAGTCTTCACACTGCTGGAGAAGCTGTTGTAACAAAGAACTCATTTCCTTTAGCTTATTTGACCTTCAAATAGCCTGGACTAGCTCTGATACCATGTTGAAATATTTCAGAATTCCAAAATAAAAGAAGTCCCTTCCTTAACATAGAGAAATATTCAAAAATTGCATTCACAGTGATAGAGTTTCAACTCAAAAAAAATTTCTATTTCATATAAAAACTGTTACAGATTCTTCCTCAAGAGAGGGATTACAATTGCTGGACTGTTACAAGACACATTGCCAAACAAAAACTGTTCTCTGTCTCACACAGAAAAATACTCTGTCTTTCTGAAAAAACATACACTGCTGTGTATACTCTGTTTTTCCTAAAACACTCTCTGTCTTTTCAAACGCACTCTGCTGTGCATAAAAACTTCTGTTCTGTGTAATTAAAAATTACAACACTCTGTTTCTGTATTATAACAAAAATATTTCAATTTCCATTTAATGTCATTCGTTGACAAAAAATCACCGCTTCAGAATTCATTTATGGCATCATAAATTCTGTCGGCATCGCTTGGAAATAGCATTGATGTCAAATTGGCTTGGTGGCACTTAGATATTTTTTTCTCCCCGCACTGTTGTGCTTACATTTCTGTGTAATAAAACATTCACTGTTCTGTGTAATAAAACAATTACACTACATGCCTCACGGGCCTTTTAATATATATGTGTTATATATATTAAAAATAAAACAAATAAAATTTAAAACATTAAAACCAACTATTGAAAAAACAAATGTGCGATGGGAAAATAACATTAACCCAAAGTATTTTGTTTAACACATTTGTGTGGGCCCCCAGTTGATGACGTCAGCTTATTCCGATGGGGTTCACACCTCCGCCCACAAGAGTTCATCGACCCCCGCGGACTTGGTTTACCACTTAACCTCTGTTGCCGGTTAACTGCTTCGTCCCTGCGCTGTTAAGTTATGCGGGCAGTTGGAAATTAATTCCAACACGCTGCAAGTGTTAGATCTTATTCAGTATCGGAAAGGGCACCATGTTATATGCGCCGATCCCGAAGGTTTTAGATCGTCACTTGAAAGCTGCTGGGATAGCTGCGCTGGAAGTTGATGTATCTAAGCTTATCTGGACTCCCTACAAAGAGCAATGTGGATGATTATCTAGACATATTTCTTCATGGTTATGCAGAGCGAAATGAGAAAATCCAGCAATTTCATTCTTTTTTGCATCCTTTGGTCAAAGGTAGCTAGTGAAAATTGTTCCCGGTGAAGAGTCAGTTGTATATTTGTTTCCATGGTGGTTTTGATATTCTTTTTCATATCTGAGAACATCTCTTACTCATTATTGTGATAGTTTAAGGTTTCATCATGCATCCCTGCGTGCAACAAGTTGTGATAATTTAAGGCTGAATGAACAACATTCCAGCATACAAGTGTCACTTGAAGATAATTCATCATTCTTTGAAATTATTGGCACCTTTTAAGGCGGCCCCTTTCTGGAGGGGCAATCAATGTCTGCGTTGCCACTCTTTTGATGAGGATTGTAAAGGAACGGTACCCTGGCCAATAAAGCAATGAAAATTTTCGAACGATATGTGACCTTTAAAGCAGTCACTTTTTCTATTCTGACTCTATGTTGTCATATTTATTTATATTTTAGTAGAGTATAGCTCCACTCCCTGTGAATGGTAATGATTGATTACTTGTCAATTGTTAAACAATCCTATCCTATTAGTGTCACTTTGGACAGTTTTCTAATATAAGTAGACCATTTCAACTGCATTGAAGCTTGATTTGAGTCTTATTCTCTTAGCTTGTTGTGTTTCAAGTTATGTTTTGATTAGATACCATAAGATAAAAAGCTGAATATGAATTTTATGCATGGCCTTAGCCGCAACACATCACAATTCCTAATAACTGTTTTTTTGCTGTTTTGAGAAAATTTTATAACCAACCCAGGAAGCAATAGTAGAACTTGAGTGAGCCTATTGTTTGGTTGTAAATTAATTTTTAACCAGTGCAACCATCTTGTAATGATAAAAATTCAAGAGATTTAAGGTATGCAAATTAGGTTTTAAAATGTAAGTGCCATGGAAAAAGCATTGGACATCTTCACCACCATGTTCAAGGAAAACAATCGTAAAATTTAGGGGACTTTACGGAATACTGTTGGGACAGCAAAGATTTTACACATAAAATCCAAAAAAGACAACTAGCGTTCATATCGAACACCTCTTGAAAGCATAAGGAGCCAAATGACAGTCGGCCTCGTTTTCAACTATTACAATGGGTTTACATGGACGTCGATAGTTGAATCCGATGATGGAACAGATTTGTTGTTTGGCAAGATGCTCATGTTAAATTGTGATGGCCTGGGGTTTTCAATGTTGTCAAAACACAAGTTGGATTTGTCCTTGGCAGAGTTTGCATGGATTTGACCATGGCATAGTTTGCTTGGTTCAGATTAATGTTGGTTTATATAAACGCTGAGAACATGGTCGATAAACTTGGCCTTAACTGACCTGATGTATAATGCATTAAAATTAGTTATATAGTTTTGTATATTTAATTTTAATTGAGTATAATTTATAAGATTTGTTTAATTGATAATGGGTGTGTGATGAAGTTTTATGTTTAATATGTTATAAAAATAAAAATAAAAATAAATATTATAATTTTTAGTTTTAAATTATTGATTTTTAAAAATATAGTTTTTATTTATTTTTAAAATGTTTTAATATCTAAATCATTTTAATTTTTAAATTATTAATTTTTCATTAAGTTGTTTTTGGAAAACTGTGTAATAAAAGTTTAAGGATATAGCTATAAATTTAAAAACTGTGTAATAAAGTTTGAGAATATAGTTATAAATTTAATTTTAAAAATATTAATTTAATTTATTTATTAAATTATATTTAGCATTTTTTTATTATAATTCTAAAATTTAGTGTTATTGATAATATTTGTTTATTTTTGAAATTAAATTTACAAAATTTTATAATCATGATGGGTAAAGTTGCAAATAAAAACCAAAAAATGATATTAATATTATTTAAAATAAAAATTTCATTCTCTTCAAATAAACAATTTAATTTTTCTACTAAAATATCATTATCTCTTCACATAAATAATTTAATTTATTCTTCTAAAATCTCACGAGCTCCTTTAATGCAATTAAAATATTAATAATTAATAATTTATAATAGTAATGATAATTTTATTACATCATAATAATATTTTAACTAATTAATAATTTCCTTACATTTTTTTTCCCTTCTAGTTTTCTCCTTTAATGCAATTAAAATATTAATAATTATAATTTATAATCGTAATGATAATTTTCTTACATCATAATAATATGTTAACTAATTAATAATTTCCTTACATTTTTTTTCCCTTCCAATTTTTTCCTTTAACACAATTAAAATATTAATAATTTATAATTTATAATAGTAATGATAATTTTATTACATCATAATAATATTTTAACTAATTAATAATTTCCTTACATTTTTTTTCCCTTCTAGTTTTCTCCTTTAAAAGCAATCCCTTTCTCTAACTTTAATATCAATTAATATTATTTAAAGTGTTTTTTTAAGGCAATATGAATTATTTAAAGTTTTTTTTTTAAGGTAAAATTCTCATATTGCCTACAAACAAGAGTTACATCTTAGAATTGAAGCAGTTTGCCATTAAACAATCTTGACAAAATGTAGAAATACAAGTTTTTGAAAATCGATCTTGTCTAAAATCTAACCTTGTTAGCTAAATCTAGAAATCTAAAAAGACTATAAGACCTAGTGGACCTTTAGAAAACAAATCCATACAAAAGTATTACATAAAACCAAAGAAATTAACAAAAAATTTCAGGAGGTAGAATCAAAATCAGTGGTCTCAACTTGAATTGGTTCCTTGCTACTACTAGAAGAGTGCCTTGGATTTGGAGGAATACACAATTGTCGTTCAAATTTTTCCAATCGTCTGTCCCTAGAAGTCAATTGTCATTGCATGGGGTTTAGGGAGAGTAACATTTAGTCTCTAGTAGCATTGCAATCCATGAGAGCCTTGTTTTACACGTCATTTTGTCACCATTAGGAAAATGACTGCCAATCTGGATCTTTTGCTATTAGTCGAAGTATTCTAAAGAATTCCCCTGCAAGGTTAGAAGCTAAACAAACCCAAAGAGAATGAAAATTCAGGATTACATGGTCCAAAAATTATTTTTAAGCATCTGCGCGGTTCCCTAGCCATATTCGCTGCATACATAGATTTGACCATTATAGATAGTGTGGATTTGTGCTCTGTCTTCCACTATGAACTGCACACATGACTTAAAGAAAGTAAAAATAAAAAAATGAATTCTAGAAGCTTTGTTGAGGGAATATTTCCCAACTGAAAGCTCCGAGCTTATGCTTACTCAAGCATAATCCCTCTGTTCATGGAGCTAATTCCCTCTCTTTATGGAACGATAATCCCTCATTTTGAGGATCTCATCCCTTGAGAAGAGAATCTCAAACCTCCTCCTTTGGCCTATAAATCAAACATAGACTAGAGGGCTAGAGAGGACTACTGAATGTAAACTTATGTTTTTGAAATAGGGCTAGAAGGCTTGTCGTCTAAGGAGAAAATCGGAGACCATTGGAATGAGGCATACATCATTATGGCTAAGGTTGTATTACTCTTTCATTTTTTAGATTAATAGAAAAGAGTGTTTCTTTCCCATTGTATTGTTCAATAGAGTTGATGTAGTTTACTTCCATTTTTCCATTGATAATAATATTAGGTACTAGTTTCCTTGATCACTAGTATGGGTTTTATTGAGTCATTTATCTATCATATGCCTTTGATCTTTTGTTGTTACTATGTTTATAGGTGTGGATTCTAAGCATTGAGGAGCTGCATCAAACCATAGTTGTTGGGAAAAATACTGAGAGGGCGAGGGGGGGCGGGGGTGAATTAGTATTTTTGCAGATAGAAAACTATTTACTTTTTCTTTCTTTTAAACCCATACGCTACTTTACTGAACAAAACTCGCGTATACACGTGGATAACCAGAAGGAAACTAGCGTATGCACAGAGATCTAATTCTGCACTTAATTCTTAACTTAGATCATTGCTTCATTCATTCATCAGATGTTAAGTAAGCAGTAAACAGGTGCAGTAAGAACATAATAAATCATCACACATCATCAACACACATGAACACCCGGATTTAAGGTGGAAACCCAATTCGGGAGAAAACCACCGCTGCCGTCATCTCAATCTTCAATATTTATTAAATAAAGAAAACATCTTACAACTATGTACTGGCGCAGACTCATACCAGCACGCAGGCACCCACTTGCAGAAGGCTACAACCTTCTCTCATTTACCAGCCTCTCCTGGAAGGGAGCTACAACCCCCTGCTCTCGTTTACCAGCCTCTCCTGGAAGGGAGCCACTACCCCCTGCTCTCGTTTACCAGTTATCACTGGAAGGGAGATACTACCCCCTTTCTGAAAGCTTCAACCCTCAGCACCACTGCAGACCACGTTTCATCAATTTTCAAACTGGATCAAACAGCTTCAACATGACCCTTCACTTATCAACCATCATACTATGCCCATAGCTTCAAATAGAATAGTGAGACCACTGTAACCAGAATATCAGAGATAACCCAGACTTCAGAATAGATATGTAGATGTAACCTCAGCCCAAACCATTCAATGATTCAAATATCATACGCTACTTTTATTCACTGAAGTAGCGTGTATACGCGCTTTCATGTTTACCAACCGGCGTATACCTCTGTGCAAACCCTAACTGCTCATACGCTCTTTTCATTCATCGATACTGCGTATATATGCGCCTTTTATGAAGAGAACTCGCGTATAGATTTGTAACTTTTCATGACTGTGCAGTACTTCAGATCAGATAAACAACTCAGAATTCATCCTTCACTTCAGCAAAGATTCGCCAGTTCATAGATCTAAACATTCCATCATCAGATCTAGAAGAAACATAGACATTTCATATCTAGAGATCCCTCTTTATCATTTTCTTCATGGGTGCACTATTAATTCAGATCAATCATTAAACAGTTACCCATTCCATACAGATATACTTCAAAGTGAAGTATTCATTAAAGCTCAGACACTTGCACACTCTTTGCACAACGAATTTCTTCTCCTTAAATAGATTTAGCCTTTGACAATACCATGAGTCAAAACCACATTACTTCCGATGGTATTCCTGGACGGGATCAAATAGACAATCCAGCGCTCAATACAATGGGCCAATACCATGGTAAAGTCCCATGGTTTTATAAATTTAGAGCGCAATTAGGCATACGCGACTTGGCACGTACTTTTCCGCATGCATACGCAACTTCTCCTAAACAAACCCGCATATTCTTTGTGTCACACACTTTTCATCATTGTTCTGGCCCTTACTGATATTTCTTTCTCTGGTACTTCTGAGCTGCTTGTAGAACATCATATTTACATCATTAATAGACTCATCAAGCATCAAGGACAACTTCATCAAGTAGGCTTCCATCATCTTCATCAAGTGGGTTGCCATCAAGGACAACACTCTGCATCAAATTACCAACAATCTCCCCGTTTGGACTTGATGGCAACCATGCAACCATGATGGGGTTTGATAGTCAAAACAGATAGATACATTGATTGCAACCATGATATTCTCCCCCTATTCAAACACCATGTTACTCTCCCCCTTTGACATCAAGGGCAAAGGGCAGATCTGATAGAAGATCTCTGTAGATCTTATGTACTGAAGTTACCATGCTCCCCCTGAATTCAGGTCGAATCCTCAAACATATTTTTTCAATGAATTACATGATTCTATGACCTTTCCTATCACCAAGGAATCATACTTACATCAATGATCCAACCAAGTGGATTTACATATGAGACTCAAGTACCCAACCAAGTGGGTTTACACATTTTGACTCAACTATCCAACCAAGTGGATTTACAGAAATTGAACAAGTCCTTTACATGACTGAATATTACAAGTTTACATCATAGGTCTCAACATGACCTTTTCATCAAAATACAAATATGACTTTTATAACCAAAACTAAGAAGACTTCAAGAGAGAGATCATATTTCAGAATCATCATAATGCCAACAATGCATAATACTCAGCAAATCTAATGCTCCCCCTGAAACCGTAGATCTGTTCTTGAGTCAGTTTATTCCTTCATCTCCCCCTTAGCTTGTGCAACCTGAACACTTTCAATCAGCAGATCATCAAGGCATCTTCATCAAATATCAGAGAGTGAAACAGAACTATGAGAGCTGAAACATCACCAGAGATACCATACAGCACCACAACTTGTGCTGAAAAATGCCGGCCCACAAAAATTTTCAGCAATCAACCATACGCAGCTTTCAGTGTAGAAACTCACGTATATACGCGATTGTATTTCAGGAAACCCGCGTATCCAATTTAATCTTCTGAATTTAATCAGATTGATCTTCTGAGAGGTAGAGACAACACCCAGCTTCTGTCTGAGGTATTCGAATGCTTCCCTGGGCAGAGGTTTGGTAAATATATCAGCAGCTTGTTCTTTGGAGGGAACATACTCCAACTTCACCTTTTTAATTCAGCACTTCTGATGTTAAGTGATGCCGATGGGAATGTTTTGGTCTTAGAATGCACTAACATGATTCTTTGAGATCTGCCGACAGTGCCTTATTCCTCACATAATTGGGCATATTAATTGTTGATTTGAAAATCTTGCTGGAGGTTTGCATCATCCAAAGAAAGTTGAGTGCAACAAAGATGCGACCACATATTACCTTAGCGTAGATAAGGCAATAGAATTTTTCTTCTTGCTGAACCAAGATACTAACCGGGGTCCCATATAGAATGCACCACCACTGGTGCTTTTCCGATCATCAACACTTCCAGCCCAATCTGCATCAGTGTAAGCATGAAGAGTAAGATCAGCATTCTTTGGATACCATAGACCAAGGTCTTGAGTTCCTTGAAGATATTTGAAAATTCTTTTAACAGCCTGAAGGTGAGACTCTTTTGGATTAGCTTGGAATCGTCCAGCAATCCCAACTGCATGCATAATGTCTGGTCTAGTCCCAGTGAGATAAAGTAGACTTCCTATCATCGATCTGTATTCTGGTTGATTCACCGTGGGAGAATCATCATGAGAACTGAGATTACATCCGGTTATCATTGGTGTACTTACAGGTTTGCATTCTTCCATCCCATACTTCTTCAGAATTTTCTTAAGATATTTTGCTTGTGATAAGAATATACCATCTGTAGTTTGATGCACTTGCAAGCCAAGAAAGAATGTTAGTTCCCCAAGTAAGGACATTTCAAATTCTTGCTGCATGACAGAAGAAAATTTCTAACTCATAGATTCTTCATTACTTCCAAAAATTATATCATCAACATATACAATCACAATCAATAGTTTATCATTTTCAATTTTTGTGTATAAGTTGCTATCAACAGACCCCTTTGAGAATCCTTGTTGATGAAGATATTTGTCAAGACGATAATAACATGCCCTTGGAGCTTGTTTGAGACCATATAAAGCCTTTTTAAGTCTACAAACAAGATTTTCATCATTTCCCAAAATGAATCCTTCTGGTTGTTCTATATAAACTTCTTCTTCTAGATCACCATTAAGAAATGCAGACTTAACATCCATTTGATAAACTTTGATTTGTTGGAAGCTTGAAAAGGCAAGAAACATTCTTATGGCTTCAAGTCTAGCTACAGGAGCAAAAGTTTCTTCAAAGTCTATACCTTCTTGTTGAGTATACCCTTTGCAAACAAGTCTAGCTTTGTTTCTTATAACATCCCCATTCTCATTTAACTTGTTTTTGAATATCCATTTAGTTCCAATGACATTTTTATCATGTGGTCTTGGTACTAATTCCCAAGTGTGATTCTTTTCAATTTGATCAAGCTCTTCATTCATGGCTTGAATCCAACATTCATCTTTGCTAGCTTGATTAACATTGTGTGGTTCAATAGTGGATAGAAATGCCAGATAGCTAGAAGATCCAACAAGAGTCCTTCTTGTTTGTACACCTGATCCCTTGTCTCCCAAAATTTGAGATTATGGATGATTCTTTTGAACATGTATGGATGGAGCTTTTTCAGATAAATCATCTTCGGGTTCTTCATTGGATCCACTGTCTATATCATTTCTATTTGATGTAGAGGGATATACGTCATCATCGTCTTCATCTGTTGTTTGTTTTTCTTCTTTTGGAGCTGCAGGAGACTCATTAATAACAACATCAATACATTCAACAATCTTTCGAAGTCTTTTATTGTAACATTTATATGCTTTACTCGTAGAGGAGTAACCAAGAAATATTCCCTCATCTGCTCTAGGTTCAAACTTACCAAGTTTTTCATCATTGTTTTTGATAAAGCATCTGCTTCCAAAAACTCTAAAATGCTTCACAGTGGGAGGATTACCATACCAGAGTTCATACGGAGTTTTATCACTGTTTACTCGAATATGTGCCTTGTTAAGAATATTTGCTGCTGTGTGTGTTGCTTCTCCCTAAAAAGTGTCTGGTGTTCCGGAATCATTAAGCATAGCTCTAGCCATTTGTTGAACTATTCTATTCATTCTTTCTACTACGCCATTTTGTTGTGGAGTGCCTGCTACAGAGAACTGTCTTTTTATGCCATGTTGTTCACAGAATTCAAGAAATTCTTTGGATGTATATTCTCCTCCTCGATCAGATCTAAGACACTTGATTTTTAATTCTAATTCATTCTCCACTAGTGCTTTGAAAATCTGAAATTTCTCAAATGCTTCATCTTTGTGTTTAAGCAGCCCAATCCAACACATTCTAGAGAAATCATCAATGAATAAGATATAGTATTGTTCACCACGTGGTGAATTTTTCCTCATAGGTCCACATATGCCAATATGAATAAGTTCAAGAGGCTTTCTTGATGATCCTTCCTTGGCATTAAACTATACTCTGGTTTGTTTACCAAATTGGCAAGACTTGCATATGATATTTTCGGGTAGAGTAATATTGGGAAGATCACATATAGCTTTAAGTCTGCTTGATTTGTTGATCTGAGAAAAGCTCAGATGTCCCAACCTTCTATGCCATAGCCAGTTTTCTGAAGATTTACTCCAGCCGCTGATGCTGCAGTTCTTCAATACATACATGTTGCTTGGAGTTCTGTTTCCTTTTATAATTGTTTTACCTTTATCAAGATCACGCACCACACATTCTGTTGAACTAAAGACAACTTCAGTTCCTTGATCACAAATTTGACTTACACTTAACATATTATGCTTTAATCCATCCACATACATGACATTATTAACTTTCACTTTTTCTTTTAGAAAAAAAGACCCTTTTCCCTTAATGACAGCAGGAGTATCATTTCCAAATGTAACATTCTTTTCCTTTTCTAGAGCACTATATGCAAGAAGTTTGTTTTTGTCACCTGTCATGTGTTTTGAGCATCCACTATCAATGTACCATTGATTTTCTTCACCTTCTGCAAATAAAGCTATGCCACAATTTTCAACTTGTAATTCCTTCTTTTTCCACACTTTGGAGCTTGAAGGAAAATGCTCTTTTGGCTGAACTTTGCTCCTGCATTCAGATTCTTCATGGCCAAAGTTATTGCAATAAGCACATTCAACTTCATTTTGAAGAGGAGAAAAGTTATTATAGGTATTCTTATTTTTTCCAATATCAATCCTTTTCTTTCTTGCTTCTCTTGTCATAATGGTTTTATATGCAACACATTGAACAGCTTTATGACCAAAATTGTGACATGAGAAACATTGTCCATTGAAGAAGAAATTTCTGCGATCATGAAATCTTCTACTTGAATTTACCATTGGTTGGAGCTTCTTTGAAAGGTATTCCTGTTAGTGTTCCTTGAATTGAGATGATCATGATTTACCTGTAAAGATTCTTTATTCCCTTGCTGAGTGGCTGAATGTAGTAAACTAGCTGTAGCTGCTTTTAGATAATTTGGTGCTGAAGCCTGCGAAGATTCTCCGATATATCCAAGACCTGTCTTTATAAGAGGAGAACGTTGTACCTTGATAATCTCATCTAAGGTTTCTAATCCTTTAGCAAATCTGAGATTGAGAGTCTTTACTTTCTCATGATATTTTCTTAGACTTACTACTTCACATTCTAATTTCTCAATGCATTTTTCTTTTTCTTCAAGCTGATTTTCCAGAGTCTCTATGATTATGTTCTTTTCTTCTAGGCTTATTTTGAGTTGATTGTTTTCTTCAAGAAAATCATTGTCCTCTAGAGCATCCACAAAAGAATCCTTTTCTTCTCTAGATTCAAATGCCATGAGAAGTCTAAGATCTTGTTCACATTCTTCCTCACTATCAGATAACCCATCATTGTCTTCATGAGTATAGTAACTTTTCTTAGTGCTAGATCGGTTCTTATTCCTTCTTGCTACTTCCTTCCCTTTAGCAGATGTTTCTTTATAAGGACACTTTGCAGCATAATGACCAACTCTTCCACAATCAAAACATTTGAAAGGAAGCTTACCTCTAAATCGTCCTGTGCCAAGTTGAAGTTTCTTAACAAAATTTGCCTCATCTTCTTCTGAGATATATCCTGATCCTTCTGCTTCTTGAACTTCTTTCCATTTTGTAGAAGCTTTAAAAACAGCTTCTTTGACTTCAGATGGTCCTCCTCTCCTCATTTCATATGCAGTCAGTATGCCATGAAGTTGCACCACAGTAAGAGTTTGAAGATCCTGTTTTTCTTCAAGAGTAGAGACTTTTGACTCAAATTTCGCCGTTAGTGATCTTAAAATTTTCTCAACCAAAGTAGATTCGGTTATTGTTTCTCCCAGATTTCTCATACGATTTACAACATCATCAAGATGTAAAAATAAACTGGAAATACTTTCATCACTATGCATCTTTAAATTTTCATATTCAATTATGAGAGTTTGAAGTTTTGCACTTTTTACCTTTGCATCACCTTCATAGCTTAGAATGATTTTGTCCCATATTTCCTTTGCTGTATTCGGCTACATGACTTTGACAAATTCAGATTCAGTTAGACTTCCGGTTAGAGCATTGACCGCTTTTGCATTTGATTCATAATCCTTCTTTTCAGTTGGATCTGTTGGTATAGCAGCTGGATATTGATATCCTTGTTCAACAATGGCCCATATATCTGCTCCCATAGACTGAAGATAGGATCTCATCCTTATTTCCCAGAATATTAAATTGCTTTGGTTAAAGAGCGGAGGCTTGATAGATGTTGTTCCATCTTGATTGCTCATCTTGCTTGATCTTCCTTCTAGCGGTTACGCAGCTTTCGGGAAAGGACACCTTTCGATACCAATTTTGGGAAAATGTTTGAGAGGGTGAATCGGTATTTTGCGAGCAGACAAACTATTTACTTTTTCGCTTAAACCCATATGCTCTACTTTACCCCAAACAAAACTTCGCGTATACACATGGATAACGGAAGGAAACTAGTATGCCTGAGATCAATGTACACTTAATTCTTAACTTAGATCATTGCTTCATTCATTCATCAGATGTTAAGTAAGCAGTAAACAGGTGCAGTAAGAACAGAATAAATCATCACACATCATCAACACACATGAACACCAGGATTTAAGGTGGAAACCTAATTCGGGAGAAAACCACTGTTGCCGTCGTCTCAGTCTTCAATATTTATTATATAAAGAAAACATCTTACAACTATGTACTGGCGCAGACTCATACCAGCACGCAGGCACCCACTTGTAGAAGGCTACAACCTTCTCTCGTTTACCAGCCTCTCTTGGAAGGGAGCTACAACCCCCTGCTCTCATTTACCAGCCTCTCCTGGAAGGGAGCCACTACCCCCTGCTCTCGTTTACCAGTTATCACTGGAAGGGAGCTACTACCCCCTTTCTAAAAGCTTCAACCCTCAGCACCACTGCAGACCATGTTTCATCAATTTTCAAACTGGATCAAATAGCTTCAACACAACCCTTCACTTATAAACCATCATATTATGCCCATAGCTTCAAACAGAACAGTGAGACCACTGTAACCAGAATATCAGAGATAACCTAGACTTCAGAATAGATATGCAGATGTAACCTCAGCCCAAACCATTCAATGATTCAAATATCATATGCTACTTTTATTCACTGAAGTAGCGTGTATACACGCTTTCATGTTTACCAACCTGTGTATACCTCTGTGAAAACCCTAACTGCTCATACGCTATTTTCATTCATCGATACTGCGTATATACGCGCCTTTTATGAAGAGAACCCGCGTATAGATCTGTAACTTTTCATGACTGTGCAGTACTTCAGATCAGATAAATAACTAAGAATTCATCCTTCACTTCAGCAAAGATTCGCCAGTTCATAGATCTAAACATTCCATCATCAGATCTAGAAGAAACATAGACATTTCAGATCTAGAGATCCCTCTTTATCATTTTCTTCATGGGTGCACTATTAATTCAGATCAATCATTAAACAGTTACCCATTCCATACAGATATACTTCAGAGTGAAGTATTCATTAAAGCTCAGACACTTGCACACTCTTTGCACAATGAATTTCTTCTCCTTAAATATATTTAGCCCTTGACAATACCATGAGTCAAAACCACATTACTTCCGATGGTATTCCTGGATGGGATCAAATAGACAATCCAATGCTCAATACAATGGGCCAATACCATGGTAAAGTCCCCTGGTTTTACAAATTTAGAGCGCAATTAGGCATACGCGACTTGGCACGTACTTTTCCGCGTGCATAAGCAACTTCTCCTAAACAAACCCGCGTATTCTTTGTGTCACACACTTTTCATCATTGTTCTGGCCCTTACTGATATTTCTTTCTCTGGTACTTCTGAGCTGCTTGTAGAACATCAAATTTACATCATTAATAAACTCATCGAGCATCAAGGACAACTTCATCAAGTAGGCTGCCATCATCTTCATCAAGTGGGTTGCCATCAAGGACAACACTCTGCATCAAATTGCCAGCAATAGCAAGGATCTTCATCAGGCATTTTGTTTGAAAGGCATGGATTTCATCTTCCACCATTCTTGCTTATGATTCAATTGGAGAACTCAGGGACAGATTTACTAGTTTGTCTGTTTGTTACTAGAGTCAATCATTGAATCTAGGGAGATTTCTTTTGTCCGCATGAGCAATTTTTCTACCATAGCACCTTTCTAAGAAGAAGTTTTATATGATGGTAAATGTCCATTGTGTACATGTACTGGTTATATCTACCATAGGTGTGGCCTACATCATGTGCCCATTTTTCCATGTTTATCAGCACCTCCAAATCTATGAGTGTACGTCATTCCTCAACCAAGTGTCTTTTCACCTGGGTAAGTTCCTCTTATATTAGCAAAGAGTAAGATCTTGATACCTAGAGCCAGAGCTTTCAATTCGTAGTTGGGTTCAATTTTGCCCCCTCTCTTGATAATAGGTTGTACCATGTTTTACTTGTGTTCATTGGCATGACAAGGTTGAATTTTAGAGTTGTGAGTGTGAGACAACCTAGAAAAATGGATTGGGGGGCCTTAGGTATAGAATTGTTGGTCACGCGAGGATTTTGTTTAGAGTGAAGAACACAGACAACCAAAAGGGGGAAGGCCACTGTGTACCTGCAAGTTCTCAGATCAACATTGGATATGAAGGTATTCGACATGGTGACAAAAATCCTATGAGTGTAACCCTATCGATAGAGAAGAACTAACCAAGACACTCGAGTAGAAAAATAGAGTAAAAGGAAAGGTAGATTTAGAGGGAGAACCATAATCTTGAGAATAAGGTCGAAAGGCTAGTGTTTTGTAATAGGTGGCTCCTCAGACAAAGAAGATGAGAATGGTGGTGGCTTGCATGGTTGTTTATGTACACCTTGAAGCATCTCCTTTGGAGTAGCTAACCCAAAGCATATAATTTTCCAAGGATGCATAACGAAAGACGAAGAAAGATAGGTTAAGAGTTGTAATTCCCCATCAGTACAGAGGCAATTTCCAGCTTTCTTCCCATCGACTAGCCAAGAAAACATAATATGGCTAGTGGTAAACCTAGAGGTTGTGAAAAGCCAAATCACTAGGGCCGAGTTGAGGGAGGAGAGAAGTCTAGAGCCATGTGTAGAGCCATGTAATGAGAGTGTGAGAGTTGGTACCCAAAATAAATGCAAATAAATGAATGTGAAGGAGAACACCATCAATTCGCCTAGGCGACATGTCTAATGGTTTGAGAAAATAGCATTGTGTAGTGGTGGATTGGGTGGTTGAATGTAATGGGGATTTCACGTTGAATGTGATGTTTAATGCACTAGATATCTTGCATGCAATTATATTATTTGATAGCTTACATGCCTCTATAAACTCATAGGGGACATGCTTCCACGTCCCCTAAGTGTGCTTCTTGATGGGACGGTGAAACCCCACACCCTTTTTCCTAACAAACACCCCATCGAGGGGAGAAAAATCTTATTGCATGTGGCCCCAATTTTCGTGTTTAATTAGGAAATTTTTGAAGGAATGCCATGGTGTTGAGAGTGTAACATTTGGGCTAGAACATCCATGGATAGAAAGTGTGTTTATTTTTCTATTTCCCATATGTCTGACATGTGAAGAGATGATAACAAGTATAGACACAGGGAGAGAAGCGACCTTAGAAAAATTGATTTCTAAATTCCAACTATGGGGCACCTTGTGGATAGGAGAGCCATTGAGTAGTTTTCTAATCATAGAGATGATCAACTATGAATCCCCTTCAACTGATAGTTTGGTGAATCCTTACATTTTGGAAATCTTCAGCCCTTCCTCTAGGGCTGTGAGTTATGCTACATTTTTAGTTTTGTGTCCCAAAGCTCCAAAAAATACATATATGGGATTTTCCATAAGATCTCGAAAGACACCCATGAAGATTACAATGTTAGGGTTGCCTTTGGATGTGTCATTGAAGTTTATCTTAATGAAATAAAGGGATGGGTGGACCATGAAAGAGGGGAGATGACAGTTTTTGGACATGTGGGTAAGGCAATGGAAGGACTACACGTTAGGTGCCAAGCTTTAAGTATGGGAGATTCCTCTCTCGAAGCTTTCCAATCTTTCTCATTCTAGGATTGAGTAGTTATGGATTCTTAGATGATGTCCTGGATTATGGTCCAAAGTAATTAAAAAAATGCATCAAGTGATCTCATAATGTGCACCTGTTTATTTCTTTCCAAATAGCCTTGAGAAGAAGGCTAGGGAGGAGGATCCAAATACAGTTAAGGATTGGATTGTGAAAGGGAAGAGCTCATCAACACTCAATGATATAGGGAATGCTGGAGGAGCCTCTATTTGATATATGCATTGTGGACTCGAGGAGTTTCCAAAGTTGAGAGAAAAATCATATATTGAATATATGTTCATGGTTTTCCATCTCCCTTAAGCAAATAACACATTGAAATACATGCATATTGGTGCTTCTAGAGATTATACCAAGTTCATGTCTTCTCTTGAACTAGTAACCGTATAGATATCGAGGCTTTAGGTCATCATTTCCTCTTCCAAATTTTGTTCCAGATATCTAAATTTGGGCATCATTTGATGTCCAGATTATAAATTTTAAGCTTTGTGGATGGAGAAGGTGCATTGCAAGCTATAGCCCCATCTTAGTTTGTCTTCTTGGTTTGAGATGGGGATACACCTTTGTTGGAGTTGCTTCCAAAAATCTGTCCATTCATCATTTCGAGGCTTAGGGGTCCAAATTTCCTATGGTAGCCATTGTTTCCCAAATTGATTGCAGGTGGGGCTGATAAAATAGTCCTTGACTCTACAGTGGGTGAGCTCAATCATGTGTTGGAAAATCTTGTCAAGGTCTTTTTTTTCTTAGCGTTTGGGGGGTTGTTTCAAGATTCCTCCCATAAGAATGTTGAATCACCATTCTTAACTTCCTAGAAGCAATGTTGCTAGATCAAATGCATGCCTTTACAGTGTAGAATCCCAACTAGGCTCTACATTTTTTAGTTTGGGAGTCCCATCTAGTATGTAGGCCTGACAACCATCATGTTTTCTTAAAGTTTGACTTGGACGAAAAAAACGACATTGGTTAGAAAACAAATAAAACCTTCAACAAATGAAAATGAGCAACTTATGGAAATTAAACATGTATAATACCATGCACATAACAACGACTAAGAAATATGAAAAGAATACTAAGAGAAGAAATGTTAGAAAAAATTCAAATAAAACCCATTTATACATAAAAGATTAGTTCATTGATCATAAACGACTTCATAACCAACAATATCATGAAAGCATATAGAAGTGTACAATCCTACACATAATATATGCTCAAATCAATAAAACAGCTCATTGACATAAGCATAAAATAAGCACAACATATACCAGCTGTTCGTCGTAGGAAAAATCTCACAATGATTTATGACACATGAATGAATCACACACTTAGGCTCAGAGTGCTTCAAACATTAAGCTACAACATTCATAGCATCCTCACATGAAATTACACGAAATCCATTAGTGGAAATGAAAAGTCACCACTTGTATTTACAAAATATCTATTAACTCTCAAACAATGTGCACCAATTTAGTCCAAAACTAAAATTTCTTTACATTGAGCCATGAGGGTATATTTAGAGAATATAAGGTGACCTTTCATCTATCGTTAATGATTTTTCATATTCCATATGAATTTTACTATTTTATGGTCTAATGTATTTTCAACAAAATACAATTTACATTAAAAATAAATAGCGTCAATCAACTAATCTAGTAATAGAAAGATCTGGAACATTGATTTTTAATTCTCGAGACAAATATGCATACCATAAGTTGTACTCTTATGCAAGAGTCATAATTTTGTGTTGCAACTCATCCTCGTGTCTTTGTAGGCAATCTAATGCATCTAGCACTAGGGTGGGGTTATTGCCTTGTATCTAGTTTGATAGAGTCATAAGCTAAATGTATAGCCTCACAGGCTCAACCACATACTTAGTGACCACCTCTTTTGTAACTTCCAAATCATCCTTTGAAATGACCTGTTTGATGGGCTCTAAGAATTCTTGAATCTCTTATTTGACTTCTGCTTTTGTCCTTGTTTCATCCAATACGCCAATAGAAGGAATCTTGTGCAATTCGACAAAAGACTTTAGTGGGCCACACACGTGCCTGTATCATGCCATCACTTTGTCCATATCTATAGCCAATTTTCCATGTGACTACATCTTGATGTGTCCAAACACTTTATCATTTTCTTTTGTGATCCAACATATCCTAGGGAGTTCCTCAGGTGCATTAGGATATTGATTGAACCACTCACATATGTGTTCAAATATTGCAGTGGTTACTTTTATCATCATTCCCCTTTCCTTCAACTCTATGTGCATGTTTGGGAAAATAGCCACGACTTGATGTAAGGTCATCATTTCATCATAAACCAAATCCATTGCCTCTGTTATTATCTGTATCTCACCTGAAACAGATATTTGGAAACACTTGTTGTGGGAACGGGAAATAAGAAAATCTTGGTTCTCATTCTGTACTTGTATGATCCTTTAGTCGGAGGTAGCCAAATTTGGCTTCAAATCTGCATTTTCCTTCATTATTTGGCTCATGTTCAGTGTTGTAGTAGTCATGAAATAAATCCCTGCAGAGACTATCATCTTCAGGTTCATTGTGGTATTCATGACTATATCGCCCTCTCTGTGACCACTGATATGGGCTTGGATGGATTCTTGGAATAACCCTTATGCCTTTCCTACATCATTTTACATTGTACTTGGTCAAAGGTGAGCCTGGTGATATCCAATACTTTTTGTTCTTATTCTTCCTGCAGGATGCCCAATTCTTATAGTGGTAAATATCCACTAGTAATGGGAGTAGATGGTGGGATGTTCAGGGGAGGTATATCCAACTGCATCTCCGAGGCCTTTGATTGTTCTTCTTCTTCTTTTCTGCGTTTCTCTTCTTCTGCTTCTTTTTTGAGTCTTTCTTCTTCCCTTTTCTTCCTCATATCTTCTTTCTTTTGGTCTGTTTTTTCATTCCTCTTTTCCATGGCCTCTTTTCTCTTCTTTTCCCCCTCTTGATTCTTTAGGATTTCCTCCTCTTCTTGTTTCTTTTGTTGGGCTCCTTCATGCTTTTCAGCCTTTTTTTTTTTTTTTTTTCTTTATTAATTCCCTATCCCTTCTTCCTTTTGAGAAGGTAGACCCTATCTTCCAAACTCATAATTTCTGGTGTATCATTTTCTGGTTGTTCTACCTCTTTATCTTGTTGCACATGTGACACTGATGCTTTGTCGGAATTATAAAATTTCTTCATATTTTCTTCTTCATCATCAGGAAAATAAGTATAAGCCCAGTCAAAACCAATTTCCTTACAATGAGACGATGCGATATCCCTTGGGTCATATTTTTGTAATCTTAATTCAATGAAATGAAAATGTTTTAGGTCTTCAACTTCAACTTCTGCTTCCTTAAAATGTTGGATTGCATATTCTCCTATATTCAAAGGAAATATAGGCCATCTTCATTTCTTCCCTTTGACTAAGGTGTTATACAACTTGGTGGTCAATTGGTAAGCAACCTCCTGCAAAAAAACTTTGTTTGTGACCGTTGTGGGAAGAGAATGAGGAGGCTTGTAGGCCCTGAAAATCCTAATATAGGTTTCCTCTCTGATTGAGAACCAATCTACAATATCAAGTAGAGAGTTCTTAGCCCTCTCAGTCATACATGGAGGATCTTCTTTGAAGAGTAAATTGTACAAAGGAGCGATGGCATATTCTACTATCCTCTCATACATGCCTTCGTAACCTGTATCCTAAAAGCTCTTGTACTGAATGTCTACAAGTTCTTGCTCCTCTAGGGTCCACTTCATACTCAAGCCTTCAAACTCACATTTTGTACAAACCTCATCCAAGAGATAGGAAGACATATAGAACTCTAACGGTTCTCCTTTCGCTAGTTTCTTGGATGCCTGAATATTTGACTTGAGAGAGGATGCAAGAATGTTTGTTCCTTTTATGGAAACCATGTGCATTAGAGGGACCCATGTTCCTATAAAAGTGCCAATGTTCGCCCTCCCACTAAACATATTAATCATATCAACTATTAATTGGTACACCTTCTTGAGACATTTTGTTTTATAAACCCCTATGTATTGGCCTTGAATTTAGTTGGCTTCTGCCACCATGATCTTAATGTATTTGGTAGGCTCATTAAAGGCTGACAACCATTTATTGTTGAAGGCTTCTTCACACTCAGGCAATTTATAATAGCAAACAATATCAATAGTGGTGAAAGAAGCTATCAAATGTCCATTGTGTCCTCGGATTGCCCACTGATCATCATGGGTGTGTTGCAATATTTTATCGTTTTAGCACATGGGAAAATTGGCGGGTGTGTTGCTACTTTGTGCAACCAAGATTTCTTAACATTAAAATATACTTTAAAATCCTGTTGGTCTTGTGGGATATCCTTATTTTCAAAATTTTAGTAGATATCTCACCATGTAAGCTTTATTATTTTATCAAATTTTCCCGAAATGTAACCATATATGGGTATCTTGGGAGGACTATCCACGACTCCTTCAATACTTCTCTTAACGCTACCAAAACTCTTACCAGAAACCTTACCAAAACCTTTACCAGAACCCCTGATTACTAGTGGCACCATCTCTCTCGAATAAGATGATACACTAATGCAGTCTAGGTCAATGGTACCTAACATTTCAAAAATATTTCCCAATGACATAGGCATTAGAAAAAACAAATAATAATTACCAATTGACGATAAAATGAGAGTGTCATTGTAAGGCTTCAAAGAGAAAGAGTATAGGTCATTGGGTCTTGGAAGGGAGAAAGGGCTATGCTTAGGTTATAATTCCAATTTGTAAGACATATCACAAATTTAAAATGTAGGACATGTCACAAGGTTCACACACAATTTAGGTCATAGGTTCACATGTTAGTGTAGGCCGCAATTTGGATTAGTCAATTTCTATTGCATAGAACAAGTCACATAGAATACTACTCCTTATATTTGTGATGTGTGACTTAGGGATCAATAAGATAATATGGTTTCTAATTCAATTTACAGGGGAGGTTGAAAGACTTATTACATCTGAGATTTTGATTTACGACCTAGTTGCAAGTGACAAGGTCATGTGGTGTTGCCAACAGGTGAGTTTGCAACCTTACATAGGTCACAATTCATGATCGTAGATGATTCACAACCCTTGAGGGGAATTGGGGAGGTGAGAAGGAATTAAAATCGTGGATTGTGTGATAGTTCGTTAGTAGGTGAGTCCTTCAGATCATGTAGCGCTTACAACAAAGCGACAAGGGGTTTTGTAGAATTATGAATAAGGTGAAACATAATCGTTCCCTTCGCATACAAAAAACCCCTTTTAACTAGATTCACATGGTTTGAACACGACTCCTACAGTGATATTGAATGATGCAAGATGGGGTTTGACCCTTAGAAAAGGCATAATGTTATGCTCTTCGAACCACAATCCAAAAAATCCCATCAATGAACATATGTAATTAAGCTAATAGCTTGATGGTTGGGGTTGTACATGGTATCCATGAAAAAACTCATGTGATTCAATCACAAGCTTATGAAGGGGTTTCTTGAAATCAGAGCTATAGACTTGGGTTCAAAATAAATCGAGGATCAGATTCTGGTGGCTAAGTGCATGATCCATAGGTTTGTGATATTTGAATATAGGGTTATTAGCGTGCGAGAGAAGGAGGGATGAATACTTGAGGCGAGGAATATGCAAGGTGAAGGGTGATGGAAGACTAGACACATGTCAACAACAATAATAAGTAATTATTACAAGCTCATGAATGTGTTACTTACCTTAGGTCATGATTGTCATTGGAATTCAGAGGAGGGATGCTCATTCTATTGTTGGGCAGAAGGGGTGAGTGATTATGAGGGAGCGAATGTGTATTTCCCCCATTTTTTTTGATGATCTAAATACACGTACCTTTATATTAGGTTGGTGGGTCAGAAATAATTTATTGACCTGTGTGCCATTGTAGTTCCAAAGATACTGATATTTGCTAAGTGGCTAGAGGAGCCATGATGTGAATATCATAAATATTGTAAATGTACATATCCTTTAATATTAATAAAATAAGGCTAGCTGCAGAGCCCACTACATAGAAAGAGTATGGGGGGCACAACTCCCAGGAAAAAGGAAACAGTTGGATATTTTGGTTAAAAGTGCACTTAGGACCCATGAGGGTTCTAGAGGGTACCACATGGGAAGTTAAACCATGCATATATAAAGAAGTGTAGGTTGGACATTTTGGGGGGGAGAATTGGTTAGTGAGTCCTGGGGGAAGTACTTTGAGACTGAAAAATGGCTAATGAGTCCTGGGATTGGACTACGGAATTTTCGGGGTACGGTTCTTAAGTTAACTATTCCTTATAGATGCATCCTGTTTTTATGATATGAGCCCCAATGTTGACAATTTATGGTCTGGAGGAAGCCTGGAGCTCTGGAGGAGCACGATTATTGGGTTGGCACCTTGGAAATTACCCTAGAGGGTGTCTAGAGCCCTCGAGCATCGTCACTGGTGGGTTGGCACCTTGGTCTTGGAGGTATGGATATTTTTTGGTTTTCGTTGCCTTCGGATTTGTCATCCTAGCTCGGGGGTGACTCGGTGGTTGAGCTTATGAACCACAAGGTCTATGGCTAGGAGGGACGTGGAGAACCCGCAACTAGATGAATCATTATTACATATAAGTACCATATTCCCCGATGTGTTTATGTGTATTATTTTTATGTACAATTATGCATTTCAATGATAAACCCTAATTTGGGTAGTTGTTGTGACACACACACACACACATATAGTGTGCATGTGTGGTGCCCTGTAATGTGTGTAGTATTGGAGTGATTAATCTCAGTTGGGGTTTCATATAATTACATGAATGCTTTTGCTATGGTACTTAATTGTTGATATCTGTGATGTGGAGAATATATGGTAAATTGTGTTGCCTTGCATAATTAATTACAATTGTCTAACACAGGTTAAATTATGGAAAAAAGAGTATTTATTATTGTATATGTTTTATGCGTTCTAATTTATTTATTGCACAATATTGTTGGCGTAGTGTTTCCAAGCCGGGGTTAGGGACATTACAAATTAGTATCAAAGCTATACTCAGTCTCCATTGGGCCAATTTAGGGCAATAAAATAACTAAAATAAATAAATAAATTTACAAGTTCATTGCCATGTTTGACGAAAATCCCAATAGTGAAAATGATGAAACAATCTCGGATGAATAAGATTATAGGTGCCATGGAAAGCGTGAATTCATTAATTGAGTTTAATTATAGGATTAACCAAAGACAATTCGTTAAATTTAGCTTTTAAAAACTAAATTTCCTATATAGGGCATCGTTCCATTAAAAAAAAGTCATTTTAACAATTTGAAATGTTAATATTTCTTTAAATTACATTTGTATAATCTAAAAGAGGTATATATAAAATGATATATATATTTAACACTTCAATTACAAGGAGTGAGAATGAGTGGCCGAAGGAATTTTATTGCATTAAATTTTAAATGAATGATTTTCTTTTTTATATAATATAATATAATATCCCAAACCTAGAATCTTTAGGAGAATGTGGATAGTGGCATGAACATTTAGATTGGAGCGAGGAGATTAAATTAGGTTATTGTTTTTTTTTGTGTGTGTGTTAGTATATGGAATTATACATAAAAGTGATGTTTTATAAACGTTGGGAGTTATATAAAGGTGGACATTGCACCTATTATATACTTGTTTACATGCACTATCACTGTCATGCACCTATAGCTTGGTAGTCTTTCAACCACGTTATAGACGGGTGCAGCACTAAGGTACTTTTTCTTTTCGTAATACTCAAGTATGTAGACTATGGCTTTAGCAACACTTTTTCATTATTAATAAAATGTTCTTTCAATATAAGGAAAACATAAAAATCATCATCATGTCCACAAGTATGCCCATACATACAAGGGACGGGCAACTCCCCGTTAATAAGCTTGCCCGATAATATGTTTCATAAAGTATAAAATACAATACAAAGTCCAATCCAACAAAAGACCCCCTTTTCTCCTTGGCGAGGTAAGTTTACCTTTTGACCAAGCTTCAATGCTTTTCAACCATCAAAATAACCCAAAACGTTCATTCACCACATTGGTTTTAGTTTCAGAAATTTTCTGCAAAAAACCACCCGAGTGTCATGATGCTGGTCACTCGTGTCACCTCGGTTTGGTGCCGCATATGATGTTCAGACCTCCCTCGAGTTCACCGTGTGTCCAAATGACTTCCCAACTGTATGGTTAGCTTTGGCCCATCGATACGCACATGTTGCACATTTACGTCCTCAATTATGACCAATGGTCACTTCATAATGAGTCTTGAACTCACGTTCAACTTACTGCGGATGCCTTGCCTGACCCGACCTACACTTGCGAACGCCCTACAATAATATTCCACACACTATCTGCACTTTCCGCCTGACTCAACCCACACCCTACACTCTACCTGACCTGACATGCGATGCGGGCGCCCTGTGGTACTGCTCCGCATGCCTCCTGCTCTTCGCTGCCCAACTCGACATGTGCCCTCGTTCTGCGTTCATGACTCAACCTGATGCCCAGAATTCTGCCTGACCCGAACTGCGGTTGCATTTAGCCTACCTACCGTGTGTTGGCTAGCTCATGGTGTTATCCATTGCCTTCGCTCGAATGCCTTTGATGCTATTCAATGCTTAGATGCCTGGATGCCTTTGAAAATCTATCCGCACGTTCTATTTATACACGTTTTGTAATGGTCATGGGTCACTCGGTGGACCCGAGCTGACCCAACCAACTCCCTGTTCAGTTATCCGCTATGTGTGTAACATCGGCCTCCGCCCAATACATCGGCTGCCCAACACTTTAATACGTTGACTTCTCCATCTTGGCTACGGTGCGACGTTTCGGCTATAACATCGCTTCGCCAATGACCACCACTGGCTATAGTGTTACGACACCCATATTGTCACTCAGTCACCACATGTGTTTTCCCATCGTCAAAAGCCCGCGCTCATGCAGTTATGGTGCAACGATACGCCCGTAACTTCGCATGGTGCTCGAACATCGTCCAAACTCCTGGTGGGCGTGCCCGTTACCCCTGAACGCACCTCATGAAGCTAGGGCCTTACATCCTCCACCACTTCAAAGCATTGTTGTCCCTTGACGACATCATCCTTCCGTCGCATGATCCATCGTCAAAACTCCATGTGTGAAATATCGTCACAACTTATGTTGCAAAATGTCGCTGCATAATCTATCGTGACATCCATGTGCACAATATTGTCGCAACTATCATCGTAAAGTGTTAATGACTCTCACATCTCCAAATGTGTTCATGTCTCCAACAATGCTATAAAAATATATGAATAAAATCCAGATGTGAACACCCTTGATCTGCTACATGCCTCGGTCATGCCTCTAATTCTGCAATAAATCATGTGTTCGTACCCCTTGTGATAGTGACAAGTTGGGTATCTAATCTAACCGAACATCTCCTCCACAAGAACATCTGCTCCTACATCATCATGGCTACTAAAACATCCTACTATCAAGTGCCCATCTCATTCTATAGCCTACTTATAAAATTAGAGGTCTTCATTGTCCTGAGTAGATGACAATGAGCCTCATCCCATGAACAGTCTACAAGGAGAGGGAAGTGGAGGCCGCAGCCTCTCCCTCTTCCTCATTCACCAACTCTCGCCACCTGTCTCGGTCTTCCACTTCTAACCTCATCATGTATGCATCCCATCTTTATCCCTAAATTTGTGGACTAGCATATTCCTTTGCTTCCATTGCCTCGAGTCTTCTTGTTACATCCAAGAGACTGTTGGACAATGCCATGATCACTTGTGCCTGCTCCCAAACTTTGTCTTCCATAATGTAAAATATTCCCTGGATTTAATCATGCCATTTTGTGTCTTCCACGCTCATAGCTGTCAACTTACAATGGGTTGCACCTCCTCCTATAGTTGGAATACCAATAGGATGGTCATCATTCCCATCATAAATGTACAAATTCCTCATGTGAGGAACCACCATAACTTCGAATTATTTGAATAATTCCACGCCTAACACAGTGTCATAATCATCAATATTCACAATCATGAAGTCAAAATTCCCATGGCAACTCCCTATTTCAATTGGTGTCTTTTCTACAACTCCAATCACATAATCTGGTGGTGATTTCAACTCCCTATTTCAACTAAGCTTGGACTGGTTTGAACCGCAATCCAACTTTCCTAGCAGTATCTTCTCCAATGAATTTGTGGGTAGCACCATTGTCCACCATGGTACATAGTGTGCCCTTTGAAATATTCATGTTCACAAACTCAAGGTTGTTCCTCTCAGGATCACGTCTAGGGATAGCTTCATAATGTGCTGCAACACTCAAAACTTGCATGGTCCCAACCGTGGGTTCCTTCTTCTTCTCTACTTGTATTGTTGCGTCTAACTTTGGTCTTGAAGGACAATTCTTCACTGTATGTCCCTCAACACAAATCCAACACTTCAAGGGCTTCCTTGTCTTTGACTTTGCATGTGCATTGTTAGACTTGGTAGCTTCCTTCTTCGGTGCATCATCCTTTTTCTCAAAAGGATTTTTCTTCCTCTCCTCAGTCCCCTCATCATAGTGCTCAATAATTCTATCCACCATAGCAAAGGATTCTTCCAATATCTTGGGTGCTTGCCTTCTCACCTCATCTCGAGCCTAAGGTTTTAATCCAATGGTAAATTTGAACACCTTATCCCTCTCGATCATGTCAGGTAGCTCTAGAATAACACTCTGAAATTCACTTTGATATTGTTGGAGAATCCCTGTCTACTTAATATATTTTGTAATAGATCTCGCATCCCAGGTTTCATCTTGTGGACTAAAGTAAACTTGAAAAGCCTCTTTTAGTTCCTTCCAAGTTGTGATGTCAGACCCTGCACCTTGTGCCATCAGATGAAGTTTCCTTCTCCACCACATCTTAGCATATCCTGTAAGGAATCATGCCACAATCTTCACCTTAGCATCCTCATGATGAATGGCTAACCAGTCCAAGTATTTATCCATATCCCAGCAGAAGTTTCCAAGAGTTTTCACATTCCTTGTTCCATCATATGAATCTGGTTCTTTCACCTTCACATGGGAAGATCCCCCATATGATCCTTGCCCCATCGACCTTTTCATTAAGTCCATTTCACATTCCATATATGTGATCTTTGTAAGAGCTTTGGCAAGCTCATCCACAACCTGATATTTGGATTGGTCCATGTATTCAAGTTTCTTCAAATTTTCACCAAACTATGATTCTGTGTACACAGAATGTGTTACCACCGTGTCAAGCTCAACTTTCCACTTTTCTGCTTCTTATTTCAACGCCCTGTTCCTTTCTCGAAGTTCTTCATAATCTTCTGAAGGTCCATGAACATCTTCTCAAGTCTCTCCATGTTCTCAATGGTCTTCTCCAAGAAGTCATCTTGAGAAAGTACATGGGTCTCCTCAATTACTTGAGGTTCTTCCACAACACCTTCTATTTTCCTTGCTTGAGAGTGAGTCAAGAACATGTACAAACCCCACCAAACTGTAACCCTGAAATAGCTTCTGTTAGAAACCCCAATAATACAAATCCAACTTCAACACCACCTGCAACCCTACACTTATGGTCATGCCTTCTTTAATGATCAACAACCCCAAATATGGTAGCTCTGATACCAACTATCACACCCCTATACCTTGGTAGTCTTTCAACCACATTATAGACGGGTACGATGCTACCGTAATTTTCTTTTTGTAATACTCAAGTATGTATACTACGCCTTTAGCAACACTTGTTCATTATTATTCAAATGTTCTTTCAATATGCAGAAAACATAAACATCATCATCATGTCCACAAGTACGCCCATACATACAAGGGAGGGGAAACTCCCTGTTAATAATCTTGCCTGATAATATGTTTCATAAAGTATAAAATACAATACAAAGTCCAATCCAGCAAAAGACCCCCTTTTCTCCTTAGCAAGGTAAGTTTACCTTTTGACCAAGCTTCAATTCTTGTCAACCATCAAACTAACCCAAAACGTTCATTCACCACCATTAGGGGAATTTTGAGGTCTAAAATGGGCCTCCTAATAAAAATTTACAACCAAAATAAACTTTATAAGAACCAATAGGATTCAAGATGATGATGTCAACCATGGGGGATGATTCACCATTTTTTAAGTAAAAGGATAAAAAGATTAAAAAATAATAAAATAATAGAACTATATTTGCAACTCAAATTTTCAATTTATCTCCCAAAGTTTTTACTCAAATTTCAAGCGAGAGTACTCTTTGGATGAAAATTTTAATTCCTCATCCAAGGAGTACCCATGTTGCATACTTTTGATTGACCCTGCTACACGAAAAATTAGAAATACATGGAAACACATGATTGTAATCAAAATTTTCATGTATTTCTCATTTTTTGTGTAGCAGGATCCATCGAAAGTATGCAACATGGGTACTCCTTGGATGAGGAATTAAATTTTGCATCCAATGAGTACTCCCACTAGAAATTTGAGTAAAATATTTCAGAGATAAGTTGAAAATACGAGTTGAAAAAATAGTTTTTTCTTCTTCACTTCTAAATTTGATGATGTAATCAAATCTTACTTTATTATTTCCACTATTATTTTATAATTTCCTTAGAAGGCCCATTTTAGACCTCAAAATTCCCCTAATGATTGGTTTTAGCTTCAAGAATTTTCTGCACAAAACTGCACGAGTGTCGTGCTGCTAGGTCACTCAGGTCACCTCATTTTTCTACTACCTATGAAATTTAGACTTCCCCTGAGTTCATCGTGTGTCGAAATGACTTCCCAACTGTCTGGTTAGCTTTGGCCCATCAATATGCATCTGATGCACTTTTACATTCTCAATTTTGACCAACATTCGCTTCAGATTGAGTCATGAACTCACATTCAACTTACTACGGAGGCCCTACCTGACCCGACCTGCACTTGCGGACGCCCTGCGATACTGTTCCGCATGCTGCTTGCACTTGCTACCTGACTCGACCCATGCCCTGCACTCTTCCTGACCCAATCTACAGTGCGGACGCCCTGCGGTATTTTTCCGCACACCTCCTGCAATTCGCTGCTCGACTCGACCCGCACCCTCATTCTGTGTGCATGACTCGACCTGACGCCCAGACTTCTGCTCGACCTGAACTGCGGTTGCATTCAGCCCGCCTACCACCATGTTGGATTTCACCAACGAGTTTTTGGCTAACTCGTGGTGTTGTCCAATTCCTTCGCTCAAATTCCTTTGATGCTATTCGATGCTTGGATGCTGCGATGCCTTTAACAATCCATTCACACATTTTATTTATACACATTGTGTAATGGTCATGGGTCACTCAATGGACCCAAAACGATCCAACCAACTCCCCGTTCAGCTGTCTGCTCCGCCCAATACGTCCGCCTCCACCCAATACGTCGGCTTCCCAATGCTTTAATACATCCGCTTCTCCATCTCGGCTACAGTGCGACGTTTCACCTATAATGTCACTTCTCCAATGACCACCACCGGCTATAGTGCAACAACACCCGTATTGTCGCTCAATCACTGCCCATGTTTGCCTATCGTCACACAGCCACGCTCATGTAGTTACAGTGCGACGATATGCCCGTAACATCGCATGGCACCCGAACCTTGTCCAAACGCTTGGTGGTCGCGCCCGTTACCCCCGAACGTGCCTCATGAAGCTGTGGCCTTACAATAACCATCGATTAGTGTATGACCGAATCAAGTATCACGTTGGTTGAATCAAATCAGTGTAAATTCTTAATATATTAAAATGGGGAATCGAAAATATGTGGCATTAAAGAAAATTTGTTCCTTATGTATACGTTCCAATCTAAAAGCTAGCGGATTGGTTATAATGTGTTTGAGTCATTCGACTATTGAATTGTAAGGGTTATAATATTATAGACACCCTTGTGGAATTTGTGATACTAGGATGACACTGCAAAATGGTTGTGGTTACCAATCATATAATTAAATGATTTAAAAGATGGATAATACTCAGAGTTGTATGTATTCTGTTGGCATTACATGCAAGTTACTTCATATGTGGGGTTGGATATAAGTTTAATTGTTATATATATTTATGCCCAAAAATTTGAAAGGTTGGATATTTAATTGCTATATATATTTATGCCCAAAAATTCGATATGCAAATAATGTTGTTATATAATTTACTCTGAACGATATGCTCTATGCATGATTATGCAAACATATTTTTATCTAATAGAAAGTTGTTTTTTTCTTCTAAGAAAAAAAAAAGAGTGTTTGTGGACAAGGTTCCAAGTGTGGAACCCCTCCCTCCCTGTGGATTTCACTTATGAAGTAGTCATGGGTTGATTCGTTTTTATCTATGACGAGGTCAGATTTAAGTACACTAAATATCGTCATTAATGTGAGTAGTTATGTGGCCGGAAATGATAATCGTTGTCGGGTGGGCGTGATCATGACCATCGGATTCCATTGACGCGCAAGTTGATGTTAAATCCCTTCCAAGTGCATGCCCGATGGTCCATCCATAATCCGATCTAAATGGCCTCCGTCGTTGATCAATAGCATGGCAGGTGGGTTCGAAGTTTAAAAAAAAAGGGTTAATTAAATCACGCACATATAAAAGTTAGGGTGCATTTGGATGCATTAGATTTAAAAATAAAAATTATTTTATTTAATTTAATTAATATAAACTTATACATATGTATAGTTTAATTTATAGATTAAATGCCTTTTTTCACGACATTTTTTCTTGTTAATTTTAATTGAAATATTATAATGATTTTTAAAAACTTGAGTTTGAATTGTCTAAGATGCATAATTCGAGTGCCCCAGGGGTTTTGGAGGGTGTTGAATCCATAATATGCATTCAAAAATGTATTTTAAACAAAAAAGAAAAATTCTTGAAATTGTTTTGCCATTGGTGAATTCTGGTGAAAAAGACTATTTCGTCTATAAGTTAGACTATGCATATATATATATATATATATATATATATATATATATATATATATATATATATATATATATATATATATATATATATATATATATATATATATATATAAAAGGAGATATGAAATAAATAAATATAACATATAATTAATTAATATATTAATTAATTAACAAATATATATATATATATATATATATATATATATATATATATATATATATATATATATATATATATATATATATATATATATATATATATATATATATATATATAATGAAATTTATATAATATAAAATATATAATAAAATCTAATCTATAATATTTTTTTTTAAATTATAGTTTTAACTTTTATATAGAAGTCATATAGTTCAAAAAAAAAAAACACGACACTTGGGGGTTTATGAACAAAAGGGAGGATTGCATGTTGGCCACATGTAAGAAAAGGTCAAGAAAGTCAGTCTGCTTCCAATGAGAAGCTCAAAGAAGCATGAGGAGAACAGTTAATCATAGATAATCGCTAAAAGCACAAGGGAGTCTGTATGTTGCAAAAGTGAAGTTAGTTACCAAGCAGTACAAGTTGGTTGAGGGCAAGCATAATTTGAATATTCAGGTATGAAGGAATTGAGAAAAAATAGTGAATCTTCCAAAGGTCATATATTACAGCTCGTAAATCAAATTTTGGCATATGACGAGTCATTGGAAAGATAATTCCGGGCGCAAGATAGTCACGTGGCTAGAAATTTGGTTTGAAGCCACAAATTTTGGAAAATTTGAGGAAAATCTACATGAAATTTTCAAAGGACAAAGCAATTAACATGATGCAATCTTTACAAATGCATAATTTTCAGCTCATGGATCAAAATAGCACAATTAGATAGTCAATAAAGAGATATTGACAAGGAGATGACCCGGTAAACTCAGATTTTCAATTTCAGCAATAGTTTAGGGTGGAATTCGCAGGGAAAGCTACAGGTGCAATTTCACATAAAAATATTAATGGAAGACATGAGTCCATAAGATTCCCAAGGGCCTTATAGTGACAAGGAAACACTTAGGGCTGCAAATATAATCTCGAATAATAATGAAACTGAATCCAATGGTCACGGTATAGACCCACAAGAGGTGAAATATTTGGAAGAAACAATCAAAACTCTAAAATTGTAAGTGCTCAACTATAAAGTTGATAATGAAAAGTTGATAAAAGAGCAGCATCATATTAATAACTGAATTTTGCAGATCCCAAACCAAATTCAGAGAGACTTGGGCCAACAAACCATGTCAAAAATAGCATATGAGCACAATGCTAGAACTAGGGAGAGGGGCACTTAGAGTGCAAGACATTCCAAGAGTGATGCTCAGAAAAACCACCACACATCAAGGTGGACTAGTAAAAGGGCATATTCTACATCCGAATCCAGTAGGTTGGGAAAATTTTAAGGATGAAAGTTTATTTTAATTTTTAGAGACCTTGGCGAATATTAATAGTGCGTAATATGCAAATTGTAAAATTTTTGGTGATATGTTTGTAGAAATATTTAGATTTCCAATGATTTTATATTAGTTGATATCATATTTTGGTGATTTTAAAGGTAAAATAATGGTGTACTATAAAATTTGGGAAAATCATTTTAGGAAAAATGGAAATTGGCGAATCTTTCTTTTGGAAAAAGAATGGAAAATTAGCCCACCTACAAATATTAACCCCTAAAATATCCACAGGTTATGTAAGGTAGCACACTTCATTGCAGTTAACTCTATGAATTCAACTAGTGATGTAGCTCAAATTTTCATCAGGGAGATAGTGAGATTGCATGGTGTTCCTAAGAAGATTGCATCTGACAAAGATGCCAAGTTCACTTCTAGGTTTTGGAAAGAGTTGTTTGCAGGCTTGGGGACAAAGTTAGCTTTCAATACAACTTATAATCCACACAAAAATGGACAGACAAAGAGGTTCAGTAGGATTCTTGAGGACATGTTGAGGATGTATGTCATGCATCAACAAAGGAAGTGAGAAGAGTATCTTTCACTAGTTGAGTTTGCGTATAATAGTGGGTATTAAGAATCCTTCAAGATGAGTCTGTTTGAGGCACTTTATGGGAAAATTTGTAATACTCTTATTGGCTGGAGTGATCTAGTGAACATGTTACTGATTGGACCAGATATTTTGGCAGAGATGGAATAGGAAATGCAGGTTATTAAGAGGAATTTGAAGGCAACACATGAGAGGCATAAGAGTTATGAATATCAACATAGGGTATTTAAGGAGTTTCAGGTTGGGGAACATGTGTACTTACACATCAAGCCAAAGATGATCTCCTTGAGGATTGTATCATGTGCCAAGTTGGCACCTCAGTATTGCGGGGCTTTCAAGATACTTGAAAGGATTAGAAGAGTGGCCTACAAAATTACACTACCTCCGATAGTGAAATTCTATGATGTTTTCCATGTTTCATTTCTTAAGAAGTATGTCTAGAATGTTGATCATGTGATTAAATAGTCTATATTTTAGGTGGAACCAGAGGGAGAATTCCAGCCAGAACCACAATGCATATTCCAACGGAAAAAACTCGGGCTCCGAAATAGAGGAATCGAGTAGGTTAAAGTGCAGTGGAAGAAATTTGGGCCTGATGAAGCTACATGGGAGAGGGGTGATAGGATGTTTGTGTTATATTGTTCATTATTTTCTAGTTCAAGTGAATGAGTTTTTGGTATATGTATATGCATATATGGTTGTTGTTGTAAATACTGCAATGAGATATGTTATAAAGCTCTAATAAGTGGTACGATTGTCATATCTTTTATGTTTGTCGTGGTTTGTAGAGGTTGATCATTGTAAATACTGTATCAAACTATGTTATAAAGCTCCATGGGAAGTATGTGCTTTTTTCAACGATGTGCTAGTCATAGGTGTCATTGAACACCGAGAATGGTGTTCCCCCAAGGGGGAGGGGTTTGTAAGATCCCCTGGTTGATTTTTATGTAAATAAAATAAGAGCAAGGTCATGGGACACATGTTCCATGTTGAATGTTGGGTAAAACATAGTGATGGGCATCATTGGTGATTAATTAATGGCTATGGAGATTAGAAAAGGCAAAGTGGTAATATTTGACATTATTTTTATAAAATAAAGGAAAATAGGAGAAAAGGAAGGTGAAGAGACATAGATTTGCATAAGAGGGAAAATGAAGGAAATATAGGCCTCGATGATAAAAATGCTTATGAGGATCAATTGCTAGTTTTTATTTTAAATTATTTATTAGTTTAACCTTTTATAATTTCAAGAGCTCTCTTCTATTCTCTCATACTCTTTCACACTTCAATTATTCTTGGAGAATTCTTGGAGTACTTTGGCATACATTGGATTTGGAGAAACAAGGCAACGAAAAGAAGGAAAGCGCAAGGGAATAGGTGGATCAACAATTATAGTTAGATTTATAAGTAGGTAATAGGTTGCATGTGTGGTTTCCTTGTTGATTTATGGATGATGATATATTCATGTGATTTTCTAGTTGTGTGTTGTCATAGGAATGTAGATTTTCCTGGATTGATAGTGGTTTTAGCTTTGCCTTGCCATTTCCTGGATATCCATGGTGTTGTGGGTTTTTTCACTTGTTGTTTTTCTGATTGGTGCTCATGTTACTTATGATTGTGGGTTGGAACAAATGCTCTAGAACCCTTGGAACAACTTGGGTTGAGTTACTAGTTTTGTATCCTAGGTTGGGACAAATTCTATGGAGCCTAGGTTGGGACAAATGCTCTAGAGCCCTTGGTGGGTTGAGTTACTAGTGCCTGGGGCTAGGTTGGATAAATTCTATGGAGTATTTGAAGGCTATGGGTTGTGTTACTAGTTCCTAGAGCCCTAGACAGGTTGGGTAGATAAAAATCTAGTTGGTGTTAATGATGTTCGACTGTGGAGGTGGGATCATTATGGTTGAGGTTTGAGATGGTTTGGCCTCTGAAAGCCCTATGTTGGTTTTGTTTTGGTTTATTCCATGAGATCCCACATTCTTGCTTGGACTATGGCATGGAGGTGATTGAATAAAAGAGGTATTTGGTTTATCCCAATCTATGACCAGGAGGTATGTGGAAGTCCCTGACTTAGTTGGTATTTTCTTATATTAATAATTGTTATTCTTCTACTTCAATTTATGTATACTTGTAGTGATTATATTGGTGCTATTATGGTTGAGTTGCCATGGTTCCCAAGTAGAATACTAACTCTTATTAATATAGGAAAATACCAATGTATACTTGTAGTTTTTATATTGGTGAGATTATGATTGAGTTTCCATGGTTCCTATGGTGGCTATTTTCTGGTTATATGTTGGTTATACGATGTATATCATCTATGGCTCTTGTCATGAATCATTTATTGATTGAATGATTGATGAATGTATGGACTAATAAGTGTTTTGGCAGTTATGTGGAGAGGGCATAGGTCTTTCTTGTTGTTTCTCAGATGAATATTAGACTATTATGATCAGATATGCACTCATGACCTGTAACTTACATGTTTGTCATCTGTTTGATAAATTGTCTAGTTTGTTCTAGGCAGTCTAGGTCAATTTTTTTATTCAAGTTTGAATGTTTATCCTTTTTGTCATGTCATGTATCATTTTGGAAGGTATTAGGTATTTATGCGTAGTGGTATGGAGGCTGACCTGGAATTGTGGCTCAGATCTCAAGACTGCACCCTCTGAACTGGGAAAGTTGGGTCACAATCATATGGACACAATGTTGTGCACGTGGTTGGAGGTGCATAACTACATCCAGACCTTGTCATGCATGCAATTGGGAGTCTAAGTTAGTGAAAAAGAGCACCAACTCAGGGTTTGGTCACCTGGGGTGGTTTTTTGGCCTTTGAGTGTCCTATAGCCCTGAGGGATGTTGTGATTTTTCAATTTTTAGGCCCCACTTCCTTAACTAAAGCTTGGAGGTTGGGTCATGTCATAGTAATTATTCATCTCATGTTTACCCTTGCAGATCTATCAGTGAAATTGGGTAAATGTGGGAGGGGGTGGTTACAAAAATTATGAAAGAATGGGTTGATACCCATTCAGAACCTATTATTAATTATAGGCCCAAGATTATTTTATTGATCAATAATTGGTTCTATTTTCATTTTCTTCATCCTAAGGATGTAGTTAAAATTTTAAACAATCCATGGGTTCAAGGGCAGATTTTCTTGAGTCTACAACATTGGTATGTGGTTTTCAATCCTATCTTTGAGATTAATAACACATAGGAAAATTAATTTGGGTGAAGCTTCTAGGACTTCCCTTGGAGCTATGGAATCATCATGCTTTTAGTACATATTGGTAATATTATATGAAAATTTATTTTCCTGGAAAATCACAGCTTATGTGGGTTGGATACATGTATTGCACGGTTATTAGTGGAAATGGATTTCTCTGATGGATTACCTATAGAATTAGACCTAATTTGGGATGATATGTCACTCCATTGATAGATTGACTACAGGAGGATTCCTTTCTAGTGCTTGGGGTCCCATCAAATGGGTAATTTGAGTGAAAAATGTCTTCAGTGATTTGGGGTCCATCATATGCTCATAGGGTGAAGTTTTCTTCGCGGTCGATGAAACAAGATGGGACCTTGTTGGTTGGTGAGGGGGCAGAAGGTGAAAAAGAAATTGTTCATCATACCTACACTAGTACTCATCATGCTACTTGTACTAATTTACCCTCTTATGATTTATCTAATTGTGGTGTTGATAAAATATTTAGTGATTATCTTATTAATAAATATTTGGATTATCTGAATGTACATAATTCTCCCTATAAAAGCCTTGTGATTAGGCTGGGGTCATTAGGTCTTTCTTCCATATTCAAATATCCCACATATGAGGTCTTGTCCTCCCATTATTTATTCTTTTGTATTTAAGGATTCACTGGTAGGATGAAAAAATTACCTGACGGATGTGAATATTACCCCTCCTCTAGAATAAAAATCCCATATGATTCATTTTGCCTCTTATATGGGTGTGCTTTCCCCTACAAATTTTGTTGGTAGTGACCTAGATATAATTAGGCACAACTCGACATTGAATATTGAGCCTTTAACGATGCACTCATTTATGGTATCCCTAGATTTCTTCCCCATTAACCCTAATTCAAAGAGGAATGTTACCAAAAGGAAGAAGTGTAGGGGTAGGTCGAAATTGGTTCCTCCGGGGAAAAATAATCCACCTGTCCAATCATTAAAATTCCTGGACTGTTTGGATTCTCACAAATCCCTTTCCCTTGATGATTGTGATATGTAGGGTCTTAGAGAATATTCACCCGTAGACATCATTCCTCCATGAAGATTATGTCCCTAAATATTCATGGATTGGGGAATGCCCCAAAATTGAATTCCTTGTAACACTTGATTGTGGATCATAGGCCAATGTATGTTTTTTAAATCTAGGATAGTATGGTTAATGGTGATAAGGCTCTATCACATTTTTTTAAATTATGCATGGGGTGAAATTTATGTTCAATTGATGCCCTCAATCTCTCAGGTGGTCTAGCTACATTGTGGGATCCACACATTGTTAATTTCCTATCTTTCAAATATTTTGTAGGGATATTACTAATGCAATTCTCAAGGGGGTCAATCGTTAGATTGCACATTTTAAATGTTTATGCTCCTATGGTTCCAAACTAGATTTCTGGAATAGGTCGGATAATTATGGGTTGTTGAATATTAGGTCCCTCATAGTGGTAGGGGATTTAAATTTTACTGTCTCTGGGGAAGAAATATGGGGGTCGAGAAGTAAAAAGTGGACATTCTTCTAGTTCATCCTATTCCTACTTGGAGGAATGGACGTATTAGTCTGGATGGGATTACCAAGAGATGGATAGGTTCATAGTTCATGAAAAATTTATGGAACAATTTGGTATGATGCGTTCACAAGTCCACTCATCGATGATTTCTGATCGTTCTCCAATTTTTTTACAATTTTGTGGTGAATGTGTTTGGAAGGGTCTACCTTTTAAATTTAATTATTCATTGTTAAACCGTGACTTTGAGAAATTGGTAAAAGATACTTGGTCAAAAATGGAATATCATAAAGAGACTTCCCAAATGGATGTTGTTTTTTCTGAAACTAAAAGAACTAAAGAAGGTGGTCAGAAGATGGGAAAGAGAAAAAAAGAGAAGGAATAAAAAAGAACTAGAAGAGGTAGACTGAGAACTCAAGTTGATATCTGACCCATCAAATCCCGATGTCTTCTCAGGTGGCTAAAAATAAATGGCCATGGATTTGAAAGCTCAAAAAAGAAGGATTTTAAAACAACAAGAGGTTGAAGAGTCATGCCATTTCGATTGTCGAGGGTGATAACAACATGTTTTTTAATTCATAATTTTTCCTCGCAAAGAAGGAGATACAATACAATTTGGGACATGGAGGAAAATTTACAAGCTAACAGATCTTCATAAGGAGGTTGTCAGATATTTTTGGAATCTATATAATTCCAAGAAAAAGGAAGACATTTATACTTAATTGGGGTTCATTCACTCATATTCTCAGATGTTTACAATGAAGGATGACGTTGTTATTGGGCGATTGATCGCTTTCAAGAAGATGAATATGATTTAAAGTCATTTTCCAAGGATAAAAGACCGAGAACAAATGGGTGGATTGTGGAATTATTCTTACATTTTAAGCATATTATGGGGATGAAGATGCTTCACTTAGATGAAGAATAGAGGAATTCTCATAGAATCACAGGTACTTTAAATTCTACTTTTATTGCCTTGATTCTAAAAGTTTCTTCTTTCAAGGATTATCAACCTATTTCTCTATGCAATATTGCATATAAGATGGTTTCAAAGATTATTGCAACAAGGTTGAAAGATAGGCTATCGAAATTCATTACCCTTAAACAATTTTGTTTTTTAAAACATCATCAAATACAAGACACAATTTCTATTACTGAAGAATGCATGCATTCCATAAAAATAAAAAAATGGAGGCATTGTTAATAAAACTATATGATTAATCATTATTCATGATTCATGTTTTCTGAGATCATTTTTACGAAAAATTGGTCTTTTTTTTGGAAGTTTGAATTGGATAATAAAACTATCACTTTGTCTGCTTCATCTTGTCTTGATAAATGGAGTTCTTTTTGGTTCTTTAAGGCCTCGAGGGGGCTCATAGGGTCTCATCATCCCTCTATTATGTTTGGTATATATTTATATTCTTTCCGCAGAGGTGTGCCCGTGCGAAGTCCCGGGGGGTAGTAGCCCCTCTTACCCATTACGCGGGAGCTGCGGGGGGGTCACGGGGTGGGCGGCCTCGGAAAAAATTTAGGCCCTATTTTGGGTGGCGAGACACTTGCAGAGTTTGTGTATGGGTTTTCACATGGTTTTAGGGCATGATGGTTTTGAGCCCTGCTGCGCCGTAGATTCGGTCATGGGAACTACGGTTATGTTCTAATCCAAGGTTAATGTATGAGGTTATAGATATATTTAATGTATATATATGTATTGTATCACTAAAGAAAAATTTTGAAGAAATCAAGATGGTACGATTTAGGATCCGGGGGAAAATCTCTCTCTATATCTATTTTATGTTTTATTCTCTATTTATTTTTTATTTTATGTTTTTTACGATTTGTTTGTAGATAATTTTTTTACACGGTTAAAACCTACATTTAGTATCCAGTTGTTCCAAAACCCCGAGGGCGTAGCTGCTAATGAGGGGTTTTTCTCGGGCTTTGTGGGATACCATGTTTAGTGGAATCTGTGGGATCGATTCTTCTTGAGGAGAAAGAAGATGAGCGGCAAATGGAAATAGAGATCGATAAATTTAATGGTCGAGTTTTGAGTTGTGGAAGCTGGTCTGGGGGATACGGTGGTGGATAAAGATCGATGGATCACGGTGAAATTAAGGTACTAAACTAAAAAAATAATGCTAGATAGATATTTGAAGAAATTTGGATGGAAAGCAAAGAGCACAATACGATTGTAGTTATCTGAGACTACGATATTATTGAATATCTGGAAGCTGGTAAAGACATTAGGAACGACTAGAATTTGTACCAATCTAAGTCTGCGAGTGAATAAATTGTTCCTAAAGGAAAAATGGTCGTATTCCCTAAGGATGAAGGATGGTGACTCGGTGAAAGAGAATCCTAAACGCCTTCAATACTATATTGCAAGTCGGTTGTCATCTTTGTTGGTATTAAAATCTCGGATGAAGATAAGTGCTTTATTTTTACGTAGTATACGATTCATTGGGACAATCTGGTGTACTGATAGGTAGAAATACAAATACCTTGAATTTTGATGAAATTGTCTCAACCTTCTTTGTCGGAGAAATGAGACGGAGAAATATGGAGTGCCGAGAATGGAGATTCCTTATCTATACAAGGAAGGTCCCAAACAAAATAAAAATAAGTCTTCGAGTGGGAGATCTGAAATCTAGAGGGAGATCTAAATCTCCAGAAGTTTGTAAGGTGTGCTAGAAATACGGAAAGGAAGGGCCTACAAAAAATTTCTGGATCTAAAGCTCACGAGAAAAGGGATGTGATGATGATCCTTATATGAGAGGAAAAACCACCTGGATGAAGGTGTTGATGTATATGGCTTCTTCAAATACACATGTAAGATCATGAGAATGGTTGATTGACTCAGTGCATCCTTTCACTTACTCCCATGAGAGTGGGTTTCTGGTATGATAAGTATGATGGTGTTGATGTCTTCTTAGGAGATGATAGGAAGGAGAGAATTGTTGGATGGAAAACTCAGCTGAAGATGCAAGGTGGAAGGATTAGAACACTTCTTGGTGTTACGCATATTCCTTCGTGTGAGAAATCGGTTACATGAAGATGGATGATACGGTGCCAAAAAGTAGTATTAGAAAGATACCTACAAGATGTTTCGGGGAAGGAAATATGGTATTAATGTGGGAGTTCGGATTTTGGAACTACCTTTAAACTTCAGTACTTATTTTGTTGATGTATGCAACCATTATGTAGTTAACGAAGAAGGTAGGAGTGGAAAGCCCTGATGGTCCTGCAGAAAAGACCATGCTATGGCATCGAAGGCTTGGACACATATTGGAGACAAAGGGCCTTGAATCTTGTATGGTAGAAGGTACGTTCAATTTCTCTACGGATTTCGATTTTTGTGAAGATTATTATGCTCTAGGAAGTATAATGCTGAGTTGATTTTCCTTGGGTACTAGAGGTGACAGAATGTGGAAAGCTTATTACATGATACCTTTGGACTGTGTCGAGTTCCATCATTAGGTAAATACGTATGCCTAACTGTTCCCACTGAAAATGAATTCTCAATGAATACATGGATATATTTAGTAGAGGAAGAAATCTAAAGTCACGATAGATTCAAAGAATTTAAGGCTACAGTGGAAAACCGGAGACGAGAAGAGAATAAAGATGTGAGGCACATAATGGTGGAGAGTTAGAGAATTCGAAGGATTACCTTAAGAAGTGTAGTATATCACGACGGAGATACTAATCCATACACACCTCGAGAAAAACGGAGTTGCATAAGAATAAAACAGAATGCTGATGGAAAAGGAAAGAAGCATGATTAGTGGTACAGGTGGGGCAGAAGTGCAGGTAGAGGTAGTGGAAGCATGTTACCTGGTTAACATATTGCCTTCATCGTCGAGAGGATAAGACTCACATGAGGTATGGAGCAGTAAAGCCCTCTCTTTCACATCCGAGGGTATTTGGATGTGATGTATATGTACATGTTCCAAAGGGATAAAAAAGGACCAAGTTGGATAATAAATGCGAAGGAGCACATCTTTATTGGAGTTAAGGAAGGTAGTACGATCAAGATGTATGGTGTTGCAATTGAAAGATGTTGTTAAGCATGAATTCCTACCAAAGGAACACGAGAAGAGAGATAGATTTTGAGCTAAAGGAGGATGAATCGAGACTCTACAACGAAGAGGTCGGAAGAGGAAGAGCCACAAACTCCGGTTGTGAGAAGATCGATTCGAGAAAGAATGTAGCTAGAATGGTATTCCATCTACTTTATGCTCAAATTTTTCTTTAAATATTAATTATGATTATCCCGGAGGAAGTGGATTCCAAAGCATGGAAAAATTTTGAAGGAGGCCATGGTTTATGAAATGACATCCTTGCGAAAAATGAGGCATGGGATGCGACGGAGTTGTCGGTGGAAGGAAGCCCATCGGAGCAAATGGAGTGTTTAAGAAGAAGATGAGTGTAAGAGCAAAGTGGAAAATACACGCCTGATTGCGTGTAAAGAGTTATTCCTGAGTGTCGGGAATGATTTTGGTGATATTTTCTCGTGTTTCCAGGTTACTTCCATTGGAATTACTTTTATACTGTTCTGTTGCATTTTATTTTTGAGTAGAACGAGATGGATGTGAATACAACATTTCTTCACGGGGATCTAGAAGAGAGGAGATCTACATGAAGAGCTTAAAGGCTTTACGGTCGAACGGTAAGAAAGAACTATTATGTAGGTTAAAAAATTCTATGTATGGGTTAAAGCAGGTCACCCGAGGATGTGGTATCGGAAATTTGATACCTATATATGGGGACTTGGCTTCACGAAGCAAAGAGGATCACTATGTGTATTTTAAATTAATTGTTGAACGTGTTATTTATTTGGTCTTGTATGTGGATGATGTGTTTTCATTGGAAATGACAAAGAAATTATCAAGATTTTGAAGACCCAATTGTTCTCAGATTCAACATGAAGGATCTTGATCTTTGCCAACTATATTTTTGGCATGGAAATTAAGAGAGATTGGGAAAGAGGAAGCTTTGGTTAAAGATGATGAAGTATGTTGAGGCTGTGTGTAGAGGTTGATATGTAGGATGGTAAACCGATGAAGGTTCCTATTCCTATAGGTGTAAGGATTGTCTACTAAACGGTGTCCCAGGACACGAGAAGAAGAGAGGATATGTTATGTGTTCCTTATGCAAGCGCGGTCGTTGGCCTAATGTATGCAATGGTCGTACTAAACTTGACGTGCATGCGGTGGGGTATTGAAGCCGAGGAGTTTATGTCAAAACTAGGGAAGGAGCATTGGATAGCGATGAAGTGGGTTTTCGAGATATTTGTGTATGCTTAGTGATTATGGTTTGTGCTACGAGGGAAGATGGGATGGGTGTCCACAGTTTTTATCTGTTGAAATTTTGGGGTGGACGAAAGAAGATCTACAAGTGGGTATGTGTTTAGCCTATTTGGAGGTGTAGTCATTGGATGATACAAGACGATACCTTGGTGGCTCTCGACTACGAGAGCGAATACATGGAAACCACTCATGCGAAACAAGGAAGTAGTTTGGATACGAGAGATTACGTTCAAGTATGGAGTTCACAGGTGAGCTATAAGGATAGATTGTGATAGCCAAAGTGAAGTTTTCTTGGTTAAGAACCGTGCTTATCATTCAAAGGCAAAGCACGTTGAAGTTCAATTTCACTTTTAGCAGGAAATCCTGGTTGAGGATAAAACGATGTTCTTGTGGTAAAGGTGGACACTTTGAAGAATGTTGCGGATGCATTGATGAAGTGCGAGCACTCGAGAAGTTCTCTTGGTGTAGAGAAACAATGGGTGTTGCGAGCTAGACTAATGACTAAGCTCTCCTGTGACCCCACAGCAGAAAAACAACAAGTGGGAGAATGTTTGGGTATGGTATATTTCCACGATTAGTCTCACGTACTTAGGTGGTGACAATTAGGAAAAAAATTGGACCCTATTTTTTTTTTGAGTTAAGCGGACCCACCCACGGTTTGTGCATGGGTTTGCACATGTTTTTTGAGCATGATGGTTTCGTACTGGTATTTTGTAGATGCGATCAAGGGATGTACGGTTATGTTCTAATCCGGAGTTTATGCTAGATGTATTTGTTGATGGTTATCATGGGAAGGGCTTTCAAATATCTTGGCTTCCACTTGAAGCCAAACAACTATAGCATTAGATACGGGTCTTTAAGTTGATTCTAAAATTTGAAACAAAGTGACTATTTGGTCACGAAAGTGTCGACACTTAGGGGTAGCGTTTGATTTTGAAAGCAGTTGGAATTTGTGATATTTTATATATATTGGATGCAACTCTATTTGATGCCCAAAAATATAATTAAACAAATTAAATCCACAATCTCAAACTTTATCTAGTCGGGTTCCAAAGATGTAAACAAGATACATATATTTTGGTTGGAGGTATTTCTATTAGAGGATGTAGACCGGGGATTAAATAACGTGAAAACTTTGGATGGGAATTAGCGGTGAAAAGAGATTATGGCGTGCATTATTTGGAACATACATTTGGAAAAAAGGATGACAAAGGAAAAGTACGAAGAGAGTAGTTAGTTTAGGAGTGGATTAAGTCCAGGGAATGGGTTCCTAGCACAATGTCATATATATGGAACAATTTTATGAAGATTAACATTGGTTGATAAGAAAATTGAGGTCGGGAGATTAGATCGGCCACATTGGTGGATATTGGCTTTGACCTTATCAACGGATTGTCTGGATAATCATTCATTTCATTTCTCTCTTATTAGGTACATCCATGATAAGGGTATATTTTTCTAAATTAGATCAAGGTTGTTGATGATCCTATTTTCCAATATCCAAATATGATATGCTCTAGGGATTTGGCATATATGGAGAAATTAGCAAAGATATGGGATAGGTATGTAATCAATTTATATCTAGCTAGAATCACTTTGGTCGTGAAAGGAAATACATATTTACATGGGATGGTAAAGTTTTTCATGGGAAGGTCATTATTAAGTCTTACTACAAGTATATTACACTATCAAATAAGAGATATGAGGAAAAGACGACGGTCCAGGAAAATACAAAACTTGAACTTTCCCCTAAAACTCAAATGTTTTTTGGTGGTTGGTCTCGCGAAAATAAGATACTAACTTGGGAGAATTTATGTAGCGAGCGATTTACGGTGTCCCTCGGTAGATGTGTTATGTGCAAGGTTAATGAGGATGTTTCTCACCTTTTTCTCAAGTGTCCCTATGCGGTTTCCATTTGGATTAGTGTGTTGAACATTCTAAACATAAACGTTGAATGGGATACAACATCGATTAAAAGGATGTCTTAAGGACTCGAAGTTAAAATATCGTGAATTTAGATCCCTTCATTTTTTTGGGCATATGAAGGAGTGAAAAAAGCAGTATATTTTTTTATAATATTCCATTGGAAATTAATAAAACTTGCATAAAAGTATGTGCATATTTTAATGAGATTGGGCTCGCCACACAAAAGAGGGCTTTTGAGATGCTTTCGACGAGTGAAGATCCGGGAGTGGATATCCGTAGTTTTTTTTATGGGGTCGCAAATCAATAACATATGCCATAGTGGGGCATACATCGTCATAAATATAGGTCATTTTTAATATTTATGTTGGAACAATGGTTCGGGTACAAACAACGAGCCGAGATCATTGCTCTTCGAGGAGTTTTATATTGTGCGTAATGGTTATCCATTGAGAAATTGGATGTCTACGAGGATTCAAAAGCTACTATAAAATTGAGCAAATGGAAAATCTTCTTCGATCCTCCAATCCTTATTCACCGGATGAACACAATTAGCACGCCCATGAGATTGTTCGGTGGGGTGATTTTTTCTCATATATATAGGAAACATAATAGTATTGTTGATGTTGTTTTGAAGATGGGATATGTTTAAAAATATGGAATATGTGTTTTCTTTTGTAAGACACTAAAATATTATGTCATGTATAAAACAATTTTATTAATTTTAAAGTTTGATAGTTTTCTTTACTAAAAAAATGTATTAAGTTTTTTTTTGAGTTTAGATTAACTTATATTATAATATTCAATTTTTTTATTAAATATTAAATTTATCAATTTATTGGAAGTTTTATATATATATATATAGATAAACATTTTTGTTTATTTTTACAAAATATTCGTGAAAAATTATAATGTATTAATATTAATTAATAAAAACAAATATTTAAATAAAAAATTCTAATATATTTATTTAAATTGATAAAAAATAAAATAATAATAACAACATAAAATAAAAATAACTCATAATAATTATATTAATATTAATTAATAAAAAAATTAAAACAAATATAAACAAAATAAATTTCTAATATTTGTACAAACTAACTTTTCGGAAACATAAAATAATAACAACAACATCCAATAGAAATAACTTAAAAAATATACATTTAAATTTTAAAAAAATAATATTATAAATAACAATAAAAATAAAGTACAAAATCTAAAAATTAACATATACTACTTCAATACCTTAATAAAACTATAACTAGACAAATAGTAATTACAATAATATAACAATATCAACTGATTTCTATATTATTGACCCACTATTATGCAATGCAAATAGACTAAACGCTGGTCAAGTAAATGCGTCGGGCTTCACTAAGTCACTTCTCACCCCATTCAATACGGCGATGTTTGTTTCAAAGTCTTCGCTAATCTCGAATTCTCCCAAACGACTTTCGGCTTCACTTTTCAATCTTCCATTTAATACGCCGAATCTTTTCCAATTCACCCATCGCATCCTTTCACGCCCATCTTTCCTTTATTTCAAAGTCTTTTCCAACTCCACCACATCTTCTCGATCTCCCATTTGATACGGCGATGTTGGTTTCAAAGTACTCTGTTAATTCAAAGCCTTAACGTCTTCTATCTCCCATTCATTACGCCCATCTGTCTCTATTTCAAAGTCTTTGTTCATATCAAGTATTTTTCTCAACTCATCGCATCTTCTCGATCTCCCCATTTGAGGTACGGCGATGTTGGTTTTCAAAGCTAGCAGATAAATGATAATATACAGTTACACGTGAAATTTTAATCTATATTAAAATATACATTTATTATTTTACACAGATATTTATGTTATGAAATTGATTTTAACCATATAAACATTGCTCAAAAAATCTTACTTTTTCAACTCTCTTTCTTCTTAATTTTAAGTGTTACACATATATAGGCAGTTAGTTATTTTTGTTTAATTTGATTTTGTGTTGTTGAAGATGAAGAGTATATTTGTATTTTTTAAATTGTATTGTGCTTAAAGTTTCATTTTTTCTTATTCATTTGGGTCATTCATGACAACTTTCTCACTCAACATAGTTTAACTTCTGGCTACAATTATTTATTTTAAATATGTAAAATGATCCAAAAAATAATTATAACTGATCTAGTACAACCATATAACTTAAATGACTCATAAACACCAATAGAAATGGATATATGCTAAACATCAAAACAATCACTTCTTGACACATTGTCAAAATTGATAAAAAAAAAAATGTTAATAAAAATTTTACTAATCAGATATCTTAAATTATTATTATTAATTATAAAGAAATATTATATGAGTTAAACACTAAATACATTTGAAACAACATGTAACAAAGATTCACTTCCAATTAACCATGGAGATTCTTATATAAAAAAACATTATTAAAAACATTATTAAAAATATATATATTATAAAAACATTATTAAAAAAAACATTTTTGCGCTATTTATATTCAAACACAATACAATTTAATTATAATAGATGGAAAGATAACATTTCATTGGTTTAAGATAATATAATACAATCATTTAATTAAGATTGGGGGAGTGTGTTTGTAACTAAACATATGTATATAAGGAGAATATTTAATGTTGTGTAGAGGCTAGTAGTTGTTATAATATTGGTCCTAAAACCACGAGAAATTGAAGGTGGCAATATTTAAACCAAATATAACATTAAGTGCAAATATCTTTTAATTTATGTCCAAAATTTCCCAAAATATTGACTTGGCCTGACCATCCATTAATATTCTTTTAAATATCAAGAGTACAAAACACTCTTGTCTCAACTAGAAAATAAATAAAACTATAGATCTCCCAAAATGGTCTATTCCACCGGCTAAAATACCTCTTCTTCCTTCATTTGAGATGGAGCTATAACATTACAAATGCATGTCTCCCACTCCATTGAATTGGAAGTTTATGTATTACAAATGCACATCCATCCTTTCACATATAAAGAATTAATGTATGCTAGCCATAATTGTTGTGTTATTCAACAATTCAACCCTGATAACTAATGACCTTTTAAACGTTAAATTTCCCATTAAAATAAATCGAAGTACATGGATCAACCATAACAAATTCTCAACCATTAGATCACATTCCAATCAATCCATATCACACATTCAAAATTAAGAGATTGCAAATGTTGAAATCTTGTTACCAATCAAATCCGTCGCTCACTTCTTTAAATAAATTCATACAACACATAAATTTGGATTTTTGTATTCAAAATATTCAAATAGAAACATACCATCTGAACATTTAGCAATATATTTAGGTTGTTTATTTGGTTTTGCACGGATAAATCGGGGTATTTATCACGAGTTTTGTTTCAGGTTCTCATAATGGTGGATCTTTGTCCCGGCCCGATTGAGGCTTTCCGAGTATTTATTTCAAATTTACATGCGTTGATCTACGTTCTAAGTCCTTTTACTCTTACTTCTCTTAGTTTTCTTACTATTCATTGAATTTAAAAAGGTATAAAGATCAAGAAGTGTTCTAAAGTATACGGAAAATAGTCAAGGGTGATCTCCTATGCCTATACAAACAAAAAATGACTACTATAAACAGCAAATCAAAATTTCATGGAGAATTTTCAGACCTCAACATATTGTTGCCATTGTGTCACACTATTATTGATATCTTTCTGCCAATATAGAAAGTACAGTCCATGTGATCAATACCATTTAAATTTTTTTTTCATGTGATTTTGTTAAACTATTGTTTAATGAGAATGATGAATCTAGCTGACACCTTGAATTTTGACTCAATTTTATTATAGGATTATACCTTAGATGCGATGGTTATTGTTATCTCAGAGATCTTCACTCAAAGATATTCAAGTCAATAAAAGTACAGTCGAGGCCTTGGAAGGTTCTACACAACAACTCTTCCTCCACTTTCTTCATGTTATTTTTCGACTGGGAAGCCTAGAAATATTGTTTATGATATCCTTTAGAAATAAAAGGGCGGTGGAACTTTCCAAGACTAATGCCTAAGCCATTGAGCTACGGACTCAAGATATAGGAACAAGAGGTTTAATATAATGGGGAAGGCATAATTATGCCATAATTGGTTAGCTCTTTTAGGATTTATGCGAGGACAAATAAGATCCTTATAAAAGGAATTCATGATTACAACCGTGAAATTATAGCCAAGTAATAACCTGTGTGTATGAAAAATTAAAGAAATAGCCACAATATGAAATCTAGACGAAATAGAAAAAGTATAGTACATTCATTGTATAGAATGAACAACCAACAATACATCATATCCTCACATTTTTATTTCATCCCAAGAGAGCGATAAAATACCACAAATAATCTTCTTCCTTACTTAAAAAAACCCTCAAACATGGGGACGAACGCCCTAACCAGAGAATTAAATCAATGAACTCCTTCCTTGTAAATGTACAGCCTGTATTGGGGGAGGGTTTCACCTCGCTTGACATCTTCATGTTTGAGAAAGCATTAGTTCTTGTGCAGTGGAGATGAAGAGGCCCATAAGAGGTAGAAAAATCAACAGTGTATTTTTAAGGTATAATGGTTATAAATAAAACTTGTGACACAAATTAAATATAATATTCCATCTCGCATTGGGCTTGAATGGGGGATTTTCTCTTAATTAATTTGTTTATCGAGATTTAAAGAAAGGTCTTAATCCACATCATTTTTGGTAATAGAGAACAAAGGTTTTGATAATCATTAGTCTACGAAGTTCTTATTCAAAACCATTTTGTGATTATGGAGGACAAGGTCAAGTTGATTTGCCTCGAAACAAATTTTTGATAATTGACACTTTCGCATAAGGAAAGTGTACTAATGTCCTCTAACACAACCTGGTCATTTTTACAAAAGGCAAAGGCTAACGATTTCGTGGAAAGAAACCTGACCACAAATGACCTACCCACACATAGAATAGTAGACAAGTTGATTATCCATTAGAAACATATTGTGCATTGTTCCCCTATCAATTAGCTATGTATTGATGGATTTGTGTACCTCCTTGTTAGTTTTTTACATGTAGCTATTATTTCAGCCCAAATGGAAATATTCCCAAAAGGAGAGTAGTTAATAATATTTATTCTATCATTTCCATTATAATCGGACAATGAGCGGTAGAAATCACATCGATTCAGTTCATTCGACTAATCTAAAGTTCTCGTGGACTTACCTATTATGTGTGTCTATATTGCATTGAGAATCATGTATATGACTCTAATTTTTTACCTTTGATCCTCACAAATTAGCATAAAAATGAGTCCATTAATACATGTTCAATTAATACACCATTGCAAAATTTATGAGAATACAAGTTCAATTCTGATCTTCTTGTAAATTTTATATATCGAGGAAACTACGGTCTTCTTTATTTACAAAAATTGCATTTCATTTTTGAAATTATCTATAAGTGTGTATTCAACTTCTTCCATAATCTTACATAGTATATATTTTTTAAATGTGTGCATGTAATAAATTTGTAGGTAGATTGAAACTATGCCAAGAGTTAGTTATGCTTCTCGTACTAGGAAAAAAAGTGGTCACCGGGGGTACCCAACTACGATTACACTTAATCACTTGCATAGGATAAGGGGATAATGTGAATGTCAATAATTCTCTTAGCAATGTTGGCGATGATAAATACGTGAATCATGAAAAAATATCCTTGTTGACCACATAAACCCCAAAGCCAATGTCAACCACGAGTTCAAGGTGCAAGTTCAATTAAGAATATCACGCAACACTAGAAGAGGATGCACAAAAGAAAATATATATTGCTTTGCAATTGATGATACAAAAGTTTAATGAATATTAAATTCAAGCATTTGTGAATAGCGTTGTATTTCTCATCAATACATTATTGGATAAATGGGCTCACTCATACAAAACGTAAGAAGACCCATTACAATTATGAATGAAAGAGGAGGACGAGATGGTTCAATGGTGTAAGGGAATGGCCCAATTGGAAAATGGGCTAGAGTTAGATACAACTAAAATCCATAGTTGCTAAAATGCAATGGGAGAGGCAAAACCCGTTTAGAGATGGTTTTCATGGTAAATCATGGTGGATTGGGTTTAGAAAAAAACATATGTATGTTACACGACGTTTGTCACCATCCACCACAATCCCTCCTCCCGTACATTGTGGGACTATTCCCGTGACTTGCGAATAGTAAAAGTCCACGAAAACACCTTGATGACATCCTGCGCGCCTAAGGGCAAGAATTCTCTGAGGAAAATTTCCTGGAAAATCACTGAAAAGTGCTTGGGCATTGGCGCGGCGGGTTTATCCTCGCCTACACAGGCCCACTGGCAGTGCCTGGTCCTGCATTTTTTTGTGTATTGCTGTGCCAAGCCTATTTGGGAATGTTTTTTAAAAATAAAAGGTGGAAGTTTGATTCTAACAACTTTAGAATGAATCATCAAAAGAGGTTGGGCTATTTGGCTGCGAATCTCCTTTTGTTTAAGTGGTTTCCACCTCTCCCTTGGAACCTTCCTAAGAGATAGGACTCTCCCCCATGATTATGGGATCCTAACCTCTCCTTCTCCCTCATAAAAGCACGCCCTCTATTTTCAATGTAGGCGGAGCATTTGGAAAGAAACTATGGTTGAGAAGGCAGCTGCGGGAAGCTGACTGGGGGCAGTAAGAGAGAGTACTTGTCTAAATTCCCCAGCAAGCTTTGTGAGACACGCTGCGGCCCAGGAAGCCTACCCGGAGGAAGAACGCAACATCGGAACTCGGTTGTAATCTTTCTTTCATATTTTAATATATGCTCGACTATTTTATTAGTTCCATCGTTGTATTTCTTATTTGTGTAATTCAATTTGATTCAATCTTTTCGTGATTGATAGTTACATGTTTGAATTATTACATTATGTCGTATTCCTTTTCTCATATGAAGGTGTCCAAGCGTGAGCGAAAGGTTGTGATACTGTCGGCGCACAGACGAAGCAACGCTGCAGCCGACACGCGGCGACGTAGGACTTGGGGCTCAAGCTATCCATCGTAGCTTTGTCCTTATTAACTAGGAATCGATATTGTAGCTGTGTTTTGTTCCTTTGATAGACCCACTCTGGGGCTGGTGGGATGCAGCCTCTTGTCCGATTAACCTCCACAACAAATTGGCGACTTCACTGAGGGATCGATGTAGGTTTGTCTTTCGTCCGCTAGGTCGTCTTCTTGGTCTTTTGCTTTGCTTAGCTTGCTTTTCGAGTTTACCTTTGTTGAGTCCGAGACCGCTCGTTGACGGAGGGATCGAGCTTGACCTCTGTTTTCCAAAGATTTTCATCTTTCCAAGGTTGGCTTGATTAGCGCGAGTTCCAGCACGACTTGGTCGCGCCGTGCAGCTTGTTGCGATTTATCACTTGCGCCATCCCACAGTGCTAGCCGCGGATTACGGCCCAGACGGAACCACGCCAGTCCCTGTCGGGTGCTAGGGTTTTCCTTGTTTTGGAGTTTTTGGTCCATCCTGGTGTCTACTGAAGTGTTTTCTTGGCTTGATTTTGAATGCTTTTTGGGTTTTGTTTGTGGCTGAGATCAACCTTCTTCCTTTCGGTGTTTTGCCCATTTCTTTTAGCATCAAGGCTTTAGGGCTTTCTAGTGCTTCGGCTCTCTGAGCCTCCTGTGGGAGTTTTGGGTCCTTGGTTTTCCCAGTCGAGCTTCAGTTTACTTCTTCTTTCGCATTTCAGAGCTTCTTGGATCCATTTGAGTGATTGCATTAATTGGGTGATTGTCCTCTCTTTCGTTTCGAGTTTTACTCTTGTCACTCCGAAGCCTAGATTACATGAGCTTGTTTGGGCCTCTTTTGAGATCTTTCTTTGATTTGAGGGATTTTGTCATTGGTTTGAGTCTTGTTGTGCTTGTTTTTGAGTTGAGTGAAATTTGTTTTGTTTCGGCTCTCGCTTCACCCATTCTCAAATTGGCGGTGTTTTGATTCATTTTTCATATCATTTGGTGCACTTGCTGCGATATATTGAAAACATACATACTTTTTGCATTCTTGATTAGCATAGTGAAAATTGGAAAATAATTCGCATTTCTAGCATTACGTAATTCTATGATGGAAGAGTTTTCGAGTTTCATTAGCTTGCATCGAGATTTGAGTAGTGGATGTTTTCATATGTTCATATTATTGCCATCACTTGGAAGCTCTTAACTCTCTCGTAGATAGCCTTTCATTGAACGAAAATGGTATTGCTTTGGCATGTAACAGCTTGCATTTAGAGTTTTTACGAGATCCAACATTCGATAGGGCCTTGGGGTGGAGAAATGTAAATTGAAGATCAGAAATTTAAAATTTCTTGAAGATTAACCTGAGCGGCAGTGAAACTTAACGGAAATATTTGGTGGTGCTAAGTTAGAAGACGTGTGCGTCTTTAAGCTTAGCAAGCGTCCTCAGCCATGCGGCCACACAGACAGCACTAGTACGGACTTGTGCTCCTGGTGCCATCGCATATATAAAAGGAGACCCCACTAGAGTTTGCAATCCTTTATCCATAGGAAAGCCGAGTCTGTCGCCTTGTTGCGACCGTGGTACCAGAACACAACGTTTCGGGAGGCTTGCTGGACGCTCTAGTTAAGTCACTTGCGATGTATCTTTCTTTCATTTGACTACCCGAGGTGTATATTGCGAGTTCACGAACACTAGTACACCCTTTTGCTGAAACTGCTGAGCGAGTCATGTTTGATCTTTACTAACTCCCTAATTTGAAAAAAGATCATCGAGCGGTTGTCCTTTCCTGCTTGTTTCCAACTCGAAATGTGAGTAGAGTCACCTTTTCTCTGTTTCTCGACTCTTCAAAATATGAAAGCAGCGGGTGTTTGGTTTTCGGTTTCATAAAATTAACTTCCCACGAAATAATTCCTGGTTAGAGTTATTGTCCTTAGTGTGCTATGTTCAGGGTTGTGATGGCAACTTTTGCACGAGTTTCCCGATCAGGAATCCCCTGCGAATCCTAGTCCTTTCTGCTTCTTTAGGAAATATTGGAACGCTCCCCTACATGGCCACGTTATCCCTCCACTGGGTTAGCTGTTGGGTTGCATGTTTGGTTGTTTTCAGCCTCTGTGGTCTCGAAATGTCATCGGCTACTGTTCGATCGGTTCCTCACGCACGAAGCGACATCATGTTGGCTCTAGGGTGGACCTCTCCCCTTCTTCGCTTGTTTCTTCATCCTCGTCTTCTACTTTCGCACGAGGTGAAAAGTACTGGATTCTAGTGGCCCAGAGTGGCTAAGAAGAAGAAGAGAGTGAAGACCAAGAGAAAGTCGGTGCTCAGCGAGAGGCTAATCACTGTGGCTATTTCTCCCTGGGCTGCATCTGCTCTTTGATAAACCTCCCAACCCTCCTCGGAAAGTCAAAATTCCCTTGCATGTTGTGCCAGGGGGACCATCTTCTTCGAAACTACCACGGCATTCCCAAGGTGCTTGAAGTATGGTCCAACGGTTGTCCCTGTCATTGTCTTTGCTAGGGAGTCATGTTGGGGCACATCGTTGACTAGTGCGATAAGACTCATAAGAGACGAGGGTAAGCTCACAATCCCTGTAAGTTGTGTGAAGGGCACCATGCCCATTCACCTTTGTCCGTATATGGATGAAGCCAAAAGTGTGTTGGACAACCTTTGTTGTTTACGCAGCTTTCCTTCGGCTTTGGTTACTGAGCGACTGTCTTTGAGTCTCTCAGCTAGTTGATCCTACGAGGTGAGTCGAGAGTCATGCCTTGGTTGGTCCCACTCCCAGGAAATTCAAAATCATGCTGATCCATTCCACCGATCAACCATTGGTCACGGAGTCGGTTGGTACGGCCTACCCGGTGGTTCATCGGAGTCTTTTCGTCGAGAGTGGATCTCATTCCCCTCATGTTCTTCTTGTTTCTTGATTTACTTCGGAAAGCCTGGAGAAATATTCTTCTTCGTCCCTATAGTTCAGAAGCTGCTCCTCCTAATCCACGGTGATGGAGTCCGGGAGGATGCTCGCACCTTTCTCCCATAACACTGAGAGACCATCTCGGTTGCGATGGTAAAGCCCCTCGAGTAGTTTGGTCGCTTTCCTTTGCTTGGGGTCGGTCGCGACGCTATCGCCTCCTTCTTATGTGCCCTTTGAGGTCACGGTATAGACCTTTGATGTGGTCGTACACGCGGCTACTACCAATAGATGAAGGCGCACGTCTGTCGGTATTTTATCCTCGGCTACTTGGTAAGCTTTCGATTCCTTTGCTGCGCTTGTGCACAGTATACGGGAATACGTGGCGTTTAGCTGTAATATTCCTTTTTAGGAATATCCTCTTAAAACACGACGAAGCTCACAACCGGAGATGGACTAGGAGGACATTTACTAGATATTTCACCTCGAGAAGAGGGTGAGATCTGGAGGCTATCGGCCCTTTTCGAGGCTTTGTCTAAGAGTTCGGAAAGTGGTATAGAAATCTAGATGCAAAGGGAAGAAATACTTGATTTGCGGTCATACGGTAACATATATAAATCATGCCTGAGATACTCAAGAAATAGAAAACCTTTGAGCCATTTTATTAATCGATAAAAAGAGGAGTACAATCGGTGGTCAATGTGACATCAAATTCTTGCATAGCTCGATGGGATCTATTCCAGAATCTTTTACAGATTGACTACTTCTGATGTGCATTGCATGGGACGGCTGTATACAGAACTCTGAACACCTTGCGAAAAGCGGCTGTCATTGCCCGGACGTAATTCCTTGACGGATCTGCTCCTGCGTGCTCATAACTCACTGAGTACGCACGTAATATGATCTCCAGCCGTCCGGAGGTTCTCCCAATAGGCATACAGTGATTTACAACAATTTCCTACCCGCAATCCTCAAGCATCCAATCGAGAACTTCTCAAATGCGGATACATTCTTGTCTGCGATAATTAATCGATCCCTTTCCCCACCGATGCGACCGCCTTTATCGGTGATTTATGCTCTGCCCGATTCTGAAATACTTAATAGGCTTCGAGATCCCTCGCCGAATCCCCACTTCGGAAATTCTCCCCAATACGGAATGTGTCCTCCACACGGTACCGCACGGTCAAGTAACACGTTGTCCCTTCACAGAGACATCGCGCGATCGAGGATGTGCCCCTCTATCAGCTCTACGAGTAGATCGGTCTTCCTCTAAAGATGCGAGAGTGAACTACCTCACCGAAGCCCGAGCACTCGAAGTCCACGGGGCTAAGGGGCGAGAGATCTAAGTCGGAGGCCACTGAGTACGCTCAGCAATGGCTATGAATGGCTAAACGACCACCGTGCTTCGTCTGACCTGCTTGTTCAAACTCATAAGCTTCCATGATCTGAATGAAAATGCTCCTTTTTATATAGCGTTGGCCGCTTCCTCGACCCTCACAGTACCGCACACTCAACTCCACCATGGCCCATGGTAATACATGCCACCATGGTAGTGCTCTTGCTTTGCATGCCCCATTCGGCCCTCCTTAATTACCATGTGTGTCTATTTTTAGAGTGATTCATGGTCCTTTGACTCACGTTTATTCATAAGCTAACTATATAAAGTAGAATTGACAAAAATTAATATTTCCAATTAGCTATTGCTAAATGGGAATATTATAGTCTCGCAGAGTGTTGCTTGTCAGGCTGTTTCGTAGTGATGGATGCCGCAAGATTTTCTCATTCTCCCAAGTCGCATCCTCATCTCGGGAAAATTCTTCCACCTCACCAAGAACTCCCGGGTGGTTCTCGTTTCGTAGTTGCTTCGTCCTCGGCATCAATAATCACCCGGGAAGTAATACCAAATTCCCTTCATCATCCGGGTTCTCGTTACGCTCACTCCGCTCGCCCCAATGCTTTCTTCGGACATGATACGTGGAAAGTATTATGAATCTTGCTGCCTTGGGAGCAGCTCCAACTCTCATACGCAACCTATCCAACTGCGCATCACCCGTGGGTGGCCCCATAAAAACAAGGCTTAAGCTTCTCGCGCTCCCTTCTATTTTAGTGGCGAAACTATCGCGTGGCACTTTGCAAACGTAGGCAGCCCGAGTCTCACTACCTCAAAGCTGCCTTACAATCGCGTCCCTTATCGGCATACTGCTCTCCGCCGGTTCTCGCGTTGTAGCCATGTTATCCTTAAGAGCGCGAGAGAATGTGTTGACTCTCCTAGGATCCAATCTTTTGGATCTCTTAGCCTTGCTAGCACCCATCATCATATCAACAAAAGATAAAGAATGGTACCCATGCAAAGCATAGAATGGTGTCCTTTCCGATGGACATATGATATGTGTTATTGTAACAATACTCCCCTAGATGCGGCCACTTCACCATGCTCTTCCGTCGCCCACTAACATGAGTTACGCATGAAGCCCTCCCGGTGTACGACCATTTGTTTACTATTTTAGTTTGCCCATCTCCGTCTCGTGGGTGACATGCCGGTGCCCGGTGTCGACTCCATCCCCACTCTGCGGAAGAGCTCCGCGCAGTAATCCACCCATAAAGGCGACTGCCCCTCGTCGTCGATGCGAGATGGTCTTGGGAAGACCATGCAACCTGACAAATTTCTTTAAAGAGCGGTCTTTCCGCCACCGTGCCGCGTGTTGTAATGCGTGTGGATACTGGTGAAGAAGTGTGCATGCTGCTGTCATCCGATCAACGATGAGCGTATATGCGATCTGTCTGCCTGCACCGTGGGAAACTTGGTGATGAAATCCAGCGAAAATGCCTCTCCCATTTCCCTCCGAGAATGGGAAGAGGTCAGAATAAAGCCCTCGCGGGATGGCCCTATCTCCCCTTGTTTCTCGCGGCAAACTTACGCATTCCGATATGCCGTGAGCGCGTCCTGTCCTCGATGCCTTTCCATGAGAACCTCTCCCAGATGGCCTGTGATGAGGTTTTGTCAAACCCTTGATGATCGATAATGGTGAGTCCATGAGACTGCTTTGAAGTATCTTCTCTTTGAGCTTTGGAGCCCTCTCGTTGAAGGCAAATCCTATTTCTATAGTAGACGGTTTCATCTATCACCCTATATCTCGTTGTTTCGGTCACCCGACCATCGGGAACCTCACATGCAAATCTATCCTTGGAGTATTCTACCGAGAGTCGAGCTTCGCCTCCAATGCGTATCGGCGGGCCTCCACTAGAGACAACGTGGCGGTCTATGCGAGAGTCCGCATCGAAACTACCACGTTATTCTTTCCTTTGGGAATATTCAATGTCACTCATAGGCCGGATGCTTGCCGAGTCCACTCCTAACGCCGCCTCTCCACAACGTAGTCATGTGCGCTCCCAAAAAGAACCTCTGAGGTTGTTGTGATCAATCCTTACTGGAACCTATTGCCCACTAAGTACCGTTTGCCGGAATTTGGCCAATGCATGCATAATGGCCAACATCTCCTTGTCGTATATAGGATACAACCGCTCATGTGGAAGGAGGCCCTCAGCTCTCGAAAGCTATAGGGTGGCCTCCACGCACCGAAGACCGCACCGATCCCGCTCACGATGCATCGCACTCCAAAATAAAAGGTCAGTCTCAAAATGTGGCAATGCAAGCACCGGACGACTGCTCACAACCTCCTTGAGACCTATCAAAAGCCTATCGGGTGGCCGTATCCGACCAACTCGAATGCCCCCTTTCTTTGTCGGATACGGCAGTACCGTGTCGGTAGGAGATTCTTGACGAACTTCCTATAAACGGTGCAGATGCGACAAATCCTCGAAGCTCCGTCACGATCGTCTCGTCTGTCCGCGCTAATGGCTCACGATCTTCTCACTCGTGGACCCTCACTCCATCCACATCGATGTGTCCCAAACACAACATCTCCGTCATCCCAAACTCACACTTGGAGAGCTTAGCCTTAGAGCTGCGTTGCTCCTACAAGATATGAAATCTCGCTCTACGTATGTGCCTGGAGATGCTCCTCCCAAGTCCGGCTATATACTCAATATATCGTCGAAAAAGACCAACACAAACTTCCTCGGATGACTACGGAAGATATGGTTCATGCATGACCGGAGGTTAGTCGCGTTGAGTTAGGCCCGAAAGGCATGGCCAAAAATTCAAAGTGGCCATAATGACACTCGAAAGCGGTCTTGGGGATGTCCGTTCCGCTTACACGGAATATGGTGGTACCCGGATCCTTTCAAATCGATTTTTGTGAAGGACTGAGTTCCTCTTAGCTCTCATCCATCGGCTCGCCGACCCGTATGGGGTACCCGTTCTTCGAGGTCTTTCTTGGCCAGGGCCCATATAGTCGATGCAAATTCTCAATGTGCCATCCTTTTTCTTCACCAACACCGCCTGACAGAGGGCACGGACCGGTGCTAGGCCGAATATGCCCAAGAGCCGACAACCTCTGGATGGCGCACTCAGTCCTCATCCCGATAAGCCTCGTGCCTATAGGGTGTGGTAATAACAGAAATCGGACACCTACGTTCTAACTCGATAGTGTGCTAACAAACCCCGATCTGGTGGCTATCCTAGCGAGTATCTCTCAAACATCTTGCTTTCATACTTGTCGAGGATGGCCTCGTATATGCGGATGAACTCTTTATGCCTAGTAGCAGTCATCGATGCTCGTAACTCAACTACCCACTCTATGTCTCCCCTTGGGAAGTCCGCCTCCATCCTACGAGTCGTGCAGCTTGACCTCGAGGTGGGTAAGTGTGCATTCCACGTATCTTCATCATGCTCTCCCGGTCTTCATGTCATCCCATTCCATCTCCAAGGCCTCCCCAATCTTGTGGTGACTTTTCCCAAAGTAATCAGCCACTGTACACCCAACACCACATTGGTGTCCGGTATGTTAACCATGAAAAAGTGGTCGGTTGCGTCGTGTAGGTTCCCATCGTTACGTGACCTATCTCTAGGAACATACCTCGGCACACTTTGCATCGTTCGATCGCTTGAGACCAATGCGAAAATCCGTCGAAGCCTTCTCTGGCCGCGTGTCTCTCCTTTCAACCATTTATGCATCGATGAAGTTGTGGGTTTGCCCCACTTGCCTGCTGGATTGAAAATCACCGCCCACGTGCTATCCCTCGGACTCGGCAGTGTCAGGATACTTGGGTACTCCTCGTAATGTTGCAAGGGTCACGTGGGTGCAAAGGCCGTACCTCCTGCCCACGAAGGTGGGGGTGGCAAATGATCTTCGATCCATTGGGCCATTCTCCACCTCCCCCATCCTCATACTCATCCTCTTCCCCGCTACTCCTCGAAGAAGACTTCTCAATAAAATGTGCCTTTCCCATTTGCACATCTGTGTCCTAGTGCCCATGGTTCACCGACGGGTAAAGCACAACCTTTTCTTCTTCACCCCTCGGGCATTAATACCGAGCGGTACGCCTCCCGATTCCCTTTTTGCAGAATCCTTACATCTTCTTCCCTTTTCGTCGGAAAGCGGCTTTACTGTAGGATGTGCTGACTCAGGCAAAGGCATCCGCTGCGTAGTCTTGGCTGATGGCAATCCCGGAGTGTGGGCGGTCTCGTGGATCCGACTAGTCCTCGCGGCGGCTCCGGTAACACTATCCACAAACATATAGACTCATTCGGTCTTGCGGAATAGATCTAGCTCTAATCTCCGAAATTCACAGGAAACTACGCAACATGCTTTTCGGGGACTCTTGGTCTATTTCGAGCCCTCATTATTTCAACAAGTGCTCCTCCGGTTCCTTTCTTGGCCGAACCTACGCGAACCGCCTACGAGTCGAACTCGGGCATAGGTAGTGCGCGGCAGGAATGCCCACGAGGGGTCACCCTTCCATGGAACCACCAATCCCGAGCCTCACCCTCCAAATGCAACGTGGCCACCTTGATGGCTTGTCGTTTTACTATCCGGTTGAAAGCTGGTAAAATATACATCTAGCTTCTCTACCCAAGACTTTGCTGACCGTTTGAACCATAAAACGTGGAGGCAAATGGAATCGGCTTACTCGTATGTTGGGTATCCCCATTAATGATAATGTCCGGGCCCTTTATGATGGTGGCAGAATCCGCTCGTCCCGCTTGATCTCGAACAAATTCTTTTACATGGCGTAGCGCATTGCATGGGACGGTTGTGTCTGGGATGCTACGTCCTCGGCGAATGAAAAGCGGCAAATGCTATACTACCCGGGCATAATTCCTTGTGGATCTATGCTTTCTGCGATCGCTCTCGGCCTCCACTGTCAACGCATGCTGCCAATAATATGATCTCTCTCGCCGATCCGGAGAGCCCTCTGACAGACGCACGTCTATTTTCTCGTAGCTTAAAATTGCCTACCCGCATGATCCTCTGAGGATCGAATCGGGGCTTCTCATACAGCGGGCCGCGTTCTTCTCGTGCAGCAATTGACACGTCGATCCCCTTCCCCACCGATCCGGCCGACCTTTATCGATGATTTATGCTCTCCCGCCGATTTTGAAATACGTAATAGATAGATCCTCCGCGAATCCATTGGATATTCTCCCCAATATGGAGATGTATCACTCCGCACACGATGCCAGTGTAGTCAAATAACGTGTTGTCCCTTCATAGACATCATGTAGTCACAGTGATGTTGCCTCTATCATTACAAAGTGGATCGGCCTTCTCCTCTAAAGATATGCGATGGAACTACCTCATGCAGCAGCACTTGAAGTCTCGGGGCTGAGGGTGATATCTCCAATCGAAGACACTCAGTATGCTAAATGCAGTGATGCGCAAGTACAGCAATCGTACCGAGCGTGCTTAAGTCGCGATGACCAATTTCAAATTCATAAACTTCCATGATCCCCGAATGAAGAAATGCTCCTTTTATACGGCGTTGGCCGCTCCCGAGATCCCTCACGGTACCGCCTCAACCCACCATACCATGGTAATATGATACCATGGTGAGTGCTCCTGCTTTGCGTGCCCCATTCGGCCCTCCTTAATTACCATGTGCGTCTATTTTTAGAGTGAGTCATGGTCCTTTGACTCACGTTTATTCTTAAGCTAACTATATAAAGCGTAGTTGACACTAATATTTCCAATTAGCTATTGGTAATTGGGAATATTACATGAACGAGAGGAACCGATCGACCATTAGGGATCCTTCCAAGGTTATCGGTTAGGCTTTGGGAAGGAAAAGCTCGCATATGAATGTGATGGTTGTTCCAAGCCCTTTGGATTTTAAATTTACTCTTGGGCCGCGATTATACTTATGCCATGGGAGGAAATTGTATCCCTCCCTCTCTCAGTGTGATGTGTTTTCTCTCCGCACCAAGGTCGGATTACGACCATCGATCGACCTTGCATTCTTTCGGGTCTCACGAGTGTGGTAGCTAGTCCACGCATCATCTCTTCCAAGCCTTTATCCGCCGGTTATTGTCATCCTCACCATAGTTACTATGTGGCCACACGTCCCGTGCCTACATTCAAAGTGATAGCGCCATTGTGCATCGTGTGTTGGGGCATTGGATCCTCGATTTCCTAGATGTTGTTCTCCATCAAAATGAGAACCTCTTGGAAGCCATGACTTTTTATTCATCATGATGAGTTGTCTTCGGAGAAAATTTCGTTTCCTTGTGTCAAGCTCCTTAAAAATATGAAACAAGGTCACTCGAGCACGGTTCATTTTTCTTGTGTCAATCTCCTTAAAAAATGAAACAAGGTGTCATGAGGATGGTTCTCTTGATGTGTCAACCTCATTAAAACAATGAAACACATTCATGTTCAATCCAAGTCTTTCGATTATATCTCCTAAAATCCTAGTCGAGTCTTTCTCTTGATCTCGTAATTTGACCCTTCACTCAGCTCGCTTTTTTTCATTACATATGGACTAAAGCTTGGGGGGCATGTACCTCGAATTGAGTCACCATGCGGGGGCATGCTTAAATTTTTCAAGCATAGTTTATTTCCATTTCAAGCTTGTGTAAAAATGAAATTGGTTTCAAGCATAGTTTATCTTTGTTTCAAGCTTGTGTAAAAATGAAACCAACTTCAAGCGAGTTTCCTTATTTCAAACTTGTGTAAAAAGTGAAACCATTCATTTTACCTCCTTGTGATTGCCATTTTATCGACTGTTTTCCGGATGACCCTTGGTTTTCTCATTCCATCATTACCATTTTCTTGGTCGATCATATGCCTTCACTTGGTTGTTTTACCCATTCTGAGGAACAGCTGCGATGAGTGGTCTTGTTAGCCAACCTCTTAACCTTTAATTTTTCTTAGCAGTTCACCAGTACGGAACCGGTTGCTACCCTTTATACCACTCGTTCCTCGGGAGGAGTCAACTTTTAGCTCTTTTTCGACTCTTAAAATTGAAAAGATTGTCGAGACTCTTGTTGTTTTGAACTTATTAAATGGCTACGAAAACTGATATCTACCCGAGTATACGTTTACCCCCTTTTTTCGGGCTAGGATAGATTATTTATGAAAAAGGAACACCTTAGCCGATCGTGACTAAGAGAGGTTCTCTTGGACACGCTTTTCTACCTCAGGATCGCGAGGGACTATTTACGAAAAGGGCCTTGTTGGAGGTTTTCTTTTCCGCCTTCTTTTTCAAACTCTCTAAATATGAGAAAAGGTGTCGAGTTCTTCCTTTGTCAAACTCGTTAAAAACCGATGACATCGAACTCGATCGTCATGGCGTTACCGAGATCCTCCTTCACAGGGCTCATAAAATGTACTAGGTTGGATTTTTCCATAGGAGAAACTTACATTGCAAGCATATGCTTATCCTCTTCAAGCTTGTTTTTTCAAAAACAGTTGGGGTACTTGCCGAAATGGTGGGAAAATGGAACCAATATTGTAGTCGTGTCGCGTTTGTCGCTCTTGAACATGGCGCTTGTCTTGCATTCGTGTCGGGTAGGGGACATCTCATCTCGTTATCTGCTTGCCTCCATGGGTTTGGGTAATCACTTTTGCCCATGCTCATCTACTCTTTGCCACATCACCATGACCTTAGCATCCTTTGATGTCAAAATAAATGGAAATCCGTTAGTGGAGCCACTGACATGTTCAAGAGAAGTTTTCCCTCTGCGAGTATTCAACCTCCCTGCGATTCTCTATCGGTATTGATTCACAAAACATTATATTCCTCTGTCTCGTGTCGATGATGTGGGAAACATTATGGCCCTCCTTCGACGAGGTCAATCTCTGTCAACTTCGACTCATTATCCCGAGAATCTGATCTAGAGACTCCCTTCGGGTACCTTGGGGCCTTCATGCCTTAATGGTAGGTTCTTCCCATCCGATGCACTGTTTTCATCATTGGCCTTCGATCGGATGATTTTTGTGTGTTCGACGCCCGATATCCCTTGCTTTTCACATTCACGTGGATTGTACCTCTTGTACCTTGGGAGCCATTGTCATTATTGGTGGTTTCTCTCACGTCCGTACATGATTTTCATCATTGGTGGTAATCGAGCGATGTTCTTGCATGTTCAACTTGAGCTCATTTGTTCACATGCTCAAACTTGTACTTTGTTCGGGTCAAGATGGAGTGGAAGACCATGGATTTTGTACGATTAAATCTAAGTGCAGGTTCTTTGTGGATTATTATGACTTATTACATGACTCTTTTGATTGGATGGTTGCGACCATACACGAGTCTACTCGTTGATCCTTATTTTGCTGGATGGCTTCGCGTCCATACCTTGGATCTTGGTTTTTGTACACTTTATTATGGATTGCTCGCCCACACCACATATCATGTATCGAGATATTAGTTGTATTTGTACTCGCAGGTCTTCTAATGATAGTGTTTTCGATTTGAACGCGTTCTCATAAATCATTTCACCCCTCCTCTCTCTTGGACCTCATGCTTTAGGGGGCATTTGTTACATAGCATTTTTGTCACCGTCCGCAATCCCTCCTCCCGTACATTGGAGGACTATTCCGTGACTTGTGAATAGTAAAATGTCACGAAAACACCTTGATGACATCCTTCCGCGTAAGGGCAAGAATTCTCTGAAGAACATTTCCTTAGAAAATCACTAAAAACATATGTTTGGGAATTGGCGCGAGCGAGGTAGGTTCACCACTCGCGCCTACTTGGAAAATTTACACTAAGCCCATGCCACACGGCGCTGCCGTCTGTGTATTTCCCACGCCAAGCCTATTTGGGAATGTTTTTTAAAAATAAAAGGCAGAAGTTTGATTATAACAACTTCGGAATGAATCATCAAAAAGAGGTTGGGTTGTTTGGCTCCAGGATCTCCCTGTTTAGGAAGTGGTTTTCCACCTCTCATGGAACCTTCCTAAGAGATAAGACTCTCCCCCCATGATTATAGGGATCCTAACCTCTCCTTCTCCTTCTATAAAAGCTTGCCCTCTCTATTTGCAAGCTAGTTGAACATTTGGGAAGAAAACTTAGTCGAGTGACTATTGAGAGCGAGAGCCAAGGAGAACCTCGTAAGAGAGAGAGCCTTGTCTAGATTCTAACAAGCTTTGTGAGACACGCTCTGCTAGAAGCCACGCTAGGAAGAACACGCATCAAAACGCTCGGTTGTAATCTTTCTCTTTCATATTTCAATATATGCTCGACTATGTTATTGGTTCCATCATTGTATTGCTTATTTGTGTAATGCAATTTGATTCAATATTTTCCAAGCTGATTGATAGTTATATGTTTGAATTATTACATTATATGTCGTCGCCTTTTCTCTAAATATGTACGGGTGTCCGGACGTGGCGAGCGAAAGGATTGTGATGCGTCGAGATAGGAACGGGAAGCGGCATTTCTTCTTCGACAACAGCAACATAGGATTTGAGGTAAGCTATCCATCGTAGCTTTTGTCTTTTGTAACTAGGAATCGATATGCGTAGCATGTTTTTGTTTGTTGCTAGACCCACTCTAGGGCTAGTGGGATCGCCCTCCGTCACGGAGGGGATTAACCTCCACGACAATGTACCTTGTATTACTTTATAGTTGAGAGCCTTGATAGACACAAAACTTATTTATGCTCTGCTGCAATTGTGTTTATGTTCTATGACACTCTTTCGGTGCATACCGCAAACACTCTTCTTCTCACAGAACTATATATGGAATTGTGATGAAATAGGTTTTCGGGGATGGGAGGAATTGTGGCATGCAGGTAATTTCCAAGAGACGGAGTCGAATCATGCCAAATATTTTTCCTAAGATCATGAAGCTTGGATAACTATTTTATGTTGTGTAAAAACAATTGGTGCTTCAATCCCAGCAATTTTATCTATTCAAGGGTAAAGCGCGAGCTGAAAAACTATATACAAAAGTTTGTGAAAAAGATGCATGTATGGTTGCACATCCTCATGCATGGATGACTAAATGAATTGGATTTGTCACTTTTATGCATCTATGCCAAGTGGTTTTCTCACTTTCGAAATAGATACTTACTATTTTTAGATGGCCATGGAAGCCACATTGTTCTGCAAACAATTGACGAGGCTAACAAATTTGGCATCGACTTGTTAACACTAACTTTGCTCATACCACTCACAGATTGCAACCCCTTGATGTAGTGTTTTTGGGCTGCTTCGAGAAATATTTTAGGTCGAGCGAGCTCATGGATAACCAAGAATCCGGGGGTTAAGGTGAAAATGTTTGAGCTAGGCGAGCTTGCAAGTAAAGCCTTTAAAAGGGCTCTCACACCTTCAAATATCTAGGTTGGCTTTGGGAGGACTAGAACCAGGGCACCTCAATTACGATTCTCTTATGCATGATAAGTGTAGAAAGGAATTTCATGTGGATGGTCGAGAAGAACGGAATGTCCAAGTAGATGTTGATGCACAAGAAGAAGTGGATGAACAAAAAGATGCAATTACAATTGATAATACGATTTCTCTCTCACAGGACACTTCTACGGAAATGATGATGAAAATGTAAGTCGAAACACGGTACAATCATGAATCAAATGACATAAACATGAAGGTTTTTTCATACCAAATGAATCACATGCAACTTACTCATGTGATATTATTAACAACTTTGTTGATCATGCAACCTGAACACAGAAAATGTGGGTGAAACCGTGGTTCAAAATGACATTTATGATATTGCACCGAGTAGAAACATTGACCAATTGATATTGGCAGGCCAAGTAACCCCACCATCATGGTAGGTTGAAACCATGATGAATATGAACCCATATAATGTCTCAAGAACCAATGAAGAAAACATGAACATGCCTTCAAAACCACCAAAATTGAATAATGAAATCATTTATCTTTTTTTGGACACTTGATCATTGGAAGAATATATTGTACATAGTGAAGGAATGAATCAAGAGAATAATATATCTCGGTCATTTTTTCCCAGATATTAAAAGGAAAATGTCAAGAAATGAGCAACGGAGTGTCGTGGTGAGAGCGAGTTACTTTGGTTGGTTCCTAAAGCTACCAGTGAGAGGGCCTCGATAGAAAAAAATGAAATTAACAACAAATAGTCTCTGTTTGGGCTGAAGTTCACAATTACTCACCTTAGAAGACTATATAAAACTATTAGTTGAGTACTTTCAAAAAAGAAACTTGAAATTCAGGAAGAAAACCGGAAAAAAGAAGGATTTATCCCAAGAAAAGAAGGCAAACAAGGATCAGTCTCAACACAATGTAGAGCGAGAGGAAAGGCTTGAAAGAGAGAAAGAAAGGAAATAGAAGGACCATAAAAAACAATTAGCAAGGTAGGAAAAGGAATCAAGAAAGGAGACACAATTGCTTCAAAAAGAACAAAGAATAACAACTAGGGTTGACAATGGTCCAAGCACAATCAATGAAACCAGGGTTGATGTCAAACACATTGGACCATATTGCAGATAATACAACATTATTCCAAGACCTCATAAACATCCAAGTTCCTCACTATCAAAATGGGGGTTTTCCCACTTTATATACTCCTACCACTACAAGTGTCAATCCTGTTGTTGGGAAAAATGCGAGAGGGGGGATCGGTATTTAGAGCTCATATCTATAAATTTAAATTTTTTTCTTTTACGAAAATTCCATACGCGGATTTTTATGAACCGAACTCGCGTATACACGCGGATATGATGAATGAAACTAGCGTATACTGATATAAATTTCTAGTTTAGAAAACTTCTCGGAAACTAGATCTTTAAATCAGATTTACAGTTATGCATCGAGGTTAGATAATCGATAAATATGTGCATAGCAATGTAGTATAAAACATCACATAAGTGGAACACACATGAACACCAATATTTAAGGTGGAAACCTAAATTCGAGAGAAAACCACCGTTGTTGTCGTCTCTGTCTTCAATATTTATTATATGGAAAAAGCTATTTACAACATTGTGCGAGTGCGGACTCATATCGAGTACACGTAGGCTTTACTACTCAGCAAAGGGCCGCAACCTTTACTCGTTTTCCAGCTACTACTGAAGGGAGCTCCAACCCCCTTTCTTCTCGTTTACCGACCACTCTTGGAAGGAGAGCTTCAACCCCCGAACATAACACCGACTTCTCTGTCGGCGGGAAGCTTCTACTTCCATACTGAAAGGCTTCAACCCTCGAAACGTATTACGGAACCACGTTTCATCAATTTTCATACCATATTTCTTCATTTTTCTTCGACGGACTTGCGCCAGATTCTTCATCATTTCTTCGATAGAACATACTAGAGCTTCATCATCTTCGGATCTAGAGATCTTGAACCATCATTAAATCCATGGGTGCATCATAGATTCAGGATCTATCAATTAAAACCGAAGTTCATCCATGCAGATATTCCTTAGAGAAATTTATTCATTAACAACCCTTACTCATTCACACCTTGCACTATGATCTTCTTCTCCTTATATAGAATTATCTTTTACCAATACCATGAGTCAAAACCACTCAACTGTTGATGGTAATCTGGATGGAATCAAATAGATAATACAACGCTCAATACTGTGGGCTAATACCATGGTAAAGCCTCGTGGTATTATAATTTTTGGAGCACAAATAGGCATACGCGACTTGTGACGTACTTATCCACGTGCATACACGACTTGGCCTTTACAAACCCTGCGTATACATTGTGACATATTAAAAATAACCAATCTGATGCATAAAAACTTCGAGAGACTGCTGAGATTCTTCATACGAGATAGTTTCTTCGTCCTTTGCGGAGATTTTCCATCAAGGACAATCAATTTAATATTATAGAACACAAGAAACATATTGCCAACAATCTCCCCCTTTGGAATTGATGGCAACCATAATCATTAAAACATGAGGCATACGTATTCAACCATCCTCGGAATTCTCCCCCTTTGACATCAAGGGCAAAGGGAAGATCAACATCCCTTGTACAGAAAATTACCAAGCTCCCGTCGAGTTCATGCTTGAATATTCGGACATATTTTTCAATGAAGTACATGAATTTTCAACCGAGTATGACATTCCTATCACCAATTACTCATACTTGCTTCAATGATCCAACTAAGTGGATTTACATATTTGACTCAACTACCCAACCAAGTGGGTGTACAAATTTTGCTTTCGAACTACCCAACCAAGTGGGTTTACAAATTGGAACAAGTCCTTACATGATTGAATATAACAATTTACATCATAGATTTCAACATGTCCTTTTCATCAAATGACTTTTTATAAACAAGACCAATGAATCTCAATCATGAGATCAGACCACAAAAAACACTTAAAATGCCAACAATGCATCCTTTCCCACGGGACAAGTGCTCCCCCTTAGCTTGTGCACTCGAACACTTTCAAAAGCAAATCGTCAAGGCATCTTCATAAAAAATTAGAGAATGAAACAAAATGTGAGAGGCTGGAACATCATTAGAGATACCCAACAACACCGCAATTGTTCAAAAATGCGACCCGAGAAAAATTGTTTCCAGTAAAAAACCCATACGCGGTTTTATGTATATAAACTTGCGTATATACGTGATCTGTCCTTTATGAAATCCGCGTATCCAATTTAATCTTTTCGAATTTAAGCAAAATCTGATCTTCTACGAGCGAGAGACAACTCGGCTTTTTGTGCAGAGATATTTGAATGCTTCCCTGGGAAGAGTTTTAGTAAATATATCGGCAACTTGTTCTTTGGAGGGAACATACTCCAATTTCACCTTTTTTTCAAGCACTTGTTCACGTAAGAAGTGATACTTGATAGGAATGTGCTTGGTCTTGGAATGCATAACATGATTCTTTGAGATACTGATGGCACTTGTATTATCACACATAATGGATACGGGAGGTGAACATTTGATTTGAATGTCTTGTAAAGTCTGCATCATCCAAAGAAGTTGTGTGCAACATGGTGCGACTATGCCACATATTTGCGCCTGCGTCGTAGATAAGGCAATAGAACTTTGCTTCTTGCTGAACCAAGATACTAATCGGGGCCCCATATAGAATGCACCACCACTAGTGCTCTTCCGACCATCAACATTTCCAGCAATCTGCATGCGTGTAAGCATAAAGAGTGAGATCAACATTCTTTGGATACCATAGTCCAAAGTCTTGAGTTCCTTGTAGATAATATTTGAATATTCTTTTTTACAGCTCGAAGGTGAGACTCTTTTGGATTAGCTTGGAATCGTCCAACAATCCCAACTTTGCATGCATAATGTCCGGTCTAGTCCCGGTGAGATAAAGTAGACTTCCAATCATGGATTTATATTCTAGCTGATTCATCGTGGAAGAATCATCATGAGAATTGAGGTTACACCCGGTTATCATTGGTGTACTTACGGAGTTTACAATCTTCCATCCCACACTTCTTTAGAATTTGCTTAAGATATTTTTCTTGTGATAAGAATATGCCATATGTTGCTTGTTGCACTTGTAAGCCAAGAAAGAATGTTAGTTCCCCAAGTAAAGACATTTCAAATTCTTTACTGCATAACGAAGAAAATTTCTAACTCATGGACTCTTCATTACTTCCAAAAATGATGTCATCAACATATACAACCACAATCAATAGTTTATCATTTTCGAGTTTTTGTGTATAAGTTGCTATCGGCGATCCCTTTGAAAATCCTTGTTGATGAAGATATTTGTCAAGACGATAATACCATGCCCTTGGAGCTTGTTTGAGACAATATAAAGCCTTTTTTAAGTTTACAAACAAGTTTTTCATCACTTCCCAAAATGAATCCTTACGGTTGTTCTATATAAACTTCTTCTTCTAGATCACCATTGAGGAAAGTGGATTTAACATTCATTTGATAAACTTTGATTTGTTGAAACCTTGAAAAAAGCAAGAAACATTACGATGGCTTCAAGTCTAGCTACGAGGAGCAAATGTTTCTTCAAAGTCTATACCTTCTTGTTGAGCATACCCTTTACAAACAAGTCTAGCCTTGTTTCTAATAACATCTCCATTTTCATTTAACTTGTTCTTGAATATCCATTTTGTTCCAATAACATTTTTATCATGAGGTTTGGAACTAGTTCCCAAGTATGATTCTTTTCAATTTGATCAAGTTCTTCATTCATAGCTTGAATCCAACATTCATCTTTGCTAGCTTGATTGACATTCTATGGTTTCAATGGTGGATAAAAATGTTAGATAGCTAGTAGACCCTACAAGAGTTCTTCTTGTTTGGACACTTGATCCCTTTTTCTCTCAAAATTTGGGATTCCGGATGATTCTTTTGAACATATCTCGGATGGAGCCTTTTTCAGATAGATCTTCTTCTGCACGCTTCATTGGGTTCTCCTTCTATATTATCTCTATTAGATGCGGGATGATATACATCATCATCATATTCATTTGTTGTTTGTATTTCCCCTTTTGGAGTGAGAGAGATTCATCAATTACAACGTCAATGCATTCAACAATCTTCCGAAGTCTTTTATTGTAGCATTTATATGCTCTACTTCTAGAAGAGTAACCAAGAAATATTCCTTCATCTATTTCTAGGTTCAAACTTGCCAAGTTTTTTCATCATTGTTCTTGATAAAACATTTTCTTCCAAAAAACTTTAAAATGCTTTACAATGGGAAGATTACCATACCAGAGCTCATATGGAGTTTTATCATTGTTTACACGAACATGTGCTTTGTTAAGAATGCTTCTTGCAGTATGTCGTTGCTTCTCCCCAAAATGTGTCAGGGTGTTCATGAATCATCAAGCATAGCCCAAGCCATCCGTTGAACTTGTTCTATTCATTCTTTCTGCTACGACATTTTGTTGTGGGGTACCGGCCTACGGAAAAATTGTCTTTTTTATGCCATGTTGTTCACAAAAAATCAAAGAATTCATCGATATATATTCACCTCCTCGATCGGATCTAAGACACTTGATTTTTTAGATCTAATTCATTTTCAACTAGTTCTTTGAAGATTTGAAATTTTCCAAATGCTTCATCTTTGTGTTTTAGCAACCCAATCCAACACATTCTAGAGAAATCATCAATAAACAGAATATAGTATTGTTCTCCACGGGGTGATTTTTTTCTCATAGGTCCCATAGATATCGGTATGAATGAGTTCAAGAGGCTTACTTGCTGATCCTTCTTTGGCATTAAATTTCACTCTGGTTTGCTTACCAAATTGGCAAGATTTGCATATGGTACTCTCGGGCGAGTAATATTGGGAAGATCACGAACAACTTTGAGTCTGCTAGATTTGTTGATTTGAGAGAAGCTCAAATGCCCCTAATCTTCTATGCCATAACCAATTTTTCTGAATATTTACCCAAGTAACATTTGCTCTTTACAACTTTTCAATACATACAAATTGCTCGGTGTTCTATTTCCTTTTATGATTTTTTTTCTTGTATCAAGATCACGTACCACACATTCTTTTGAGCTAAAGACAACTTTCAGTTCCTTGATCACACATTTGACTTACACTTAATAGGTTATGCTTTAATCCATCCACATACATAACATTGTTAGCTTTCACCTTTTCCTTTAGAAAAACATAACCTTTTCCCTTAATGACAACAAGAGTATCATTTCCAAAAGTAACATTCTTTTTCTCTTTCTAGAGCATTGTATGCAAGAAGTTTATTTTTGTCATCTGTCATGTGTTTTTGAGCATCCACTATCAATGTACCATTGATTTTTCTTCTCCTTACGCAAATAAATCTATGCCACGAGTTCTCAACCTATAATTCCTTCTTTCTCCATATTTTGGAAGTTGAAGGTATATGCTCTTTTGGTTGAAGTTAGCTTCGCATTCAGATTCTTCATGACCCAAAGTTATTGCACTACGCACATTCAATTTCATTTTTGAAGAGGAGAAAAGTTGTTATATGTATTCTTCTTTATTCGAGTATCAATTCTTTTCTTTCTTGCTTCTCTAGTCATGATGGTTTTGTATGCAACACATTGAACAACTTTATGACCAAAATTATAACACGAGAAACATTGTCCATTGAATAAGAAATTTACTGCGATCATGGAACCTTCTATTTGTGTTTACCCGTTGGTTGGTATTTCTTTGAAAGGTATTCCTATTAGTGTTCTTTGTATTGAGGTGGTCATGCTTTACTTGTAAAGTTTCTTTGTTTCCTTCTTGAGTGGCGAGAATGTTGTGAGGTGGTCGTAGCTACTTTTAGATAGTTTGGTGTTGAAGGCTAAGAAGATTCTCCGACATATCCAAGACTTTGTCTTTATAAAGAGGAGAACGTTGTACCTTGATAATTTCATCTAAGGTTTTCAGATCCTTTAGCAAATCTAAGATTCAAAGTCTTTACTTTCTTAATTTCTTTTCTTAGACTTACTATTTCACATGCTAATTTCTCATTGTGTTTCTCCTTTTCTTCAAGCTGATTTTTTTAGAATTTCTATGGATATTTTTATTTTTCTTCCAAACATATTTTGAGTAAATTGATTTCTTCAAGAAAATCATTGTCTTCTAGAGCATCCATAAAAGTATCCTTTTCTTCTCTAGACTCTTTTTCAAATGCCATGAGAAGTCTAAGATCTTGATCAGATTCTTCCTCACTATCCGATAACCCATCACTATCTTCATGAGTATAATAACTTTTTTCTAGTGCTAAAGCGATTCTTATTTCTTTTTTGCTACTTCCTTTCCTTTTTCATGTGTTTCTTTATGAGGACACTTAGCAGCATAATGACCAAATCTTCCACAAGAAAAACATTTGAAAGGAAGCTTACCTCTGAACCTTCCCGATGCGAGTTGGAGCTTCTTTACAAAATTTACCTCATCTTCTTTTGAAACATACCTTGATCCTTTTGTTTCTTGTACTTCTTCTCCTTTTGTAGAAGCTCTAAAGATGGCTTCTTTGACTTTAGATGATCCTCCTTTTCTCATTTCACATTCAGTTAGAATGCCATGAAGTTTAACAATAGTAAGATTTTGAAGATCCTGCTTCTCTTCAATAGCAGACACTTTTGACTAAAATTTTGAAGTTAGAGATCTTAAAACTTTTTCAACTAGAGTAGTGTCGGTTATGGTTTCACCCAAATTTCTCATACGATTTACAATATCATCTAGATGTAAAAAGAAAGCGGCAATGCTTTCCTCATTATGCATCCTTAGATTTTCATATTGAATTCGAGAGTTTGGAGTTTAGCACTTTTTTACCTTTGTATCACCTTCATAGCTTAGAATGATTTTGTCCCATATTTCCTTTGTTGTATTCAACTGCATGACCTTGACAAATTTTTGATTCCGTTAGACTCCCCAATAGTGCATTGATCGCCTTTGCATTTGTTTCATAGTTCTTTCTTGTCGTTGCATCTCGTTGGGCCCGAGGTTGGATATTGATAACCTCCTTCAACAATAGCCCATACATTTGCTCCAAGAGGCTCGAAGATAGGATCTTGTCCATGTTTTCTAGAAGATTAAATTGTTTCCGTTGAAGAGTGGAGGCACGATAGATGTTGTCCCATATTGATTTCTCATCTTGGGATGATCTTCCTTCTAGCGGCTAAGCTTCTTCGAAAGGACTGCTCCGACACCAATTGTTGGGAAAAATACTGAGAGAGAGGTGAATCGGTATTTAGAGCTCATATCTATAAATTTAACTTTTTTCTTTTGCGGAATTCCATACATGGCTTTTATGAATTGAACTCGTGTATACACGCGGATATGATGAACGAAACTAGCGTATACTGATATAAATTTCTAGTTTAGAAAACTTCTCGGGAAATAGTCTTTAAATCAGATTTACTAGTTATGCATCGAGGTTAGATAATCAGTAAATATGTGCGATAACAGCGATATAAAACATCACACAAGTAGAACACACATGAACACCAATATTTAAGGTGGAAACCCAATTCGGGAGAAAACCACCGTTGTTGTCATCTCTGTCTTCAATATTTATTATATGGAAAAACTATTTACAACATTGTACTGATGAAGACTCATATCAGTACGTAGGCTTCTACCTGCAGAAGGCTACAACCTTTACTCATTTTCCAGTGCTACTTGGAAGGGAGCTCCAACCCCCCTTTCTTCTCATTTACTGACCCACTCCTGGAAGGAGCTTCAACCCCCACGAACATAACACCAACTTCTATTGGCGGGAAGCTTCTACTTCCATACTTGAAGGCTTCAACCCTCGGACGTACTGCAGAGACCATGTTTCATCAATTTTCATACCAGATTTCTTCATTTTATTCGACATACTTGAGCTAGTTCTTCATCATTTCTTCGGTAGATCATACTAGAGCTTCATCATCTTCAGATCTAGAGATCTTGAACCATCATTAAATCCATGGGTGCATCATAGATTCATATCTATCAATTAAAACCGGGAGTTCATCCATGCGAGATATTCCTTTGATAAATTTATTCATTAACAACCCTTACTCATGCACACCTTGCACTATGATCTTCTTCTCCTTATATAGAATTAGCTTTTACCAATACCATGAGTCAAAACCACTCAACTAGCGATGGTAATCCCTGGATGGAATCAAAATAGATAATACAATGCTCAATACGTAGGGCTAATACCATGGTAAAGCCCCCTGGTATTATAATTTTGGAGCATAAATAGGCATACGCGACTTGTGACGTACTTATCCAGTGTGCATACGTGACTTGGCCTTTACAAAACCCGCGTATACATTGTGACATATTAAAAATAACCAATCTATCGCATAAAACTTCGAGAGACTATCGAGATTCTTCATACGGATAGTTTCTTCGTCCTTTGCCGAGAGTTTCCATCAAGGACAATCAATTTAATATTTATAGAACACAAGAAACATATTGCCAACACCCGTGTATGATTACCAAACACCTCCACTTAATGCGGGGGTTAGTAGCACAAATGTGAGCTATGGGTACTCAATTTCTCCATCAATGCAAGGGGTAAATTGGACTCAATCATATGGAAACAATCCAACACATCGTAACCATCCAATATTAGGTAAGACAACCTACTTAGGCTGAAAGCAGGAAGCTCGATAAGGTTGGGAAATCAAGATTACGGAGGCCATCAAGAATAGGGGTATCAATTTCTTTTTTGGTGTAACCAAATCGGGATGTGGATTTTGTAAGGATTTCCATGACCATTTTGGATTCTATGTTAGGTCGAGTTTAGTGCATAATGTTGGCAACATTGTAATAAAAAACAATTGTTAATGTTCAAGGACTTGAATGTCTTATCTTAGCATATGTAGATTACGATGTGCTAAAAAAATATGGATACTAATTTCATTTTTTTCATTCTATATATACCTTTCTATCTTGCATAAAATATTTTGTATAAGAGAACTTGAATTATAACAATTTTCCCGAGATTCAAAAACTAGTAAAACCATTGCAATATTAACCAAATTAGCAAAATAGTTACAATATTTACCAAACCAGAGAAATGGTTTTAAGAAGAGAAATGGAAGCTCAAATACAACCGATATTTCAAATAAGTTATTCTATCTTAGGTTAGTTTATTTCCCTGCCTTCCATGTCTTCAAAGCACATGAATCGTAACACCCTCCTCGCACATCTACCCAATTAACCGACCAACCGGGGTAAACATGTGATGAAGAGTTACTATGATATGATTCAACCTCCCAGTTCACCTTAAGCCTAAGTGGAACCGACACCATAAAACAACACACAACATTACGGACCTTCTGCACATGCTTCATGACACCCAGGGAGCCATCTTAACCTTCCCGGAGGCTAGCCCCCTGATCCAACCTAACCTTTTCAAGCTTCAATCCCCAGTCGCATGCTTAACATGGGAAAGAGTGCGACTTGAAACCTCCGATCGCACGCACATGATGGGAATACATGTGATTGGGGACTTTTTCCCAATAGTTACGAGCCTACGACCTTGATTTTTGTGCCACTTTTTTAAGGTCGAGAGCCCAAGTCACTTCCCAGAACATCATGACACTTACAAAATTGAAAAATAATAACGGAATAATGATGTAAAAGGAAACACTTGAACAAGGACTTGACTAGAACCCTACTATCCATTACAGGCATTTCGTCAAACATGTCACAAATATGTAATATATAGGTTTAAATAACATATATGAGCATAAGGGTCTCATACTTATCTAATAATCACTAAGAAGCATTATTTCCTCATCAAATTAAATGCATTATCATCTATTTGGTCATAGATACATTGTTCATTCATTTACAAATCAAAAACATGATGAGAGCCCTACATCATTACTGACATAGAACACATTCATAACTAGACATATAAACAATAGAAATGACAAGAATATAACAACCATATAAGCCACATAATAACAAACACATTTACCCATAAATACAAGAGGAAAAAGATCTCTTATTTCCATAAGAAAAAATGCAACCAAGTTTGGGACTTCCATGTTCCACCCGGCCATAGACATGGTTGAGCCAAATCACTCTTCAACCATTCACCGTCATGCCATATTCTAAGCATTAATGTGGGATCTCATAAAACACATCAATCAAAACCAAACCCGGGGCTTCTAGAGGCCAAACCACCTCAACCCTCAACCCGAGTGATTCCACCTCATAGTCAGACATCACAACCATCACTGAGCTGGTCTCCACCCAAGTTGTCTAGGGCTTAAGAGAGTTTGTTCCAACCAAGGCTCCAGGGACTAGTAACTCAACCCACCAAGGGCTCCAAAGTGTTTTTCCAACCAAGGCTCAAGGAACTAGTAACTCAATCCACAACTAAAGGAACATGAGTACCAACCAAAAAAAACAAACAATGAAATAAACCCACAACACCATGGCTATCCAGGGAAATGAAAAGGATAGGAAAATACATTGTCAATCTAGGCAATCCTCCATGCCAATTATAGATCATGACCAATAAATCACATGCATATGCCATGCATGCCAAAACCAGTGAGGAAAACATACATGCAACTTGGTACATCGCAATCATAAACACGATGTAGATGTTGATCCCAATGTCCTCTTGTGCTTTCCCTGCTCTTTATGTTACCTTCTTGCTCGGAATATCCAAGTATGCCACACTCTCCAAGAGTGCTCCAAGAAAATCTCTAAGTGTCCAAGAGTTGAGGGAGAGAGAGAATAGAATGAGAGCTCGAAATCTACACCGAACTAAAGCCATGAACTGATCCTCATAAGCCTTTTTTATTAATGAGGCCTCTAATTTTCCTTAATATTCCATTATGTTCCTTCATCTTCCTCGTCACATGACAACCTATAGCCTTTCACCTTCCTTTTCTCCTATTTTCCATTATTTTCATAAACAAATGCCAATAAATGCCACTTTTCCTTTCCAAAGCCTTAGCCATTTTCCTTTGTTAATTTCCATAGCCATAATAAACCATATGAACACCCACACTAGGAATATTTTTTCCTAATATTCATCTTGCAATACGTGTCCCATGACATTGGTTATTATTTTTCCTTTATTAACTTTTATTACTATATGGAATTTTTCACCAAGGATGTTATAGAACCCTCCCCCTTTGGGGGAATACCATCCTCGGTGTTCAACGACAGCTACAACCAACAAGACTACTATAAGAAAAACATACTTTGCTCATGGAGATTTATAACTTAACTCATTGTAGTATTTACAATGATCAACTTTGCTAAGAAGCAAAACCAACATAACAACATGAAAACATAACATCATAATTCCATGACACCCATATCGCTTATTGGATCTTTATAAAATAGCTCATGGAGGTATTTACATCCATATACATATGTACATATACCAAAACATCATACCAATCATATTCCAAAAAAAATCTACCCAAAAACACATGCTAAAAAATTTCTCTCAAGCAACGAATAAGGAAGGATACATAGCTCACATCTGATCATCCATCTCCCATGTAGATTCATTTGGCCTAAAGTGCTCCCATTACACTTTAACGCTGCTCGATTTCTTGATTCCGGAGCATGAATTTCTTTCTCTCGCAAAAAATGCAGCGAGGTTACAGGCTGGAATTATCCTTATGACTCCACTCGCAATACATACCGATCAATCACATGATCAACATATTTACCATACTTCTTAAGCAATCACACATGGAAAACATCATGGAATTTCACCCTGTCCGAGGTAGTGCAAGTCGATAGGATACTAGCCCAATCCTCTCAAGAATATTGAATGGTCCACAAAGGCGAGGGTTCCAACTTGGCACATGATCCAATCCTCAAGGAGATATTTTTTGGGATTGATGCACAAGTACACATTTTCCCCAACATTAAACTCCTTAACAACCTGTTTCCAATTTTCATATATCTTCTACCTATCATGTGTTGGTTTCATATTCTTCTTGATTACCTTCATTTCCTGTTCCATTTATGTCAACATGTCCGGGTCTAATCAACACCTTGTTAGCTGGATCACTCCAACTGAGGGGAGTGTGACAACTCTGCGCACACAATGCCTCAAACCGGACTCATCCTCAAAGATTCTTGATACCCATTATTATAAGCGAACTCTACCATTGCAAGATAATCTTCCCACTTTCGCCGCTGATGCATCGCATACATACTTAACATGTCCTCCGAGTATCTCGATGAGCCCTCTTTGTCTCGTCCATATGTATGTGGATGATAAGTTGTATCGAAGGCCAACTATGTGCCCAAACCTACAAACAAAACCTTCCAAAACTTGGAAAGTAAACTTTGCATCCTTGTTTGACACAAATCTTTCTGCGAAACACCATGCAATCCGACCACATCCACGATAAAGACATGTGCTACATCATTCATTGAGTATGTAGACTTCACTAGAATGAAGTGTGCAAAAATTTGTCAACTTGTCCAAAACAACCATGATGGAATCATGTTGTTTAGATTTCTTCAACAAAAATGTGATAAAGTACATGGAAATGACCTCCCATTTCCACTCACGGAATCATAATCGGTTTTAGTAGTCCACTTGGATTCTTACACTCTAGTTTTACCCCGTTGACAATCCAAACACCAAGCCACAAAACTCTACTATGTATCTCTTCAAATTCGGCCAATAGTAAAAATTCTTTAATACTTTCGACATCTTCGATGGCCTGGGTGACTGGATACGATTTCACATGAAACTCCCTCAAGGTCACCTTCTTGAGTTCACTATTATCTGACACATATATCTTGTCTCTAAACTTGATCAAAGCCTCTATTGTGAGACAATAATCCACATCCCTGTGCACTTGTACTTGTACACCGTATCACTACATCGTACCTATACCTATACTTGTACTTGTACCACTAGCTATACATGTACACTGTACCTGTACCACTACTTTTTACTTGTACCACTACCTAGACATGTACTTGTATTCTTCTGAAATCCGTGCCTAAACTCCATATACACTGACATCCTTTTTGACCTCCTCGCAAGGTCTTTATCCTATAGATCTATCCCATAGGAAATCATAACTTCTATATGAATCACCTATATATGCATGCTAAGAGAATCCACAACCATGTTCTCTTTACCCTTGATGTATCCGATCCCAAAGTCAAACTCACTAATTGTGGCCAACCATCTAGCTTTCTTGGCTTTCGGATTAGGTTGGTCATATAGATACCGCAATCCACTGTGATCACTCATCGAGATTGTTGATATATTTATGAAGGAAATATTTGTGTTACATGGTATACCCAAGGTGGTGATTTACGATAGAGACGTAAAATTTACGTCAGCATTTTGGAAAGCCCTTTTTACTAGATTGGGCACACAAGTTTAGTTTCACACTGCATACCATCCTCAAATAGATCACCAGACTGAGTCGATGGATCAAGTACTTGGAAGACATGTTAAGGATGTTTGTGATGCAACAACCAACTAAGTGGGAAGAGTATATCCACTTATTTGAATTCACATATAATAACAACTACCATGAATCATTGGGGATGAGTCCATTCGAGGTGCTATATGGAAGGAAATTCAAAATCCCTATTAATTGGAACGACCCTAAGGACAAACTGTTATTGGGACATGATATGCTAACTAACATGGAACATGTAGTAAAGAACATTCGCCAAAATTTAAAGGTTGCTCGGGACCAACAGAAAAGTTTATACGGATAGGAAAAGGACCTACAGGGGAATTTCATGTCGAAGTTTCATGTGTACTTACAAGTTAAGCCAAGGAAAAGTACCTTACAATGGGGAGGATGGGCTAAGTTAGCGCCCCAATATTTTTGGATCTTTGCAGATTCTGGAAAGGATTGGACTTTGGTAACACACAAACTTGCCTTATTGGGTCAAATATGGGTCCATAATGTATTTCATGTTTCCTTAATAAAGAAATATGTGTATGATCCTAGGCATGTCATTGATTGGCATAATGTGCGAGTCAAATTCAAACTTGTATTAATTTGATGAATGCATATATATAATCAACATGAGCTAATGACAGAGTTGTGGGCATGTACAGGGTCGAACCGGGAAGGAGAGTTCCTAGTAGAGCCTCTGTGTATTCTCGAGCGGATAGAGACAATGTTATAGAGGTGAGATATCACCCAGAGTTAAAGTGCAAGTAGAATCACTTTAGCCGGAAGAGGCTACCCGAGAGAATGAGGACTTTATGTGCAAGGCATACCCACGACTTGTTTCGGCGAGAGGGAGCCGAACACCGAGGATGGTGTTTCGCACAAGGGAGGGGAGATGTAACACCCATGTGAACACTTTGATGAGTTATTGTTATTACTCTTAGTTATTTTTATTTCTTGTTTTATAAACTCAATGATTTGTGGTTAATGAAGTATTGTGGTGAAAAATACTTAATAAAATAAAATTAATTCCAAGAAAATATTTTCTTTTCGATATGATAAAACAAAAATATATTTAAAAAAAACCACCATACGAGTTTGGATAGTTATGAGCCCCTCTCTCTCTATTTCCTTGGAGGGAGGAAAGAAAAACCTTAATCTCAATGGGAAGAAAAAGAAGAGAAGGAAGCTCAAGGATAAATAAGGGAGATTGGACTGGGAACCTTGCACAAAATTGTCAAGGGGGGCAGGATGTCGCCAAGCCAAGGTGTTCTTGAGTTGGGCTTAGAACCAGTGGAACCCTTGGAAGAGCCCTAGATGGGTGAAAACCGACTGGACCTAGGTGGTCTTGATTTTCAAAACTATTTAAGCTAAGGCTTAGTCTTGTACTATCTAGTTGGGAAGAAGCTCGGGGGAGAGACTGGACGTAATTTCTAGTCTCACGGTTGGGTTGTGAGATCTTCCTAGTAAAATTTCTTTAAAAAAACAATGGTTCGGAAAGATAAGTACTTTTAGAACTTTCTTCCATAGAGTTTTTCATGTGGAATTAAAGTTCTTAATAGAAGTCAAAAGAAATCTCTGTTATAAATTTACGTAGTTTTCTATAATTCTTGAAAGAAAAGTTTTATACTTAAGTAGGTGTTAATTTATAAAAGTAAACCACATCTATAGTTTAGTGCGAGTTATTTTCTAAGGTTAAGAGGTTTAAGGCCCGAATGCATGATTAATGGGAAACAAAACATAAGTACAGGGAAATTTATGGATGTAGAAAACTAATTAATAATTCTTATCAAGATATAGAGGAGAGGATTAAATGTTTTGTAGGTTAACGATTAACTCTGGGTTTGAAGTGAGAAAGTTATGTGCTCAATCTCGACACTGAAATCATTTCGGGGGTTTGGCACTATGAATCCGGAGACATTAGGGTTCGGGTCACTAGCCAGTTTAAATAACACTACAAAATCGTCTTAAAATCCAAGGAACACCGAGTGGTTACAGGAGAAGGGGCATCATTCAATATACATAATAAAATTCTCCTCTAGAGTGAATAACAGCAAATAAAGAAAAACTTCAAGAAACCCTTTATCGGAGTGACCCTATTAATTAATTAGGCAAGAATACCTCTGTTTAAATGTATATGCACAAAGAAATTATAAAGGGATTCTATGAGCCACACATTATTTATGTAAGTGAGTACAACGCAACAACCCCCAGATAATTTTGTGCTAGGAAGAAAAACTATAAACCATGCAAAAATATATATATATTGTAAAATAAGTGAATCTTAATTATTAACACAATGTGGAACTGAGTAATAACACATATAGCATGTACAAAGACTTATCCTATCTAGATTTAAACTAAGATAGTGGTGCAAAGAATAATAGCCATTTGCGTAGAATGTACAAGAAAAATCAATTTATTTTTTTCTTTTAGACATTTGGAAATGAAGCAAATTCATATATATTCTTGAGTTACAATTTATGACATGGAAAAAACTAAGTGGTAACTAGAAGAAAAAACCTTAATTAATAGAAAACGGTGTGAAATGTTCCATTACAACTAGTTAAAAACCCTCGACATAGGTTAGCCGAATCATTGGCCATACCACAATCACTTTGATTCATTACATTGCAATTAAAATAAGAACCTAGAATTAAAATGACAACCTCATTGTCTTAGCGAAAAGGAAAACTAGACAACTCGAACAACTATAGGACTTTAACGAGAAGATTAAATCATTATGACATAAAAAAATAACCAAGATGTAAAAAGCCGAGCAAGATAACCCTCACGAAGGGGATTTCACCAAGAACCCATAATAGTCAAAGTAAATGAGAAAACAACCTAGAAGGAGAAGGGGTGAAACCATTGTGAATCCATAGCTTGCAGCCAAAGCTTAAATCTCCAAGAAAAATGGTAGTTAGTATAGTGAACCTAACCTCGCCACATAGAGAATACGGTTAGATAAGAGAAAAAAAGGGATCGACAAGATATCAATTATAAAACATGGCGCTCGGGAAACATTTTTTTTTACCTGGGATATTCTCTGTCGATCCATGTCATGCTTTTAAAATAAATTGCATGAGAAGCAAACATCCACAAGTTATGGAGTGACCACCTCCCTTTCAAAAGAAACTCCAACTAGAGATCTCTACAAAGAAGGGTTTTGGAGGTTGGTACATGGCAAAAAGGTACATGACTCGCGCTCTTCCTCTCACAATACATTTATTGAAGACACCAAAAAATTGAACATGTAGCAAAACATTGCAGGAGAACAAGTCGGGGGGCTATAAGGGAGTTGAGGTGAAAATAGATAAATTCGATGCGTTAAGTAAAAATATCTAAAGTGGAAGGTGTATACTTGAAGGTGGTAGCTCTTCTCATTAAAAGTGTTTGCCTCCATGAACCAGTCACAGAGCGCCGAAATCGTAGTGTGAAGAGAGAAAATGAGGCAATGGTTTCATGCTTGGGAGGAATTAGTTACCACAATGAAACCCTAGATAATCTCGATTGTCCAATTGACCTGCGAAAAGGGAATGACGGGTCGGGCTCTAGGGGTCGAGGATGGGTAGAATATTCTGGAAAATAGTACATGAGAATTTATTATGCCGTATGTGCCAAATGTTTAATCCTTGGAATGGGTGAACTATTGTTTCGTTGAGTCGTGGGTCTAAAGTCTAGGTCATGGGTAAATATCCGAACCATAGTATCTCTACCTATGGGTTTAATCAAAACAACCATAGATTAGGTTAAGAACCCTTTATATGGAATATGATATATATAAACTTTAATATAATGTTTGATGTTGAACAAAAACCCTCAAATGAATTTGCATGGGTAATTAATAATTGGTGAATGTAATTTTTGTTTTGTTTTGTAGTTATTCCTTGAGTGTATAATGGTTACATTAATCCTCCTAAGATTGTAAAATTAATTATTAGAAGAGGTATGATGATGTATGGTTATTAATTCTAGGAAAACATATTAATTAATAAAATGAATATAATTACATAATTTAATCTTTGAAATATATAGTTTAATTTAGATTAACTTAATAACTATGATTAATGTTAAATTAAGAATTTGCAAACAAAAAAATCTATTTTTTTCCTTTTATTTTCATTATTTTATGCATCATAAGACTCACTACATATACCCTTTTTTTTTCAAATATTTCTTATAATATTACACTAAAATATTTAACATAATTAAAACTCAAAAACAATCATCATTTTCATAAATATAATAAATTTATAATTTAATATATATATATATATATATATATATATATATATTTAACAAAGTCGGTTGCTATTGATATTAAAAAAAAAGGAGACGGGGCTCCAATGGTTACAAGAGGTGATATAGAAGAAGAAAGGAGAGGAGTGACAGTGATGCCTGTTGTCGCCCTTTTGCTTCTAAAATTCAAGTAAACCTGAAATACAAAGCGAGCACAGATACGGATGAACTAAAACAGAAGGAAGATAAACTTGCAAGACATGATTATTCTATGTTAATACGGCAGATCTGGCAAGCGGTGGAGTCTTCGGGATTGACATCTACACCTTGGTTTCTTGCATTTGTAGAGCCGGAGCTCGACTGTTGTATTTTTTTCCAGCATGTACTTCAAAAGTTCAATTGATTCTTGTGCGTGGGCGCACTTGTTGGAGAGTTCTTTAAACTATTCTTGAAGGAGGTGACCCTCCGATGGAAGAAGTTGAGATCGGCTTCGTGTCTCTCTTCCTCCCAGCTTGGCACTGAAAATGCAGCTTGTCATCCATGATCTTCGATGGGCTCGGATTTTCTCTAGCTACGCTTGGAGGTCGGCACGAGTGTAGACAAATCTTCGCTTCTAGCCATTTTGGGTAGAGGTAACCGGGTTCCCAGAGGTCTGAGATAGAAACAAGAAGTAGAAAATGGAGAAGGCTTGCGAATCAAGCAGCAAGGGGAAGCGAATGAAAGCAGGAGAAGATAGACAAAGGTTGCGGGCAGGTGGAGAGTGCAAGGAGTGGTGGTCACAATCCCAAAAGGGAAAACACATATTCAAAAGAGAAGAGGCTTCCTCAGCAGAATAATGAAGGAGAAGTGGTAGCCCGAGAGGAAGGGAGGGAAAATAAAAAGGGAGGGGCACAAGGCAGGCCGCGGGAATTCACGAGCACGGGAGAGGAGAGGGAAGCGGCCTCGAAAGGAGAAAAAATGCAGGGGGAGATAAGAATCAAAGGAAAAAAGATATGAGATCATTGCAGTGACGGAGGGAGGACCATGCGCGTGATCCTGAGGCACGTGAAAACGCCTCCAAATTTGAACTATGCTGATAGAGGCTCTCCGAGTTCGTTGAGTGATGGTCCAATTGCTGAGAATCCAAAGCTGATAGAGCCAAGTCATGGAAGGTGGATTTGATGTTCGATCTCATTGCAGGAGAGGAATCCTATGGATTTGTGACAAGCCCCATTGGCACGAAGATCCGCCTCCTTGTTGAGGGTGAGGAGAATGTGGTAGAAGTTGACCCCCTGCATATCTTTAATAAGAAATTGGCATCTGCTTGTGGTTTTCTGAAGGGCCACGTTTGATACCGAGCGATTATGAACCATAAGGCTAATGATGATGGCCGAATCGCCAAAGATCATGGCATTGTTTATGCCTAGCTTTTGCAGCTGAAGGATGGCTTGAAGTAAAGTGAGGGCTTCGGCCCTATTATTGGAGAGAGCTCCCAATCCCCATTCGAAGGAAGAGATGATTATACCCTCCTCGTTGTAGATAATTCCACCAGCCACTGCCACGCCCGGATTGGACTTGGACGCACCATCAAAGAATATAGAGGGTCTTTTGCAATTCCTTAACCATTTGTTGAAATCCTCCTCGCTCAGTCGAATTTTCCAACTGTTATTGGTGATATTCCACTGATTTTTGAGGTTGTTACTACGGTTGATGATGTTATTTTTATCCAACAGGTAGCTTATGAAGTTGTGCTCTTCCACACAAAGATCCTTGTAGTAAATATGATTTGTATGCTTCTTAGTAGAGATAGCTTCCAGAGTAAGCCTTTTAGCTTTACTGCACAGCTTCCTGAAGTCGGTTGTTTTTTCCTTGAAGACTCTTCGGTTGTGGGCCAGCCAAATATTCCAAAGAGTTGTGAGAGGGAGATTATCCCAGACTCTTTTAGCTATGTTGTTCTTTTTGCATTTCCAGGGGTAGATTTTCTTCCATAGGCCCACAGCTTCAACAATGGTGCTGTGTGAGCCCCATGGGAGATTGGAGTTTGGGACGAGCTCCTTCCAACAGTTGTTGTCAAAGGGGAATTCAATGAAAAGATGACGGATGGTTTCTTCAGCAACTTGACAATTAGGACAACGGGAGGGCCAAATCATACCTCGCTTTTTTATATTATCAGAGGTTAAGATTTTCCCTTTGACTAAGGTCCAAATGAAGAATTTGATCTTAGGGAGGGCCTCAGATCTCCAAACTAATTTCCATCGAGACCACATGGGCACAGGGTAATCCTTTTTGCAAAGAGTTTGATAACCAAATTTTATAGAGTAGGTCGATCCTGTTGGATCCCAACGAAAACCATCCTCGTTGTTCTGCTTTGAGGACACTATGCCATGAAGATGAGATTGGAGAGCTGCAAGACTTGGTTCTAAATGAGCTGGAAGCTCGGGAAATTGCCACCCGGTCCAAATCAGAGATTGAGAATCCTAGGTGGATATTTGGTTTAAGTTGTGTAGTCCCATGTTGCTGAGATAGGCCAGAATATTATGAGTTCCCTGATTACTATTGATAGGGGCCTGTCCCATAATTCTGCCTGCTCCAATGTTGATGTTGTTGCCACCCTTAGGCACTTTGGATATGTTATGGGCTATGGAGGAAATATCTTTTTTACAGAGCCCCCAAAATCTTGAGCAAGGCTTGTTGGGAATAGCTTGGTCAAACATATGCTGCCTGGAAGTATTTAGGTATTTAATTCTAGTACTTGTTTCCACTAGGCAATCTTGCCACTGATAAGTCTCCAGATTATCTTCCAACCAAAAGCCAGATTCATAAGTTTTGGTGAGTGGATACCTAAGCCTCCATGTTCTTGATCTTGAATGACTTGCTTCCAGTTGATGAGATTGTATTTTCTTTTCTCACATTTCCCACCTTGCCAAAGGAATTAACGGATAATGGCCTCCATTTTGTGATGGAAGGTGGCAGGAGCTTGAAGGAGGGAGAACTGGTATAAAGGCAGGGAGGAGAGGCCTGATTTGAGAAGAATAAGGTGCCCAGCCAGATTCAACCAAGAAGCTCCCCATTGCTGCACTTTCCTTTTCATTTTGTCGATGATGATGTCCCACACATCCGCCTTCAGGGGACCTGTGCTCACAGGCATGCCCAGATAAGAGAAGTATCCCCAATCCAATTTGTAAGGGACCTCAAAAATGCTGGCAAAGTTATACAAAGATTGAGTTGAAGTGTTCCATCCATAAATGCAACTTTTGAGATGATTAATCAGGCCTCCAGAATAGCTCATGAATTTATCCAAGAGAGACTTGAATCGATGAGCTATGATGTTGGAGGCTCCTCCAATTAAAAGAGTATCGTCAGCAAATTGAGAATGATTCAAATTTTTGACTCCATTGCCAAACTTAATGCCAGTGATGAGTCCAACCCGACGCTTGTGATGAAGGGCCTTGCTAAAGGATTCAACCATTAAAATGAAAAGTAAGGGGACAAGGGACAACCTTATCTTAGTCCACAAGACGACTGGAAGGAGGGAGCTGGCTTGCCATTAATGAGGGGGGGAATCCAAGGGCCAGTAATGCAGGCTTTAATAAGATCAAAGAAGGAGGAATCAAATCCCATTTTTTTAAGAACAACAAAGTGGAAGGAGTGTCAGACTCGGTCAAAGGCATTGGCTAAGTCAAGCTTTAGGATAAAGCCTTTTTCATTGCGAGAGAGGCTGGAATGAATTGCTTCTTGGAATAGAACGATGGAATGAGAGATTTGTCTATTGGATAAGAATCCTCCTTGGTTCTCGGAAATGAGAGAGTGAAGATGGGGTTTCAAGCAAAGAGCTAAGATTTTGGTCAATATTTTATAAGAGGCATTACAAAGGGAAATGGGCTGAAATCTGGAGAAGGAGGAGGGTCTGTTCTCTTTAGGAATGAGGGCAAGATGAGTGGCATTGGTATAGCCTCCTACTTTGAATTTGCGTTGGGTCCAAAGTATTAGTTTGACCAAATATTTTTTTATAATCTCCCAATAGGTCCTGTAAAAACTAATGGAAAAGCCATTAGGACCTGGAGCTTTGTCTGGATGGAGGGTCCATATTGCTCTTTGGATCTCTGTTTCATCAATTCCCCTGGTGAGAAAATTATTGATGCCCTCATTAACAGTAGTGGGAAGGTATTGGAGGAGGTTAGAATAGTCCTCTTTGCTTTTCGTCTCAGTGAGGAGAACTTGAAAGTGAGCAGAAGCGGCCATTTCGATTGCTTCTTGACCGGTATGAAGAATGCCATCGACATCAGTGATGGAACTTATGTTGTTACGAATTTTCCTGACAGTGGCTTGTTTGTGGAAATAAGCAGTATTCTTATCGCCATCTTGAAGCCATAGTTGTCTAGATTTAATGCGCCATTTCTGCTCCTCTTCTCTGTTGGTGAAATAAAGTTGGTAGTAAAGATCATTTTCCAACACACGATGCTCTGGGGTGAGCCCATTTTTTTTGATTTGATCATGAACTCCTTCCAGTATTTTCTTTATATCAGTTTGTATCCTCTCTGGCTCTTTGTAGTGGGATTTCGCACAATCCTTGAGGGAAATTTTGGTATTATTCAACTTGCTTTCCCATATGTATACAGTAGATCCTTCAATATGCTGACTCCAGACAGCTCGAACAATATTATTGGCTTCAGGAATATTGTTCCACAGGGGACTTTATTTAAAGGGTATAGGTCCTAAAGGACGCTGCTCTTGAAGAGTGAGCGTATTTGGGTAGTGATCAGAAGTAGAGTAGGGAAGGACGAGAGCAGAGGCTATGGAGAAGGAGGCTAGGAGGGTGATATCCACAAGAATTCTGTCTAGCCGCTCCATAATATTATCTTTCCCAATTCTACGGTTGCTCCATGTAAATTTGCGATTTTTGGGAACTATGTCAACCAACTCATGCTCCTGCATGATGTCTTCTAACTGAGTTCTAAAAGGATCTTGGGTGAAATTTCCTCCTCTTTTTTCATTTGAGTGGAGGATGAGATTAAAATCTCCTCCTATTATTATATTATTGTTCTCCTCTTCATCAATGTCAGCCTTGATAGAGTTCCAACACTGCTCTTTATCTCTGTAGTGATTAGGTCCATAGACATTGTAGATGATTATTTTTTTGTTGTCTCTGTTGTATTCCAATATGACTTTGATCTAGTTCTAATTAATAATGCTATCGTTAAGTTTCCATTCACTGTTGTTCCAAAGGGTGACAATACCCCCAGAAGCCCCTCTAGATTCAGTGAGGAGGCCATCATACTGCTTAAACTTGTCAATAATTTCTTTCATTTCTGGTTTCCCTTGTTTTCTCTCTTGCAAGAGAAGAATGCTTGGTTTTTCCTGGCTTATCATGTCTTTTAGGGCAGCGATTTTTTGAAAGTGCCCAGGTCCCCTCTAATTCCGAAAAGATACTTTCATACATCATTGAGTACCAATGTTGCGAAGGATTGCTCGCCCTTTCGTCGTAAGGAATCACTTTTAGCTACGCATAACAAATAGCCTAACATCGATGATGGTACATAAAAATATCTTTAAGTCTGGCACAAATCCAGATCTAAGCATAAAAGACATTAAGCAGATAAAATACAATATGGCTCCATGCATCCAATAGACAAGACAAGAAAAATGTATTTAAAAGAATTTTATATTATATTAAAAAATGGGGCACCTGAGAGGAAAACAAGAAAGGTGTTTTCCGGTTCTCCTCAATGGGATGGGTTCTTGAAAGTCCTCAGTGTTTCAGATCTAAAATTCCTCTCTCTTATTGGTGTAGAAAACCCAGACAAACATAGAACTCAATGGGAGCTCACAAGGCAAAAATGGAGAATGTGACCTAGTATAGATCCAGAGTGATCTAATACAATGGAGGTGACTAATGAATGGGGAAAACCCTTCTATTTATAACAAAATATTGGGGTGTTCTAGAACTCGGTGCATGAATAAAATATTATTAATCAAATTCTAGAATCACCCTTTAGGAATATTTTATTATATTTGCTGGAGGGAAAAGGTATTTTGACTTGGGTCAATTCCTTTATTTATAAACAATAAATAAATAAATGATTTATTTATTATTTTAGGGAGATGGTGGGAATATAATTAAATAAATAATGATTTATTTAATTATTTATATGTGATTTAGTCAAATTTAACTAAAAATATTATTTAAATAATGATTTAAATAACTTATTCTTAGGAAATAATTAAATAAATAAGGATTTATTTAATTAATTTCCTTGTTTTGGGTTAAATATGGCCGGGAAATATAAACGAATGTGGTGAAAGCAATTTTACTTAGGGTAAAATTGGTCTTACATGGTGTACTTGGGTTTATCTAATGATAATAGGTTAGATGACCAAAAAATGGTGTAACAGATTGCCCCCCAACATACGAGTGTTAGGAGAAAATCGTATGACCGAAGTACATTGTAAGAGCTCAATCACTAGAAAATAAGAGGGAAATCAGAGAGAGGAATGTAAGGTAGACTAAAGTGCTAAAGGACTAGACCTTGAGGAGATGAGACTTACAGGTACAACAAGTCTCTAGTTTATGAAGTGGTACTTGTGCTAAAGGCAGCGGGGGAGGCATACCTATGCCCGCCGAGACAATAGTACAAACAATGAGGCGCCTGGAAAACCACGGAACGCAATAATGAAACATGTGTTGGCCTAAACATGAGCCAGATAAATAGAACGATGAATCCCACATACATGTTATGCCTAGAATAACCATAAGGACTTATACAATAAGATTTTAGTACATGAGATACAAATACGCCTGAATGCCCCCTACACACGGGGAAGGGCTTGCAAAATCTAACTGATACATGCAAATCGAAGAGGCGCTGCAAGCGGCTGAGGCTAGTATCGTCAAATGGGAGGAGCTGCATCAAGGGTTGAAATGAGGAAGTCATCCGGGCATGTGGGGGCTACCTGCAGGGCCACCCCCTCATGAGGGTTGAGACATCTCACACACGCCCGAGAATCACCAATAGTTGTTGCTGCATCACTAGACCATCAAGTGTATAGATCACAATCATGTTGAGAAGAGCTCGAACCAAGGTACACTGCCCCCTAGACCTGGCTTCTGGAGTAAATGAGCTGATGTCGACAGAAGCAGGTCCGCCATAGGTGAGGCAATAAGGGAACCCCAACTAAGGCACGACGGAAAATAGTAGAGAGATGAACAGATAGACACTAATGATGATGATGGAATGAGGGATACGGAGGAGTGGTTGGACGACTTCCCTTGTTAGAGCATAAAGGGCATGAATGGCTTGGCAGCAACTGACACAATATCATGAGGGATAGGGGACAAGGGTACTGAAGGCCATAATGTGCGACACGAGAGAGGGATCAAGTAAGGAAGGATGGAGGACTATAGTGGGGTACAAAGGGACTCGGGATAGACTCCATGAATACGATGATGAATCAACTCGGATGCTCTAAACAAGGGCAACTCGATGGTGCTGCCTCAGAGTAAAGGTCCAATGGGGTACCATAAAAGCATGAGTACAATATGGTAGCTCATGACGAAAATCAATCACAAACGAAGATGAGTAAGGAGGAAAAGTGGTGCCTCAAGTACAAGTGTTGTAAGTGAAGAAATTTGATTTTCAGAAGAGGTGAATAGACCCTTCATGGACAAAATGTGTCCTGGTGAAGTATCAAAACATGAAAAACTGACAGATACCCATTTGATTGCTCGTTGAGAGCTTTCCAACGGTGTGAACGGTGTGTCAAACGGGGCTATGGTTTGCTCGTAGCAGGCGAAAGAAAAAAACAGGGGTTTTCTTCTAATAAGGCGTTTTCCCTCCAAAATCATTCATTTGATTGTGTAGCTGTGGTGAATGTGGAGAGGAGAGAAGGCCCTAAATCTTGCGGCGATCGTAGCGGACAAACCGACCGTTGGAATCGTGATTCGTCAGTTGTAGGTAAGAGACCTAATCCTGCTCTTTGTTTTTGATGGATTCAAATTTCAAATTAGGGTTTTAAATTGCAGTAACTGCCTCTACTTCATCATTACGGTCGGGTCGCACTTTTTGGGGCAAAAGCTATGACCTGGGATGCAGGTTTTGGCATGAAAAGTGCGACCTGGCCTAGGATTTTCCCAAAAAGTGTGACCTATTAGATGTGGGCGGTTTCAGTGCTGTTATGGGCTGAGATTCAGTTTTGGTGTAAGTTAATGTAGTTTTGCTGATCTGTGGACTGAAAAAAATGATGGTTTTGTGCATAGATGGTAGATATACGGATCAAGTGGAGAGATAGAGACCTAGGTACATTACGGATGTAAATCCAAGCGGATCAGGGTGTCTGTCGTGCACTGGCTAGGTATGGGGTTCTGAAATTTTTGGAGAACCCTTTTATGAGGGCTGGAGAGCCCTTGTTGGCCCGGATTATCAGCTATTAGGATCCAAATCATGAGGCATTTATAGTGCAGGGGCACAGGATCGAGCTGACAGTCCAGGATCTGTATTTCTTGATCGGTCTCCCACCATTAGGGATGGTGGGAAATACGTAGCCAGACGTGTTACCACGGGGGCGTAACATTATGGATTTTTTTGAGCGACATTGTCGACCAGGTGTTCGAGTCAAAGGGACTCGGATATCCATTGGGGATCTAGAGAGTTTGGAGACTCAGGCAGTGGCCACAGCAGTGTTGTGGATCTTGGGTAGCCAGGCCTTCCATCACATCACTGGAGGGCAGATGATGATTGTAGAGAGTGTGCTGAGTGGGACCTACTATGGGTGGGCTCAGATGATGTTGGTATCGGTGAAATGACAGCTGTCGCTATGTAAGCGGCAAGTGAATCATGATTGTGCCTATGGGACGGTATTGTGCTCTTTCTTCTTTGAGAAGATCCTGAACTTACGACCTCATGTGCAGTTACCTGATGGTGGGCCGAGAGAGCCACGGATGCATCAGTGGGGACGACCATTGTGTAGAGGAGGAGGAGGGGTGGTCGGATAGGTGTTCCGACCAGAGTTCTTCGCCCATTGGGATCAAATTCCATTATACATAGAAGACTATCCCTATAGTGGGAAGAGTTATTGGGGAGATCCGGACTTGCCGCTTCTGCCTAGTTGAGTATGGGGGCCCGATGGTAAGTGACAAGCAACTAATCTGTTATGTGTGTTTTAGACTTTGTGACTAGTATTCATGGTACTAATTCTTATGTTTTCTGGAATGCAGATATAGCTTTGGTAAAAATGGCCGGATATATGGGACGACATGCAGCAGCAAGGGCTACAGGTGCAAGTGGATCAAGGACTGCACAGAACGAGGATATGGGTGCTCTGGTGGAGGACATCTATCGTAGATGTGAGGGGTTGCTGACCGGTGTATCGGAGAGTGGTTGGTAGGATTTAGACAACCAGTACATAGATTTATGTATTGGGTTACCCTCAGAGTGGCGAGGTATCATGCGACGCATGGCGATGGCCAGTCAGGCTTTGCATGATCAAAGAGCTGCGGGAGCAGAGCCATTGGCTCGGGATCCTCCAGAGAGTGATTAGATGTAGGGCAGGTGGTGCCCCCTAGTGTCTATGTAGGGGCAAGTGGTTCCCCCCATTTTTGTAGTTTTTTTTTTGTAACATGCTATGGGAATGTCATATGTTTCAGATTAGATGGACTTTAAAAACACATGTTATATAATATATATGATTTATATGCATTTTATTGATGGCGTTAAATGTTATTGTCTTGTGTGTGATAAATGCTAGTCTAGAACATGATTTGCGATTTGATCTACGTAGTGATTTTGATGTCTAGGTATATGGTTAAATGTAATGAATCTGAATGCACGTATCAAAAGTTTCACTCGTAAATATTGTCTAAACAGGACAGGGTTATGCACATGATAGACACCATTAAGTTGTAGGACAAGAAGCAGGGAATCTAAATGAACGTGTAGATGGAGGATGTGATGAGAGAGGGCATCAGCTAAGAGACCACGTACTGCATCATATTCGGTCTGATTATTGGTGGAATTACCAATGCAGACCCCATTTGCAAGAACGAGGGTATGCAAGGGGGTAAAGATGGCCCATGCGGCCGAGGAAATATTTCGGGAATAGCGACTTGCCCCATCGGCATAGCCAATATAATGTGCGGACGAGAGGGCCAGTGGAAAGGTGTCACAAGACAAGAAATGGGAGGAAGGAGAAGAATTATGGCAACGTGAGTATAGGGTAGACATCCACGGACGGCTATGGGAGGGAGCAGTCCGGGTAGGAAGTCTAGAACTCATAGATCGACGAGAGGGAGATGAATGAGAACTATGGGATGAAGAGCGGGCATTCAAGCTATGAAGAACATCGAAGATACGGATGGTATGATCGTGATTATGGGAGGAAATGGAAGGGTCAAGGAGACCATACGATGCTGCAAGGCTACCTAAATCATCAGTATGGGAAGAGAGGCGTAGATACGGGTCATCACAGGGAATGGCAGAAGAACAGGTAAAAATGTGGTCAAAACATGAAGAGCCCGAGAAAGTGTCTGAAGGAGGATCAAGCAGAATAGAGGGAGTGGATTCAAAGGGAATGTACTCTGAGGGTCATGCGGATGATGATAGGTATAAGAGGGGAGCAGCAAGTTTCGACATCTCAACATTAGGGGGAGGAATGTCAATGGTAGCAGGGGGATCCTCGAGTAGACTGGACGCATATTGAGCAAGGATGGGAGAGGCAGATTGATTTTTTTCAAATTCCTACTCGCGAATGACCTCTAAAGATGCTCGGTAATGCGTGAGGTGAGGACATTTGGTGAGATTAATGGCCATGGACACCACACAGACACAGGGTTTGTTGGTGCGAAGAGTCTTTGGGTTCTTGGCTGCGGATGAGGAAGAAACAGAGGTTTTAAGGACCGTAGATTCAGCGAACGCGACTTTAACCATGGGTTGGATACGGGGCAACTCAGGACAAGTATGGGTGGGATGACCGTTACCATCACATAAGGCACAAGGCTTGGTGGGTGGGGGAGGGGTAGGGTTGGGTGCGGTGGCCTTGTCTTTGGATTCCCCCTTGCGAGTCTTTATTTTCTTGCCTGTAGCTATAACAACATGAGGAGGGTTCTGTGGGGAGGATAGGGGTACTGTAGCAGTTGTAGGAGCGAAGGGGATTGGTTGCATGGGTGTCACAGAAATGTATGGTTTGGGGTGGCCCGGAGGGGTCTCAGCTGGAGGAGAAAGATACCATACTGGTATTCCCAGGGTTAAATTAGGGAGGGAAAGGGTGGCCATGACAGGAACAGAATAGACACCCCGGGGGGGGGACTAAGGAAGGGTATCTGACCGGCGAGGTAATGACCAGGAGGGATGGCTCCCATATGTTGGAGACCTGAGGGAACCGACTCAGGAAGGTAGGGAGGTTCCTAAGTGTGAGGTGGATGGGAAGGTCGGACGAAAAAGGTTCGGTGTGTGAAAAGGGCTAGAGGCCAGTTGTGGTGGGCAAGATTGAGGGTTCTTGACTAATAAGCGAGCATGAAGAGCTAGCTGAGACGATTACATCATGCAAACATTCACTAAGGTTTGGGGGTAAGAAGACGGGAAGAGGAGGAGGACAGGAAATTTCCAAGCAAGGAGGAGTCTTTGTAGGCGCTGGGAGATAGTCGAAGGGTAGCAGGTGGGCTTATTAGGTAAACAGAAGAGATGGTGGACTCGGGGGGAGGTACGAGATTTTGGTTCATGGTAGGTCAACTGGTCAATGGTGACAATCTTTCCATTATGAGGGAAGAACATCTTGCGGTAGACTGCGGATGGGACGGCAGACATGGCATAGGTGTAACTACACCCCAAAAGAATGTTGTAGTCAAGAGGGGCGTCGATAACTTCAACGTCGACACAAACAGTTTTGCCTACAAGGGTGATAGGACAATTACGAAAGAGGCCAATGGGATGGGAGGCATGGCCATCCCACGCACGAAGGGTGATCATGGAAGGGGCCAACTCAGGGGATCCAAGTTGTTTCCAAACCGAAGCGGACATCACACAGGTGGATGCCCCCTCATCAATAATACACCAAGCGACAGTGGAATTTCAGATTTTGACTGGGATTTGGAAAGCAACAGAAGGAGGAAGAGGGGGAGGGTCTGACTGACGGGCGTCGAAAACAATCAATTGGTCATCAGCAGGATCTACAGCACCCACGGCAGATAGTAGAGCCTTCTTTTGAGAAGGACACGACTGGAGGAGTTCCAATGTTGAAATGGCAGTAGGAGATTGTGCCAGATCATCTACTATACTGTATGAATGGGCAGCCCGACCAGGGGCAGCATTTCGGCGTAAGGGGCCCTTAGGAGTCTTTTTATGAGCCTCAGCTTTGGGCGGAGGTATTTGCAAGGGACCATTGGGTGTCGACAGAGGCTCTGTAGGACCTGAAGATGGGGACTCGGGGATAGACAGAACAGGAGGCATGGAATACTAACGAGACAGAGTTTGAAGGTTGAGGTCAACGGTGAGAGGTGGGTCAGAGGCCATCATGATAATCTGGTAATCGGAGGAACCAGAAGGGGAAGATTGAGTGGTTACCGAAGCATGAGGTGGTTGAGTGGCCACGAATCCTTGTTGAGGGAAAGGATCGGTAAATACAACGGGTTGAGAAGTGGCTGGGGTGGGAGGGATAGTAGGGGAGGAGTGTTGTCCCCACACGGTGGCCTGAGACTCCCACATATGCTGCATTTGTGGTAATAAGGGAAAATCGTGAGTGTAGTGACCATAAACACCGCAACATGAACAGGGCTTATTGGTGCGAAGTGGCCTGTCTGGCTTGGGCTGAGAGCCCTGTGACTGGTTGGAGGTGGTAGAGGCAATACTGGAAGGATTGGGTCCATGATTACCAGAAGCAGATTGATTTCCTTTCCTCTTTCTTTGAGAAGGAAGAAGAGTAGTTGCCCCCTGCTACGCAAAGACTTGCCCTGGAGGGGGTAGTAAGTGCGGTGGTGGGGGTGGAGAAGGAAAGGGAGTGGGAGGTCCAAATGCTGGAGGAGCTGGGGCACCAGGGTGTGGGTATGGATAAAGGGTAGGATGGGCAACATTGAGGTAAGCAGGAGTGTGGGAAAAACGAGGAGGCATGTCATATCCTGAATACATGCTACCTGGAGGGGAAAAAGTGCCGGTGGGGCTGGCCCTTCCTGGAGGGAAACCATAGCCCGGAAGGGGTTGGGCAAAGGTATGTGACAGGGCTCCAATGATACCGTCGACAGAGTGAGATGCCCCCGAGGCATTAGGGCCACCGGGCTTGGGGAGGTCAGGAAGGACGGTATAAACATAACCAGATTGGGCATAGATAAGGTCATATTTCAAGGCTATTTGGAGGGCGGCTTCTTTGGTTTGGGGAAAATGGGAGGCGACATATTTGCCAATGGGAGGTAAGAGAGAGCGAAGGAACCAGTACATGTAAACCCGATCTTCAAAGGGGGGAGCGTGACACAAGCTCTGTCTTCGTCGCCATTCCTGGACATGGGCAGAAAGGCGGGTCGAAGAGGATTGATGGAAATAATTTAAGAGTTCAGTACCAGTGTCGTATCGGAGAGGGAGCTGGAAATACGATAGAAAGGCTTGGGCAATGGTCACAAAGGTGGTATGGGAAGAGGTGGCTTGATCAACATACCATTTAGAAGCTTCGCCAGTGAGCATGCGTTGGAACAATCGAAGACGAATGGAGTCATCAGTAATGGAATTGGAGGAACACCACATGTGAAAAGATTTGATATGGTTGGAGGGATCTTCACTAGCAAGGCCTTCGAACTTGGGAATGTTGGAGGGGAGTTTGGTTGGCATAGCAGGCCAACTAACATCGTGGCGGATAGGGTCATTGATCAGCTGATTGAAATCGGGGAGACTAAGGCCTGACATATAAGGGCGTAATGGGGCAGTCGAGGTAGGTCCCAAAGCGTTTCCACTGAAAACAGACCCAGCAGTAGTACTGGGGTTGTTGTTGGTAGTAGGCCCTGAAGTAGACATGGTGAAAGTGACAGGGGGAGAACCAGGAGTAGGGGGGGAACCCGAACAATCAAAGGAAGAGTCAGAGTGCGGACTCGGGGGAGGACTTACTCGATGACGACGGGAAGGAGGAAGTCGACCAACCAGAAACTGAGGGTGAAGGCCAAGAAGTCTCCGAGAGAGGCGCCTTGGGGGTGCAACGATGACGGGAAGAAGTAAAACCGACAAGGGCAGGGAGGGACAAAATCAAGTGAGGTCAAGGGCAGAGAGGTGTAGTGACAATTGATTTTAAAGTCTTTGCCAGGCGGTGTTAACCATGCGCTTCTTCACTTAGGGTCAGTGTGTGGCGTGCGTTAATTTTAATTGTTTAAACCCAGACGTTTTGAGAGCAAAAGAAAAAGTGTGCTACGTAACTGAAAATAAATCTGCAGTAAATAAGACTGAAAGAACAGAAAATTAACAGCTAATCAATGCATCAATCTAACCCAAGAAAGTGGGTCTCTCAAAACTAGTCTATAAGAGGGAAAAAACTAAGCCAAGCACGCGAAAAGGAGGCCAATAGATCTAATGTCAGGAGGGATTGGGATCTAAAGGATAAATCTGCTGAAAAGGGGTGCAGAGAACAGCAAAGAGGCAGAGGCAAGGTTGCTGTTAAAAAGGAGGAGATCAGCTAAAAATAGAAGGGACAATGAGGCGGCCCTAGAAATGAACCCAAACAAAACTATATGAGGTGATTTGAAGGGGGGAAGAGTTGATCTAAAGAGATCTGAAACTGAGGTATCAGATCTGAAAGCAATAAGGCTGAAACTCTGGAAATTCAGACTTCTGAAACAACAAAAACTCTCCCACCAAAAGTGGAGGGTACTAGAGCCCTAAGGGGCAATATTCCCACTTAGTTGAGTGAAACAAATCAGAAACAGGTCTAAACGGGCGGAGACAGAGGCTGGAAAACCCTGACAGAAGCTTTAAACAAACCCAGAAAAAGTGTTGGAAAATTTGCAGAAAAAGTGCAGGTCGTAGGTTCTGACCTGTTTTCAGTCCAGATCGCAGGTTTGGGGCAGAAAAGTGCGTCCTCAAGCTCAGGTCACACTTTTAGGCCGATAGGAGTGCAACCTACGGTCCGGCTCTCTCATTGCAGAGATTTCAGAAAAATTTGTCGTCTTGGAAATTTATGGTGATATACATCACTTGCGTAACAAAGACGAGAAACACACGGAAGTTAAAAATTTGACTATTTGAGGGTTTTAGAGGTGGAAAGCACCATAAAAATAGGAAAAACAGAAAATGGAAGAGAAACCCTAGGGTTTGAAACATTTGGATATACAGGAATATATGAAACGACAACAGTCACAAAAGAAAACCTGTGTGGAGTCGCCAATTGTTAGTATGATTCTTTCGTTGTAAAAGATCACTTTAGCTAGACATAACAAATAGCCCTAACATCGATTATGGCTGCCAAACATCTTTAGTCTATTTGTACAAATCCGGATCTAAGCACACGAGACATTAAGCGAGATAAAATACAATATGGCTCCATGTATCAATAGACAAGGTAATAACAATGTATTTGAAAGAATTTTATATTATATAAACAAGGGGGCAGCTGAGAGGAAAACAAGAAAGGTGTTTTCCGGTTCTCCTCAATGGGATGGTTTCTTGAAAGTCCTCAGCATTTCAGATCTAAAATTCCTCTCTCTCTTGTTGTTGTAGAAAAACCCAGACAAACATAGAGCTCAATGGGAGCTCACAAGGCAAAAATGGAGAATGTGACCTAGTATAGATCTAGAGTGATCTAATGCAATGGAGGTGACTAATGAATGGGGAAAACCCTTCTATTTATAACAAAATATTAGGGTTATCTAGAACTTGGTGCATGAATAAAATATTATTAATCAAATTCTAGAACCACCCTTTAGGAATATTTTATTATATTTGTTGGAGGGAAAAGGTCTTTTGACTTAGGTCAATTCCTTTATTTATAAACAATAAATAAATAAATGATTTATTTATTATTTTAGGGAGATGGTGGGAATATAATTAAATAAATAATGGTTTATTTAATTATTAAAAAATGATTTAGTCAAATTTAACTAGGAATAGTATTTAAATATTGATTTAAATAACTTATTCTTAGGAAATAATTAAATAAATAATGATTTATTTAATTGATTACCTTGTTTTGGGTTAAATATGACCAAGAAATGTAAACGAATGTGGTGAAAGCAATTTTACTTGGGGTAAAATTAGTCTTACATGGTGTACTTGGGTTCATCTAACGATAATGGGTTAGATGACCAAAAAATGGTGTAACACTCCTTGTTCCTTAGCCCCCATTTCCTTGCTATTTTGCCCCAAGATGTAGGTTTCGATTAGGTTTGGGTACCATTACTATGTATTTTTGTGCATTTTCATCTCTTTGTTGCTTGAAAGGATCTCTTGCCCGGGCCCTTTTCTTTTTCGAGGTTCAAGGTTTGCACCATGTTCTTTCGAAGAGTTTCTAGTAGCACGGATGGAGGGGGATCAAGGGGAGAGAGAGCGATGAGAAGGGGAGTTGTTGAGAATGCAGCAAGATGATGGAACTTAGTGAAATGAAGTCGCCTTCACTAAGTGGGCCCGCAGGCAAATTCTGGCGCAAAGTCTATTTTTAGACTATGTCTATTTTTAGACATACGGAGCATAATTTGGGAATTCTACTTGGAGATTCTTGAAGTATGCTACATGTTGGTAAAAATAGATGTGACCCTATTTTTTAGGACCCAGGCTATTTTTAGACTGATCTCCTAAAAATATGGAAGTCAAATATTATTTACCCTTAATAATATTTTGACTATAAACAGCAGTTTACTCTCTTGGCGCACTTGAGTTTGAGTCATGGAGGTGGCTCATGCAACTGACACAAGGAATCACGTGGTTCCTAGGGTTTGATGGCATCTTGCATGGTTGGCTTCAGTTAGACTTCAGTGGCAGAAGTTTTGGAGGAGTTAACGGGACAAATAGTGGAGTTGTGTTCTATTTATTTCGGTTGAACTAGTTGAGATTAGTTAACTAGCTAATCAATTAGATATGAGTGGAGTAAATTAAATAATATTTAATTTACTAAATATTAACTCATTAGTCAACTCAAGAACACTTCATTTCACTACAGTGCATGATCAGTTCAGTGAAGACCAGTGAAAGAGATAGATAAAAGGGTAGAGTTAGCTATCAGTTGTAACTATACTGTTGCTATTTGCAACACATAGATAGGTGGAGTAAGCTATGAGTATTGCAAAGTTTAGGCTGGTAGTTTATCTATATAAAGAGGCCAACCCAGGCTATTTTTAGACCGATCTCCTAAAAATATGGAAGTCAAATATTATTTACCCTTAATAATATTTTGACTATAAACAGCAGTTTACTCTCTTGGCGCACTTCAGTTTGAGTCATGGAGGTGGCTCATGCAACCGACACAAGGAATCACGTGGTTCCTAGGGTTTGATGGCATCTTGCATGGTTGGCTTCAGTTAGACTTCAGTGGCAGGAGTTTTGGAGGAGTTAACGGGACAAGTAGTGGAGTTGTGTTCTGTTTGTTTTAGTTGAACTAGTTGGGATTAGTTAAACTAACTAATCAACTAGATATGAGTGGAGTAAATGAAATAATATTTAATTTACTAAATATTAACTCATATTAGTCAACTCAAGAACACTTCGCTTCACTACAGGTATGATCGCCTTGCTGAAGACTGAAAGAGATAGATGAAAGGGTAGAGTTAGCTATCAGTTGTAACTATACTGTTGCTATTTGCAACACATAGATAGGTGGAGTAAGCTATGAGTATTGCAAAGTTTAGGCTGGTGGTTTATCTATATAAGGAGGCCATCACCTAGCATTAAAATACGAAATCAAGGTTGGCTATCAAGTGGCTAAGGATTGGAGCAAGTGATTTGCTATATCTAGCTTGATAGTGTGTAGCATGGGAGGTAGTGCATGAGAGCTTGTGAAGAGTTTTTGTACTATGATTGTTACATGATTTCTCCATTATAATATACACAATAGCTGCGGGGTTTTCAGCTATAGGCTTTCCCCATACATACCGAGTTAATGTGTGATTGATTTGATGTGAGATTGCTTCTGTTATTTCCGCATGTGACAATTAATTGTAGAAGAAGGTTATGTGTTATGTATGCAATTCGAAATTGATATATGACCAGGTTAATCTTCAGTGAATAAGTGATTTATTCAGCTAATTTCTACATGGTATCGGAGCAAGATTAATTGTCGAGATCTATTACGGTGATTGCAAACTTATTTCTTCGGACAGAGTCTGCATGCGGGCCAGGTAGCCTCCGGAATATTCATCCTTCTTTGTAAGGTGAAAGATCTGGTGAATGCCCTTTGCAGTCAATCTCTGATTTGGAAATAATTTGTTTTCAAGTATAGATCGGAAGCGATAGAGCTTGGAGTTTGGAATTCGAATTTTGCAGAAGGTTGTTCTTCTTGGTGCTGGTGTTGAAAGATGTCTTCTTTCAATGGTTTGCGACTCGAATATGCTCTTGAAGGCAGTTCGAACTATGTTGCATGGAAGGATCGAATGGAAGCAGTGTTAGAAGATAATGGTCTGAAGAAGTTCGTGGATGCGGATGTCCCAAAGCCCACTGATGCAGCTTTGGTCGATGCATGGCAAAAGAAGATCGCGAAATGTCGAAGGATCCTGTTGGAGGGCGTCAAGGATCATATTGTATCCAGCCTTCATGGAAAGGCTACTCCATATTTAATGTGGAAAGCTTTGACGGATCTATTCCAGAAGAAGAGCAACCAAAGGAAGCTGGTGCTCAAAGATAAGCTCAGGAACATCAAGATGGAGAAGGGCGACAACATCGCCAAATACCTCACGAAGTTCACTCAGTACAGAGATGAGCTGGGAAGTGTGGGGGTGGCTGTCAAAGTTTCACTGATTGCATGCTTAGTTTCAAGTATGCTGGGATCGGTGTGGTTCTTGGACAGCGGTGCGCCATTTCATATGACGGGAGATCGGGAGTTGTTCTCAGATCTGGAGGACAAGGATTTGGGTATGCACATCGAGATGGGCGATGACGGTAGATACAGTGCGACTGGTATCGGTACCGTATCCTTTCAGAGGGAGTCTGGTAAACCCTTTGTCTTAAAGGAAGTCATGCATGTACCTGGATTGAAGAAGAACCTGATTTCAGTAGCGATGTTGGAGGATAAGGGTTATGATGTGGTTTTCAGCGAAGGAAAAGCTTTCCTGCGCAGTAAGACTACTGGAGAGACCCGGAAGATAGGGGTTCGAACTCAGAACCTTTATCAGTTGCAGGTAGATGACTGCGCAGCCATGGCATGCAAGGCTGGAGATGTGGTGAGCCGGGATGATGAGGGCGAACTATGGCACAGGAGATTGGGCCATCTTCACCATGGAGCTTTGAAGATTCTGCAGCAGATTTCTACTGGACTTCCTAAAGGCACTCTTGCGCAGTCAGATCAATGCAAGGGGTGTACTTTAGGGAAGTATGTGAAAGCCACCTTTCACGAGAAGGATAGTCGCACCACGACGATCCTTGAGAGAGTTCACACAGACGTGTGTGGTCCTTTCTCAGTTGCTTCGACAGCAAAGCACAAGTATTATGTGATCTTTGTTGATGATTTCTCTCGAAAGTGCTGGATCTTCTTCATGCAGAAGAAGAGCGATACATTCGCGAAGTTCTGTGAGTTTAAAGCACTGGTCGAGAAGGAGTCGGGGAAGAAGGTGATTGCTCGAAGGAGTGATAACGGTGGTGAATTCATCTCGGCTGAATTCAAGGAGTTCTGCAGCGCAGAAGGGATTCGGAGAGAGCTCATCGCACCCCATAACCCACAGCAGAACGGGGTGGCCGAGCGGAAGAACAGAACGATCGTGGGTGCTGCACGGGCGATGTTGCATGATCAGGGCCTACCCCTTCACTTGTGGGCTGAGGCATGCAATACAACAGTGTATGTGCAGAACCGTTGTCCTCACAAGGTTCTTGGCATGAGTACACCGGAGGAGGCTTATTCTGGCAAGAGGCCTGATATTTCCCATTTGCGGATTTTTGGTTCTCCTGTCTACATGCATGTGACGAAGGATGCGAGAAGGAAGCTGGATCCAACTGCTGAGGTTGGAATATTTGTGGGGTACACTGAGACACCTCACAACTATCGGGTATATTTGTCAGACAGTCGCAAGACTGTTGTGCGACGGGATATAAAATTTCAGGAGGAGAAAGCCATGCAGTGTTCGCTTGAGAGGGAGCTACACTTGCATGCAGATGAGGAGCTGTTAGTTCCTAAGGAGGAGCTTCTGGATGTGGATCAGCCACAAGAGGAGGTTCAGAAGGTGGAAGAAACCACCCAGGCAGCGCCAACCATCAGAGGGCGCATGCGCACTACAGAAGCTGAGCGACTGGCTCGGGATGCAGAGAAGGTTGTAGGACCACCTACAGCACAGCGCAGACAGAGACAGTCACCGCATCGGTACACTGGATACATGGCTCTTATGAGTCAATGTGTTGTGACAGAGCCATCCTCTTTTGAGGAAGCTGTGGAGGAACCCGCATGGGTTGATGCCATGATCGAAGAATATGATTCGATCATCGGGAACAGTGCATGGGAGATTGTCCCAAGACCGGTTGGGAAATCAGTTGTAGGTTCGCGATGGATCTACAAGGTGAAGCAGGCGGCTGACGGGAGTGTGGAGAAGTACAAGGCGAGATTTGTCGCCCGTGGCTTCTCACGGATCGAGGGGATTGACTATGAGGAGACTTTTGCACCTGTCGCAAGGTACTCTTCCATACGGACGATCCTTGCTCTCTCAGCGCAGATGGGGTGGCACATTCATCAGATGGATGTGAAGACTGCGGTCCTCAATGGAGTTATTGAGGAAGAAGTGTACATAGAGCAGCCTGAAGGTTTTGAGATCTTCAGCAGTGAGTCGCATGTGTGCCGACTCAAGAGAGCACTGTATGGGCTGAAGCAAGCACCTCGTGCTTGGTACACTCTGATAGACAGCTACTTCACCGGGCTTGGATTCTCCAAGAGTGAGGCGGATCCAAACCTGTACCAGATTGTGGTGGAGGGGAAGCTGTTGATCATCGTACTGTATGTAGATGATCTGATTTTGACTGGCGACGAGCAGTTGATACTTTCATGCAAGGATGATCTTGCACGAGAGGTTGAGATGAAGGACCTGGGCATCCTTCATTATTTCCTGGGATTGGAGATTTGGCAGCGCAGTGGAGGACTGTTTGTTTCTCAGGGCAAGTATGCCTGGGAGATTCTAGAGAGGTTCAACATGCAAGGCTGCAAGCCTGTTGATACCCCTCTTCCTGGTGGATGGAGGAAGGGAGATGCTACTTCGGAGGAGGTAGTGGATGCCACTGTCTATCGACAGTTGGTGGGGTCGTTGATGTATCTGGTCAATACTCGACCCGATATATGCTATGCAGTTAACCAGCTTTCGCAAGCTATGGTTAAGCCTACCAAGCTCTTTTGAAAGGCGGGCAAGCATGTATTGCGCTATATCAGAGGCACATCGGGATATGGTCTATGGTACAGACAGGAGGATGGAGTGAAACTTTCTGGTTTCACTGATGCAGATTGGGCAGGGAGTCCAACAGACCGGAAGAGCACTTCTGGAGGTGTTTTCAGCATTGGGTCGACAGCAGTTTCCTGGTACAGCAGGAAGCAGAGATCCGTGGCACTCAGTTCAGCAGAGGCCGAGTACATGGCAGCAAGTTTGGCTGCATGTGAGGCTATTTGGATGAGGAAGATCCTCGCAGGTTTGTTCAGGTTGCATTTGGAGCCTACAGTGATCTACTGTGATAACCAGAGCTGCATCAAGCTCTCGGCTAATCCAGTTTTTCATGATAGTTCCAAACATATCGACATCAGGTACCATCACATCAGATATTGTGTTCAGCGGAGGATCATGATGCTTTCATATGTTCCCACGGAGGATCAGGATGCCGACATCCTGACGAAGGCGCTCACCAGGAGCAAGTTCGAATTCCACAGAGGCAGGATAGGGGTTGCAGATAATCCATATCTTGCTGAGAGGGAGTGCTGAGAATGCAGCAAGATGATGGAGCTTAGTGAAATGAAGTCGCCTTCACTAAGTGGGCCCGCAGGCAAATTCTGGCGCAAAGTCTATTTTTAGACTATGTCTATTTTTAGACATACGGAGCATAATTTGGGAATTCTACTTGGAGATTCTTGAAGTATGCGACATGTTGGTAAAAAATAGTTTCCTGGTACAGCAGGAAGCAGAGATCCGTGGCACTCAGTTCAGCAGAGGCCGAGTACATGGCAGCAAGTTTGGCTGCATGCGAGGCTATTTGGATGAGGAAGATCCTCGCGGGTTTGTTCAGGTTGCATTTGGAGCCTACAGTGATCTACTGTGATAACCAGAGCTGCATCAAGCTCTCGGCTAATCCAGTTTTTCATGATAGGTCCAAACATATCGACATCAGGTACCATCACATCAGAGATTGTGTTCGGCGGAGGATCATGATGCTTTCATATGTTCCCACGGAGGATCAGGATGCCGACATCCTGACGAAGGCGCTCACCAGGAGCAAGTTCGAATTCCACAGAGGCAGGATAGGGATTGCAGATAATCCATATCTTGCTGAGAGGGAGTGTTGAGAATGCAGCAAGATGATGGAGCTTAGTGAGATGAAGTCGCCTTCACTAAGTGGGCCCGCAGGCAAATTCTGGCGCAAAGTCTATTTTTAGACTATGTCTATTTTTAGACATACGGAGCATAATTTGGGAATTCTACTTGGAGATTCTTGAAGTATGCAACATGTTGGTAAAAATAGATGAGACCCTAATTTTTAGGACCCAGGCTATTTTTAGACTGATCTCCTAAAAATATGGAAGTCAAATATTATTTACCCTTAATAATATTTTGACTATAACCAGCAGTTTACTCTCTTGGCGCACTTCAGTTTGAGTCATGGAGGTGACTCATGCAACTGACACAAGGAATCACGTGGTTCCTAGGGTTTGATGGCATCTTGCATGGTTAGCTTCAGTTAGACTTCAGTGGCAGGAGTTTTGGAGGAGTTAACGGGACAAGTAGTGGAGTTGTGTTCTGTTTGTTTTAGTTGAACTAGTTGGGATTAGTTAACTAACTAATCAACTAGATATGAGTGGAGTAAATTAAGTAATATTTAATTTACTAAATATTAACTCATTAGTCAACTCAAGAACACTTCAGTTCACTACAGTGCATGATCAGTTCAGTGGAGACCAGTGGAAGAGGTAGATGAAAGGGTGAGTAAAGCTATCGATTTGTAACTATAATTTTTACTATTGCAACACATAGATAGGTGGAGTAAGCTATGAGTATTGCAAAGTTACAGGCTGGTAGTTTATCTATATAAGGAGGCCATCACCTAGCATTAAAATACGCAATCAAGGTTGGCTATCAAGTAGCTAAGGATTGGAGCAAGTGATTTGCTAGATCTAGCTTGATAGTGTGTAGCATGGGAGGTAGTGCATGAGAGCTTGTGAAGAGTTTTTGTACTATGATTGTTACATGATTTCTCCATTATAATATACACAATAGCTGGGGGTTTTCAGCTATAAGCTTTCCCCATACATACTGAGTTAATGTGTGATTGATTTGATGTGTGATTGCTTCTATATTATTTCCGCATGTGACAATTAATTGTAGAAGAAGGTTATGTGTTATGCATGCAATTCGAAATTGATGTATGATCGGGTTAATCTTCAGTGAATAAGTGATTTATTCAGCTAATTTCTACAGG